>PUFA01000050.1:8750000-9375000 GCA_003508835.1 Eonycteris spelaea | reverse complement strand
CGCTCATAAGTAAAGATCTGGCCCCTCAAAGTTTCTTCTTAAGAGCTTTTCCTTGGAGGCTGGCTGCGGCCGCGGGAAAGAGAACTGGCTTCGCAGGAGGGTCTGGGTTCCACTCACTCTGCTGCTCCATCCACGAGCAAGCCACTTCGCCTGCCTGGAACCCAGTTTTCTCATCCATAAGATGGAGGAGCTAATGTTCCTTCCACAGCTGTGGGGAAAGTGGACTGTGACCCACTGATTTCCAAAAGGGAAGGTCTACGTGGTTACCCCAGAGACCTACCTAGATCGCAGGACGAAGAACGTGGAGGAGCAGAGAGCGTAACTTCTGTGTCTTCTCTTCCTGGGGCGTTCCCTGTTTGGGGCTTGGTGGCACTTGAGCATGTGGTCTCTCAGAACTGACCTGTTCCACGGGCTCAGAAAGGGGAACCAGGCAAGCTGTGAAAGAGTGGGACATCCAATGCGGGAGCCCGAAAATCCAAAGACCCAGAGTAACAGTGAACCTGGGTGTCCAGGGACTTGGTCTGGACCTGAGCTTTCCGTGGGGTGGCAGAGCATCTCATTCAGGCTGTCTCGGTCGGAACAAGAAATTGATGTTACTTAGTGGGGTGACGGCTAGCGGTAGGTTCCTGTGAACACACTGTGCCTGGTGCTGCTGTAAGCACTAGCATGTGTGCCAGGATGGCCTCAGACCCAGCCAGCCACACTCTTCCAGCCTGCAGTGAAATCCTACTTATTCCCCTTCCAGTATATATGTCTAATTTGGAAAGAGACCTCACTGAAATCTGACTTCATATTGTACTTTCAAAGCTGTTGTGTTAAGCAAATCAGAATAAATTATTTCCTTCTCTTTTATCTGGCACTGACGCATTTACATCGGAGTTTACAACGTCTCTTCGGTTGTACTCACTGAGGAATCCTGAAGGTGAGGGATGTTTCTGATTTCTTAAAGAAACAAATACTTCAGTTTTCTGTTCTTAAAAGTTTGTAATCTATTGGCCAGATATTTTTCTATATCCAGAATACTTCATTTTCCCAAATGTCTGGCAATTCATTGTATAAGTGTATACAAGACTGCCAATAGTAACTATGATAGCAAGGAGCAAGGAGATAATTTATTCCCTTATTGCTTTCTTTTAAAAACCCTCAGAACTGTGAGAATTATGCATTTCAAAGTAATTGTTTAACATTTACTAGAGTAGGTGCTTATAGCTTCATCCAAATATTTTCCTTAAGGGAGTTAAGCTTTTAATTTTTCCCTTTTAGAAGCCCATAATATTAGTGTGATGTTGGAATGGGTTATTTTTTTATGGAGATCCTAATTTGTACTTAGGGCTTATGCTTCCGGAAACTTCCAAACTGGAGAGCTTCAGTCCTTAAGACCTCTGTGGGCATAATCAGCTTTTCCTTAACTCAAATTAGTCACCATCTCTTTGGATTTTGTAAGAAATTAGAAGTAGAGCCAAGTGGGCCACTTGTACTTAGGTTAAATTAAAAAGGTGTCATATCTCACTAGATTTGTACTGTGTCATTTTGTCACCAAAGGTTTCCAGTTTCATTGCACTTCTACACAGAGGAGCAGTCTCAGAGTGCAAGGCATGTGGTATATTGGTGAGAAAAGGAGGGACGAGTGAGAAGCCAGGGAATGGAGCTTCCTGAGGGGGGAATGGAGCTTCCTGAGGGTGAAATGGGTAAGCCATTTACCCTCCAGAGAGCACCCTCCTGGCCTAAACCCTGTTGATGTGTGTCCCATTGTTTCCAGACAATCCAACATCATCTAAAAGTACTGTGACAAATGAATTGGGAATTGTTCTAACATGATTTTCACCTTCCCATTGACAATAGCAAATCTTGATCAACAGTGCATAGAGAGTAGAATAATGAGGTAAAAGAAAATTACTCATCTTCTATACTTAACTTACATCATTGTTTAATTAATTAGTCAATTAATTAAATCATGTTGTAACCATTTACTAAGACCCTAGTATGTACTAAGTGCTGCACTGTTCTTTACATTTATTACCTCGTTTAATAATCCCTCTAATAACCCTATCCTATGAAGTAGAGCTAATTCCTTCCAACATTTGAGAGGGAATGTTGAGGCTTAGAGAGCTTAAGAGGCAAAAAGAGAATTTGAATCCATATCACTCTGACTCCAAAGTCTGTAATTCTAGCCACTGTCTTTCATGATTTTTAGTGCTCTAGATACCGAGATGACTGGCAGACAGTGTCCACCCTCAGTGGTGGTTGAATATCAGAGAAGAGACATCACCATCCTATACTACTATTATAAACATGAGCCCAAAGGAGAGGCATCTAACCTGGCCTGAGTTCTGGATGGGAGAGTAGTTCATAAAGGCTTTTTGTAGATGGTAGAACTTGAGCTCAGTGATGAAGGATGACCAAGATGTTTCCAGAGGAGAGTATTTGTACAGGCATGGAGGCTTGAGAGGTTGTTGTCATGGCTGGTGTGTGTGTGTGAAGGAGAGAGGAAGAAAGACACTAAAATAAGGCTAGAATGATATGCAGAGGCAGTGTGGATAAAGAAAAGGATGCAGATTTAAGAGCCACTGGGGAGTAGCTCAATAGAACTTGGTAATGTGGAAAATGAGGTATCCATAGTATAAAGAAAAATACTTTATTCTTATAGCACTCTTAATTTACAGCACAGAGATTCCCTAAATCCCCCTCCACTACATATGCATAGCCTCCCCATTACCAAAACCTCCCTACCAGAGTGGCACATTTATTACAATTGATGAACTACTTGGACACAGCATTATCTTCCAAAGCCTATATTTTACATTAGTGTTGTACATTCTATGGGTTTGAACAAATGTATAATGGCATGGCTCCATCGTTACAGTATTACAGAGTATTTTTCCCTGCCCTAAAAATCCTGTAATTTACTTGTTCATCCTTACCCACCTCCCCCAACCTCTGAAAAATTGATCTTTTTTTGGTCTCTATAGTTTTGCCCCTTTCAGAATATCATATAGTTGAAATCATACCATATTATAAAAGGATAATATAAAGGAAGCCACTTTAAAATGAAGTTGGAGCTGCCAATCCAGAGGAATTGCTTTGCCTGTCTTATCTCTCAAACTTTTGAAATGTTAAAACAGGACAAAATAACATATAGGCTGGGCCTAAAGCAACATTGAGTCCCAAAAAACTGCTGGTAAGGATAACAAGAAAACAGATATTATGGCTACTGGACCAAAAATTAAGAGCATCACTATGTCAGCTTTTCTGCACCAAAAGAAATAACTTCCTTCTGCTGATGTCATTGTTTCCCATCCCTTTCTTATAAATACCCCCTGCCTTTGTCTCTTGGGAACATTAGCTGGGCTTCGGCCTGAATCAGTGCTTCCCAAATAGCTATTCTTTTTTCTCTCAAGTGAATGCTTATTGCTTCTCACTTTGAAAGACTTTTTATTTTTAGATTGGCTTCTTCCACTGGGTAATCTGCATTTAACTTTTCTCCATGTCTTTTCGTGCTTGATAGCTCATTTCTTTTTAGCCGACCAATATTCCATTATCTGGATGTACCACAGCCAATCTACTCACTTACAGGAGGACATTTTGGTTGCTTTCAAGTTTTGGCAAAAAAAAAAAAAAAAAAGGCTGCTGTAAACATTCATATGCAGGTTTTTGTGGGGTCACAAAGTTTCCAACTCCTTTGGGTAAATACCCAGGAGTGCGATTGCTAGATCACATGGTAAGAATATGTTTATATTATAAGAAACAACCCAAATTCTTCCAAAGTGGCTTTAACATTTTGCATTCCCACCGGCAATGGATGAAAATTCCTAATGCTCCACAACCTCAGCAGCATATGCTGTTGCCAAAGTTCTAATCGATGTGTTGACTATATTTATATGTGTCTATACATTATGTGTCTCATTGTTGTTTTAATTTGCATTATTCTGATGACATAGGATGTTGAGCATCTTTTCATATGATTATTTGCCATCCTATATCTTTTTTTTTCTTTGGTAAGGTATCTGTGAAAGACTTTGGCTCATTTTTAAATTAGGTTGTTTATTTTCTTATTATTGACTTTTAAGAGTTCTTTATATATTTTGTATAACATTCCTTTATCACATGTGCCTTTTGCAAATATTTTCTCCCAGTCTATGGCTTGTCTCCTCATTCCCTTGACACTTTCACACAGCAGTTTTTAATTTTAATGAAGTCTGGTTTATTAATTATTTCTCTCATGGATTATGCCTTTAGTGTTGTATCTAAAAAGCCATTGCCATACCCGAGGTCATCTAGATCTTCTCTTCAGTTATCTTTGAGGAGTTTTATAGTTTTGAGTTTTTCATTTGGGTCTATAATACATTTGGAGTTGATTTTTGTGAAGAGTTTAAGGTCTGTGTCTAGATTTATTATTATTATCATTATTTTGCATGTGGATGTCTAATTATTCCAGCACCTTTTGTTGAAAAGGCTATCTTTGCTTTATTTTATTGCCTTCGTTCCTTTGTCAAAGATCAATTGACTATATTTATGTGTGTCTATTTCTGGGTTTAACTTTTATTTTATTCATCATAGTTAATGAGTCTGGCTTTAAACCAGACCCTGTAATAATGCTGGAAATATAGGGGACAACAAAAGAGGTGGCATCTTGCAGCCATGGATTATACAGTGTATGAAGGGGAAATGATCAAAGATAACTTCAGGTTTCTAGTTTAAATGATAGGGCAGAAAAACCCAGAAGCAGCAGTAGGTTGATGTGGAAAGATGTTTAGTCTTGGGAAGTGTTTCTGTGAGACATCATAAAAGAGGACCATGTGCTGAACACACACACACACACACACACACACACACACGAATTGTACTTGAAACTTATTGGATTTTGTTAATTTATGTCACCACAATAAACAAAAATTTTTAAAAGGATGGACCATAGGTAGTTGGGGATACAGATGTGGAGCTAGGAAAGAAATCTGAGCTTGCAATATAGATTTGGGCCTCATCTGTATGAATATGGTAGTGAAAACCATGCATTTGGGTGTGATTGTTCAGGGAATGTGTATTGGGGGGTGGGGGTGGGGAAGAGAAGTCAGACAATGGAACTCCAGCATGTAGAGGAAGAGGGATGGAAAGAGTTGCAGAGAAATTACAAAGGAGTGCTCAGAGAGGTGAGGAGAACCAGGAGAGAGTCATGTGTGGAAGCCAAGTGTTATGGACTGAATTGTGTCTCCCAGGCCCAATTTATATGTTGAAGCTCTAACTCCCCAAGCGATTGTATTTAGAAATAGAGACCTTAAGGAGATGATAAGGTTAAATGAGGGTGGGACCCTAATCCAACAGGACTGGTGTCCTTATAAGATGAGGAAGAGGCTGCAGAGATCTCTTTCTCATTCTCCTATGTACAGAGAAAAGGCTAAGTGAGGACAGAGAGATGGTGTCATCTGTGCATCAGGAAGAGAGGCCAACCCAAACCCTTTCATTACTTAGATCTTGGATATCCAACATTCAGAACTATGAGAAAATAAATTTCCGTTGTTTAAGCCACCCAACCCGTGGTATTTTGTTATGGCAGTCTGAGCAGATTAATACTCCAAGAAAGGAGAGAGTTTCAAGGACTGTTTAAAGAAAGACAAATATCAACAAAGATAAGGGTAAACCTGTGTTCTCCAACTTTGGCAATCCTGTGACCTTAGCAAAAACAAGGAAGTGCCACGGCTGGAAGTCAGATGGCAGCTAGTTTAGAGGTTGCATGAGCAGGAGGAGGGACCACCTGTTTCACATGCAAGTATGACATCCAGGTTGCAGACTGACAGCTCCTACCACCCGTGTCTATAATCCCAGGTAAACTTCATTGTAAAGGCTTCCCTAGGGACCAGCATAGTGTGTGGCATGTGGCAGGTTCACAATAATGCCTGCTGCAAGTCTTCACTCTGCTACGCACTGGCTTAATTCTAAAGTTAGGTCAACCTTACTTGATTAGCAAGGCAGCCTTATACAGCAATATGAGCAACATTTATTTAGTGCTTTCTAGGCGCCAAGCATTGTGTGTATATTTTCTCATGTAATTTTCATAGCAACCTTATGCAGTAGGCAGTATTATCAAGCTCATTTTTCTTTGGGAAAAACTAAGCTATAGTTGAAACACGGCACTCTGGCTCCAGAGCTCAAGCCCCTAACTACCAGGCTCTGTAGTTTCTGTTTTTCCACCACATGCCAGCACTGCGTGTGGATGCTTCAAGTCTGCCCTGTGGAGACTTGAGGAAGTAACATGAGCTCTCTGGGCTTCAGTATCCTAACATGCAACATATGGTCTTTGGAGCAGATGATTCTCTAAGGTGCCTTCTTCCTCTAATATTCTGTGATCTGATGATTTGGACTTAATAATACTTTATTTATGTGGCCTGGTTTTAACCTCTGGAAAGTCAACTAGAATTTGTCAATCAAGACTAGTTGTCAGAATCATGAGAAGGTCTTATATTGAGTGTCTTGTATAGGACACATCATCCCATAGTTATGTAGGCAGGAAGCATATGGAACCCCACCCAATCATTGGCAGGCAACTGAGAGGTTTGATGTAGGCTTGTTTCTAGACTGGGTGTCTGTGGGTTTGGAAAAAGCCCCTGCCTCTGCCTCACATTGCTGCTTCTGTTCATTGGCTAGGATGTGAGGAGTGTTGCGGCTGAGGGTTGGTGATCAAATATTTCATTGAGAAGCTTGGTTACCACCACAGCTGTTGAAGGGTTTAATGCCAAGGCTCCCATGGCATATACAGAGATCTGGACAAATTTTTCTTGCAGAATCCCTGTCTATATAAAAAATTAAGTTAAAAACATATCACAGCTATTCATGGATCCATGTGAGGCTCATATGATCTGTCAATGAAGATTTAGAACAACAGGTGGAGAAAAAGTATGTATGTATTTATTTATTGTCTAATTAGTGCACATGAAGATTCCTGTTCAGGTCTGGGAGACATCTCTTCGTGTTTATTGTCAAATAGTCTGTTCCTGGCTGATTTCATATCTTCCACGTGGAAAAAGTAGCAAGACTGTCGTTACTCCAAAATGTCATGTCTATTCTGAACCTGTTTGCACTGAAACAGTATAGATTTTCCAAACTTTGCAGTCCCCCAATTCCATTTATTTGGTACCGATAATAGCATTACTCATGAGACTGTATCATCCACTAGGCTGTCTATAAATATTGGCTGCACCTCACTGAAGATGACCTCAAAGTCAAAGGCAAGTCATATTCAGAGTATGCTGGAAAATGTGAATGATAATTTGGTTTTTGGTCATATTCAGATTTTTATAGCATCATGTAGAATAGCACGTCTTTCAATCATGTCTCTGAACTTTTTAGATTGTTATCATTGCATTTGCATGGCTCAGCTAGTTCTCTTTCAGATTTCAAAAGGTCATAATCAAAGTATGGGCAGGGCTGCATTCCTTTCTGGAGGCTCTGGAGATAAATCCTCCTATAAGCTCATTCAGATTGTTGGCAAATTTATTTCTATGTGATTATAGGAATGAGGCTTCTATTTCTTTGCTGGTTGTTACCAGGTGTCAGTCTCAGCTTCTGGAGGCCACCCTCATTCCTTTTATCCATTTTCAAAGCCAGCAACAGTAGCATGAGTCCTTCGCATACTTTGACTCTCTCTGAATTTCTCTTCTGCCTCATTTTTCTTCGGCTTCCAGCTGGAGAACATTCTCTGCTTTTAAGGGCTCATGTGATTAAATTGGACCTACCTGAGTTAATCTGGGATACTCTCCCCATTTAAGGTCTGTACTTAATTATATCTGCAAAATCTTTTCTGCCATGTAACATAGCAGATTTAGGGGGTCCAGGAATCAGCATATGAACATCTTTATGAGGGCATTATTCTGTTTACGCAAGAATTGCTGGTAGTCTTAAACCCTGAACTTATCCTGTATTTGATATGACTGAGCTTCACTCCAGACCAGCACCATTTTGACAGCCCAATACTGCATGAACCCATGAAAGAGATACCTTACCAACTAGCAGGAAAATTCCACTTGCCAGGCCACCCTCTTGGAATAAGGCCTCGCCATGGGACCTGGGACCACCTCAAAGGAATGATCCCAGAGCTCCCTATGTGAGTAGCGGGGTTGGGGTAGAGGGGTTAGAAGATTGGAGAACAGCCTTAAAGGGAGAAATAGGAACTGGGATCACTAGGTCCCTGTCTAGGCTCCCACCTGGGTGGTAGTACTGGTTCTGGGGGTTTTGTGGCTCTGGGGTGGATGGAGCTCAAGGAAGGCACTCCAAAGTGCAGGGGCAACAGGAGGTGGACCAGGGTGGCGGCCCTGCTTGCCTGGTTCTGAGGGCAAGGTAGTTCTGCTTCTAGCAACTAAGTGGATAGGAGCTTCACTTTCTTATTCTTTGTGTAATATCTTTACAGAGAGTGGCTCAGTGCCCTGTCAAGGCTTGCCGTGATCAGGCAGGTGGTGGTCTGTGACAGAGCACAGAGGCTTTCCTTTCAGGCAGCCTGGGTTCAAGTCCTGGATATGCCTCATATTTGTGGGACAACTTTGGACAAGTTGCTTAATCACGTGGAGGGTTCAGTCTCTTCATCCGTTCGGCAAACCGAAGTCAACAACAGCGAATACTGGCACTCAAAGGAATGACAGGTATCACAGCTACTTTATACTCACATCTGTCCATTATTTCCACCTTTTAATGTTGTGAGGATCAGGTGAGATGGCCTATGTAAAAACACCTGGAATATAATACATGAGCACGCCACCAATTTCAACAATAAGAATGAATTGAGCCCAATGGTGGGTTGGCAAATGATTCTGTGGGCGAAGAGGAGGTGGACTTATAGCATTTGCCAGTTCCATAGTATATATCCTTCCACCTTGGCTAATTTCAGGATACCAGGGGGCGGGGGGGGGGTCGGGAAGATATGCTAACAATCAGTCCTCTTGGCAGGTGGGAGCCAGCTCCGGCATCTACTAGTTGAACTCTTATTTTGTTCCAGGGACAGTGTTTAGTGCTGGAGACACAATGATGAATGCAGTGGAGTTCGCAGTTCTCTTCTCGGCTCTTTTCCCTTCTGACCGGAGGTCGGAGCCTCAAAAATACTTTATAAATCAGATGTAGTTCTAGGCAGAGAAGCATGAACCCAGTAACCCTTCAAGGTATCTCTCAGCTCTTGCCTGAAGCAGTAGAGGAAGTGTTATTTCTGACTTCTTTGCAAGCCAGTAGTCTCGTTTCCATAGAGCTGAGTGGGGTATGATTAAGGCCAGAAATACTGCTCCTTTCATCGGTTTGGGGTTTGGTGTTGGTGGAGACGTTTCATTTCCTGGAGGCCCACTCAGCATTATTAAGAGGGGAAGGTGCTGGCTCATCCATTCATTATCGTGGGGACCAAATGACCCTGCTGAGAACCCGTCATTTCCCAGTTGTGTGAGGTCGCACCCCTGACCACGTCCACGATTCGTTCTCCCAGGGCACTTCGAGGACGCTGATGATTCCATTATGACTAGCATCTGATATTCTTAATAGGAAAGAGTTTAATTGTTCTCAAAGTGGAAGGATATTTCTTGAAGGTTTTAGAATATTGAAAAAAAAAATCTATGTAGAGTACTTGGAAATGTGTAAACTGATAAAACTAGAGAGCAAAGAGAAGTAGGTTGTCTCTACCTCATCATCTTGAGTCACTGAACTCATATACTGTAAGTTGCTTTATATCATTTCTCAGAAGCCAATGTCTTTTCTCTGCTTAAGTTTCCATATAAGGTGGTGAAATTAAGGGGAAAAAAAGCATAATGCAAGCACTGTAGTTACTGGTGTTTAAAAAGGGCCTTTAAAAGTAAAGTTAATATCTGCTTCCTTAATACTGGGCCCAATTGGAATTTAGTATAAAAGGTGGGATCCTGATGGCTTTTATTTTTTGTATGTGTGTGTGTATGTATAAACGTATAGTCAAATTTATTTGAGATTTTCGAGATTATGTTATTTATTAATTTTTTTACCACATTTGAAAAATTAAAATATGTATTTAATATATGTTCAAGCTAAATCCCCAAGTTTTGGAATGAAGGACAAACTCTCAGAATTTCAAAAAGGCTCCTCAATAAAATGGAAAAAACAAATTAAGACTCAAGGATAGGAGAAAGCAGAAAAACAACTGCAGTCTATTTTTGGAGCAGCCTGGTATGGGTGGGGATGCTTTCACTTCACTAATGCACAGGTGCCAGGTAGTTTATTTCTAAGTTTTTCCATTCTAGACAACTCTAATTGATTTCTCATCTGTCAAAGATTTAGCATTGTGAGTTAGTTTCCACAATACTTTTTACATTTATTACAGAATAATAATTCCTTTTCCAGGTTGGAGCCTTTGGGTTTAATATAGCAAATGTGCAATGAGAATCAGATCACTATCTTGCTCCAATTTTTAAAATCACATCCACTTTCATATTGTTGCTTGAAGTCTCAAGACAATGCTGATAATTATAATTACATAATTATATAATTATAATTACATAATTACAATAAAAAGCAAACATTTATTGAGTGTTTTCTGTATAGGTATTATTCCTATATGAAACTTTAAGGATGAAATAATGTTCTAGAAGTTGACCTATATTGACAAGATACAGAAAGAGAAAAACATGGAGTTATGGGGTCATCGAATAGTATCAATTCAATTGAGAACAATGAAGTTAAAATGCAAAACTGTTATTTTAAGAGGATACTGTGATAGCTTTGAATGCTAGAGTAAGGTGCTTGTATTTGAAAATCATTAATGATTTCCTTTTGCCTGAAAAGTTAAAAGGAGGGAAAAGGTGATAGTGATGGTGTGATATGATCAGAAGTATATTTTTTAGATAATGTAGAAATATGTCAATGGTGGATTTGGACAAGGAGCGAATAAAGATATGAGTTACAAGTAGGATTGCCAGGTGAAACATAGGATTTTCAGTTATATTTAAATTTTAGGTAAGCAACAACTTTTTAAAACTGTAAATATGTGCCAGGTGTTATTGGGACATGCTTCTACTAAAAAAAGCATTCATGGTTTCTTAAAAATTCATATTTAATTGAGTGTCCTGTATTTTTATTTGTTAAATCTGGCAACCCGATGTAGGAGGCTACTGCAATCGTCCAAGAGAGAACAAAGGCCAACCAGAGCTGTGCAGGAGGAAACTGATAGAAGACTGTGCATGTGAAAGGCTGAGAAGGCAAAATTGGTAGGACTTGGCGACTGAGAGAAATAACGTGGCTTCGAGCACTACAATGCGGCACTTCACAGAAGTGACACAGAATCTAATAGACTAATTTTCTAAAAGAAAATTCAGATATTTCAAGGAAAACCACTGGCTTACTTGACACAGAGTAGTGATTTTGTGAATTATAGCCTTGATGAGTCCATTAAAAGACATCATTGCAATTTTAAATTAAATTGAATTAAAATGTTAATAAAAGTTATATTCTCTGGAGAATAACATTTTCATAGATGTATTATGCAGTTTTAATATTTTATTAGTAGCGAGGATGTAAGTCTGCTTTTTCATAACCCAAATAAATAAAAGCTCATGGCTTTTATTCTCCCAAGGCATTAAAAGTTGTACACTAAATCAAACAACAGCTGTGTGTTTCATTTCTGCTGAGAAAACAGTCTTTGAAAATGAATCTGTTATCAAGCTGGGCAAAACAACTTGAGCCTCATATAAATCAATAGGATTAAAGGGTGTTTCACAAAATCCTGCATTAAAATTATTAGACAATATTCTTATTTTAGCATAGTAAACTGGCCATTACATCTTTTAAGACTTTGATATCTAGATGTGTCTATTTCTAAACATATATGGGTATATCTTATATTTTAAGGTGTTAGAATTAATTAGAAATTCTACAGATGTCCCTGAGACCCTTTAAACTCTCATAAAGCCCATTTAAATTTATCCAATAAATATTTATAAGATACCTTTTGTGGACAAAGTTTCTACCAGTTATTTGCAAGGAAGACAGTACCTCTCCTCATAATCTAAAAGAACAAATCAATTATGGAGCAATCAAGTTAGAATAGAAACTGCAGATACAGAGCTATGTCTCCCCATCTTCCCTGCCATCCCTTCCCCTGTTTGCTGTGGTGCTGCTGCAGCTACCTGCATCTGCCAGCCCTGCCACGGGCCAGAAACCACGCCAACTATCTGAACAGAGAGATGTTAACAGACTTGACAAACAATCAGAGACTCATGGGCAGGGACAGTGGATCTGTGGTTACCAGTGGGAAGGGGGAGGGAGGAAGTAGACAGAGGTAAGGGGGGCGGCGAATCAAATATTTGGTGACGGAAGGAAATTTAACTTTGGATGGTGAACACACATTGCAATATGCATATGATGCATTATTAATTGTACACTTGAAACCTGTTTGATTTTATTAACCAACGTCACATCAATAATTTTAACTTTAAAAAAATCTTAAAAAAAGAAATGTTAACACTAGGGAGTGGGGATGGGAGCAATGAAGCTGGTTCTCTAAGTCCTGGAAAAAATTGCAAAGTGGATTTAGCTGGTGTTAATGGCACTGCTGCTGCTGAAGTGGAGAAATGAGCCTGGGATTATGGCCACACAAACGTGGAGCAGGCAGGGAAGGGCAATCCCTTCTTCTTGCTTCAGGCTTGCAGTCTCCATTTAGCACCTTTTATTGGCAGAGCCTGTTATGGATCCAGCTGTCAAAGTAGACATAGTTTTCAGACTCCCAGACTTGGCATCACAGTGCATAGTACAGAAGAGTCCATTTGAGCTGAGAGACCATAACTTAATAATGCCTGGCACGCCTCCCTCCTAAATGCTTCTCCTGAATCACCTCTTGCCTTCACCAATGGGAGCTCCACCTTGCACCAGATTGATCTTTCCAAAGCCCTTTAAAGCTTCTTATGATCTCAGAATAAAGGCAAAGATCCCTGTCATGACCTACAGACCTTGCATGACTTCACTTCTTCATGCCTTTCCATTGACATCCTAGACAACATCTCTCTGCAGCCTACTGGCCTTCTTTCCAGTCTTTGAATGTGCCATGTTCTCTTTTCTTTTAGAGCTTCTGTACATACTGCTCCCTGGGCCTGGAATGTTCTTCCTTCCTTCTTTGCCTAGTTTAGTCCTATTTAATGTTGAGATCTCAGCTCAAGAAAAATTACTTCTTTAGGAGAGTCTTTTTGCTCCCTAGACTAAATGACATTAGTTAAAAATTTCCATGGCTCCTTTGCTCTCTTCATGATTTGAAATTGGGTTGTTATATTTGACTAATGTCTGCTTCCTCACTATATTGTGGGCATCACAAATGTATGGATAATGTATGTTTTGCTCACCACTGTTTTCTAGGTGCCTGCAAGGTGTCAAGTAGTAGACACTCAGCAAATATTTATCACAAATGAAGGGCTGAACTGAATTATTTTGTGATGATGAAGGGTCTATTGTCATAATTTAGGATGTTATTTATACAAGTACTGTCATTTCATTATAAAGAAAGCACTTGATAAGGATCACCCTGAAAAAGTCTGTTTTTTAGGACTGGATTCAAGACAGTGAGTCCCAAATTGAGGGAGACTTTGCCTTTGCAACTCATTCTCCATGCTTTTTTCATTTCCTAATTGGCTTATTTCTAGAGAAGACCTCTCATCCACTGGGTTGATTATAGACAATCACAACAGAACATAATAGGCCAATATTATAATAGACAATGCACATACAGAGGTATATGTATGAGGACAAGTGTGTGCATGTGAGGTCTTACAGTTTCCCTTTCTGAATTCAAGGTAAAAGGCAGCTTGCTCGCTTTCTTTCTTGTCTTTCTTTCTTTCTTTCTTCTTTCTTTCTTTCTTTCTTTCTTTCTTTCTTCTCTTCTCTCTCCTCTCTCTCTCTTTCTTTTTTCTTTCTTTCTTTCTTTCCTTCCTTCCTTCTTTCCTTCCCTTCCTTCCTTCCTTCCTTCCTTCCTTCCTTCCTTCCTTCCTTCCTTCCTTCCTTCCATCTGTCTGTCTATCCATATCTATATCTATCTATCTATCTATCTATCTATCTATCTATCTATCTATTTATCTATCATCTACCTACCTACCTACCTATTTTATTTAACCTTTCTCAAAGCATGGGTGGCTCAGGCTTTGATAGCACCACAAGTTGGGTTGTAGTGGTAGAGTCCTGATTGTGTGTCTTCCCCAGGTCATTTTACTTTTATATAAAGTGAAATCAATCTTTACATCTTGCATTTTCAAGGTTCCACAAATAAATTTCTGCATGTCTTCTTCATACAAAATACTGTTCCATGGGAACTAGAGTGAGTGTGCAGGCACAGGACCATCTGAGTTCATTCTTAGAAAAGAAACATTTCTTCAAAGGAAGCATGGTCTGCCCACCCTACAGACAACTTTTATATTCTTAGAAGAGCAGTTTGCTTTCCTGGTGTGACATCAACTCAGACATCTGTATTTATGATTAGGGTCTTTGTTCTATAAAGGCCTACTCCAACGATTTTTCCCAGAATGACATATTGGTCTGAACAAAGATTCATTCGAGTTTCCACCTTGCAAGACAGAAAAGTGCTTACAATCTTGAAATGGTGGTTCCAGGTTTTACCTTTCTCATCAATGCTCAAAGATTGTGAAAACTAAGTTACGGTCAGGGCGTAGGTTTAAGGTACCATGAGTAGCACATCCTCTGAGCAGTCTCTGCAAGAAGAAAGTTTCATACAAGCATGTTTATCCATTTGGTCATCCATTCATTAAACACATATTTACTGAGTGTTTACTGTGTCTGAAGCATTGTTTTAGGCACTGGAACTATTGGGTTGATAGGGAGAGATAGATCATGATAAATAAAACAATGTCAATCAATGATAAACACCATGATGAAAATAGGAAGTGACTTGTGGGTCTGCATTGAGATGGGTGGTTATTGATAAGATGATGTTTAAGTAGAAATCTGAATGGCAAGAATGAACTAATCTTGATAAGATATGGGAAAAGAGCATTTCAGGCCGAGGGAACAAATTGTGCTAAAGCCCTCATGTGGGAATGAATTTGGCTAAGTGTGGCTAGAAAGTAGGGAGTAAAGGACCTGGGAAGAAGAACCCAGCCTTGAGGTAATGGCATAGAAGGGCTACTTACCTCTTTCACACTCTGCACCACTTTGCCTTTTTTCCTGTATTAGGGCTAACTACAGTTTCTGTTATGTACATTAATGGTTTCTGCTTAGGTTCATTTGGAGCACCCAGTTGCTCTAGCGTTATATGCCATCAATTAAACTTCAAATATAGTTTGGGAAAATGATAATACAATTCTGAGCTTAACATTGGAATATTTTATAAAGCAACTACTACATTATATATTCGGAGCATCAGAAAATAAGATAAGTGTGGTTATGGGGGAATATACTCTGCTAGATAGCCCTCCTCCCCAACTTTACTAGAATTGGCCTATTTATAAATGTTATAAAAGCCTAAATAACAGTGAGATATCATTATATACCTATTAGACTGGCTAAAATAAAAAAAAACAAGTGCTGGTGAACAGGCAAAACAACCAGAACTCTTACACCTTGCTGGTGGGAAGGCAAAGTGGTACAGGTGGTTTGAGAGTTGTTTATGAAGTTAACATACTTTCTATATGATCCAGCAATCCCACTCCTGGGTATTCACTCTAGCGAAATGAAAACTTACGTTTACACAAAAACCTCTACATAAATGTTCCTAGCAGCTCTATTCATGATCGATAAAAATAGAAAAAAATCTAAATGTCCATCAATGGATGAATGGATAAACCATGAACATGCATCCAATGGAATACTAGTTAGCAATAAAAAGGAACAAACGATTGATACACACAGCAACTTGGATGAATCTCAAAAGCATTATCTTAAGTAAAAGAAGCCAGTCTTAAAAGTTTACATAATGTAGGAAGCCATTTATTTGACAGTCTCCAAAAGACAATACAGTGATCGAACAAGTGGTCGCCAATGGTTAGGGCAGGGCAGAGAGTGTGACTACTTGAGGATATTATAAGGGAGTTTTTTGAGATGATGGAACTGTTCAGTATTCTGATGGTAGTGATGTTATATGGATCTATACATGTGCAAAAATTCATAAAACTGTACATGAATTTAAAAAATAGATTTTTAAATGTATTAACTTAGAATATAAAATGGAAATAAACACTTAACAATCAATAAGTATGTTGGTGTGTCTGAGGGGGAAAAAGCAAATATTTAAATTAATGGGCAACTAAGAAAAATTTTAAAACCTTAGTTGTGATCATTTCTGCATATAATAAGTTGTTAATCTTTCCACACTGAGAGGTCATCACATTGAATGTGAATTCAGAAGGTATTAATTACTCTATCATAAAGAATAGTTAATTCATTAGTGTAATACAATCATTATATAGATTAAAAATTATAATATAGTAAAGCTTTGAGCAATTCAATTGACTAGCACATACTGTACAATATCAAAGGTGCTGCAAGGAATAAAAATGAGCAAGAATTTAATTTGGCTCTCAAGAGCTTATGCTCTTTGCTTAGAGATAGAGATATGATAGAAAGACAAATAATAATCACACAAGGCAGTTTAGGAACTCAATTAAATAAGGACACTAAGAGAATCACAGTGTATCCCTGGATGTTGAAAGGAGAGAGAGGTCACATTAGATTGTGGATCACAAGTCCAACCCTTGATTTACAGATCTTAATTTTTTTTTTGCAATCTACTTTGAGAGAAAGAGGTGAATGAATGATAAGTTAATTTCAGAGATTTTATTAAAAAGTAAAAAAGAATTATTCACAAAGTGTCTTGGATTGTTATGGAATAAACTCTATCTCCAGGGAAGACATTTTTTGTAGAATATTTAGTGGGCCTAAAAACACTTCAGGAAATGCTATACAAGGCTCAGGTATGTGGTCTTCCGAACATGTGGATGGATCCTGATCTGGTATCGGGAGATGAAGAGGAGATTTAGGCTAATGCTGAGACTAATTTTTACAAGAGTGGGAGGGAAAGGGGATTACTGTCCCAAAGACACAGACAGAAGAGTCCTTGGAGGAACTGTGCTCTTACTCCAACTGTGTAGCTTGCTAATTCTCTATTAGATTTTACAGCTCATAAGAACCAATGAACCGATTCATGTGTTTATTAAGCCTAAAACAAAGCTGTTTATTCACCGACTTCTCAGCTCACTCTAGAACTGCAGTCTGCATTGGAAAGAGCCTTAGAGTTATCTAAATATCTACACTGACTTGCTTCTAATTCAAATGTTGTTTTGGGTCCCAAAGAATGATCATGCTACATTTGCTGCAACATTCCCAGTGTCACTGTCTGCTTTTTGAGGACACCTGTTTCATTGTTGGACAGCTCTGATTATTTAATACCAAGAGCAGCTTTCAGAGTTGACCCATGCTGTCTTGACTTTCACCCCTTGGGCCTAGCTACACCCCCTGGACCCTCACAGATGTCTCTTCCTTCCTATGTGACCACAGGTAAATTAATTCAGTTCTTAACCTTACTTTTATAAAACCAGGGCAGTAATAACTACTCTTCAAGGACTTTGTGTGAGGATTCATAAAATAATATACATTAACCACCTGGCATAGTAGCTGATACGGTAGACATTCAATATTCAGTATTCATTTCCTCTTCCTCTTTTTAAATAATAGCCTTTCAAATAATTGTTAGTATATGTTTGAGCACATAATACATGAAAAACCCATGGTAGGCGCTGAAAACAGTGGGGGAACAGAACAGATAATGCTCCCAATTCTAATCTCATGGAGTTCAAGGGCAAGTGAACAGGTGATCACGGTCTAGTGCTAGAAGTGCTATGCTGGGAGAAGAAGGAAGGCGGAACTTTTTCTAGCGAGAAAGTGTATTAGTTTCTTGAGGCTGTTTTAACAAATGACCACAAACTTCGTGGCTTAAAACAACAGAAATTTATTCTCTCACCGTTCAGAAGGCTAGAAGTCTGGCAGGGCTGCACTCCCTCTGGGGGCCCTAGGGGCGAATCAATTCCTTGCCTCTTTCAGCTTCTGGTGGCTGCCCCAGCATTTCTGGGTTTGTGGCCTCGTCCCTCTAAGCTCTGCTCAGTCTTCACAGAGCCTTCTCCTTCTGGCATCTTTATGTTATCTCTCGTTGCCTCTTTCTTATAATCACAAATGTGATGACATTTAGGGCCCACCGGGATAATCCAGGATGATCTTCTGTTTTTCATTATAAATCCTTTCCTATCGTCATAAAATCCTTAACTTAATAACATCTGCAAAGACTCTTTTTTCCAAATAAGGAAACTCCAGGGATTAGGACATGATATCTTTAGGTGGTCATTATTCTACCTGAGAAGGAGGAATAAGAATAAAGAAGGCTTCCTAGAAGAAGCACTATCTAAAGTGAGACAAAAAAAAGGTTAGAAGTTCCTCAGGAGGAGAGGTGGCAAGTGTGGTCCAGAATGTTCCAGGCAGAGAAAATAGTGTGTGGCAAAGGTCCAGAGGGAAGAAGGAGTGGTGTGTCCCAGAATCAGAATGGAGTGGAGCACACAGTATGTGTGCACATGTGGAGGAAAGGCTGGAGAGATGAGTCTGAAGAGATAAAAACACTGGTTAGATCATGAGCAACCGTAATAACCATGATCAGGTGTTTAGGATTTTATGCCATGTGTAATGGAGGTCCTGGAAGGGTTTTAAGAACATCCTACATGATAAAATTTGTGTTAGTCTTTGGAGAATAGGTGAGAGGCACTAGCAGAAGCAAAGGCACCAGAGGGGTACATCAGTATTTCCTGCTCCCGTCACGTGATTCCAGATTCACCCCAGTCCTTGCTATAGAAATCAGACTTCATTTACCTCTGCCATTGTGTTTCCATCATCCTTGAAAGAGAGCAATTGAGACAGGGATTGCTTGGTTACAGAAAGCTAGGACAGTTTATTGTTATTTGGCTTCCAATAAGCCGTGGGATTCCAAGCCTGACTGTAGCAGAGACGCTTACTCAAAGACGCCATAAGTGACACTTGTCCATTCTCCCTTTCTATGCCAGCCCCTTCCTAGCACCATGCCAAAGACAGAGATGAGAGGCAGTGGAGGAGGGAAGGTAAAGAGGGAGGGCAGCTCAGTGAGACAAACAAACAAAGAAACTTCCTACTATGTTTTCTGATCTTTTTGGACCCTTTGTGGGCTAACTGGAGGTACAGTATAACTGAACACACGCAGACACACAGACATTTGGGAGTATCTGTAAAATTGGAGTTATATTAAAATTTTATTGGAGCTCCACAGAAGGGGTTCTTATGTTGCTAGTTTGTTTCAAATGCTTGGTTGTTTTCAGAAAAGGACAGGTGATGAGGCCTGCATGTTTCTGACTAGATGTTGGCTCATCCTATGGCTAAGAATCTGTAAGCACCAAGTCCTTCACTTTAGACCTCTGAGACCTACTGATGATCTTTGTATATTCCTCTCAAAACAGGGCCAGTGCTTCCAGAAGGTGGGCGGTTGCAAATATTGAAAAGAGGTGAAAATATGCTCTCAATATTCTGTAGTTTGGCAAAATGGTGATTCTGACAGTGTGGTCTCTCCATCCCTCTGCAGACAAAGAACCTAGGATTCCTTTTAAACATACAGGTTCCCACAATGCGGTTCAGTGAAATAAATTGAGATTTCTAGGGGTGGGGCTTAGGAGTCTGAATTTTTGATCAGTTCTTCAGAAACCATAATGCTCATAAAAGTTTGAGAACACTTCTATTAGAGCTCAAGAAAATCAAAGAAGGGGGGGGGCAAAGGAATGAGCAATGGTCTTGATTAAGGAGGATAAGAAGGGAAAAGTACTCATATTAGTGAGCTCAGATAGAAAAGGAATCCATTATATAAATCATGGCATAAACAACCATCATAAAACACAGCAATCAAGTGCTGTAAGTAAATATATATTGACATAAAAATATATCTATGATATACTGTCAAATGAAAAATAATGTTTATGTAATAATCCATTTTATATGTATATATGCATAGAAAAATCTCTCAAATTTGTTCATCTGAAGAATATTCATTCAGTTAACCGTGGTGAACAAGACTGATAAGGTTGTTTATCCACGGGCTAGTACACATACTTACATCATTCATTGTGTTAGCACACTATTTTTTTTTATAGGAGTTTCTATTGCCTATATGAATTTTCTAATTTATATGTATGAAGTTAACATGAATTGTTAATAAAAAATGAATGTAACCAATTCCTCACATAGACTTTTGGTTTTATGAATCATGTTCCTTGCTGGTGCCTACATTTTTAACAGAATGCTTCTACCTTTACCTTCCTTTACCCTGATTTCTTTTGACCATGGCCTACCCTTTCTGCTCTAATTCCAACTTATCGGTCATATTCTATCAACTGTATGAAGAAAAATCAAGTTCATTTCATTTATTACACATATACTATATATGGGTATATAAATATCTGCTTGCATAAGTATCATTCACGATCATTTTTCCTGTTGTTTCCTTCCCACTATGGTATGTTTTTCTAGTTCATACTACATGATACACAAATGAGTAATAATTCCTGGTAAAGAAGGCCAGACCAGTCAGTAGCAATACATCTCAGTGTATGTCAGGTACGTCTGTAGTGTGTGAGTACTGCCTGATTTTTATGTCCAATTCTAACTAGTCTATCTTCCAGGACCAAACAAGGTTGGGCAGAAACTAAAGTAATCAAGTGACTTTAACAGGGAAGCATCTTGAACTTGGGTGTATTGTCTGAGAAAGGGGCTGTAGAGTAAAAAAGGAGACACAGGAATTGAGTCAGGCAGCCCCTTTGCCTTCCCTTTCCCTCCTGACCAGACTTGATTAAGGACTCTTTTATTTTAGAGGCATTCTTTTAATGACCCTCGATTTTACAAGCTACAGAAAGGCTGAGCAGGTGCAAACTCTTTTAAATTTAACTTTATTGGAGGCTGAGACCTGCGGAAGCCTTTTGAACAAGTATTCAGTTACTCCAGATGATGCATATCTAAAAATGAGAAACATGTTTTCTTTCCTTTTTTTCTCTCTTTCTGGCTTAGCAAAGCCACTGAAACTCTAGGTTATCATGTTGTAATATGTTTTCAACATATTTTCAGTTCACAAATGCCTTTGCTTGATTTCCTTCCAGCAGACCTTGTTCCTCATGCATTTCTAATGTTAAGCATGGCTCACAGTCAACCATATGATGAGCTTTATGTTTCTTCTGGACCAGTGTGAGCACTCTGTGGTCATTGTTAAGCTATTACTATTCTGGGAATGATAGAAAGAACATTGCTGAGATGTTTGCTGTGTGTGACCAGGGTGTGTATGGGTTCACGGGAATTATAATTTTACTCAGGGTTGCTTTCACCTGGAAAGAGTTTGCAATGCAGGAATCTTAAATAGTATTCTATTGTTGTTTAATCCATTTCTCAGCCCAACACCATTGAGAGTCTCTTTCTGTGGACATCTGGAAAGTACTTAGGGCTTCCTCATGCATACTGGAGGATTAACAAATGCTGTCAACTCTAAAGCAATTTAGAAGTTGCAAATCCATAAGAGCAGCTGTAATCTTTAACAACATTCTTCCCAGCTTCCTAGTAAAAGAAGGACGGGTTTCCAGATTAAAATGGAAAGTTCTGATTTGGCATCCATGTGTTTTTCAATTTAACATTCCATATCCAGTTTTTTAAAAAAGTCTAGGTTCCTGACTGTTGGAATATTCACTGTGATTTTTGATACCTGCTTAGAACCTCCAAGGTATGTAAACTTACACTGTTTACACTTTTGAAAAAGTTTTGTTGTTACCTTTGAGAAACCGCCATAATGGTAGGATAGATGAACAATTGAGTGTGCTGTTTAATGAAAGAAAAGAAATGAAAAGAGGACAGATAAAAAAAAAAAAAACAATGAATGTAAAGCTATATTATATATTTTTTATTCTGTTGGAGATAATCCTGAGGCAATTTATGTGTTTATTACGTGCACATTTACTGTTCAAAATGTTGATGACATGAAGACAAAATTGATATGGTCCCTGTCTTTAAGGAATAGGACCTGTGGAGAGGACTTGCAAATTAACAACGGCAATGGAGTGTTGTGGATGCTGATAGAAGAACCTATAAGGTGCAGCAGTGGTGGAAGGAGGAATGGTTAACCTACTGGGGTGAAGATGAGGAAGCATGAAGAGAGGAAAGACTTCATGGAAAAGGTATATATTTGCAAGGCTAATGAAAAGATAGTGTAACCTAGGCAAAAGGAGTTACACTAGCAAATTCAAAGTTTCAAAGAGTCTGGTAGGTTCAATGGGTTGGTCTGACCAAGGAGCAGAGTGCAAGGGGATGGAAGATTTAGGAGACAGGCAGAACCTCCACAGAATACAGCCCTCTATCCTCCTGGGCATTCTGGGAATCTTATTAAACATTCCCCTGACAGCAGCACCTCGGGTTGTTGTTGCTCTTTAATCAGTTAATGTTCAGTTTTATGACCAAACGCTAATTAATAAAAGATACTAAGATACTGAGAAAACTTTCACGTTTATGAAATTAGCAGATATTTTTTAAAAAGATAAGCATGCCAGAAAAGCTATAAAATCTATATACTGATGATGGGAATGTAAGTTGATACATTTGCCTAGGACTTGATATATGTATGTCAAAAACTATAACAGTCTTTCATTAAAATTCCATTGCTGGAACTTAATCAAAAAGTATACTATTCATTTTTAATTTTTAGATAAAATCTGGAACTTAGCTTTTTGCATAAATTTAGGAACATTAACAACTGTTACACCTACCTATGTTATAAAGACTAGGAAAATTAGGCCTTATGGAAGCCTACATATGCATATATAGAGTTTGAATTAAAACTGTCTACATGGAGTAAGTAAACCAAACCAAGAAAATAACACTGAAAGTTTTTTTCTCCAGTAAGACAGCAAAAGCAAACTAGGAAGTGCTCACGGGGGTACCTCCACACCTGAATACCCTATGATGCCAATGGTGAACATCTCCAGTGAAGGCGAGCTCATAGTAAAATAATTATAAACTTTCAGGTTTCCAGGCCTTCAACTACAAGGAATATGTCCCCAAGATGCTGCACTCTGAAGTTCATCATGCTGTTTGTGCTGCAGCCATACTTCACAGGCTGCTCTAGCCAGTGACTAAATGTGGCAGGGATATTGAGGCGGGCCTCTTTTTGGGAGACACAGGACTCCTTTGACAGCTGTCTTTAGTGTGAGGATTCTCCAGAGGCTTTGCTTTGTGGAGCCATTGGCGACGCTGCTATTTAACCTTCCTTCCCTTTCCCCTTTACTCAAAATGTCTGATGGTTCTCCTAGCCATTTCCAGCTCCCTCCTCTTTTTATCCCAGGCATCTCTTCAAATAAAACATTTTCCTGTTTAATATCATTTTGGAATTTGTTTCTCAGAGGAAATAGGCCTTAATCTTGGAATTTGAAGCTGGCTTTTCTACCAACCAGTAGGTTAAAAG
This sequence comes from Eonycteris spelaea, assembly GCA_003508835.1. Lineage (NCBI taxonomy): Eukaryota > Metazoa > Chordata > Mammalia > Chiroptera > Pteropodidae > Eonycteris > Eonycteris spelaea. Next base: position 9,351,527 of record PUFA01000050.1, on the reverse strand, counting down.
GACACAGTCCTGGCTTTGGGGTGGAATACAGGTAAACCCTGGCACAATGTGCAGGCTTAATTGCTAAAGATTTTACCAGTGGTAACCTGGGAAAATGTCCAGGTAGAAGGAATTGCTGAATAATGTGTGATGACACAGGCTGTTGAAAAGTGTGTGTGTGTGTGTGTGTAAGTCAGTGGGAGGTGCCAAATAATGCATACAAAGGCAGTGGAGTTGGCTAGCTGCTCCCAAATTGTATTAATGCTCTGGAAAAGGATATTGGAAGACCAAAGACTGTTAGGAAGCAGTTTATTGCTGAGTGTAAAAGTCAGAGAACTTTTTTGGTAGCTCTCAAAGAAGGTTGTATCTTTCAGTGGATAGATGTAGACAAGGAGCAGACTAAAGACCTAATTGTTAGAGTTACAGAGCTCCAGAGACATATGAATGCTCAGAAAAGGCAGGTCTATAATGCCTAAGTCGGGAATCTGGTGGGAAATAGTGCCGAAACATGGGATGAGGACATCTGGATGGTGCCCGGAAGATGTTGATTCTGCATCTTTCCCAAATCCTCTTGGCTTGCAGAAGCTGTCCACCTTCCATAGTAAGGGCTAGCAGCTCCATGCACTGGAAGATACTATAGACATCTCACCTCCATAACAGGAGCCATTGTCAGGGCCTGTCCCCACCTCCTCTCCTGCCCACTGAAGCCTGGTAAGTAAAGAGGGAGACACTGTTCAAACAATTGCAATGATGTCAGCATATGTTGGCAAGAGCCAGGGTAATACTCCTGGAATTGGATTTTGACTGTGCTTGATCAAGGGGCTGGAATGTAAGACTGGATAAGAAAGAGTTAACTGATTAAGAGTACTTTCTTGATATATAGGATATAATACCTTAATAAAATTGTAAGAGGATGGGGAAAACTCACTGCTGGGGTGGCTCTTAGAGGCTGGGTAAGGCAATGGCTAACATATATGAAGTGGAAAATGCCTAGGTTGCCCTGGTAGATGGTAAAGGAAGGAATAAAGGAACTGAAGAAGTGAGTGTGGAGGAATAGACCTATTTTGTGAGACCAGAAGACTCGCCAGAGGATGATGTTTCATTAAAGAGACCAGAGGACCAATTATTTGCCAAGGCCATAAGTCATATGCTGGGGAGATGGCCAGCAGCATCTCAGTGGTGGCCTTGTCTGTATGCCCAGGATTACGTTGGGGGAGGTCGTTACAGAGTTGGGCTTGTTGACATCCTTGGGGATAATGGAACTCTGAGCAGCCAGGAGACTTCAAGACAAATAAAGGGAGAAATTGACGATAAGGAGGCCGAGGACAATTGCCCCAATGAAAAGTCATAATCCCTTGCTCAGTTCCTTCACTTGAGCCAATTTTCAAATCTGGAACACAATGACCTAAGAGGTGGCCAGGTACCTAGGAGAAAGGACCATTTTGCACAATGGCAAGAATATACTGTGACAATTTCCTCAGTCCTTACGCCAGGGAAGTTTGGACCACTCATTTGGATTGGGGAAAGGGGAATAATCAGACATATTGAGGATTCACGGACACATGGTCTGAGATGACGACAATACTTGGAGCTCCCACGTGTCATCATGGTACCTTTTGTTACACTGAGAGCCTATGGGGCAAGGTAATAAGTGGGATCCTGGAGGCTTGCAAAATTGGAGTTGATATGGTATTTAGAAATTGGAGTAACTCACACACAGGTTTTCTGATCTGTAGAATGAGAGTTATCCTAGTAGTGAAGACCAAGTATAAACCTTTGAAATTTCCCTACACTTCTCCCACCCCATTCAAGATAATAGACCAACAAAATTATATTTTAGGTTAAAAGAATGATGAAGATTAGTACCATTGTTAAAGACATAAAGGATCCGAAACTGGTGATTCCTACCATGTCTCCATTTAGTTCACTAGTCTAGCCCCTTCAGACATTGAATGGATCCTGATAATTCTGTAGTTTACCGCAGAAGTAGCAGCCCCAAGTGCATCTGCTGTACCAGATGTGGAATCATTTCTAGAACAGATTAATAAGGGCTCAGGCTCATGGCATACAGCTGTTGTCTGGCGGATACATTCTTTTCAATTCCAGGTAGAAAAGAGAATCAGAAACTTCGCATTCACATCAGGTAGAAAAAAATATTTGTTTACAGTTTTGCCTCAGGTCTATGTTTCTCCCATCTTTGATTATAGTATAGACTGCCTGGACAGAACATCACAGTGATCTACAGAGACACCTTGAGTTGTGATAGAGTTACATCTGAACAAACCCATTGAAGTTGAAAATATTGTAAGTCAAAAATGAATTTAATATACCAAACCTACCAAACATTATAGCTTAGCCTCGCCTACCTTAAACATGTTTAAAACACATTAGCCTACAGTTGGGCCAAATCATCTCGCAGTTGTTGCCCAGTATCATGAGAGAGTATCTTACTGAATATTGTTAGCCTGGGAAAAGATAATAATTTATAATTTGAAGTGTAGCTTATTCTAAATGCATGTTGCTTTCATGCTATTATAAAATCAAACAATATTAGTCAGGGACATTTGTATTTCACTGATGACATCATTATGATTGAACAGGCTGAACAAGAGTGACTAGTATGCAGAACTTAGGTCAATCATATATGTTCTAGTAGATGGTAAGATTCAGTGACAGCCACTTTAGTGAAGATTTTAGGGATCCAATGTTCAGGGGCATGCTAGAATATCTCCTCTAAATTAAAACAAATTGTTGTACCTTGCATCCTTTCTCTCTCTCTCTCTCTCTCTCTCTCTCTCTCTCTCTCTCTCTCTCTCTCTCTCTCTCTTTCTCTGCTCTCACATATATGTGTGCACATGCATGCACACATACACACAATAAAGAAAAAAAAACAACATCTGATAAGCCTCCTTGAATTCTAGAGGCAGCACATCCACACCTAGGGATTTGCTACCACCCCTGTACCGGGTGACATGGAAAGTTACAAGCTTTGAGTATAGGTATACTAGCGCCACTCTCTAAGCTTAGACCTGTAGCCAAATAGATGTTACAATACAACCAGCTGAAGGAGGAGGAAAAAGCCAGAGTTTGTTTATGGGTGGTTCTGCTTGGCACTTGGATGCAAGCTGAATGTGGACAGCTGCATTATAGCTTCATTCAGGGTGGCTCTGAAAGACAACAAGGAAGAAGAATCTTCCCAGTAGGCAAATCTGTGAGCCATGTTCCCAGTTACCTATTTTGTGTGGAAGAAAAAGTGGCCTGAAATAATACTATAGATCCTGAAAAGTGGTCAGTGACCAGGACATCTGATCAAGGACTTGGGGGGTAAGGATTGGAAGACTTGAGAAAAGGAGGTCTGGGGTGGAGTCTTGAGGCTTAATATATGGAAATAGGCACAAAGTGCAAAGATTTTGTTTTTCTTACATTAATGCTCACCAGAAAGCATTCACGATGCAGGAAGCACTGAACACCACGTGAACAAAATGATTTGGCCAGTTGACATTAACCACACTTCATCGTTGGTCACCATATAACTGGTATGATGGACACATGAACAGAACGGAAGAGATGGAAGTGACCTCTTGGTCCAGTAGTATGGACTTCTACTGACTAAAGTAGATCTAGCTAATGCTATCTATGAATGTCCAAGTTGTTAGCAATACTGAGCCTCCCATATGGCACTAATCCCTGGGGATACCAACTGGCTACTTTGTGGCAAGTTAATTACATTGAGACCTTTCCATCCTGGAAGGGCCAGTGGTTTATCCTCACAGGGAAGATACTGAATTTGGGGATACTTGCTCTTTCTGCCTGCAGAGCTTCATATCAACACTACTATCCAGGGACTTCTAGACTACTTGATCCATATGCAGAGAATTTCATTTTAAATGTCATCTGACCAAGAAGGTGTTGAAATGGGCTCACATCCACTGGTTGTATCACATAATGTACCAGAGAAAGTCAGCCTCTTATAGTGCTGCCATGTCCTTCAAAAGGAGCAGCTTAGAAGAAATATCCTGAAAGAATGGGGTGCCATCCTTTAGGATACAATGTATTTATTAAATCAGGGATGACTACTGATGCTGTGTCCTCAGGAAGAAAACAAGAGTCCAGGAAGGAAGAGGTGGAAGCACAAGTGGGCCCTTTTACCATGGCTTCCAATGGCCCATGGGGATTTTGTGCTTCCTGGCTCTGCTACTCGAAGGGAGCACATTCTTGATAGAAGACACAGCAAGTGTCCCATTGAACTACACATTTTAATGAGAACACCTCGGAATCCTGTGTCCCGGGACAGCAGGCAGGAAGAAGAATCATCATTTTGATAGAGGTAACTGACCCTGATCATAGGAAGAGGTAGGGCCGCTTCTATATAATGGACAGGGAGGAGTAGGAGTGGAACACAGACAATACACTTGGGTACTTCCTAGTGCTGTTGCCCCATTGTAAGTGAACAAACATGTATAGCAACCAGGTCTGTGAAGGGTATGGTTATCAAAGGCTGAAATTCCCTCAGGAATGTGAAAAGTTTGGCTTCATACCACCAGGTTAAAGCCACCAGGACCTGTCCACTGTAATAGCTGAGAATGGGGTGGGGAAGGAATTTATAGTAGAGAGTAGAGGAGGGAAAAGAACAAAGACTAGTTGTGACCTTGAGACCAGTTGCTGTGATGGGAGTTGTTGTCTACCTGTTAACTTCCCTCTTCTGAGTTTTCCCTCGGGAAGAAAGGCCCACAGAAACTGTGGAGATGGGCTACCTGAACCTTTGTGAAGTGGGTCCATGTGACACAAGGGGTAGACTATGGCATCCATGAGCATGACCCTCACAGACACCTACTGTAAGGGCCCAGGCAGCTGCACTCTGACATCCATTGCCCTGTTTATGCTGAGTTCTGGTTTTTGAGGGCTGCTCCCAGACAATAATTGTGCGTGGCAGGAATTCTAAAATAAGCCTGTTCCAGATGGTCCACCTTGCCTCAAGGACCCCTGGCATTCTTGCCAAACCTTACTTTGATTGCACAGGGGTCTGAGAAGCTTCCACCCAAACTTTCTTCCCTCTCTTTAGGGTCAGATCTGCAGCTTGATCTGATGGTTTTCCCAGCTTTCCTTATTCCCTCTCCATTTTCTTCACAGATATTTCCCCTAACAAAACCCTTGCATGTTTAATCTCATTTTGGCCCCAAATGTCTATAGTTCTGAAGTTGAGAAACCCTGGTTTAGAGAGTTAAGAACAGTGGGAGTTGAGTATCAGTATTGGCCCAATTACTTTGTGATTCCCTGGAGACAGAGCTCTCGGGGATTGGTCCAGATGGCAGATACTGCACCAAGGGCAAGGATATTTCTGAGAAGCAGTCAGAATAAGATTAACAGTATCCTGTTACCAAGGGAAGGGGTTTGGTCAGAACTGACTTGCTGTGACACTGCATGTACCTAACAGTCCTGTCTGCTCACTCTTCCTTCCTTCCACCCTTCCGCCTTCCTCCTTTCTTCTCTCATTCTTCGGGTCCTTTCCTTTCTCTTTTCCTCTCCCTCCACTCTCCTGCCTTCATTCTCTCTTTCTTTTCCTCCTCCTCTCTTTCTTTTGGCCCTAGTGACTTTTTTGTCTCTTGCCTCAATATCATAGTTGGTAAATGACAATGACTACTCGATAGTTCCATCATGAAAATGTAATTCTCATGCAAGCAGTTTACAATGATTTTAGTTTGAAATTTCTCATGGTTCCTTTTCTTGGAAAGTTTGAACTTAATCAGAAAAGTTATTTTAGAATTATGAACTTAAGTAATTGATGAGCTTTTAGATCTGGAAACATTTTCTAATCAGTTACTGTCCATTCATTGCTCAGAGATTTGGGTTAATAGATTTATCAATTAATAATTTTTTCTCCTCTTCAGTTCTTACACATTTGCACATATTCGGTTTCACTTCTAATCTTAGCACTGTACCCCCAAATTAAAGCTGAATTCGCTCCAACTTTAAGTTTTAAGTGGGTCAGGTTTGCTAAGAATCAAGACAAGTTTTACCTAATCTTTTTATAAAGTTGATCTGGGTTTCAAGAACGTAATGAAACCAGAACGTGGGGGAGTTTAGAACATAGTCTGGTCTCAATTTGTCTGCTTTTTGAAAACTATGGTCTGGTTTTAACCCAACTAAAGTTGGATAGTTTATTTCTAAAAAATAGTGACTGGAAAATCCCGTTAATCCATGAAATACAATAGCATCTTTCTAAGGATGATAAACTCAAAGGGAAAGGAAGTATGTCATTTATTTATTTTTTATTTATTTATTCTCATTGCTTTGCCAGTAAAGTAATAGATATTCTACAATGAATATATCAGAATTTGTGAGTGCTGGTCTCTTCAGAAAGTGACCTTGACCATCCATTCGGCCCTTATTTATGTCTCTTATCTCTATCTTGATCACTTTCTTTCATCTGCATTCCCAGATGTCTTACTTCACCTGCAGGCTCTGTTTTACCTCAGTCTAAATGAAGTTATAAGCACTTAACAAGTTTCAGTCCTTCATTGAAAGAGGCTTAGCATCAGTCACTATCCAAGACTTGGATCCAATGAAGTTTTGTCCATTGGGTCTCACTTTGGGAAATGGCCACTGGGTTTCCCCCATACTCATGTAAGGTCCAGCTTTCCTCCAAGTCCCTTGTCTGGATCTCAGAGGGCTGAATGTTTTGACTGGTTAGCTTTGTCCCATTATATAGAAAATTATTTCTGCATTTTGTCATTTGTTTTTTAAATTGTTAAAGCTTCAAATTGAGGCCTGTCTGCAAAAACAGTGGAGTTTGAGACGCTGAATCTTGGCGACATCCCATACTGCTATAAATATATAAAAAGTTACTATTTAACTCAGTGTAAGTAGAAATATGGTTGAATCTGAGTTTCCTGACTTTTAAATTAGTGACTTAAAAAAACCATTTACACTGCAGTAATTTCAGCTAAAGACTTTTTTAAAAGGTTCTATGAGTCTTATCAATCACAATCAATTTTATTTGCTAAATTTAGTACTAGAGTGACATTATCTGACATACTCTTTTTATAAAAACATCTAACAGGTTTTTTTTTTGGGTTTTGTGATATTGAGAGGTTTTGGAATTTTGTGAAAGTTCCACCCACAATCAAAACCAGTGTTCTCTTATCGTTGATTTTGTCAGATGGGTCAGAATTGATACTTCTTTGAATATATGCAAATTATCTTTCATTTAAAGTTCTGTATTATCTTTTTTCTGCTCCATTTGCGCCTTATTTCTCTTATTTTCCTTTCTTCTTATTTTCCTCTTTACTCCCATTCTCTTAAAATAAAAATCTTGAGGATTTCTCTCTATTTTTCTTCACTGTAGAAGACATTGAAGTCAATGATAAATTCATATTATATAATTGACATTCACTTACATAAACATTTTATGATGCTAAGTAAAAGAAGGTCTGTATATCTAGAGGGAGAGCCAGAGAATTTGGAAGTAATTTATTTTCTCAAACGTAAATGGAGGTTCTAAACAATGAGAAAAGAAATGCATTTCCTCAACATTATCACTATAAATTTGGTTACTAAATTTATCCTATAAATCAGGATAATAAATTTCAGTAGTAAAGATTTAATTTCTAAAATCCATAATTTCCTTTAGCTCCTTTTTATAGCATGAGTTAAAAACTCCTAACAACCTCATTTGCTCTTAGGCACACATTTATCCAAAGGGTGAAATAAAGGCGATATAGCTGACTGATGCTTTTTAACCTGCTTATATATTTTTGAAGAAAGGAAACAAATGTTTCTGATATGTTCTACTTGTCAGCATTTCTTAACCAATGTAACAGAAATCACTAGAACTGAAAAGTTTACGTGAGACAAGAACTTTATGTGATCAGACTAAATGGAAATGATGTTGAGGAATAAAAAAAATATATGAACAATGGATTCCTCAGTGTTTTAAAGGCAATGTCATTGCAGTAACATGATTCTCTTAGATGAGTACAGAAACTGGGCTCTATACATGTGATACACAAAAACTTAAGACTCTGAGTTTTAGTTACAGTGCTTTACTCTTACTGCCTTCAGAGTCCCTGATGTGACTATGGAAGTGCAATTATTTAGCTTCCTACTCATGAATGAAGCACTGGGCTAGAGATGATCTTCTTAGAGCATAACCCATGAAATGGGACCTGCTAAAAAGAGCTATAAATGTAACCTGCTGCTTCTAAATTATGTTCTCCAAAAACATGCTTAAATAATACAGTTCACTGAGTCTATTTCCTAACCTGGCCTCCCTCTATCTCATTTAGTTACTCCACAACTGAATAACCTGTTAGAAATCTGTTCCCAGGGGAGGGCAGAGCCCAGTGATCCATATCTCAAATTCTGGCTGGTGATGCTTCGGTGTGATGTGTGGTTACAATTGTAGATAATGAGAAATAACCAGAGTGTTTCTTTCTTGCCTCAGTCATTAAAGATATGTTTACCAGTTCATTCTTTTCATATTTGTAAAAAAGTGAATTTGGCTATAGTTTTTGTCCAGATTACATTTAGAGAAGAGCAAAAATTATGGCCAATACATACTATAATACCAATGGTGTGCATTTTTTAGATGGTGAATGCCTACTGAATCCATCAGCATGTCCATATATTTTTCTGTGTGTGGTAAAGTCTTCATCACATAAAATTTACCATTTCAGCATTTAAAAATGTACAATTCAGTGGCATTTAGTACATTCACTGTGTTGTACAACCATCACAACTGTCAAGTTTGAGAACTTTTAATCACCCCAAAAGAAATTCTGTTCCCATCTGTCATTCTCTATTCATTCTTCCTCCACGTTCCTGACAATTAATGGTCTGCTTGTTGTCTCTATGGATTTGTCTATTCTGGATATTTCATATAAATAGGATCATATAATATGTAACCTTTTGTGTCTGTCTTCTTTCACTCAATAAAGTGTTTTAAAAGTTCATCCACGTAATAGCATGCATCACTATTTCAAACCTTTTATGGCTGAATAATATTTCATTGTATGAATATACCACATTTTGATTATCCATTCATTAGTGGATGGACACTTGAGCTGTTTCCATCTTTTGGCGGTTGTGATTAGTGCTGCTATGGAATCACAATTTTTTTAACTTAAATAAAATCTGATTTGCAGATTTGTGTTTGTCAGTATCTAAGACCTACCAGGCCACTTAGTAGTGCTGCGTTTCAAGTTGAAAACTAGCAGGGAATTAGAGCCATGTTAATTTAACAAGTCTTCAGAAGGTGATGAATGATGGTGAAGGCATAGAGTGAGAGAGAATTAATCTAGAGTTAAGAATTTGGGGCTTCTGATCTTGGTTCTGCCACCAATGGGCTGTGCATATAATTTTGGTAGATCATTTCACTCTCCTGGGCCTTTATTTCTGGATCTATAAAGTGGAAGAACATAACTCACTAAGGTTTCTTCTAGCTCCAGGATTTGATGCTTGCAATGGGCTGTGTAAACACGCTATGTTCCTCATCTAACACACCTTTCTCTACCATCACAGCAGCTAACACTCACACTTAAAAGAAGTAAAGATGTTCCTTTTCTATGCTCAAGGTGTGAACATAATGGTTTCTTGTGATCTGGAGGTGTGAAGGAGGTCATGGCCCGAAATCATTTAAATGCTGCCATAGTAGCAGGGCTTGAAATAATACAGCTCAAAATATGAAAATATGTTTTTGTATTTCTTATCTCTGGAAACAAAAAACTGAAATAAGTACTGGAGGCTAAGATTATACCAGCCACAAATCTCATGGGAGAAATGGATTCCATCAAATGTTTGACATTTCCACTGTCACTCATTATAGATAGTTTAGCAACATTTTGGATTTGGGTGAGTGGGTTATTAGCATTCAAGAAAATTTGTATTCACTCTCCAAAGTTTCTTCCCCCTTGCACTAAGGCAAGAAAACATTAATGATTTGTGAAGTTTCCTCTTTTGTAAAATGGGTATTGTACTAGGCCATCTCAACTTGTTCTAAATGGGAATCAGGTACACTCTAAATGTACCATTCAGGAGAAAAGAGGTGGGGTGCATCATAGGTCAAATAATGGACTATTTATCCTTCTCTTGTCCATTTCCCCTTGATGATGGAATAAGATCTAAATGTGGAGGACTAAAATCTAAAGGTGTGACCTTGGGCAAGTCAACTAACTTCTTAGCAACAGTTTTTCATTCTGTAAAATAAAGGTGTCACCTATTTTGAAAACATCTATTCTTGCCTATTGATAAAGTTACTTACCTAAATTTGTTCCTGCGTGGCTGTGTTGCAACAAGGGTGAAGGATTATTAAGAATAAAACACTATCCAACTTTAATTTTACTTGTAGATGTGACAAGCCAAAGAGATTAAGAAGTAATCAGAGATAACAATGGCTAAAACCAGAAATGTAATAAGAAACCATTATCCATAAATGGAGATAAGATTTTTGAAAGGGTTTATCAAAAAAATGTAAGGAACTTGGCAATTAGAAAGAAACAGATCATCCTACAAATTGCTTTGTGATCACAGTTGACTTTGTCATTTATTAATTCAAAAATACTTTTTTATTTTCATTTCTATATAACTAAAGTTCTGATAGGTGAGCATTAACCTTCAACTGAAGCAGCCTCTGTATTTAACTTTGTCATTCAGACCAGTAAACAAAATTTGCTTCCCTGACAATCTTTTTCACTCTCTCTCCAGCAAGGGGACAATGTAGACTGAAAAGCCAGGACTTGACTCTATTTGCCCACTAAAGGACTGGCAGAAAGTCCAGAGCTCAGAAGCATCCATTTTTACCTGACTTCAAGATGTAGATTACAGTTTCCTACGGACTGAAAATTCATCTACCACATTTATTTAAGTGAGTTTTTGCCCAGCTCTTATTTTCACCCTTTAATGGTAACGAACCTAAAACTTCTTTCCAGTCACTTTGCATATCATTTCCTTTCTCTTTAACTCTCTTTCAAAGTGAGATGATTGATAGATCCTTCTTCAGCAATCACTTTAGTAGATGATTTTCTTTTTCCTTTGAAGTCAATTTTGAAAAGAGTTTACTGTGATGAGATAATTAGCACAAAAACACAGAGTATATAACCTTAATTAGGCATGATTATAGGCTCAACGTAATGGGATGTCCTGAAACTGCACACTATGCAAATATTAGACTTTTCATTCTTCCCATTACATCTGAAACCATCAAGCAAAGGATGTTTTGCAGTATGTACTATAGTCAATGCCAGGTGCAAATCTTTCAACAAAAGTTTGTGTTTTTTTGGGTATACTAGTTGGGGGAAGGACAATAGGAGGGGGTTAAAAAAAAAGCTTAAAGAAACTAGAAAGTTCAATTAAGCTTAGAATGAGCTTTATAAATTTAGAGGAGTTATACGAGTAAGTAAAATGATCCAACTGCTGTACTCAACTCAGTTACTCTGGAATTCTGAAGACACTTCACTGTACACATCATTGTGAATTATGCAAATCTCAAGAGATCTTTCAAATCCAGAAACCACTAAGAGTACTACAAAACCAATCTGGGGTTTACTCACGCTAGTAGGATATAGGAAGATAGTAAGAAAATGAAATCACAGTGAATCCCCAAGCTCTAATTTTAGCCAATTATTTTCATTTCTTTTACCATCAACCTTTTTTAAAAAAATTGGAGTAGTAAAAGTACAAAATTGACTTTCCCCTCCCTTCCTACTCTGAAATGACAATATCCAAGGATGTGGTGCACCCAGGCATTGGAATATTCCGCTACTGAATAATCAAGAGCTCCCAATGCATATTGTTTATATTATGTCTAGAGTTGTGAGTTTTCAGACTCAATCAGGTAGCAAAGAAGAAGCTATTTGGAGATGCTGACCTGGCCGGAAATTCAATAAATGTGTGAGTATTAGCAGAGTTAGTACCTGAGTTTTAGTCTCACGTACCATCTATTAACTAGAGATGATAATGAAGGAAAAGTTTGTATAACAGCTGAAGTTTGAAATGCCTAGTTTTCTCTGTATTGACTATATGAGCTATATTTTGCTAAGCATATACTATATTCTAGGCACAGTTTTCAATACCTTATTGGTATAGTCTCACTGAATCTTTACAATAACCCTATAAGAGAGTTATCATAATTAGCCACATGTTACAGATAAGGAAGCTGAGGGTAATAGAAGTTCCAAAACCTCATCCAAGAACCCCCATTTAGTAAGCAGTAAGTAGAGCCAGGACTTGAACTCATATATGTTTGACTCTAGCCATGCTCTTAACCACTGTGCTGGGCTAATTAGTGCCTACCTGTTCTCTGATGGAATCCTTATTTATTAGACCTTTCCCAGAGCTGGGAATGAGATGTAAGAGAAATCAAAAGAATGGGGACCTAAATCAAAATGTGGAAATTCTCCATCACCTGTTATATACAAAGAAAGTCCTAGTTAAATGCTATGTGTATGGTGAGAGTATGTCGTTGGACTAGAACTTGAAATAAGAGAAGAAGAACTGCACATGATTGACTGTAATAAATATACCCTTATGATACAACATGTTATTGCAGATGAGATGATAGGGGAAAAAATAAGTATTGGATAGCAATGAGACCAGGGTTTAAATTTGGTTTTTGCCACTTACCAGCGGTAGCACTGAATCAAGCAGGGACTCTGCAGGACACATATGGTTTAAATAAAAGATGCAATGAAAGGACTAGATTTTGGGAGGTATTAAAGAAGCTAAGGGGCAGAAGATGTAATACATTCAAGTTCTGGTAACAATGGAAGCTGATATCACTCCCAGAACTGAAAGGACTAGAAGAAGAAATAGTGAGGACTGGCATCTTGGAAGAGGTTTGGGGGCCATACAATAAGAGTCGTAGTTGTGCAGAACTACTGTTTCTGCTAGAGACAGGGCCCTGAATCTGGAAGAGGCAGGGAGGAAATACCCTGACCTCTATCCCTGTGCCTTTGATCTTCTGCTTGTGCTTCTCATCAGCTGATCCCTCCCAGAAGCCACCTTGCCAGGGAACCCAGTCATCCACAGGGGTCTGTCTCCCAGGTGGAGAATGGATGTGAGGAAGTGGGGTAAAGAATAACCTTGAGCAAGTCCCTTTCTTTCTAAATTTCAGTTTTCTTATTTATGCTTACCAAATTAATAGAGGCCTTACTGTTTTTACTTTCCACTTTCTATTTTGAAAAACTTTGATCTTACAAAGAATTTATAAGAACAGTACCACAAACACATAGGTATACTCTTCACCTAGATTCACCAGTTGTTAACATTATGTCACCATGATGTCACTGTTTCTACTATTGCAAAAATATAACACATTTTTGCTGAACCATTTGAGAGATGTTTTCCAACACTCTGAAAATTTATCCCTAAATACTTATTTAGAGATAAATAAAAAAAGAATGCTTCCCTACATAACCCCGCTACAATGATTACACTCAGCAAATTTAACATTAGTGCAAAGCTATTATCAAATATAGTCTAATTCAAATTTCCCCCTAAATGTCTCAATAATGTACTCTGTAATTGTTTATTATTCTCAATCAAGGATCACACATCAGATTTTGTTGTCATGTCTCCTTAATCTCCTTTAAACTGGAACAGTTTAAATTTTTTTTTTCTTTTTCAATCTTTCATAATGTTAACCTTTCTGGGGAACCAAAAGCTGGTTTCAACGGTTAGTTGTTTTGCAGAAAGATCCCCATATGGATTTGTCTAATTATTTCTTCATGATCAGATTTCACTTAAATAATTTTGGCAATAATGGTGCAGAAGTGTTGCGTACTTCTCAGTGCATTGTATCTGGAAGCACATGATGTCAGAAGATCACCCATCATGGGTGATTTTCACTTTGATCACTTGGTAAAGACAGTAGCTGCTAGATTTATCTATCATCTTTCCCCCTGTGTAATTATCAAGTAACCTATGAGATATGTGAATATATACATTTTTTCACCAACATTCTTTCACCCAGTGGTTTTCACAACCACTGAATTTTCTTGCTATGGCAGAAATAGCCACATAAAAGTATAATTAGGGAACTTGGTAAGACTTCTTTGAAAGTTTCTATTACAATCCTCATATCTTCTTACGCTAAATGAGTTTCATTCATTTATTCATTTAATAAATATTTATAGAATGCTCATTATGTACGTTGGCCCTGTGAAATTTCCATCAGTGGCTTCATGGTTGCCTCAACTGTCTTTAGGTCAAATCTCTATCCTGTGCTCCAGATCCATATTGGCAACTGCTTTCAAGTCTCTTCACTTTACTGTCTATGGATACGTTAAACTCAACCAGCACAATTGGAACTCACCGTCTTTACTTCCTGGTCTGCTGTTCTTAAACTCTCTATTCCAGTAAATTGTACCTCTGTTTTCTCAGTGACTCTATAATAAAAAGAGCTCCTATTTATTGAGTGGCCAGCCACCGTAATAAGTCTTTTATACATGTTACATGTATTAGCTCATTTAATCCTTGCAATAATCTTCAGAAATAGGCACCATTTTCTGGAGTACATTGAATTCTCAGCCCCAGACCAACAGCTAGCAAAATTTTGTGCTAGGATTTAAATTTGCTTTAAAGCCTTTGCTTTCAGGGTAGTGATTAACAGCATCACTGGCTTCAAATCCTGTTTCTACCACTGACTATGGGGGATTGAATAAGACTCCTTAACTCTCAGGGCCTTGGTTTCCTCCTTCGTATATTGGCAAAAACAATGATCCTTGTCTTGTAGAGTTCTTTTGAGACTTAAATGAGATAAAACTTGACAAACATTTTGAACAATTCCTGGTAGCACCACAATACCTCCCAAGACATAAATCTGGTGTCATCCTAAATTCCTTCATCCACTCACTGTTTATGGATTAATCAGTTTCCTTAGGGGCCTTGTCACCACTGCTGTCATTGCCTTAGTTTAGACCAAGAGTTGGCAAACCATAGTCTGCCCGCCAAATCCAACCTTTACCTGTTTTTTGTAAAAATTTTTTTTAATGAAATAAGTCAGACAGAGAAAGATAAATACCACATGATTTCACTTACCTGAGGAATCTAAGGAACAAAAAGAACAAAGTAATCAAAAATAGACTCACAAATATAGAGGACAATCTGGTGATGGCCAGAGGGGAGGGGGGTTGAGGGATGGGAGATGGGTGAAGGGTTAGAGAAGTACAAATTAATAGTTGATGGTTGGTCACAGGCATGGGGAGCATGGCATAGGGAATGCAGTCAGCATTAATGTAATGGCTAGGCGGAGAGCCAAGGAGAAAAAGAGCAATTAGGGGGATCATTTTATAAACTGCATAAATATCTAATCCATATACTGTATGCCTGAAACTAATAATAAAGTAAAATTTAAAAAATTTTAATTAAGATATAATTGACATTGTAAATAATGTGTTATTGGAACACAGCCGTGCTTACTCACTTATGTATTTTCTGTGGCTGCCTTCACTCTACAACAGCAGAGATGAGTAGAGACAACAGAGACCATGCAAAATCTAACAAATTTACTTTCTGCCCCTTCGTAGAACAAGTTTGTAAGTTACAGGTTGCCTGGAGTAGTGCAAAATAGTCTCCTTCCTAGTTTTCCTGATTATATCTCATTCCTCGCTGAACAGACCCTTCCCACCCCTCTTCCTGTGTGAGAGGGGAATTTCCCTAAAAAGTGAACTCACTCATACCAGTTTGCTCCTTATGGGGCACTGGCCTTCACTACCAAGAACATCAGCTTCCGGCTGCTGCTGATCCCCATACTAGCTTTGTCTTCTGGCCATAATGAATGCTTTATGCCTTTTCCAACCTTGGCAATGCTGTTCTTTTTATCTGAATACCCATCCCTTCCCTTTGTTCTCAGTAATAAGCTAGGGTTTTACCTTTCAAGAAAGCCCTTTCTGACTTGTATAGGCTGAACGAATAAATTTTCTACAGCCAGTGCAATACTGCAATTCCAGCATTTATCTACTCTATCATGATCGTGGGTTTAGCTGTCTGTCCCCACCACTGTTGTGGGTTCCTATTAAGAGCAGAAATGTCGATTTTTCACTTTTGTATTTCCAATGCCCAGCCTGGACTCTTACCCTTAGCAAGTTCCCATTACATTGTTATTACCTAATGGCATTTTAGCTGGGGTTTAAAAGTTCATATAAGCACTAAGAGACTATAGACAAAAGGCAGGTCTGGGGAGGCTTCTTGGAGGAGTTGACACCTTAGCTAACTCCTGGAGGATGGAAAGGAGCATAAAACAAGATAACTGAAGAAAAAAGGCAGTAGGAACAGCAAAGGTGATGAGACCTGAGAGAGGTGTGTTGGAGAAATGATAAGCAGAGGAAGGAAACATGCAAAGACATGCTGAAAGACAGGCTAAAAAGAGAGGTATTAGGTCCACATTCTACAGAGCCTCCTCTGTTGTACTGAGGAGCACGGACAATGGGAAACTGTGGAGGGCTGGAGTAAGCAAACACCATATTCCATGCTGTGACTGTCTGTATGTCAATTTTCTACAAGTCCCTTAAAGCATGTTTTGTCACCATTCAATCCTAAATTCACACAATTTCTGGAATATCACAGATTCTTCCTAAATGTTTCTTTCATCATTGAAAACACATGAACACTTCTCAGTTTTAAGGGAGGATCCCCAATGCTTAGTATTCTCTTATAGGATGAACATTTGTCCTGCCTACAACTTCAGCAAATTTAAGAACTTCAATCATATCTAACTTTAGTTTTTGAGTTTTCTGCTTGAAAAATTCCCATAGGGAAAAAAAAAATGTCTACTTTCTTATGGAAAGTTTGAATCTCTTGAATCATTTTGGTTGACTTTTTCTGGACTTCTACAACTCTGGCTTTCTTTGTTGAATTTAGGAAAGCACCTAAATTCTTTCCTAATCTGCAAAACCAGAGGCAAATAAGTTTATTTCTTATAATTTTGGTATTTTCACTCACCCAAATGCTAAATGTAGCTATGAGAAATAAAATTCTTATTTGAAAAGCATGCCAGTGATGACACCTCATGGGTAGATGTAGAGCTTTATTAATGATGTCCACAGACTAATTCTGTCATTAGTTCAAGGGCTCAGAGAGCCAGTAGCTTAGCGGTTTTGGGGTGTCAATGAAATTTATTGGGCGCTAAAAGATGCCTAGACAGTTGGATACAATTGGGATTTAAAGGGACTCCTGCACTCCAGGAAATTTTCCAAGTCTCCACTTAGTTATCCTCAAAGTGAAGAAAAAGCTTCAGTTTCAAATTGAGTACATTTTCCATGCAAGGATTGGCTTGTTTTTTTCAGTTTTACTTTGAGTGTTTGAGGTTATCTTTTCGACGTAACAGCTAAACCCACGCTTCCTTTCTCGTAAAACCAAAACAAAAAAGGCTTTCTATTCAGGTGCCTTGTACATGTAGTAGATGTCAGAGGATACCTGGGATCAAAGCCAGCTATATATAAAGTCCTTGATTCTGTGTGGGTTCAAACACATTTCAAAGTTCAGGATCCTGCAAGGTTTCGCTCTACTTCCTGAAGACCTGAACACCGCTCCCATAAAGCCATGGCTTGCTTTGGATTCCGGAGACACGAGGCTCGGCTGGACCTGGCTTCTAGGACCTGGCCCTGCACTGCTCTGTTTTCTCTTCTCTTCATCCCTGTCTTCTCCAAAGGTGAGGTTTTTGGAGCATGAAGGTGGAGGAGGTGTTTCTCTCACCAGGGTTTCATTTCTTTCAGTCAAGGACAGTGATTTCTAGCAAAGCCAGAAACTAAAGGTAAAAACTCCAGTCTCTTGGCTTGGATAGCTCTGTATTCCAAGGCAGGCAGGGGACAGCTGGCGGCAGCAAATAAACAGAGATAACAGTTCATAGCAGAAGACCAGGCATTGAGTAGGGGCTTAATGAATATATCTGAGTTGGTTTGAGACACATGAGCAATTTCAGACACTTCTGTATGATTGAAAGAAAACACTGTTAAGTGATTGAAGAGAGAAAAAATATCCAGAATCCTGAATACATCTGAGCTTGGAATCAGGGTGAGATCAAAATTTTACTTTTTAATCATGGGAAGCTTCTTTCCTATCCAATTCAAGGTTTTACGGTCCTCTAATTCATGTTTATAAACTAATTAGCCAGCTTGTTTAAAATTTAAGCCTTCTTTACTCAATTCAAGGTTTCAAGCCCCTCTTAATCAATTCTACAAACTAGTTAGCTAATTACTTAAAAAACGAAAGCAATTTGAAATTGTAAAGCAACAAAAACAATAAAACAACAACAACAAAAAGGAGGGACGAAAACAAGCCATTAGTCTGTTTAAGATACTTAATTGCTGCCTGATCTATCTGTGGACTTCAGAGGCAGATTCCCCAGTTTTCAGATAAAATAAAGCTCTTTAGAAGTTGATACCAGGTTTGTTACATGGTGTTAAAGGATGAGTGTTTCCAATGAATTTCAATCTTCTCTCTCTCTAGACCTTCTCTGTTAAGAAACTATGAAATTTGTGTGACGTAGGTGTTTAAAAGATTTGGTAACTTAATTTTTATGGGCTAAGACATATTCATATACATTATCTTATTTTGCAAGTTTTGAACATCTAAAGATTAAATTCTCTTAGAAGTATTCAAATTTCCTTTTTAGGAAATTTATCTCAACCTGTAACTGGGATCCCGTTGTGGACACTGGGAAATTGAATGTGACCAGATTTGGTGGTGATAATTGGGAGCTTGCCTGGGGTAGGGCAGGAAACTTGGCTTTCTTTAGGCTCAGAGTCAATACTATAATGATTATTGAGTATCCATTTGGGCAGGATATAATGGCTGCTCCCGATTGTTTATAAGCCAAAGGCAGAGGCTGGAGGAGGTGTGATTAGCGCACAAAAAACCATAATACAGAGCAGAACTTGATTAAGTAGACCTAATGATCAGAGAATGCTCAGAGGGCATCTTTGGCAGACAGAGATGAAGGTTGGGGAAGTGGATCAACCATGGCAAAGGCTGCTGCCGTATTGCTCTCTTTTCTGGAGACAGATATTGTCCAGCACAAGTGCTTGAGGAAAAGGACTAGTGCCTCCAATAAGAGTAATTTGCATACAGGAAGAGGTGTCCTAGAACCTTAGAGTGGAGTGATAGGTTGGGATTGGATCATGGAGGACACTGAATGTTATTTATCTTATTTGTTTTTGGAATACTGTTATGTAAAGCATCAACGTCTTTGAACAGGATGAATGGCATGGTTCAATATAGTTTTGAACCACTTGTATTATCGATTGGAGAGATGTTAGTTATAGAAAAGTTATTTGACATAAAGCTCCCATATTTTTAGATGATGTGAGCCGTTTTATAGAGAGCTGGCCAACCTTATCCTATAGAAGACAGAGGGTAAAAGAACACCTCCCAAAAGTGTTCAAGTGAGGAGAGAGGGTGGTGGGAGACGTGGTGGTGGTGGCAGGGGAAGCCCACAGTCATTCACAGCAGGGTTGCCTCAGCCTGGAGAGGAAACACTGGTGTCCTCTGCCCTGTGCCTTCCTTCATCTCTCAGCTTTTTGATAATAATGCAGGGCAAGGGGGTGGTCAACACTGTGACCCAGGACATAGCTACTTGTGGGTAATAGAGGTACAGGGCCAAGTAAGTATAGGCAGAGGTTTCTGAGGTATGCTTTGCAATATAAAGCAATAATATTCTACACCTCAGTCTTCAAAATTTCCCTTGCTACTCATAGTTCCTGAACTATAATTCCTCTAGTTTAATTACAACCATGGAATACCAGAGTTGGAAGGTATTCTGATATCATCTGATCTAATTCCCATTTCCTACATGTGAGGGGAAATGAAGTCCACAGGGAAGGCATGACAAATCATATATTTCAAGGTAGAGCCAGGTCTTCTGTTTGTTACACTAATGTTCTTCCTGCCACAACCAACTACCTTCAAGCAGCTATTTTCCACTAAGGAAACAACTTTATGAAGAGTAGCTGGAAGGCAGCTGAGAGAGGGAAGGAAAGTTGGGGAAGGTAGAGAAGGGAAGGTTAGGAAGGGTGATGGGCTTGTTTAAGGGAAAAAGAATAACTTGGAGGGTTCCCATCAAAAATAAATCTTCTCTGGCTTGAGGTTTTGATCTGGGCCCAATGGTGGGTGAGCATGAGTTTACTGAGTTCCCTTTGGTTTTTCCATGTTAGGGGTGCATGTGACCCAGCCTTCTGTGGTGCTGGCTAGCAGCCGGGGTGTCGCCAGCTTTGTGTGTGAGTATGGGTCTTCAGGCAAAGCCTCAGAGGTCCGAGTGACGGTGCTGAGGCAGGCTGGCCACCAAATGACTGAAGTCTGCGCTGCAACGTACATGGTAGAGAGTGAGTTGACCTTCCAAGATGATTCCACCTGCATTGGCTCTTCCAGTGGAAACAAAGTGAACCTCACCATCCAAGGGCTGAGGGCCATGGACACGGGGCTCTACATCTGCAAGGTGGAGCTCATGTACCCACCTCCCTACTACATGGGCATGGGCAATGGAACCCAGATTTATGTCATCGGTGAGAAAAGTCATATCACTAAGCTGACACTTTTTGCATTGCTATCTTCTCTGCATGAAAATAGTTTTGTTCCTTAATTTCAGGTGGTTCATTTTTAGGATTGTGAAAATTCTCTTTAAGGGTTCTCTGGCATTGTAGATAGCCACATGGTAGCCTTCCTTAGTATGGGCGGTAATCCAAATAGCATTCTGACTATATGATAAAATAGGTTGGGAAGGTCTTTTTTTTTTTTTTTTTTTTTTTTTTTTTGCTGTTAAGTTGAGGTACTCACTCTGGAGTGATAACCATCATCAAGTTTGCCCTTTATGCCTCTGATATGACACTCCTGGGGAAGTAGTTTCAACTAGCTAGACTTAACTGTAGGCAAGCGATATTATTGAGGACCGGAAGCTCACATTTCTTCCTTTTTTTCACCAATGAGGGTAGTAGGGCCCGAAAGCTTAAAGAGTGTCTCAAGAAGGCTCTGCTTTATATTTTGTTGCAGATCCAGAACCATGCCCAGATTCTGATTTCCTCCTCTGGATCCTTGCAGCAGTCAGCTCGGGGTTATTTTTTTACAGCTTCCTCATCACAATTGTTTCTTTGAGCAAAATGGTGAGTGCAATGCTGACAATGCACCATTTTTGGTGGCATACTTTAGTGATAACAACTGACCAGATGATGCTGTCGAGCTTAGTGTTATTGAGATGAAGCAATAAATGAAGAAGACGAAGGACAATGGTAAAGAACACACGAGTGTCCATGGCATTGGCCTTTAGGAGTGTCATTGGGGTTTCAGGATGACTAATATTTTAGATGAGTGTGTTTGACAGTGAATGTTTGTGTGCTTCTGAACAAGGTTTCAGTTTGAGTAACCATTCAAATAACATGGGGCAGCTGTTTTGCTCTTTATTTTTGTGATAATTGCACTTAAGTTAATAACCCTGAAACATAAGATTAGGTTGAGCAAAATGCTCCTGGAGAAGGCCATCTGGATGTATTTTATTTTCTTCCTTAATGTCCCACTACTTCACATGGAAGCCATCTCTCAGTGCTACCCAATTTGTGCCTTCTTTGTCCAAGCTGTAGCTCTCTACATAAATACCTGTCCAGGGCTCCCTGTTACCCAGTTAGCTTGACCGGGAAGTCTTGCCCTCCCCTCCAGCACAGAAAATGAGAACCCCAGTTTTTATCTACTGCAGTTTTTGGTGGAAGAGACAGAGGTATGGAATCAGACCGCTTATCAGGATTTCTTTCTGAACATTCCTTTCAGCCACCTCTGCTCAAGCCTGGCTTTGTTACAAACTCTCTCTTTTCTCCCTCCATCCCTCCCTTCATCTCTTTCTCTCTTCCTCTCTTCCTCTCTCCTATTCTCCCTCTCCCAATCCCTCCCTTTCCCTTCTTTCTCTCCCACCTCCCTCTCTCCTTGCTTCCCTTCACACACACACACTCTCCCTCTCACACACACACTATTCCAAGATCTTCTCTTAACCTGTTCGGTTGCCGTAGCTTCTTCCTAACTCAATTGCTACAAACAGCCACTCAGACTAGTATGCTAGCTCTCAATTTACTGAAGTGATAAAAACTAGGAACTAATGTGGACAGAGAAATAATAAAAAGTATATGAGGAGTGGAGATGAGAAATACAGCTTTCAAACAGTATAAATAAAGTTTATTATCTTATCAAACTTGTTTCTTTATAGACTGCATCCAGTCGTTTATCAAGGTATTTTGGGTGTTCTTTCTGAAGCTTTCTCAAAGCCTCTTTCTGCTATCTTCCAGTTAGGGAAAATGACTGCTATTTTACAACTATAGCACAGAGCTATTTATCTAAAAGGAATTTTAATAGTTGAATCAAAAAAATCTCCTGGGGTTTATAATTCTGTATGTTGTGAACATCCATTTCTCAGTAGGGTAGGGACCCAATATTTGTTGAGTCCTATTATGGTTAGAAGTGACTTCTGTATTCCTCAACAATAATTACTGTTTCTTTCTGTGTTTGGCAGCTAAAGAAAAGAAGCCCTCTTACTACAGGAGTCTATGTGAAAATGCCCCCGACAGAGCCAGAATGTGAAAAGCAATTTCAGCCTTATTTTATTCCCATCAATTGAGAGACCATTATGAAGAAGAAAGACAACTTTCTAATTTGAAAGAGCTGAGGCAATTCTACCTTTTTGCTATCCAGTTATTTTCATTTGTTTGTGTACTTTGGGGAAAATTCCTCTCTCTTTAATGTAAAGCTGGATGCAGAACACAAAGTAAGTGTACTACAATTTAAAGCAAAGGAGCAGCAAAACAGCCAGGATATTTCTGTCACATCAGATCTAATTTTAGTAAAAGCATCACTTGGGAGCAATATAAGGATACAGCATTATGATGTGGAAACAAGGAAATAAATTAGGGAATGGTACAGTCCAGGGAAAGCAAAAGAAGCGAGTAAGGAAGCGGGCAGCATTGTACACACCTTGTATTTACATGTTAGAACTTTCTAGCTGAAATGATGTTTTCACGTTAAATTTTTATGCCCTGTTATTTTTAACCAGTATGTAATTAAATGAATGCTTTAAAAACACTCACATGGCTATATTTTAGCCAGTGATTCCAAGAGTTGTATTGTACCAATATGTATTTTTTATTTGATAATATTGTGCATGGGGGCCACATGTGCTTTTATGTACTTACTGATAGTTTGAATATAAACACTATATGGCAGTGTCTTCCCATCAGGGTTCAGAGACAGTTTGGTGAAGGGGCTCAGGACACTAATACACCAGGTAAAATACAAGGTTACCTGCTAACTGGCTTGGAAACTGGATGAGGTCATAGCAGATTCTTGCAGACATGCTGAGCTCAATTGATGTTGACATGCGCTTTGGGCCTTTATGCCAGCTTCTTTTAATGGTTTGCGAGAAAGTCAAAGTTGGCGATACCTGACTTAACTCAATAGAACACCATTGTTGAGAAAATGGCTTATTCCAGGAGTCCTATGTGTGCAAACTTCTAGGAAGCTCCATTTACACAGAGCCCCACTTCTTTACACATGGTTAATGCCACAAATAGAAAAAAGAAGGTGGCAGAATGGGGTGCATGAGGGTTTCTGAAAACTAACACTGTTGGTGTTTTTTTAAATCAATATTTTCCGTGAAAATGCAACAACATGTATAATATTTTTAATTAAATAAAATCTGTGGTGGTCATTTTCCAGAGTTATCTTTATCTTCCTTGTTTTTGAGTATTGTGTATGAGTTTATTTTTGATTGGTTTTTTCAGGCAGTAGGTGGGGTCTCCAAAATTAGAAATGCTGGGAACAAACTGAAAAAATCCAAAAAGGCAAGTAATTCTTCGTGAATCAGTTGTCTACAAACCCATTACCTGTAAGCTATTCTTGGAAGGAATTCAGTTTCTGTCTTCTTGATTTCTTCACAACAGATATAGCAGTCCTTGATAAATCACAAAGCACTGTCTTTAGCAAAGGTTCTTTACCTTCTTTTTTTACCCACAGCTTTCTCAGTTACCATGGCAACTCTAGTGTTGCACAGCATGCCCCTTGCAGCCATTTTGATCTGCTTCCACGGCAGATAGAGCTTTTCCTTGTACGTTTCAAATGGACAATTTCACAAATGTAGGGAAAACATATCTGTGGTTCTGTGTTTCTATCAGCCGGTGGGCCTGGCCATGGCCCACTGAGCCCTCTGTGATTCTTGGTTAACCAGTTGTAGCCTCAGTCTGCCTGGGTTTCACACAAGGTTTCTTATTCTTGACCTTCACATCCTGTTATTGTCTCACGAAATGATTCTCTGTGTTAACAGAGACCACCTGTATCTGAATCAACTGATTCAAGTGCTTAACCTCAGATGTACTGAATCAGAATCTTTGAGCAATGGAACCAGGAATTTGCTCTTCCAACCAGCTCCCACTGCTTCTTATACTCATCATGTTTGAAAATCACTGCTTAGGGAGCTCTCTCCCTTTTGCTCATTAGAGTTTTGTCTCTCTCTCCTCCCCACCACCCCCACCCACCAGCAAATACTAACACACAAATGAGATAGCACAATAGTAAAGATTTGGTAAATAAAAATGAATAGGTCTTCCAAAATACAGGAATAGCAATTAACCTAGAAAGAACTCCTGTTCATCTTGCTCTCTTGGCCTTTGGCTGGAAGCCATGGAGAAGCACACAGTTTAGGAGACCCAGTGGATAGTACGATGCCATTTCTACTCCTTCAAATGTCTTCAGAGAGATCATTCTTTTCCACCATTGATGGCAGATCTAAATGACAGAGCGGATCTTAAAGAGGGGACCTCTCAGGTATCTTTTAGACACCGTCAGACAATGGACTACTTTATATAAGCTTAATACCTCCTCTACTATCATCTGAAATTCTACCATTAGCTATTCACTGAGTTAAGCATCGTCTTCTTCATTCAGTCTCAACCTTGAAAAAATAAAGTACTTCTTAGCTCAAGAAATTTCCCCTATGGAAGAAGAAATGAGCAAAAAAGACTACGATCTAAAGATTCACTGAAAGGGGAGAAAGAAAATGTGGACTAGGGTCATCCAGGCACTAAATGAAAGCCTCTTCTAATCCTGATTTTGTGTATAGGGGTAGATTGCAGGTCCTTTGGCTGCAATACTCAGAGAGATTCATTACTCTCAAAACACCAACTGTTTCATGTCATTCCAACCTTTACCACTATCTTCATCTCTGGGATTGGGTTTGGGGAAAACCTAAAGATTCTGCTTATTTAAGTGGGACTTGGTCCACCATGGAGGGGGAGCCTGGGCAACATAACCCTTCTCTCTGAAATCACTGGTCCCAGGTAGAATGTGGATGACAAGGGGAGCAGGATAAAGTTACCAGGAACTTCCTGGGTCGGCCTCACCCCTACCAGTTCCCAGCACTTAACTCTGCTCATCTTCCTTCCAACATGGTATTCTCATTTATGCTACTTCTTGTTTCCTAATCTCTCACTCCCAAATACCTTTATTTCTCATTTTCACATCCATTGGGACTCATCTCAGATTCTGCCTCCACCATCAGATTCACTGATACCTCAAGACCACATGGATATCTCGCCTTCTGTTTTGCAACTATTCTTGGTTTCATCTCTAATAATTTCAAATGCATATGTCTTTTCTCCCTGGCTTGAGTGGGAACATCTCCAAAATAGGAAATCATCACAGCTTTAGGCACACAGCAGATGCTCAGATAAATGTATGAAGAGTTGGGGAGCTAGGACATCTGGAACTATGGGAAGGCCAACCGTCTTCTATGTAGAACCTGGCTGTTTTCTTAGGTGGCTTCAGCCTAATCTCTTTCCTCTTTGACCAGCAGAACTACGTGTAGGCCAGTCTATCTCTTAGCTTAAACCTTTAAGTCTGGAATGTGAGCTCCGGCTGGCTACCACGCACCACACACTTTATATCTCAATCCAGTCTTCCTATCATTTTTTTTTTTTGAACTGTGG
The DNA here is from genome assembly GCA_003508835.1 of Eonycteris spelaea. Classification (NCBI taxonomy): domain Eukaryota; kingdom Metazoa; phylum Chordata; class Mammalia; order Chiroptera; family Pteropodidae; genus Eonycteris; species Eonycteris spelaea. The sequence goes on along the minus strand of PUFA01000050.1, from coordinate 9,325,608 downwards.
GTTGTTGCTTAAACTGACTATATTTTTATACCAAGTCCACGCCTTCTTCCATCTCCACAACTGATGCACACTTAATTTCCTTGGGACTGAACTTGCAAAATGTTGATGTCACTGTGCTGTTAATTGGAGCAAAGAAAATTAAGAAGTTTGAGAATTTGTGAATTTAAGTCATCGTTTTTGGAAGGTCTCAAAGCAAAGCAGAAAATAACTTTTTCTGGAAAGTTATTCCTATTGCTTTACTTCTCTTTTATACCTGATTAGAACCATGACTCAGGTACCTTAGAGGCCTTGTTTTATTTTATGAATTTTTTTTTCTCATCTCAGGTCCATTTTTTTTTCTGTTCTGACAAGAAAGATGACACACCCTATTGATGAAGAGGAGGAAAATGTTCTTTCTTTTCTCTCTTAATAGTCCTTAGCTATAGGCTGAGAGAGGGATTCCTACGTAGTTTTGCCAGATTCAGCCCAAAACAAAACAAATAACTCCATCCCCTGTTGAAATCAGGATGACTTTGTATCTATCTGGTCTGGTAACCTTATCAGGAGGAAAATTTATACTTCTAAGGTGGTGTAAGTAAATGTGTGCTGGAGATACCTCCCCAGGAGTTTCTGGGCAGGAACAACCTGAGACTGTGGCTGCTATTTTGGTTCTAAATCTCCTGTTCCCATATGGGATTGATGCTCAGTATCATTGGGGCTAATGGGCCCTGCAAAGGAGGCAGCTATTAATCTTCTAAATTTTTTTCTTAGACAAATTCAACCTGTTCTAGTCTATAGAGCAAGGAGTCCAACATTCAGACTCTTCCTGAAAATTGTCACTTTCATGAGTGCACTCTGCTGTAGCTGGTCTTTTATTTATTATGTATAGTTGTTACCGGAGCACTTGGGGAAAATGCAGATTGAGGTGCCTCAGATCCAGAGCTTCTCATTTGTAAGACTGGAAGCAGGGCCTCCAATGAGTCTTTGGAGACTCATTTGATTCTCTAATGAGATTGTTATTTACAGAAGCCCTGGTCAAACTCAGGATCCTACCATTGTAGATGATTAGGACGAAGAAGGAAACTTGGAAATTATTTCACAAGAAAAGGAGGCTCAGAGACATTAGGAAACTGTCCAAGTTTACAGAGTGAGGCAGGATTTGAACCAGGGTAAGGAGCCTGGTCTCTCAATTTTCACATCAGGGCTCTGAAATGGGTGACACTATGAACCTTTCTGTCCAGCAGCTGTTCTCTTCAGGATGCTCACTGCCACCACTTCAGGCTATCCCCAGAGAACCTGCGTTTCCTCCCACCTCCACCCCAGCTGTTCTGTTAAGCCTTAGTGTCATCATTACCATTGTTTCTGGCCTAACATTGGCTCCATATTTTGTATCTCTCCCTTGACCTTTCAAGGCACTAGCAAGATAATTTCAGGTGATACAGTCTGTCCTCAACCATCCTGCAGAAGAATGTTGCAGAGGAGAACACAAAACAACCATTCCCAATAGTCTGTCAGCAATACCTGCAGTACACTGGGAAAGGTTCTAAATTCTTCTGGAAGTCACAACCCAGGGAAAGGATCTATGCTCTTCTTATCACACTCAATCAGGTTACCATAGCAACCAATACTGTTTTTAAAACATGAGATTAGTCACACAAAGTGATATAATCTATTCAGAAAAAAAACAACAACAGAGGCTCTCTTTGGGAAGAATTGTAGGAAATACATTTTAGGAGATGATTTCAAATTTTAGAAAGCAACACAAGTGATTTCTCACATACAGCACTTTTCTGAGGATATTTCCTTTGTCTTCATGCTTCACCTTGAGATTTTTGTCTATGCTGCAACTGTCCACTATTAGCTTATTTTCTTCATCTTGTTGAAAGTAAGTTCTTCTTTGTAGTTAGCTTGCAACTCAGACATAGTCTTTACTCTCCTGTGAACATTTGGGGGGGGGGGTTAAAGGGACATCAAAGTACCTTTAACCATGACTGGACTTTAAGGATAGGAAACTTGGATTTGTGAATGAAGACTAGCATTCTCTAATTATTCTTTACCAGTTGAAGAAGCCACCATGCTGGATATAGTTCATTATCTTCTTGTTCTGAATGAAGAGTGAAAGGAAACCAACCTGTGAAGCTTTTAACATGGAATGGATGTACTTAGCTTAAGCAATTCCCACAATTTCCCTGCAGAAGAGATATTGATATCATCCTCATTTCATAGTTGAGGAAACTGAGGTTCACAGAAGTTTGCTTACTCTCCCAAAGCCACACAGCTAGTAAGTGGCAGAGTTAGGATTAGAACTGATGTTGAATTCCAAAGCTTACGTTCTTTTCAAATGACCATATCTAAATTCTGGGGTCTACCTGAAAAAGGAAAAAGGCAAAGTGGAAAGTAAATAGGAATTGAAGTGCTAGAGAAGTAAAGCATATATCATGGGGGTTACAAATGGGTGTTGGAATAAGGAAATAATCTTTGGACAAATATTTTGAAAGGTTTTTTGGAGACACTCATTCTTAGATTAGCTTCAGCAGCTGAGAGTTGTAAGCAGAGAGAGAGAAAGAGAGAGAGAAATAAAAAAGAAAACAGGAAGTTGAAGACATTTAAAAGTGGACCACTGGTTTCAATCCACAGTGTTCAGAGTAGCTGTTTTCCCATTCACTGGCACTGAAATCAATGCTTTGGATATTGTAGCTTCTACTCAGAGATACAGAAAAATGGAAACCATTAATATAGCCAGTGGGAGGCTTTGATTCTCACATAACCTGTAGTGTGTTCCCTGAAAATGGGGTCATTTCCCATTCAAAACAGGCTAAAAGTAATGGAGAGTAGTGACCAGTGAAAGTCAGTGAGAGTTCCCTTGCATGGATAACCATCACCCTTGGAATGGGGCTAGTTTGTAAGAGAGCAATAATCAGCCTAGAGTAGAAAGTGAGGTGGAGAGGTGAGACTAAAGGGAAGCCAGAGTCTCTGAGCTGGAGTTGAGGGGTGCTAGAAAATAGCAATGAATCCCTTTGAGAAAAAAAATTAGAGCCCCTTTGAGAACAAAACTAGAAGACAGAGCCCTGAATATCTCCCAAATGGCAAATAAAGCAAAACAATATTCTGTAAACAAAATTATAGAACAGGGCCCAGTGGCCATAGGCCACATAGAAAATTGGAGATTGAGAGAAGCTTGGGTCAGAGCCAGGGGCTATTCAGCCGAAATTGTGGTGGAGGTGGTTATGCAGAGGGAATTTCTATCAGAAGTCAAAGTATAGGAACACCTGGGGCCAGAAACAGAAAAAGACTTTCCCTGCTGGGAATGGGCATTAAAGGCAAAGCTCCCACTCTGAATGGGAGGAGGCAGGTGTATGTGCATGTGTATGTGTGGGGGTGGGCACGGCTCAGGGGTGAAAGCTGATTATGAGGGAGATGCATTAGGGAGCATCACAAAGGAACTGCCGAGTGCTTTAAGCTTGTGCAAAGCTAAGCAGCATGGACTGCACTTGTCCCAATTTGAGTGTTTATAGTGTTTATAATTTGTGCTTGAGGAGATGATTCAAGGAGGGCATGATAGCTGTGATAGATGTGAAGGACTGTCATATAAAAGAGGAATTAGATTTACTTTGTGGGCTACCTAGAGCACTCAACCCTGGTGTTTCACAGAAATACATGATAAAAGGTGGGATTAGCATGAATTTTCTTGCTGTATGTAGACTTGTGTTCAGAGCCAGATAGAGTGCATTTTATTTAGTCATATTGCAGATTGCCTGGGGGTGGCCTGCTGGATCCTCATCAACATCAGCTGGTGGCGAAGGGAAAGAATCAGATGATTGGGTCTTTGGGCTCTCTATCAATGGAGGTCTAACAATGGCAGGTGGATGCTGTAGCAGGAAATGACAGGAAATGGTAGGAAATACCCAAAGCAAGACATCCTCTGATGTTCTGGTCAGTCAGCTGGTTCATATTAAGACACCTGAAGACATTTAGGAGTGTGGAGAATAGGATCCCATACTTAGGGGAGGCTAGGAAGGGAGTTAGAAAGAATTGTCATGATGAGCAAAAAGTCCAATTGAACTTCATAAGCTTGAGGAGGACTATATTCTCCTGGAGACCCTGCCTGGAGATATTGCTGTAAACTGGGTCTGAGATTAACCACCAGGCCACTGATCCGAGGAACAACCTCAGAATCCTTTTCAATACAGTTTTCAAGAAAATCAAAGCGTATCATCACAGAATGCCAATCAAGATGTCACTGATAACCCCAAGAATTTTAACCATGTCTACCTTTTCCAAGACCCAGCTCAAAGGTCCCTTCCACTGTAAGCCTTCCTAAACCCTTATACATGGTTACCCTCACTGCACTTGGTTCTCCCCTCTTTTAGCTCTTACTCCTTTGCAGTATCAACATTTGTCTGTGGCCTTTTATCTTTTCTTAATTGAGCTCACAATGGGCAATGGGAGAGTCCTTCTCACATTTGTGTACCCAGCCTTTAGATACAAATATAGTACTTCTATATTTTGTCAAGTAACTTGGCCAAGATCTCATCACAATAAGTGGAAGAGGTGGGTTTGATTTCAAGTCAGTCTTTCCTTAAACCCTTTAACCTTGCACTCGGTGCTGTTTCCTTTAGCATATTGACACAGGCTTCGATAGGAGAATAAGGTTGCATTTGTGAGCATTCACACACTTATCAGGAATTTCATGGCTGCTCTGGAAGTGGAGTCCCCAGCTCCACCCTCAGACACTTCCATCTTCTGTGGTACATTATAAACTGAAATCAAACTAGTCTGGATGAATCTGACTTTTGACAACCATCCTAACAATATTACCTTTATTCAGTTGCAGCTGAACTATTTCTAACTTGGCTACCTAATTTACAAACTTTTTCAAATCAGATGTATTCATGCCTAGTGAAACTGAGAGAATTATTTTATAATTACACTCTCTGGAAAAAAAATAGTCAATGGAAATTTTAATAAAAAAATGCGGTGAAAACACAATTTTAAGTCACGAATTGGAAAACATGAGGCAAAATCTTTATCCACTAGACTATACAATATTCTGCGACCATCTGTGGAAATTTATGGGTATTAAATTAGATACAGGCTGGTTTTTCTGTTTGTAGAACATAACAGAAACCTAATTGAAAACCACACAGCAACATTATAAAACCAGATGTGATGTTTATTCCCTTCAAGGTCAAAATGCATGTGCAAATGTGAAGAAAAATACTTTCTTTGTCCTTGAACAAAAAGATCTCTGTTAATATTTTTATCAAATACTGCATGTTTCTAAGAGACAGAGAGTTAAGGGAGTAACTGTAATTATCCACCCCAAGAATCTAAACTATTTTCAAAAGTGATGATAATAGAGACAAATGTGTAATGTGTAATGAGATTAGTCTAACTTTGCTTATAGGCTATTGTTCGAATGTTTTCCTGTGCATGGATTTACAGGTCTAAGTTCAGTTCCTTAAAAATACAAATCCCTGGCTTTTCTAGAATCTAGAAAACGAGTGCAGAAGAATTGCTTCATTTGACAAAAGAGCGTCTCAGTATATCCTGGTATGAGGGCAGAAGGCTGGCCAAACTGATCCCAGAGGTCCTGTGGAGTGAGCTATCAATTCTGTACTTTGGAATCCTCTCCCAGAGGAACAGTCTGTGGAGCTCTGAAAGGGAATTGTCCAGGGCTCGGGGATCAGTAACCAGAGCTAGGAGACCTGGTTCTGCTCTTGGCTCCGCCCTGGTAGATTTGCAGTTGCCTGAAACCATTTCTGGGTTAGACACTATTTTAGAGTTACTGGGTCCCTTCACTGATTCTTCCAGCCCAGGCTGAACCCCTATCTCTGGACTCATTCTGTCTTGTGATGATAAAATGTGTTATTGGTAAATCTTATAATTAATATTTCATGCATTAATATTATTATCTCTCTAGTACATAAGAGATTTCGAGTGTGGACTAGTGGTTGAAGCATGACATACGCAGCAAGAGGTACTCTATGTCTCCATTTCCTCATCCGTAGACTGAGGTTGTTGATTAAATGAGTTAGTGTATATAAAGTACTTAGAATGGACCTGGCACAGGGTAAACACTGTAATATGTTGTAATATATGTAGTAAGTACTATATATTACTACTGAATACTTTTATTATTTCTTCCTGAACTCTCATACAGACCCTTGGTAAACTTCTACATTTTTCCTGCTTGCCTTCCTTTCTTTCATCTTTCCTTCACTTCCCCATCAGCAAGTCTTTGTTAGGCAAATAGAGCCTTTCTAATAAGGCCAATACATGTTAAGATGTGCGTTAATGCTGGGTAATTGAATTCACTGTGTTTGCTGGTTATTCCCTAAATCTATTCTCTCTTTCTCCTGCTCCTTCTGTCCTTGGGAAGCTTAACTGAATGGACCATATCATTTGCTTTCCTTGCCCTCTGGCAATCTGCCTATGGAAGACACCAACAGGAGATGGGAGTGATAAGATGATTGGGTTATTTCTTGCGGTCATCTTTGCTTTGACAGAGCACTAGTGTCCTTCCCTGACTACAGGTTGGGTGGCTCCTTCGCATGTCCTGCTTTCACTGAGCTCTGTCACTATATTTTGCCCTTCTCTTTTAGCCCTAGGGAAAGGAAAGCATTTCTATTGTTACTGGTTGCTGGGGATCCTGGGCATACACTGTTTTCCCTTAACTGTGTCTACACCTCTGTAAGTAGTCCCTTTATTCCAGTTTCTTCAGTTGAACCATCTGCCATGGATTCTGTTTTGAGCTGAGATCCTAACTGATACACCACACATCCTTAGAAATGTCCTCTGTGCTTCTGGGTCTCCATTTCCTCCTCTACAGAATAAAGGGGTTGGTTAGAGTGGCTGTCTCCAAAGTCCCTTCTGGGTCTGAGAGCCTACAGAGCTATCATTAGAATTGAGAGCTACCTTAATAAACTGCAGAGGTTTTCAGATATAAACAAGATGAATTTCAATTAAGAACAAGTGTAGAGAAAGGTGCTTGGGGAGGACAAATAAATTATAGAAAAACCAGATGATAAAGGCTTGGCTGTGTGTGAGTGCATCATCTCAAAGAGTCGGGGATGAGCAAGCTGTATATGATGTTGCTGGAACAGAATAAATCTGCGGGATATACACAGAGAGTGATCTGTGGGAAGTGCAAGGCCATCCCTGGAGTTGCTTGTCACGACAAACACCAAGCCTGGGTGCTGTGATTTGATTTGACTCAGTAATATAAAAGATGAGAACCTGAGAGAAAAGAAACCCAAAGTTTGATTGAAAATGGAATATAAAGGTGATATTCATAGAAAGGTGATACTCTTTTTCCCTTTCTCCCTTCTTCCCTTTGTTAAGAGCCTGAATATAGAATTAAGGAGCAGTTCTCATTCATATAAAAGGGCATCTCAAGTCTCTGTGTCCTGGAAATAAATCATGCTGAGTAAGTTGTATCTTGGCTAATTATGAGTGTTAACCTGGACATAAATTACAATGATCAGGGATTTTATGTTGGTAATAGGTTGGTTAGTCACTGGTGGTGTTCAAGTCTTAAAAACACTTTCTTCACTCTGCCCATTTTTTTCCCCACTGTAATGGCTTGGGACATAGCAGGCAGGCACAGAGTAGGTTTCCAATGAATATCTTTGGTGGAATGAATGCCTGGTTAAATATGAAAATGGAGGCCAGAAGCACCACTGAATGAACTTAAGATCAATATAAGGAATAAATCTCAAAGGGTTATAGGATATTTATTTACTAGGTATAGATCTGTAAGTGACTTCCTAGGAAATTATATAGGAAATATTTTGTAATTCTGTGTATTTTAAGAACAAATATCTCCTGCAAAATTCTGTTAATGAAGTCTCTGTGTGGCTAGAAGCAGATCTGGCTTGTAGGCCATGCCAGAGAAGAGGTTAGGTAGAGAGGGGAGTGGGCAGGAATTCACATGCCTCCTTGATGGATGATTTGGGGAAGAGGAGTGTGTCACTCACAGAAGAACAACCTAGGACCATGTCTATGTGTTTTCCAAACACTGGTTTCAAAGCAGATATTCAGTCATTTTAGTTAGAAGAGGACCATTTGAATAGGTTTGTTCTACATTTTGATGTTAAACTCTTTAAATGTTTTTGGGGGGAAGGTTGCGGGGTGGGGGTTGTGTGGTAAAGGCCTGAATGTAGTGCTTATTTCTAAAGCAAGTCTTTTTAAATTGCTCTTGTGAACAAAACTGGTTCACAAGGAGAAACTGGAAAGGTAAGAAAGTGAGGAAATACTGCTGGATAACAAAGTCTGCTAGCTCTGAGTCCCACTCCCATCATTAATTAACTTCCAATTTTGTAAGTCATTTAACTTCTGGGCTTGAATTTTTCAATACCTTCCATTTGAGGAACATCTTTCTATTTTAAAAAACATTTTTATGTACACAGCTGACATGCAGTAGTCAAAGGAAATAGTAGCTCCTTTGCTCATCATAACTGCCCTAAGAAATAGGTGGTACCAGTATGGTCATAATTTATAGATAAGAAGGTCAAAGTTTAGGGATGTTAATTAACTTCGTTAAGAAAAAGTGTCTTATTAGGCCCAGACCTTCTTATAGGATGTTTTTACTTGTTTAATCTATTTTCAGCTTAATTTTATTGTGGTGCTATTGCTGTGACATATTTGATTGAGAACATAAATGTTAATATGATTATTATCCTATAAGTTCTAAAACAAGCAAGTAAAATTTATTTAACACTGGCTGTACTCCTAGTCCCTCTTGTTAGAATGTTAATTTTTATTGAATAAAAGGAAAGTCATGTGATTTTTAATAGACGTCTTTCTCTCCTCCCCCCACCCCCATCGCCAAACCTCAGAGCTTTGCTTTCTGGAAAGAACTCAGTATATAAGCTCCACAACAGATTAGACTTTAGACCGCACACTTGGAACAGTCAGAATGTGTTTGGTGAGGTGTGCTAATCAAGAGAGGAAAGGAGCACAATTCATTTCTGAATTTGTTATCAAATTCTTCTTGTAAGTGACACGATTGAAACTGCCAATTGGCTTTGCAACCTGCTGAGTCCATATTTCTACATCTGTGAAAGCTCAGCAAATGAGCCCTTCTCAGCAAAGCAAAAGGGTTTCGCCAGCCAGAAGTTTGATGAGGTGTTGTACCCAACTATTTCTCAACAGATTTCTTTCTGTTTCACCTTTTGAATTCCTTTATGATTGACAGGCAGCTTCACTCATTACTCACATTTTCCTTTGTGTTATCTCCTTAGCAAATCTGGCCACCATAGTATTTTTTAAAAGCACAGTCATATTATTATTATGGAATCATTCAACAGGGCTTGAATGGACTCAAGAAGTCACTTAGCTAAAGTCTCTTCTCCCAAGAGCAGCCATTCAGTTTTTCCATCTTGAACCCACCATTGGTGGACCCACCAATCTTTTCTTCATCTCTGTTTAAATATTCCATCAGGAAGTTCTAATTTCCTTCCATATTGCCATTCAAAATCTTAGACATCCCACTCAGCAAAACAATGCCTTGAATATAAAAATGTTGTACTAAAATTTATGATAACAACACTATTTTCTTTGAGCAGGAGGATTTCTTTTGCCTTTTTTTTTTTTTTTTTTTTTTTAGCATTATATGATGAGCAGCCGCATTATTCTGTTTTCCATAAAGGCAGAGGCATCAGGTGAAGTTCTATCAATGTTCGAGCAGTAAGAAATAGAAGCTCATTCACCTAGACTCAGTCTCAGAATAGTCTTTTATTCTTTTGGTAACTATACCTTTTGTAAAGATGTCCTGAGGAGTATAATGGGTTTAATATTTGTGTAAGGGAAAAGACCATTTTAAAAAGTTGTGCATATGCTTAATTTTTTTTCTTCTAGGTTTTTTCTTCTTTTTAGACATAAGTCTGTTCAAAGACACACTTCTAATGACAGAGTAGCTACAGCTCCATGAATAAACACATTGTCCATCTGAGAGAACACTATTCAGACTGCTAAATAAAGGACCAAGTCAAACAGGTGATAGAATCAATAGAGTGGCATTTGCCACTTAATGAATTACAAGAAAAAAATATGAGTTATTTTTCTTTAAAAGGGTGCATAGCCTAAACATGGCCCATTTGTCAAAAATTAGCAAAGGACGCAGATTCATAATTTAGAGAAAAGCCACTAATTTGTTTATATATATACACATGCATTTGATGATCCTATCATATGATTTGATGGCTTTTCTCATTCAAACACCCACTTATTATTGGAGATAGCTGATGCTTTTGCCAGATTGGCATTAGGAAAATGGGACATTTAGTTAGTATCCACTTTGTGTGACCATATAATGCCATAACACCAGTTACACATGCGCAATTTACTAACCATTTTCTTAGAACATAGTAGAGTGGGAGATGTACATTAGAGAAGATTAATCATAATTACAAGCTTTCTAAGGTCAAGCCGATACCCCTTATTTCTGCTGTATCTCCTCTAGTATCCAGCACAGTGCTAACAGAGCAAGCACTGCGAAATGCTTAATGAAAACATGTTGCACAAACATATTCTTGGTAACTTCTCTCACTTAAGAAGCTTGCACAAAATCCAACCATCTACCCCTGAACAGTCATTTAGTGAAAACAGGTTTGGGACTGGGAAGGTTGGAGAAAATGCAAAGGCATGAGATTTTGTGATAAGAAAGAGAAGAAGTGAGATGGGGGCTCGTGGAGTGAGGAATGTTGAGGGGAATAAGCAGGAGGAGGTCATCTGGTAACTTGTGGCTGCTTAGGAAGTCAGAATTAAATAAATGTTTACAACCCTAAACTGTTATATGTACCCTAAGTCTAGAAGTATAAAGGGAACCGCTCTGATTTCAGGATCAGAAACAGCTGAGAGATAGGCCACACTAAAAGAATACTATCGAATGTTTGTCAGAAATGAATTGGGCTGCCTGTTGGCCAGAACCCTTGGAAGCCTGTGAAAAGCTGGACTGAGAACCTATGGGGTTCATTCAATGTTCCAGCAGCCATTTTTGAGTAGGAATAAGCTTGATTTTGTAGTCATCCTAGAGCTGTGATATATATTCTAACTTTACAAATTTTTTGTTCATCTTAACAACCACTTTTAAGTGGGAATAAGAGCCTCCTTGCTATAGAAATCTACCTCTGTTATAACCCTTGATAGTCTGTTTGTCTCCAAGTCCTAGTCTCAGAGAAGGCAAAGAGAAGAGAGGAGATGAACACTGGTCACTTTTGTTGAGATTTAGCCATGCTTTGGGATTCCATGGGACAGCTTCTACTAGCAAAGCTATACCTGAAAAATCTTCAGTGGCCACCTCCTCACTGATTATTTGAAGAGTCCCAAGCTGTCTCTGTCCAGGTGTAGTCAGCATTTTCTCCCATTGCTGACAGGTTGGCAGAGAAGACTTTCTCAGACTGAGAACAGAGGGAAGGCTTCTGGGTCAATGGGGCTAAGCTTAGATTCAATTGTGACACCTATGAGTTTCTTATTGACTGATGAAGAGGCTATAAGTGGGGTGGGTGATCACAAAGGCTGTCCAAGGAACTTCTGAGAAAATGATGGTGGACTCACCACACTAAGTGAAGATCCTGAAAAAGAACATGTAATTAACCTACAGGTTCTAGAATAATCATTACATATCTATTGGAACTGGCATTTCTGTAATGACAGCAAGTGGTATCTTTGTGTTTATGTGTGTTTAAGAAAAGACTTTCAGAGTCTTTAGGAATGATAATTACAAATATTTTAGTGCTGGCTATGTACTCAAAGCTATTTTAGACTCTTAAAATTGAATTATTTAGTTTATTTTCATAAAATAAGGTAGGAACCATTATTACTTTCACTTGTAAGATCAGAACGGCATCAGGGATGTTGAGGGTTGGGGCAGGCGTCACATATACAGCAAAGATCTGTGTGACTGTGTGAACATTCAGAGGCATAGTGACATAACTAAGCCTGTGGAAGAGTATCTAGGCTAGGTAGGCTGAGAGCATTTCTATCCCCATATCTTATCTTCAGGTTTCTGACTTGTTAGAAAATCTTGAGTCTGCAGCTTCTCCTTTTCTAGTTGCTGTCTTTGAAACTTAGAGACAGGAGGTTCTTGTTAGTCATTTACTGTCTGCAGAGCCCTTTGCGTTCTACTAGGAATGGAGAGTAAACATTGATCTTACTCCTCCATTCTTCTCACTTTGGGTTTAACGTATATAGTAACCAGTAAAATCATCTGTCCGATGAGCTAAACATAGCTAGTGCTTAAAACTTCAGTGAGGAAGGCATTTTCAACTTACTTCAGTATTGATATTGAAACCCAGTATCAAAACCCTGCCATTTGTGATTGAGTACTGAAATCATATTCCTTCCCTGCTTTTTTTTGCCTTATACTTCAAATTCCAAGCCCCATTAAAAGAAATATTTTTTAAGAGAAAGAAAGCAACAAAACAGGATTCATGGGTGGTGAGTTAATACTTTTAAGCAGTGACTGTTAAAGATCTGTAATGTGAAATCATGTCACTTTCAGACAAGAAGAGATGAGAGAGCTCTTGTTTAAAGTGTTTCTTCCCATGGAAGACAGAGAGAGAATCCAATATGGCTGTCATTCAGAGGATGTCTGATGTCTTTCCTCAGGTTTATTCTGAAATTCCACTAGAGAGGTGGTTATTATTCAACTATTTCTCAATATAATACCTCCCCATTCAAATGATCAAAAGGGAGAGATTTAGGAATATTTTTAGCAATATGAACTATAATGTTCAAAATAATGAGGACCTATAGCTGTTGAAAGGCGTTTTCAATTTCAGGCAATACCTGGTCATGCCTGGTTAAAGCACAGCTGCCAAGGGTGAACTTCTCACTTCAAAACATAGCATCCAAGATTTCACAGTGGTCCTAGAGCTTCAAAACTGTTAACACCCTTACAGTCCTTGTAAAACCACATATAGTGGCTGTCTGCTTTCTATGGTCAGCTCTCTGGTGAAAATGATTGAATTCTTGCCAGCTAGATCTTTGGAGTAATCAGAGGAAATGGATCCAGAAAAAGCTTTTATTAAGGGTCTACGGTTAGCTCATGTTTTGCTGTGTCAAATAATTTTATGTCTTTCCATATTTAAACTAACACAATCAAAAGAAAGAAAGAAAGAAAAGAAAGAAAGAAAGAAAGAAAGAAAGAAAGAAAGAAAGAAAGAAAGAAAGAAAGAAAGAAAGAAGGAAGGAAGGAAGGAAGGAAGGAAGGAAGGAAGGAAGGAAGGAAGGAAGGAAGGAAGGGGAAGGGAAGGAAGGAAGGAGGGAAGGAAGGAAGGAAGGAAGGAAAGAAGGAAGGAAGTTGTTTTTTGTGCTTTATTAAGTATGCTAGTCATTCAGACAACCAGCCAGCCAGCCAGCAAGCAATATTTATAGAGGCTGCGTTGCACCATGCATCATCACTTTAGGTGCTTCAAGGACACCTAGCTAGCAAGGATACTTGATGAACATCACTGGATTCCTCAAAATTTCAAAGAGTAGATTCTAACTGGATTTGCTCATGTAAGGCAATGTAATACAATACCCTATGGATGTAGAGCAGGTAAGAGTCTTAGGGAGGGTATGTATATTTCAGTTCATTTTCTTTATCTTTGCAACGCAATTTCAGATTTTAATTTCTGGCTGCAAGCTTCATTCTGCTAGGCTAGTGGAAAGAAATCTTAACCTCAGTCCTCTCTGGGGTTTCCCCACCTCTCCCCAGGATTGTGTCACACTTCTGGCTCTTGTGCAACGTTAAGACACTGGGGTAGGTTGTCATCAAGTCATCTTACACTGTCCAATTCCATTGTTTTTGTCTCCTTTATCCTTCAGAAATGACAGGCCCCAACCACTCAGCCTGGGGTAGGGGTATCTTGGGTGAGGCCATCTCTGGTTCTCTTGGCCTTTGTGCAATGTAGAGTCAATTCCCTCCTTTCTCTAAGGTCTTGCTGCCCTCCAAGGGGTGGTACCCAGGGGGTGAGTTATGGGTACCCTCTGCTCCTGCTTACCCCTGGGAAATTCTCATTAGGGGCTGAGGAAACTTCTCTGTTCAGGTTTCTTTGAGAGCCTTCCTTAGCCTGAGGACTTTTGTTAAGCAAAAGGCAGAAAGACTAATGGGAGTAGTTCTGTCTTTTTCTCTGCCACCTTCTTTCCCTGAGGCAAAGAAAAGCCCGTTAGGGGAACATGCAATGGGGATAGAAAGAAGAAGTGAAAGGGAATAACACTGGGAGGGAAAGAAATAAAGAATTATTTCAAAATATTCTCTCTTAATAACCCTATAGAAGTAAACGGACACACCCATCGAAGCCTGTAAAGGAAGGGACAAAGGGGACTAGGAGGAAAAGACAGCCCAACTCAAACAGGAGCGAGAGGGTTGCTGTGTGCTCGGGCACAGACGTGCATTCTCAATGGTTCCTTTTAAAATCAGAAGACATGAAATGGGGAGCTCTTAAAAATGACCACTGAAGACCGGAAGGCTTCATTATCCAATGGGCAATGATCAAATGGCTTATGAGGCAAGTGGAAAAAAAAATTTCATTTGGTGGGGGGAAAATGAGCTAAGTAGAAGGGAGATAAAATTTCTCTAAAATCATTCCTCTTTCTACTTTGTGAATATAGAACCACCGACTCAAAGAATATTAGTGCTAAGAAATATCACTGGAGAGCCTATAGTTTCATCATTTGATTTTTTAAAATATGGAAAGGTTGTAACATTTGTCCCAAGTTGTCTAGTGCACGGCAAGAATCAAACTAAAACCAAGTCTTGGAGTTCTGCTCCTTTGTGCTCTCTAGGACATTCTTATATAGTGCAAAGGTATTGAACAATTAAGTTATAATTTTAAGGCTAAGAACTAAAAAAGATCGTGTTCATCAATGCCAATATGATATGATCTCAGTGGGTTTCAAGACAAAAACTTTTGTCTATATAACTGTTCATGGGAGTTTATTTCCAGGAACTAAAGATGTCATCTAAGGACTTGGATTGCACTCAGTGAATCAACACTGTTCTCAGACTCAGAAACCCAGGCCAGCTGTGTGGCCAGATGGCCCAGTGGCCCCATTGTGCTTACCCTGCTGACCTGAGAACTAGAGCAGAGCAGAGAGAGAGAATTATAACCAGTGGCTGCTGCAACTCCAGCTGTTGATTCCATTCCAGACATGAGCACAGCGATGATCTGGCTGCCAAAAGAATAACACATATTCTAGCCAGAAAAGAACTGCCAAGAATCTGATGCTTTGCTTCAATAAGTATGTGTTGTCTCACGAGTATCCAAAAGATGAGTGAAGCTCAGTTTAATTTGTTTCTTCAGTATTACTTGAAGGAATGTAGTTTGTGATTTTGTTATTTCTTTCTTACTCAAAGAAATGGTGGACAAGCAGCATCACAGTCACTTAGAGCAGGTTATGAATGCAGAGTCTCAGGCTGCACCCCAAATCCAGTGACTCAGAGTCTGCCTTTTAAACAATATCCCCAGGTGATTCACATACACCTTAGGATTGAGAAGCATAGTAAAAGGTAAACAAAGTCAGGTCATAGTACTGGATAAGGAGGATTGGAGAGCAAACTTGGCAGTATACAGGGATATGAAGAAGACTAGAGTGAAATATGAGACCTAGTCTAGACCCATTTCTGCCGCTTCCCCTTGGTATGACCCTGGGGAAATCACCCCTCTCTTTAGGCATTGATCTCTTCATTTTTAAAATGGGAGAATAACATCTGACTTGTTTGCCTTGGGATTGTGGTGAGGATCAAATGAGATACTGCATCAGGAAAATGATCTGTAAAGTTCAATGCACTTTTCAAATGCAAGAGGATGAAAATTATTGTAGTTGTTCAGATCTACCTAAAATGAAATTTGGGCTTTTTTGACTTTTGAGAAATGAGTCATAGCACCAGTCTAACTCAATTATGAAGAAAATGTATGTGACATGCAAGAGCAGCCCCTGAATCAAGAAGATATCTCCTCTGAACCACTTTCCTCAGAGATGAGCATAGAATTGTGACTCATAAAAATGGATACCGTGAGGCACTGTGTATGAAGTTAGCACTGGTTCGGTTCTCAGCGAGAGCTGTTTATTGTAACCACCTGGGGGATCTTTGAAAACCTGTCATTGCTTGGGTTCCAGCTCAGACCAATTGAATCAGAACCACCAGAACTGGGACACAGGCATTAGTTATTAAAAGCTTCCCTGGTGATTTGAATTTGCAGCCAGGGTTGAGAATCACAGATAAAGTGCTCAGTCAGAACAAGGAGCTGTGTACAATTGAACATGTTTCCTCCTGTTTCCAGAATTCCTCTTAATGTAATTCATTTTAAAGTGTGAACTTGGAGGAGTGAGAAAGAAGATAATCACATTTTACAACATTAGAAACTTTGAACAGAAGGAATTCTTTAGGTCAAGTGGGGACATTGCCGTTCTGGTTTATTAGGCCTGATAAATGGGACCGGTCAAAAGAGAGATGCTGAGAACAAGGCAAAGAGATGCTAAGGACACCAAGGCAAAAAGAAAATGTATGACTTAGGGAATGGCCGGAGACTATGAGTCAGCAAGAAAGACTCAGGCGCTTGACGGTTACTCAGCAACAATTGGGATGGGCATGGTTAAATTCCTTTGGGGTCTGTTAAGCTTTCTGAGACCTTTTGTCTTTTCCGCATCACCGAGGACATGGACTCTCATACTTGGGTTCTTGTCTCTCCACAACAGGGACCACCTCTTTTCTGACGGGGGCTCCAGCTTGGCTGAAGATATAATCAACCTCTCTCACACCATTCCTGAGGAATGTGGCCAGAAAGCCTCCATCTTTTTAGTATAAGCAAGTTCCTTAAGAAGGGGAGTGATCTGCTAAGAAGAGGAACCAGAGTATAATGGTTATACCCTACCACCTAAAATGCTTCATGTTCTGAAGCATGAGACATAGGAACTTTGGCTGTTTAAGTGCCATTCATTCCCTGTCTCATAGGTACACAAACAGAGAACTACTTCATACAATTTCCTTTTCCTGAACAGTCCTCACCTACCCCTCCTAATACCCACTAACTCCAAGATCTACTTGGTCATTCTTTGTCAATTAGCACTAGCAGGTCTTTCTGACAGAGGACTCCATTGCCCTAGCCATCATCTGATGGCCAAGAATCAGATACCTCATCTTGTCCCTTTCAGAGCTGGTGCTGGCTCAAAGAACTGAACACATTGGACTGAGACTATCCAGTCTAAGAGTGCAAAGGCAGCACATAACTCCTTCCTTGCTAAGGGAACTCAGCTTCTCCCACACTTTTTTTCTTATAGGACTCTCTTTCGCTGGCAATTATGAAAACCAATGGGATTTGGGAGTGACAGTTCCTTTAAAGTCATCTTTAATGGAGCACATGTATTAGTAATTCAAAGGAAACTAATTGCTTCATTTTTTTTCCTATAGTTTTTACCCTGAAAAAAGAAAAACTTGATAGATAAGCATCTATTTTAGGGGTTGTTAAAAAATGTAGGATATCATTAGCACTACATTGCTTACGTAAGTGCCTATTAGTTATTGTTATTTACAAATCTCCTTTTCTAGATTTAAAAAACTGTAGGAAAATGAAACAAACGTCTTTTAAAGTTTCCTATGTTTTTTCTTCCTGTCTTCTCTTTTCAGTTTTGCAGAAAAGTATAATGGTAACTGGAGGAATGAACCCTTTGGACTCAGGTCATCCTTGTCTCTACGACACTGCTTAATTCTGCTTAGTTCTGTTTCTGAGTCCCACTTTCCTTTTTTCTGTAAAGGACAGAGAAGATAACTGTACCTACCACCTATTGTTAGCATGAAGTTTCAATGTAGTAATGTCTTTGGACTTGTCAGTAGTTTTAAGTATTTTAAGCAGTCAGATCATCAAATTTATCACATACAAGTTATACAATTATGCCCCTAACATCACAATTTTTAATTATTGTTTAAAAACCCCATTATTTTCTGAGGTTAAATACATAGTATATTACTGTATATATATATATATATATATATATATATATATATATATATATGTATAATATGTAATGGCTTGGGAAACCATCAACCAAGGTTCCTGAACCCCCCTAACCATTTGGTTCCCTTTGAGTAGGGCTTGTGGTTCCCTCCTGTTGGTCCCTGGAGGTGTGTGCCAGGTATGGTGGTGATGAGATTGCCCCAGAGGGGAGAATCTTGAGTGGCTAACTCTGCTAAGCTGATAATAATTCAGTTTCTTGACAATGGACAGGGCAATAAACAGATAGCAGGCATTCTACTTCTGGCTCTTTCATTTAATTTATAGCCCGGTTCTAAATATACTGTTCGCAATCTTTCTAACTCTTACAGTTCTGAAGGAAGCCAGGCTAACAAGGTGCCATTTCTCTGGATTCAGAATCAGATTCCGATTCTCTACCCCCCCCCCCTTTTCTTTTTGATCTGGCAGAAGGCAAAGAGATGAATTCTCAGGTGGGATGGGAGTCACATGCACCCTTTGGAAGGTTTCCAGGAACATTATTTGGTTAAGAAGACTGTCAGCCTAGAAGGGTGTAACCTGATTTGATCTCCAAAGTGTGGTAATTAACCAACCTCTCTTTAATTTTTTAAAAACAGGATATTGTTGCTCAGGTGTGTTACATTTGTGGTCTTATTGGGTGTTCTCCCTAACATCGGTGTTGGCATAAACCATAGAATCACATCCTCTAATAATGGCCAAGCTTCCTGCCTGCCTTCCTGTCTCTGGGCCATGTAATCTAGACAATGAACTTGTAAAATGTACTTTCCCTAAATATCATTTCTGTTCATTACTCAAAAGTTTCAGAGGACATTTTATTTAATGTCATGAATGGAACCTTCATTTTCATGGGGCCTCTTCTGATTTCTTTAAATAGTGAGTTCCTCATCTGTCTTTCACTTCCCATTAGAAAGTGCTGACATTACTTTTAATTTTTGTATACTAATTACTCTTTGTGACTTCCATAGAGCTCCAAGCTCCTTCTTATTTTTTCTTCCTGTTATACTGGTTTTGAACATTTACATAGTGTTAGATGTGAACATGAATTAACCCCAATGACAGGCCTTTAATCTTTTGAAAGTGGGGACTCTAAGATCTTTACACTATGAAGCAGAGAGCTCTGTGGTTTGTCAAAATTGCAATTAGTAAGGAAGAGCCCCTTCCTTCATTCTATTTTCTATTATGGCATTTCCCCCTTCTTGCTCCATGACACTCGTGAACACAGGATTTTCGGGGACTTAAAATGGTTTCTTATCATTAAAACTTGGGGACCCTTGCTTTCTAGAAAACCCATGAAGGCATAGTTTTGTTCTCATAAAACTCTCTTCATTTCTAAAATCCTTGTGATTTAAGAATAAATTTCTTTAAACCATAGCTTACCTTTTTATTCTTTTTTTCCATTTCATTCTTAAATGTCAGGATTTACATTTCAAATTCTATTGTAAGTGAGGTTATTATTTTTAGCGCTAGCTTATCAACATTATTCCCCAACTCCAAAAGAATAGGCTCAGAAAGGAGGCTTAGCTACCTCTTCTTCCCTGGTACCACAATGCTCCAAAGCTTCTCAGGTGCAGCTGCTAAAGATAGATGTGTTGGGGGACATGTGCACCTTTGCTTCTCCCTTATCCAGACTCAGAAATCCCAGAAGTTCAATGATGGCAAGTTGTGATGGTTCATTTTGTGTCAATTTGGGCCATGAGGAGCTCACATATTAGGCCAAACATTCTGAGTGTGTCTATGAGGGTATTTCTGGATGAAATTAACATTTAAATTGATAGAGTAAAGCCGATTGCCCTCTCTAATATGGGTGGGCCTGATCCAATCAGTCGAAGGTCTGAGTAGAACAAAACGGCTGACTCTCTTACCGGTAGGAAAGAACTCCTGCCTGATTGTCTTTGAACTGGGATATTGGTTTTTCTTGCCTTCAAACCTGAACTGAAATATCAGCCTTTCCTGGGTCCCAAGCCTGCCAGCATTCACACTGGAACTACACGTTGATTCTCTTTTGTATCTCCAGCTTGCTGACTACAAATCCTGGGACTTGTCAGCCTTCATAATTATGTGAACCAATTCCTTATAATCTCTCCACCCCCATCCTATTGGTTATTTTTCTCTGAAGAATACTAATACACAGACGCCTGATTATATGCCTGGATTTAACAGAATCTCTTAATGTGCAAACGGAAATCTTCATGATAAGCACTTTTAGGAGACCATGTCTGTTGATGTGTAGACCTTTGATCACTTGTTTTAGTATATGGACTTGAATTTGAGGACTGGTTTTTAACCTCATTTCTGCCACCAACTAGCTATGTGGTTGGGGACAAATTACTTCTTTCTGGCTCCATTTTCTTATCCACTGTACGAAGGAATTGTAGTAGGTTATCCCTAATGTCTCTTTAACCTCTAATCTGATGATTTTTAAAACTAAAATACTTAATATTTATTTAGATCACCTTCATAAATTGAAATGTGAGAGGGGGTTAATGAGGATAAAAGGAAATACAGGTATCTAGGGAATATGTAGGAACATAGTGTGATATCTTTTGAAGTATTCTCTTTGTTCTTTCTCTCATCTGCCCTGAACTCGTTATCATCTGGATCAAATAGAATTTGAGATTTGGGCTACAGGTAACTGAAAGCATGGTGTGATTAAGGGTCTGTATCATGTGGCCTTCTGGTTCTGTGTCCTCTGTGTTGGTTCATATGGCTAGGTGGTTGCAGTAGTTTCTTAGGAGCAGGAGAGATGAAGAAACTTCTCTCAAGAGCTCTAAAAAATTTCCTCTTATATTTCATTGGCTAGAATTGGATCACATGCCCTCCTCTAAAGCAGCTACTGATAAGGTGAATAAAGTTATTATCATGGGCTAGATAAGGAATTGACAAACTATAGACTATAGGTTGAATTCAGCCTATGGCCTATTTTTATATGACCCATCATCTGAAAAAGGTTTTTGTTTTTAAGGGTTATAAAAAGTTAAAATACAAAACAGAGGATATGTGACAGGGACTTATATAGCCAAAAAACCTTAAAATATTTACTATCTGGCTCTTTACAGTAAAAGTTTGCCGGTCCTTAGCTTAGATGAATCACAACATACCTCTGGAGATAAGAACGGGGTCAACTGTCCCTTGAGTTGCATGAAAGGCTGGGTTGCATTTCTGAACAAAAATTGAGTTCTGTTAGAATGAAGAAGGAAGAAATGAACGTTGGTTGTGTAAGTAGCCAGTTGGGTGTACAACACTACCTTTTCTTAGCCTCTCCACCTCTCTCAGCTGCAGGAGGTAGGTCTGCATGGGCAGACTGAAGCATTGGCAATGACCTGTCAAATATAATCTCCAAAGACTGCATTTCTGAGAATTTACATTCCCAGATGGAAAGTATTTTCTCTCCAGAAAGTTCTGATTTCTATGTTTATAAACAGATTTTCAGGTGACGGACAGCTCTGCTTTTTCTTCTGGAGATCTGAAGAGATTATTTTCAGAACATGCACACAGACATGCTCTCTCAGGCACACACGCAAGTATAAATATGCTGACACATTGAAAGACATATACAGAGGCACCAACCTGAGCTGCTCACTCAGAGACCATTTAAGAAACATCCAAGAAATTAAACTTGTGCACACTATTATCATGGCTTTTAAAGGAAAAAGCTAATTTAAGTTCTTGGTTTGGTTTTGGGTAAGCACAGTTTGTATTGGGACTAACTGAGCCTGCATTTAACTAATAATATTTCTAATTAGGCACATGTACTCTTTTCTGAGTTCCTAGTACTCCACTAATTGTTAAATATCCCCAGAAGCAAAGAAGACCCTGTAAACACCCCTTGAAAGTGCTCGTCTTTGAACATGGTTTATGACCCTAGAAAAGTTTGTCTTGGGGATTAGAATTCACAGATGCGAAGAGCTGAATACTAATAAGCATTAATTTTCTTTAATCGTATTATTGACTTTGGCATATTATTTTATATTCTGCAGGGCTTTAAGTTCTTAAAACCAAGGACATCGTCATCACAGCCTCTGCATAACTGGCCATGTGTAGTGAGAGTGAAACAGCCTGGCTATGCCACCAGAAATTCATAGTTGAAATTCTGCATGTGATCAGTATGCTGAGCAAGGATGTGGTTTTCCTTGCCCTCTAATCAGACTTTTAAGAGGAAAGTAAATATTAAACACTTCAAAGAGATTGTTTACAAAGCAAAGCAGCTTCCAGCCATCCATTCATTCAACAAATATTTATTTGTTGCGCTTATATGTGGCAGATCCAGATCTAGGCACTGAAGATGCACCAGAAAAGAAGCAGACAAGGATTCCTGCCCTCATAGGATTTAATTATAAATTTGGGAATTTCAGTATTTATGTTATTAAAGCTATGAGACTGGATAAGATCACCAAGAAAGTGAACATAGATAGCACAGAGATTTCTAAGGACCGAGAAGTACTCTGCTAATACAGTGTAGGAAAGATGAGGAAGAGATAGGCAAAAAAAAAAAAAACAGCTAGTGAGGATGAAGGAAATCCAAGAGAGTAAGGTATTCTGTAAACTAAATGAAGTGTTTCAAAGAGGAAAAAAATACACAAATGCATCAGATGCTAACAGGTTAAGTATGAGGGCTTAGATTTAGCCACAGAATTTCAGGACATGGAGGTCATTGTTGATCTTGATAAAAGTAGTTTTGGTGGAGTGGTATAGAGAAAGAACTTGATTGAAGCATGTTCAAGATAGAGTGAAAAGAGAGAAATAAATGGTAATAATAACAACAACAACACTTCATCTCTATGAAGGCAACATTGAGTAAGGATATTACTTATTTGGTCTTCCTGGTTCAATTGTTTTATAATACCAACATCATAATTATAATTGAAATATGCAGCCTGTTAGATAAAAATATTAGTCTTCAACAACTCTCAAAGTTTGGTTTTGTTTTTTAAACCTGAAATTTTAGAAAAAGATTGTATTAGTTAGGATGTTAATTTGCTTGCTGTAACAAAAGCCAAAACAGCAGTAGGCAGTAGGTCAAACAATATGAAAATTTATCTCTCTTACTTAATGCTCTGATAAAGGAATTCAAGAGGATCAGTGATGTTGGGTCCTTCTTGCTCTACGATTCTCGACACATGGCTTCCACCTGTGGTCAATGGTTACTGCTCTAACTTTCACCAGGACTTCCACATTCCAACAAACAGGAATAGGGAGAGAGAAGAGGATATTCCTGTCTTTTTAAGGGTATGGCCTAAAGTTGCACATTACTTTCTCTCGCTCCCTATTGTCCAGAACCTAGTCACATGGCAACACCTACGTGCAAGGGTGGCTGAGGATTGTATGCTTAGTTAAATTTTACTATTACTAAAAATGAAAAAGGGACACGATAATGGGGGGAAATTAGCAATCTCTGTTATAAAGATTGACTGAAAGCAACTGAACTGTGACTATGGAATGAAAACTTTATGCATTTTTTTCTATCAGTTTCTATCTTAATTATATTCAAGAAATGATTTAAAATTAAACTTAAGTTTTTCCCCATTAAGAATAAACCATCAGGTCATGCTGATCATTTTCTAAGCTACGATTGTTATTTCCTTGCATATAGCTTGTATCTTGTATCTACCAATTGTGTAAAATTCTTATTTTTTGAAAATACATTTGATTATGGCATAGTTTACAAAAATACTCACTGCCAGTTATTTGTGTAATAAGGCACAGCTTCTCTTTATTTTTCTATCTCACTCTGAGATCTTTCTGTTGCTTCTGCCCATTGTTTTTGCTTTAATATCTCTCCAAAGAACACTTTCTAACCCATTTTATGAGGCCTGTATTAACCCTAATTTTAAAAAAAACAGACAAAGATATCATAAGAAAACTGCAGACCAATATCCCTTACAAATATTGTTGCAAAAATCCTTAACAAAAATAATAGGAAACTGAATCCACCAGCATAAAGGATTTTATACTGGGACTAGATAGGATTTGTCCCAGGAGTGCAAAGTTGGGTCAACATACATAAATCCCTCAATGCAGTACACCATAATAATGGAATAAATGATTGCCTCAATGGATGCAGAAAAATCATTTGATAACATCTAAAGTCTTTCACGATGAAAACACTTGACACACTAGTAATGAAAGGGAGGTTCCTCAATCTGATAAAGGTCATCTATAAAAAAACCCTAGCTAACATCATGTTTAACAGTGAAGGGCTGAAAGCTGTTCTCCAAAGAACAGAAATAAGAAAAGGATCTCTCTACTTTCCACTTCTAATCAACATTGTACTGGAAGTCTTAGCCAGAGAAATTAAGAAGGCAAAAGAAATAAAAGCACCCAGATTGGAAATGAAGGAATAAAACTCTCTCATATGCATATGACATGATCATAGATATATATAAAAACTGAAAGAATCCACAAAACACCATTAGTGCTAATACACAAGGTTGCAAGATAGAAGATGAATATACGAAAACCAGTTGTATCTACTCAAAGCATGATGAAAGTTGGTAGTTTGCTTCTTTTGGAAAATAAATTCACTTTCTAATGGGCATTCAGACTCAGAATGCTTTGCTGAATTACACTTGCCCAGGATACTTCCTATGTAGCACTATGGAACCACCCTCTGCCTGCAGCATCTTAAGCTTTTCTGTTTAATTTCATGCTCACAATGGAATAGTCTAGTGGTTTTCAAATGTCAGACCTAAGAGAAGGAGTCCTTTTCTTTGACAAAGTTTTACTTGTCTGAAGTGAGATGAGAAAAATATGACTGATGCAGTGCACTTCTGATTCCATTTAAAGAACTGCTATTATTTTGAGGATATATTCTTTCTAATTTTTTGGTGTCAAATATGTCCTTTCTTTCTCTGAATTTGTCTGGTAGTTTATACTATGGTCTTTGTTTTTGCTGTTGTTGTTTTTTAATATTTACTTAATTTTATTACTTGGGGAAGTGAAAACCTAATGAAGTCCCCACTGATTAATCAATTTATTTTTGAAAATTTACTTTGCGAGATTAAAGACTCTGGGAACTGTATGTGGAAGCTACATTAGACTTGTTTATTGTTTTTAGGGCTCTCTCTTACTTCATCTTTACTGTATCTCTACTCCTTTCTTGTCTCATCTTCCTCTTTCTCTTCCTCTTTTTAGTTTATTCTACAACTTGTCTCCTCAACTCTTTTGTCTGTGACCAACTAGGAAAATGTTGGAGTGGGGATAATTACGAAATAGAAGGATTTGAGATTGCTTAACTTGGAGTATTTAAATCATTCCTCAGAAATAGAGAAGTTGTAATGCAAAGAGCATGAACCCTAGATATTTTTAGTCATTAAAATCAGAAGAACTGGGTTAAAATTGTTGAGCATTTGATTGAGCAACAAGAAGGAATTCATGGAATGGAGCAGTTATTAACCTTGGAACAGCCTTCTTTGGTTAGGCTTGCAGTTTTTGTCCCTGTGGAATGTTGGTCAGGCCAGTTCACATCTACCCAATTTTCAGAAATTGAAGCTCGACCTGGTAATCTCTGGAGAATCATTCTAGCTATCTAATTACAAAGTATTTTTGTGACTTACCCAAAATTCCTGAATGATTTTCAAATTACTATATGTGCTCTTGAACTTTCCAAGGGTTTAAAAGGTCTATAAATCAGTATTGATCTGTGGGCTTAAAAAGTGTGTTTTGACCAATAAAGTGACAAAAAACAAACCAATCATATTTATAGTTTGAACTACTTGATTTTTAACATCCCAGTGGCTTAAATTATTTCATAATTATCTTGTTTGTAATAATAAAAGCTGACGAACCTTCTGTAGGCAAGCCAACAACAATTTTGGAGAGCCTTTTCTGTGTCTTCAATGCAGTGAACTAAAAAGTTAAATAATTCCTAAATATATTTTCTACCTAAAAAGTTATGTATTTCAAAACACTGGATTTAGAATCTTGCTCTGAATGGTGCTCTTTTATATTTTTTTGACTTAAAAAAATGTTAACTTCTCTCTTTGTGTGAGGAAAGGAACGAAGGTCCCCAGAGATTAACCATCTTGCTTAAGGTAATGCAATTAGGATTAGAAACCAGGTTCCCTGATTCCTAGCCTAGTGTTCTTTCCATAGTATTGAATTATCTTCCTCAGAACTTCTGCTCTGAAAACAAAACAAAACAAAAAAAACAAAACAAAAACCTCTAAAAAGAAAGATTCAAGCATGGTTAGAGAAATTGTGGCCTATCTCTGAAAGCCTTTTCATTTTTGATGAAGTAAATGCTATCATTTGTTTGAAAAATGGAGCTCTGGCACTCCACCCTTCAACAAATGGTGTATGTGATCCAACTCGCCTGTGTTCACAGACTTGTGACACGTTGGAGCCTGGAGAACTTTTGAGATTGTCCGATCTAGGAGCTTCCAAATAATTCAAAGCTGCAGAAAGCTTTCCTCAAATGAAACTTTCCATGGAAACCCATTTGAGGAAGCAGTTTCAAGGGAAATTTCTCCCACTGAGGTGACGGCAGGAGCTGGGATCTGTCTTACTCCCTCTGCCACTCTTCACCCCCAGGGACCCCTGCCACCTGTGTTAGCGCATTGGGCTCTGCGGTGAGCGTTTTCAAGACCAAGGACTTGGTCTTCGGCCCTCATTTTACCGATGAGAAAATTGAGGACATATTTTTTTTTCTTAAGTTAAATCCTCAAGCAAATTCTTAAGGAAGAATATGTGAAAGGCAACAGTTTGCCCTTTGCTAGCCTGAAAAAGATTCGTTTAAGATTTCTTTCAGAACTTGAAGACACATCTCCATCAGCACAGAAATCTGATGCCATCTGATTTTCTCCTTGCTTTTGTGGAGAAATGTCTTTTTCTTCTCTCACTGGACAGCTAGTATCTGATTTTAATTTTTAAATGTTGCTTTGTTACATGTGTGGCCTTTAATATCTGTAATTATTTGTATTATGTGTAAAAGACACACACACACACACTTGTGTATGTGTTTGAATGTGCACCTCTCCGACTGCCCTTAACATGTGAATGTTCCACGTCGTCCTTAATTTTTGGATCTTATTTCACCTCTGTTTCTGCAGAGAAATGGTTCACTTTCACAGCAGCCCGTGTTGTCAATCCCTCCCCCATTTCTAGAGATGAGAGCTCCCAGCTGTTGCTGCTGCTGCCCTAGAACTTACTTTTCAAAACCACCTGGAGCTTTTAAATAATCTATGTGTTCAGAGACACAAGGAAGGGCAGGTGCTATGAAAATGAGAACAACCTAGAGCTGATTTTGAAGCTAGATTCTTAACATGGACGATTCTCCCTGTTTCAGAAGGGTTAATTTGGTTAATTTTCTGTGTCAACTTAACTAAGCCCCAAGTGCTAAAGTATTTGGACAAGCATTATTCTGGTTGTTCTGTGGGGGTGTTTTGGGCGAGACTGACATTTATACTGGTATCATGAATACAGCAGATGGCCCTCCCTACTGTGAGTGGGCCTTATTCAATCAGTTGAAAACCTGAATGGAACAAAAGTCTGACCTTTGGAACTAGGACATTGGCTTTTTCCTGCCTTCAGACTTGAACTGAAATATCAGTTCTTCCTGTGTGCAGAACCTGTTGCTGGTCTTTGGACCGTTGGCCCTACTGGTTTTCACATACTTGGACTCAGACCGGAGCTACATCATCTTCTCTCCTGGGTCTCCAGCTTGCTGACTGCAAATCTTGGCGTTTGTCAGCCTTCATAATTGTATGAGCATAATTGTCTGTCTGTGTCTGTCTGTCTGTCTGTTTCTCTCTCTCTCTCTCTCACACACACACACACACACACACACACACACATACACCTTCTGTTGGTTTTGTCCCTTCAGAGAACCTGACTAATACAATGGTGTACAAACTGACATTTATCTATATGTTTTAATATTTATTTTGCTTCTTTTGGTGGATTTTTATTAATTAATTTAACAAACATTTTCCTTAAAAATATAAAGAAACAGACTTTGGTTTTTGATCAGTATATAAGGAGCTTAGAAGTTGCTATTCTAGCCCAACAACAAGTAAAGAGCTGAACAGCTCTTCTCAGATTCTTCAAAGAGTTGAGATCAGAGGGCCAACTGTTGACCCTGAAATTGGAGAGACAGGCAGACACAGAGAATCATGCCAACCAGAACAGAAACCTCCAGGCAGAAACCTCTGCGGGAACCAGTGCTGGGGTAGAAAACCTGGACTGTAGTTGATAAATTGCTGGAGGTTCAGTGTGAACAACTGTGAGAATTAAAAACTCTATGGAGATCCAGTTGTAGGGAGGCCCCTACATTTTTGTGAGTTTTACCTCCAGGAGCTCCATTAGGTCTCACAGTGAATCTTGGATAAAAATTCTCTTGTGCTTCTGCAGAGGGATGGGAAAAGAACCATTTGCAAATATGCTGGAGCATTCTATTCTCCTGCTCTTAGGAGAAACCAGTTTACCTAAACCTAATCTGCTGGGGTTATATCAGAGATCAACCTGCCTGGGGGAAGAAAAATACCCAGCTCCAGCCTGCTCTAGCCTTCCATGTGGGGGAACTACCCAACCCTAGTGCCCTCCAGCCATCCCGTCCCACCTAAGAGGAGAAAAGAAAAAGTGAGAAGTACTTGAAAGTTTATAGTGCAGGGGAACACATTACTATTTACATTAGTACTCCCCAAAATGAAAAATACTTAGGTATAAATCTAATAAAATATGTACAGGAGCTATACAAGGTAACCACAAAACTGATGAACAAAGTCAAAGAAGAGCTAAATAAATGAAGAGACATTCCATATTCATGGACAGATAGATGGACTCAATAGTTCAAGACATTGCTTCTTTCTAACTTGACCTATAGATTCAATGTAATCCCAATCAGCATCTCAGAAATTTATTTTCTAGTTATAGACAAACTGATTCTAAAGTTTATATGGAGAGGCAAAAGACCTAGAATAGCCTATTCAGTGTTGAAGGAGAAGAACAGAGTTAAAGGTCTGATGCTACCTGACTTCAAGATTATTATAAAGCTACAGTGATCATGCTAGTGTGGTCTTGGTGAAAGAATAAACATATACAGTCGCGTACCACATAACAACATTTCAGTCAATAATAGACCCTAGATATGATGATGATCCCATTAGAGTATAGTAGGGCTGAAGAATTCCTACTGTCTAGTGACGTCATAGCTGTCATAACATCATAGCATAATGCATTATTCACGTGTTTGTTGGTGATGCTAGTGTAAACAAAACCAATGCGCTGCCAGTTTTATACAATTACAGAACACAAAATTATGCCCAGCACACAATACTTAATATGATAATAAATGACTGTTACTGGCTTATGCATTTACTATATTATACTTTTAAGCATAATTTTAGTGTACTCTTTCTACCTATAAAAGATAGCTTGCTGTAAAACAGTATGCCTCAGGCATCTCATGTTTATCACATCTCTTGATTACATCATTTTCTCTTGCACTTGATTTAAGCTTGTGTTGTTTTGCACAGTAACATGCTGTACAGCCTCGCAGCCTAGGAGCAACAAGCTATACCATAGATTCTAGGTGTGTAGTAGGTTATACCATTAGGTTTGTGTAAGCACACCTTGTGATGTTTGCACAAAGACAAAATCACCTAACGCATTTCTCGGAAAGTAAATCTATCATTAATCAGCACAGGACTGTAGGTCAATGGAACAGAACAGAGAGCCCATATAAATGTAGATAATGGGTCTTTGACAAAGGAGCAAATGCAATACAATGATGCAGAATAATTTCTTCAACAAATAATGCTGGAACAATTGGACATTCACATGAAAAAAAACAAATGTAGACACAGACCTTAAACTCTTTACAAAAATTAACTCAAAATGGATCACAGACCTAAATATAAACTATAAAGCTACTAGAAAATAACATAGGAGAAAAACCTAGATAATCTTGGGTATGGCAATGACTATTTAGGTACAACATCAAAGGCACAATCGATGAAAAAAATAATTGATTATCTGGTATAGTGAAAGCTAATGATAGTTGGATTCCTTCATTAAAATTAAAAACTTATGATGTGTGAAAGACAATGTCAAGAGAATGAGAGGACAAACCACAAATGGGGAGAAAATATTTACAAAAGACACCCTTGATATATGACTGTTATCTAAAATATACAAAGAAGTCTTAAAACAACAATAAAAAGTAAACCTGATTTAAGAATGGGGCAAAGACCTGGACAGACACTGCATCAAAGAAGGTATACAAATGACAAAGAAGTATATGAAAAGATGTTTGACAATATCTTTCATTAGGGAATTTCAAATTAAAACAATAGTGAGATACCACTATTCATTTACTAGAATGGCCTAAATCCAGAACACTGACAACATCAAATGCTGACAAGAATGTGGAGCAACAAGAACTCTCATGAATTGCTGGTGGGAATGCAAAAATGGTACAACCATGTTGGAAGTCCATTTGGCAGTTTCTTACAAAATTAAATATACTCTGACCACATAATCTATCAGTTATGTTCCTTGGTATTTACCCAACTGTTCAAAAACATCCACACAAAAATCGTCACACAGGTGTTTATAGCAGTTTTATCCCTAATTGCCCAAACTTGGAAACAACCAAGATGTCTTTCTGTAGGTGAGTAGATAAATTGTGCTATACACAGACAGTGGAATATTATTCAGTACTAAAAAGAAATGAGCTATCAAACTTTGAAAAGACATGGAGGAAATGTAAACCAAAATTATGAAGTAAAAGAAGCCAATTTGAAAAGGCTACATTATATATGATTTCAACTATATAACATTCTAGAAAAGGCAAAACTATGGAGGCAGTAAAAAGAATAGTGGTGCTCAGGGTTAGGGAAGATGGAGGTTGAATAGCACAGAATGATTTATAGGGCACTGAAACTATTCTATACAATACTACAATGGTTAATACATATCATTATACATTTGTTAAAATTCATAGAAAGTATAGCACCAAGAGTGAACCCTATTGTAAACTATGAACTCTTGGTGATAACAATGTGTCAACATAGGTTCGTTGATTGTAGCAAGTGTATCCCCCTTGTGAGAGATTTTGATGGTACGGTGGTTGTTCATGTGTGGGATGGGTTATATGAAAACTCTCTATACTTTTCACTCAATTTTGAATTTGTCTTTGTATATGTGTGTGTGCGTGGGTGGGAGGAGGGTGTCATTTTTCTTCTACCAAGGTGGAAAGTGAGCTGTGATTATGGGTAGAGAAAGAAAGGAGATGATAATTTTAGGTCTTAGATGTGATAGCACTGAGACTTGGAAGAGTAGAAATTAGTAGGTGGTGAGTAGCAGAGGAGTTAAAATGGCACCAATGTTAATTTCTGCCAATTTAAAACTGGTATCTAGGGTTGACCCTATGTCATGTGAAGACACTGTTGTTTTGATGTGTGTATATACACACACATATGTATTTTATAACACAATCATTAGCACATGTAATTTTGACTTCCTTTCCAACACTTTTACCTCTTAATTCCTTTTTTTTTTGGACTTATTGCATTAACCAGAACTTCTAGAATAATATTGAATAACAGGGAACAATAATTGGATTTCTAATCTTGTTCCTGAATTTAATTTGAATACATACAGTTTTAATCTTAAATATAATGCTTACTTTTTATTTCTATTAATACTCCAGGATAAGAAAGATACATCTATAAGAATAAAGCATACTAAGAACTGTTTTTAGAAATGCCTATTGGATGTTATCAAATATCTACTAATTATTTAATTTTATTTTTTGTACTTTAGTATAAATTTCATAACTATCTCTATGTTTACTTATATACATGCATAATTTTCACAGATGCATAAAGGTGTGTGTACTTTTTACATCCTTACCACGTTTTCTCCTATAGCCTAGATTAACAACCTAAGATGTATCTTTCTATGTTTTTCCATAATGATGTAATTCTTTACATATGTGCATTGCCTATACTGTTTTGGAGTGTGCTTTTCTCATTCATGGAAATGCCTCCAAGTTAAACAGATGTTACATTTTAGTCTTGCCTCTGCTATTGATTAATTATATGTCCTTGGGTAGGTTAAGTAACCTTTCTGGTACACATTTCCCCATCTGGACATGAGGATAATTACTCCTTTCTCCCAGGACTATTGTGAGAACCAAATTTGACACACACACACACACACACACACACACACACACACACACACAATCACTAAACACGGAATCTGGAATCTGGCAAATAGTGGGCTCTCAACGAGTTGCTTAATCTCAGGCCCAGCTCAGGGAGGGTGATGCTTTCCTTTTTCCTTTTGGCAGTCATGGTGTTTAGCCTGATAATTCTGTAACTCAGCCAATTCCTGAGAACTTGCCGAAGGGCTGTGAGGTTCCCTGGGTGTGGTTCGGTTCAGAGGGACAGTTCTGGAGCCCTGTGACCTGGTTTTGAATCCATGCCCCATGGCTGTCACTACATTCATTACCTTGGACAAATTTCTTAAGCACTCTGTGCTTTAACTGACTCATGTTTAAGATGGAAATAACAACAGTATCTATCTGTTACATCTATGGTGGGGGTAAATGAAACAGTGCATGTGACGCACTTGGGAGAGTGTCTGGTACACTAAAAGCATGCAACAGGAACGGGCGAGTGAAGTGAAAGGGCACAGGCTTTGAAGTCAGTTGGCTGATCTCTGCCATTTGCTGGCTATGTGACTTGGGGTGAGTTTTCATAAGTTGTCTAACTTCAATCTTCATCTGTAAAAGGAGGATAACAATGCCCATCTTAAAGCGCTGCTTTGAGAGTAAAATAAGGTAAGGTACAGACGGTGGTGGTATATAGTAATACCCAGTGCAATATGCTTCCTTCTGCCTGGTTTATAGTCCAGCCTATGGATTGGATGTGTTTGATTGACTGCCCAAGGACTCTGAACATCTTCTATACTTCTCTTGATTCCAAATGTGGGCCTGACAATAAGCTTTTAGAATGTAGTGAGTTAGGGCATGCCTCCTTCCTGGCTGTCCGTTCTCTTCAGGTGGTTCATGACACATCCCAGTGGACGCTGGGGTCATGCTCTGTTCTCAGCAGCCTCCTTTTGTTTCCTTCCTGCATGTGGGAATATCCGTTTTGTTTCGTTACTCATCTTGCTCTGTGGGGTACAGATTTACTGCTAGTCAGACAAGCTCCTGAGGATGATAAGGTACATTTGCAGTTAAAGGATAAGGGAATGGGATGAAGATGAGCCTGGTGGATGCATATCAAATGCAGCTGGCTTTCTCGCCCTCACTGGGATATCCAGTCCTCCAAGAACATCTCAATTTCCTTCTCAAATCTCTGAGGGGGAGCTTTCCCACATACCCCTCCCCTCCAAGGCAAAGCAAGACAAAAAAATGCACAAGCTGTCATCTCCTTCACTGAAGACACAAAATTCTTTCAAGAGAACAGTTCAAGGGAAGGTACACTACATCAGATACTTTGTCCACCTCTTCTCTTCTTGCTCAGATTTGCTTGCTTCTGATGGCCATACCGGAATTCATCAGAGTTTGCTCTTTGAGCCTGTACTGAAAAGTTTTTTTTTTAACCTTGCCCTTTAACCTGCATTACGCACATGCCTAAGTAATGAGTTTTGTTTTTTCCCAGAAAAAGAACAAAAGCGTTTGTACAGCTGTGACTTTTGAGTTAAATATGATTTAGCATCACCCCCTAGTGGCTATACTTGGGAACTGCAGACAGCTCTGAGATGTAAAAGAATCTTGGGACTTCAATGGGGGAAATCTATAGAAATATATATTTTTTCTTTTTAACACCTAATAATATGAGCCACCCCACTGTGCCAAGTAAGTGTAATTACATATAAGTATTTTAATCACCTCATTACTTTTTAAATTTTTTTAAGGCAACCCAATTGAACAAACAGAAACTGCATCTCTCTGCTTTGGTCTCAAGGTTCATTGGAATATTCCATTTGGGCCACACTCCTTTCTTTCTCCACTTAAACAACACAACCTCAGGAAGTGATGCCAAGTTCTATTCTTTCATTAAAAAGGATTCTGTCCTTCAGCCCCTGGAATGGATATTAATGGACACAACGTATTCTGCATTCAACCGCAGGCAGCTCCACTTTGATACCGCTTTCTATGCTCAGGATGCCAAGTATTTGCACTACTTGTAAAAAGAATGACCCCAGATGATTACAAATCAGTCAGATGCTCTGATTTCTTCATCTGAAATTCTAGATAATTGAGAGTTATCTTGTATTCCTTACCTAGGTGACTAGGTTTCCCATATTAGGAATCTACTCAATTTTGTACTTTGCACTAAAGTTGACACCATTTTCTCCCTTTGGTGACTGAACAGGCGCATCAGGGTCATTATCAGTTATCATAAAACCTGATGATGGATATCTCTATAATATCGAACTGATTTTTTCAAAAACGATTAAACATTAAAAAGCTGATAAAAAGAAATGCTTAAGTGGTTGAGCCAATGGGAGAATATGTGAGTATAATGGAAAGAGAGAGTGATCTATGTGAATCCCAGCCTCTGCCAGTTGCTATTTTCTTGAGCCTCACTTTTCTTACCTGCAAAATGAAACTGCTGTGAGCATTAAATGAGATAATGTGTGTTAAATTCTTAGCACAGTGTATAGAAGCTCAAATAATTGTCAATTCTCCCACTCTATGCCATGTAGAAAAGAAAGAGTAAAGTTAAAACAGAGAGTGTACAGTTGATAAAGCTTGAACTGTGGGATTTGAATTAATAGATGCTGTGGCTTAAAAAAAAAGCATAGCAGTTATAAGCCCTGGCTCTGGAATTCTCTCCTTGTGTTCAAATTCTGGACCTGCCATCTAGCTTGCTGAGGAACTGTGCAACGTAACAACCTCTTTGCTGCTCAGGCTCCTTGGCTGCAAAGCAGGCATGACAGCATCTACCTTATCACGTTGTTTAGAGATTAATGATTTAATAGAAGGGAGTGTTTACGAAAGGATCCGGCATAGAGTAGGTTCTCAACAAATGTTAGTTGTTATTAGTTTTAAAAGGTGAAATACCTCAAAAGGGCCTAGAAAAACCAATAATTAAATTCACATATTTCTGTTATGAACATGTTCTTTTAAGTCACATACTTATTATTTTATGTTTGGTATCCGGCACTGTCCAATACAATATTGTGAGTTACTTAGATAATTAAAATTCATATAGAAGCTATGTTAAATAAGAGTAAAAATCAGCAGTAACAAGACATAGTGACATCATGAATTCCTTGACAGGACGCACTAAAAATAACATTTCTCAGTTGTGATTTTTCTTGCCTCAAAGCTATAACCTCATTCTGATCATGAGAAAACATCAGACCAATCTAACTGAGGAACATTCTGTAAGATAACAGACAAGTACACTTCAAAAGTGTCAAGATCATGAAGGACAAAGAAAGTCTGAGGACTTGCATAGATTGGAAGAGACTAAGGAAACATGACAACTAAATTCGATGTGATATCTTGGATTGAAACCTGGAACCCAAAAAAGGACGTCAGTGGGAAAAGTGGTGAAATTTGATTACAGATTATAGCCTAGTTAATAGCATTGTATCAGTGTTAATGTACTATGGTTATGTAAAATATTAACTTGAGAGAAAACTAGCTGAAAAGTATATGGGAATTCTATGTACTGGTTCAACTTTTCGTAAGTCTAAAATTGGTTCAAAATAAAATAATTAAAGAATTGAAAAAAAGAAGTAAATTTAGTTTTAATAATATATTTTATTTAACACACTATATCCAAAATGTTGTCATTTAGACATGTACTCAGCATAAAATTATTAGGAAGCAATTTTCCATTATTTGGTACTGTCTTCAAAAATCTGGTGCCTATTTGACACTGACAAGGCATCTCGACTTGAAGTAGCCATTTTCAAGTGCTACTCCAAGCCCTACTCAGTAGCCACGTGTGTCTGGAGGCTATCATACTGGATAGCACATGGGTAGATAGAGTGATGAGATGTCACCCAGGGGCCCATCCTTGTTAGCATCTCTCTGAGCTCTGGTCCTAGACCTTCCCCTATAAACTCTTAGAACCTCCAGAGGTGATTAGACCAGAGGATGGGGGCTCAGGTTAACTAAAGTCTGGCAACATGGCTAGTGGGTCTAACGAGAAAGAGGTATTAATTTGTAAAGAGCTTAGTCCTTTCAAGGGCATGAAATGCTCACAGTCCCAGTACTTTCTAAAGTGTGGGATACATACCTCTACTTTTAAGAGGTATGAGAAAAAGTGACTTCAGGGGGTACTTGGACGTTTCATTAAGTTACATTGATTCACAAAGTGAGAATATTTTCTTCCCATTTCAATTCTGTTTCATTCCTTTGAGTACACAACGAACAAGTCTTATTCACTGTCCTTATATCTTAGCACCAACCCAACATTTACCAAGCTGAAACTCTTTCTCTGGCTAGAATATAATGCATTATTTATTTTTATTTTATTTATTTTTGACATCACCTTTTATTTAAGGCAAATGATGACGGGTTTCCATTTAATTAGTGGTCTGAAATTTCTTTAATTTACTTGTTTTAAATAAAAATATAAATATAAGGACTAATTTAGTAAAGGTACAAATATTACGATAATTGTAGCCCAGGCAGTCCTGGGAAATAGCAAAGACGGAAACATAAACAAAACCAACCCCTCCCCCACCCCAAATCAGTGACTACAAGAATGTTTTTGAAATTCGTGGAGCTTATAGATCAAGTCTCAGTTCCAGAAGCGCCCTGTTCTAGAAACCTCTAAGAAAACAATTAAGTGTTCTCAATAAATCGGTTCCCTCTTAAAAATCTTTCCCTAGAAAGATTGCTTTTTTCTTACAGTCCTCTCTTCCTGACTTCACCTCTTCCATCTGAATGCCTGGGTTTTCAGCTTCCCATGCTATCTTCAAAGGAGACCCAAGTATACATAGGACATTTCCTGGATATTTTTAAATCCCTTTGAGGTTACTTTAACAATTTCTGGAGTCAAATTGTGGGCACCTGAAGGATACTATTCTCTGTAGAAAGACACATTTCCCATGGCTTCCTTGGATCAGACGGGTGGGTTTTCCAGGTTATGATGCACATGTTTTACTTATTTTATGCACCGATGGGACAGCAAAATAACACTTCTAGAATCTGGTTTCAATGATTTATGTTCTCAAAAGATTAATATTATTACATCAAATTCTGGGGATAGTTAGGGAAAACACTGCCAATGTAAAACTAAATATATTTAACAAAATAGTCAATTTGGAAACTAGTTGGGCAAAAGTAATTTTTCTTTCTCTTCCACAATTGTTATGGATGGAGTTTGATAGGAAGGAAAGATTCAGTGGAGTTATTCCCAGTGTGAGATAATATAAAAATCTTTCTATCTTAGACCTGAAAATAATGTCGAATTTTTCTTTTAGCTTCTTCCATGACTTTTTTCTCTTATATTTCATATTAATCATCTTTTTATATTCAGCCATTGAGCACACATAATAAGAAATAGCTTTAAATTTTTACTAAATCTTACAAGTCAAGCAAGAGAAAGTTTATAGTGATTTTTTTTAAAAGGTAATTCAACAACCTCTGCATCTTAAAAACAAAACCCATCAAGAAATCTGCTGCTACAAAACCCTACCACAGGCCCAGCTCAGGGCCTATAAGCCAACTAGAGATTTGACCAACAAACCCTGCGGGTGACCCCTTGAGTTCACACAGCCACTCCCAGGCCTTCCCCTGGCTGTTTTTCTGTCATAAGAGGCAGAGCTGAGACCAGCAGATAAGGGATGAGAACTCATGAGCTATTTCTCTGCTACCTAAACACCAGTGACAGCTAATACTTATGGAGCAAATAAAACATATTATATACTAGTGGAAGTACTTTTAATTTCCACAACAAACTAACGAGGCAGGTGCCGTCATTAACTTCATTTACAGAAGATAGGAACTTAGACATTTATTCACTTACCCATGAGTAAGCAGCCAGTAAGACCGGAAGCTTGGATTCAAAGCTGGAAGGCCTGGCTCCGGAAGCCTAGCTCTCTCTCAATTTCTGCACCAGGCGGCTGACCCCTCTGGATGAAGGCCTGATGCTCCACCAGAGTTTGGAGCCAGCAAGAGTCTGTGAAGGGAATCCAGTTTTTGTGTTTTGAAATCAAGCTGTAGTCCACTGGAAAAATTCCTGGACACTGGGTGTAATAAACACCACATTTAGGAATGCAGCAAAACTTCTAACTTTATATAACTGAGGGAAAAACTCAAACATATAAACTATTGTTTAAGAACATGGAGCCTCACTAAATTAAAAATGAACAACTCCGGAACTTGGAACTAAAATGAGACAGTCACAAATGATTCTATTAACGGGGTTTCTGTCACATATAATATTCCATTTTTGAGGCTGAGATCTCTAAAACTTTAGCAATTTGGTGTTGATTTTTCTTTGTGTTTGTTTTTTAGTCAGTTCCAAACCCACTGACTGTATGCTTTTATTTATTTCTAAGGCAATGGATTCCTTAGCACTGAATTTCAATGGGGAATTTTATTACTTTTTAATAATGGCAGTATTGATTCCCATAGATATAATAATAATAATAATAATAATAATAATAATAATAATAATAATAATAATATGATTGTGTGGGCTCTTTTTCTTTGCTCTCCATTGCTATTTAGGTAGACTTTCTCTGTTCATATAGGGCACTGACCAACAATAAACTGAGTAGAACAATCCTTAGCAAGCAAATCTTGCAAATTAGGGGGTTTGGGTTAGGTCAGGGTATAGGCTCAGGGAGACCCAGAAGTTTCCCATTAGGCTTTATAAATACTTCTGTTGCAGTGGCAACACCTAAGGGTGGGTAGGGAACCCACCTCCACACTCCAGGGATCTTATCTTACCTTATTTTATTTCTTACTCTTCACATCACTTTAATTTCCATATCTCTTTGTTTAGTATTCTTGTACAGCATCATCGTAGAAGAGATAACATGTAAAGTCCTAAAACCAAGTCCTTGCTTAGAAGTGTAGCTTTATCCCAATATTTGGTAAGATGGGCAGTGGTCTAACTGTAAGTTAATTCAAAAAAAAAAAATCCAAAAAAAAAAAAAAAGAAAAAGAAGAAGAAAAGAAGTGCACTGGCAGTTTTGTTGCTCAAAATGACATATATTGATGGCTAGATTTTAAAAGATGGCTATCTCCCTTTAAGATTTATATATATAAGTTGTAGCTTCGTGATGTTAAATAAGAGACTGATTTGGTTTTCTTGATCTGGTGGAGGCATTTTTTTTTTTCCTTCCAGAAGTCTTTACTTTAGTAGCCTTGCCAGGGTTGCCTGTTTGGGTGGCTCAAACTACAGAAATTTCTCACAATTCTGGACAAGTCCAAGATCAAGGTATTGGAAGGAAAGGCTTTGTTCTGAGAGCCACGAGGGAAGAATTTGTTCCAGTCCTCTCTTCTTGGCTTTTATTTTAATTAATTTGGTTTTTAGGAACTTAATTTTCCACTGACCTTATTTCCCTTTTCTGTTTAAGGGTGTGTGGAAGAACGCTTAAGACCACCGAGCGGTTGTTTCTACCCACTCAGTGGTGTGAGCAGTGGGGGCTGCAGACAGTCGTCAGCAGCAGGGTGAGTGCCTCGGGTACCAGCCAGGAATTGCTGAAGGGGCCCAGCGGGCACCTGCCTGCCTTCGAATTCCTCTGTGTACCTGGGGCTGAGCAGCTGTAAATCTGGGAGCTGGAGTAGTCCATTCACCCTGAAGTTCTTCCCGGGTCACAGCCTTTCCAGCAGCGGCCTGCTCTTCCTTTTCAGTCCCTTCAGGATCCCTGCGGAAGGAGAGGTGGGAGTGACCTCCTGTGGGTGCTCACGGGAGCCGGCGCCACGGCGCAGGACTTCCGGAGGCCCCAACCTTGCGTCCACCCCAGTGACAGTGAGCGCGTGAGCTCCCTTATAGTTGCACTGAGGGCAGTGTTGCCATAGTGTCCACATGCAGAGGAGCGTCTGTGTGACATGGCATTCGTTGGTAGGCAGGTTAACATAAGACGCCTCTGTGAGAAGCTGGTGGTTAGTCCCTGGATCAGTAAGGACCAGAAGTCAGGGCTCCCGGGAGGAGCCTGGACCTGGCCAGGAAGGTTCCAGGAGTCCAGTGGCCAGCGATGGGAGTGATTCCAAAGACAGAGCAAACGTTAGCGCAGCCTGCTTACCGGCATTCCTGAAGGATATAACGCTGAGATCCCACTAGATTTTTGAGTGGCATAAGCTGTCAGCAGAAGCTTCTCTTAGGTTCTCTTTATGAAGGTGCCATACCTTTTCCTTTTGTAGATATATGTTTCATTTGGAAGTCAAGGTTGGTGCCATCTCAGTGGCAAGGACTTTGCAGACTTCCTCCTTCATTTGCAGGACATTGGGGCTTATGGACATTATGAAAACTTCCCTTTATGTTATGATGGGAACCCAGAGCAATGCCTCCCAGACCCCTTTCTGGTTAGCATGGAAAGGTCGCAGCTTGTAGATGGCTCTCCCGTCCCCCCATCTTAATCTCCTAATCTCCTTATAAGGACACCAGTCATGCTGGATAAAAGCCCAGCCAAATGGCCTCATGCTACCTTAATTACCTTTTTAAGGGGCTTGTCTCTAAATACAGTCACATTCTGATGTACTTGAGAGTCGAATTTCAACATAGGAATTTCAGGGAAGACACAATTCAGCCCCTAACCACGGGACTGCATTTATTCCAGGCTGATAGAGAAGAGATGTTTAGCTTTAGAGCTAGCCTTCAAAATTATAAATTGAAAAAATCGAACTTTCGTACACACAGTCTCCCCTCCACCCCCGATCCTTTCTTCATTATGTTGTCACAATCTTCTTTGTCCTTATCAGACTCTGTGCCTCATTGTTTTTTCTCTATCATCAGTACTCTTTCTCAAAAAAAGAATCTGATGTCATTTATATGGTAGAGCAATTTTAAGCCAGGGAAATTCACACATTATGTCCTCTCCATAATAGTGTAATAAAAGGCTTTATCTCCACTTAAAGGAAATACACCCATCAATGAGTAGATCAATAGGTGATGCGTGGGGTGAGATGAAAGCCTTTTCTTTGCCTCACTCCTGAGCTAACAATATGTAGCCAGGCACTTATTAAATTCATCTCTTTACAAAATTGGTCCTTGAATCAATGGGCACCACCCCTCCTCAAAGGAAATAGGGAATAAACTCGAGCTGGAGGGCCCGAGGAAAGTTTAATAAAGAGGCTCTTTAGAAAGTTGTGAGCAGGGCGAAAGAAAAGCAGTAAGAGATGGAGAAATATCCCAAGGCAAGCAACAGCAGGAAGCCATTACCACCTCTAGACCTAAAGGTCAAGGAACGGGGACGTTACTGGAGCCCAGACTGAGCTGTAGGAGTAGTTCTAGCTGTGAGAGAGGGCTCCCTGACAGAAGCTATGGTTTTGAAGGGAGGT
Organism: Eonycteris spelaea; assembly: GCA_003508835.1. Lineage (NCBI taxonomy): Eukaryota > Metazoa > Chordata > Mammalia > Chiroptera > Pteropodidae > Eonycteris > Eonycteris spelaea. The sequence goes on along the minus strand of PUFA01000050.1, from coordinate 9,284,217 downwards.
AGCCTAGGGAATAAGCACTCACCTTTTCTTTCCTCCTGTCTTACAGTCTCCTGCCAGATCTCGCACAGCTGCAAGCTAATGGAAGCCAGAGGTTGAGGGTGTGGAGATGGTCTGTGGGGTCAGCCTCCCAAAGCCCAGAGCAGAGTGGGAAAGGTCCTTCTCGCTCCATGTTCCATTTCTTGGTGCATGTGAGATGAATATTGAAGGCCTTGGAACGAACAATGAGTGCTCATTCCAGGCTCCTATTTCCCCCTTCTCTGTTTTGAATAGATGGCATGACTAAGAAAAAGCTGCTGTTAATCACGGCCAGTTATTTAGTCTGAAAGTCTGGCTAGACACCCTACCACAATTAATTTTCATCCCGAGCCTTAAGCATTTATTGTCGCCCTCGTGTGAAGATGAAGGAAGTAGTTTCTCCTTTGGGCAGACCTCTGCTGCTTACATTTGCCCAACATTCCTTTTTCTCTTTGCTGGTCACGACACCTTCATTTTCCTTTAGGGACACTTTCCCCCAACTCTTAATGTATGTGGTTGGGGTGGGGCTGACCTTACTTCTGGTCTCCAGAGATAAGCACATGACCTTGCCTAGCCAGTCAGGGCTCTGCATCTTCTTTAGTCGCAGGGATTAAAAAAAGAAAGAAAGAAAGGAAAGAAGGCACATGCTCCTACCAGTCTAGGGCATCAGAGGTAGGCCTTCTGCTTGTGCTGTATACTCTTTTAATAAACTGTCATGTTTGCAAAGCTGGGAGGATATAAACCCAGAGTTCCTTGGAATAACCAGCTTCAGAATGAAGCTAACACAGAAAATAGCAGAAAGGAGATACACATATAGATTGCTAGATCTATCTGTACCTAAAGTGCCCTTGAATTTACTTTTAGTTTCATGAGTCATAATTTCTTTTCTTAAGCCAATTTGGGTTTCTGTCACTTATCTTAGAAGTTCCTGAATAATATATCTCTGTGATCTTAAAGTCAGTATTTATGATCAGTTCTACACATCATGTTTATTTTATCATCAGATGGCCTGAGTTTAGTCTGTGCTTTAGGGCCTCACTGCAGGGATAAGGGGAGCAGCATTTGTTAGCAGAAAAATAAAATTCTTTGTAGGCCATCAGCTGGCATGTTTCCTTGGGAAGAGAAGCCACCTATCAATTGTAAAGAATATCACCTTATTTGATGAAATTATGTTAAAGTAGATATGGGCCATCCATAGGAAGATACAGTGTTAATTTTTAGGATTTTCAAAAAACATAATAGTAACAAATCTACTGGAGCAATGAAAATATAGCACATTTATACACAGCTCTTGTTTTTTATATATCTCTAAGTTACATAAACTAAATTCTAAGACTCCTTCCTTCAATCTGGGAAGGAAAGCAGAATAATTCCTTTTATTTTCTATTTCTTTTGCTCTTATTCTCTTTCAGGCCATAAATACGTTTCTAAGCCTTTTTCCAGGGCAAATTTTCGAAGCTGAAATAAGTATGTACTTTGCCATATTCTTCAGGCTTTGTCCAACTAAACAATTAAAAGGATAAAACTTATTCACTCATCTGTATAATTTCAAATGGCTATAAGACAGATAAAACAACATTTGGATGTTTGGCATTTATATAGAAGTAATTTTTAATGTGGGCGCATATCTATATATGGGTTTGGGGTCCATTGGAGATTCAGTGGGGGCCCTGACCTGTTTAAAATGTATGATAAAGTGGTAGAGGAGGTCTGGGAAGGTGCTGCTTGATGAGGAGGTAATATGACATGCTTTAAGACCCTGATATCTATTATTGAATTGCCCTTTAGAAGGTTGTATTGATGTTCATTCCCAACAGCTGTGGCTAAAAGTGCCTATTACTTATTTCTTTACCAAAACCAAATTTTAAACTTTATTTAATATCTTTCAAATATTATTTAATATTTTTAGAATATCATTTAATACTTTAAAAATATTATTTAAATATCTTTGTCAGATAACTTGGCAGAACGAAAATGTATCTCATGGTTTTATGTATCTGATTTCTCTTTGTTTACTAGTGAGCTCAAGCTTTTTTTTCTTAATGTGGATTTTGGACTTTTGTCTTTCTTTTTTGTAAATTGCTTACTTAGGCAGTTTATCTACTTTTTAAAATTAGAGTGTTCATCTTATTATGAATAACTTACAAGAAGTTTTATATATTGATCACATTAGCCTTTTGCTGTCATACAAGTTGCAAATATTTTTTCTGCCTTCACTATTTGATTTTAATTTAAAATTCGATGCCTGAAAATTTGTTTTTATAAATTAAACTTATCAAAGTTTTTTCTTTATGTTTTATTTTTCCTTTGTTTTTGCTTTAAAACACTTTCTTCACTCTGAGATCAGGCAAATAGTCGTCTTTATATTTTTCCAAAAATGTCTTTATTATTTTTTCTAACACCTGATCATTGATTTATAAAAGGTAATACAGATGAGGAAAATGCCTGAGAAATAACTATGAAAAAGTTTATCCGTCTAAAAATTTAAGGTACACTTCTCTAATCTAAATTTTCTTCAAATTCTTTTATCTTAATTTTTTTACATATAATTTTGAATCAAAAATAATTTTGTTATAGTTGAAGGTCTCTAATTTTGTTTTCAAATAGTTGGCTCATTATTTCTAACTATTTGGTGAAAAATATATATTTCCCACATAATCATTTTGCTAAATACTTATGTGGATTTTGCTCCTGGATTTTGCTTTTGGTTTTTACACACATTCTTAGGGCTCAACCACTTTGTCACTTCACATTCCAATTCACTAATCGTCTTGATTATTCTCAACTTTATTCTTCCTGAGGAATTCTTGGTTCATTTGATCAGATTCTCAAACATAAAAGCAGTTTATATCTTGGTTGGAAAAAAAATGACATTTATAAAATAATGTGGAGAGAATTAATACTTTTACAACATTGAGTCTTCCCATCCAGAGGAGTTATGTGCCTTTCCATTCATTGAAATCTTTTGTATGTCTCTTAGTAAGTTTCATAACTTTCCTGATATAGATTCTATATACTTGTTGTTTCCCCTTTTAGTTTTCTAATCATTCATTTTTTTCAATATATAAAAAACTATCGGTTTTTCTTATATTTATTTGTTCTTCACTATCTTACTAAACTTTCTTAATAAACATAATACCTTTTAGTTCATTCTCTTGGATTTTTTAGTAATCAATTATATCAGAATCTATATCTGATACTGTTTCTTATCTTAAAAAAATGTATAGCACTTATTTCTTTTAAAAACTTTCTGAATATTGAAAAATAACAAGGATAGTGCCTTCCTTCAAATCTTAGGTGATTCCCTCATTTTCCATAATTAAGCATGCTCAAATTAGTGATTTTTTAAAATAAAAAAACGGAACTTTTAATTCATTAATTAATTATAATTTGTTTTTGTTTTCTAATTTAGTATTTAAAAAGATATTAATTCTATGTTTTTGCTTTCTAACGGCTATTTAGTTTTTCTTTTTATATTTCTATTTAAATAATTACATTATTAGTATTATTTCACTTTTTTTAATATTAAAAAAACTAAGATTATATGAATACGTTTTACCCCAGTTATAGCTTTGGCCACATCTAACATGTTATGGTAAGTTGTATTTTATGGTAAATTTCCTCAAGTCGTCTTTAATTGACTGAAGCAAAATGATTAGAGTGATTTTTGAAATTTTTAAGTAGCTGTTTTTTAACATTGAAATTTTTCTTACTAATTTTTAGTTTTATTGCATAGTAATCAAGGAAAGTACATATCTTCTGCCTTTAATTTATATTGAAGGTTTTTTGAGTATTAGTACACAATCACTTTTATAAATATTCTATGTGTTGGAAAAGCAGATCTATTCTTTAATTGGGTAAAAGCTTAATATATATCTAATAAATCAACTTTTTTAAATTTTGTTATTCAAATTCCATCTTTAAATTTTTTGCTTAGTTCCAAGGGAAGTAAAAGCTTAAATAAGTGAATGGGACTACATCAAACTAAAAAACTTCTGCTCAGCAAAAGAAATCATCAACAAGGTAATGAGAGAACCATCTGAATGGGAAAATATATTTCGAGTAACACCTTGATAAGGGCCTATATCCAAAATATACAAGAATTCATATAACTCAATAACAACAAAAAAGAAACGATCCAATCAAAAAATGGGCAGAGGACCTGAACAGATACTTTTCCTAGAGGACATACAAATGGCCAACAAATATATGAAAAGATGCTCAACATCACTAGCTATTAGGGAAATGCAAATCAAAACCACAATGAGATACCATCTCACACCTGTTAGAATAGCTATAATCAACAGGACAAGTAATAACAAATGTTGGAGAGGACGTGGAGAAAAGGAACCCTTATACACTGCTGGTGGGACTGCAAATTGGTACAGCCACTATGGAAAACAGTATGGAGGTTCCTCAAAAAACTAAGAATTGATCTACCATATGATCCAGCAATCCCTCACTGGGTATTTACCCCAAAGACTTGAAAACCCATATCCGAAAGATATTTGCACACCGATATTCAAGCAGCATTATTCACAGTGGCCAGGACATGGAAGCAACCAAAGTGTCCTATGATAGATGATTGGCTAAAGAAGCTGTGGTACATATATACAATGGAATATTACTCAGCCATAAGAAGAGATGAAATACTGCCATTTGCGACAACATGGATGGACCTCGAGATAATCATGCTAAGCAAAATAAGCCAGACAGAAAAAGTTGAAAATCACATATCTCTTATATGTGGGATATAACCTAAAAGCAACAAATGAGCAGGACAAACAAACCGAGACTTGTGGACACGGACTGTAGGCTAGTGGTTACTAGTGGGATGGGGAGGAGCGAGGAGGCAGACGGGGTAAAGGGGGTCAAATATAGGGTTTAGGCAGAGGGTTAAGTGGGTTATGATATCTGAAGGAAATTGAACTTTGAATGGTAAACAGAATAGAATATACAGATATCAAATTATACTGTACACCTGAAAATTATATAATTGTATTAACCAATATTACCCCAATAAACAATTAAAAATTAAAATAAAATAAAATAAATAAAATTTTCAACTCTTAAAATCTAAAATAATCTCTTGTTATTATTGTGTTCTGTCAATTTTCCATGTATTTCTGGAAGTTTGCATTTTACAGATTTCAAAGACATTATACAAATGTAAAAATTTATGGCTACTAAAGATTCATTGTGGATTGTACTTTTTATCAACATAAAAATACTTTTTTGTTTTATTAATATTTTGACCCCACCTTTCTTTTCTTTGTCTATTTATTATACTTATACACATCTTTTTATGCTTTTTCTTTTTGTACATTTTATATACAAGCGCTTTGCCTTTCTATCTATAGGGTCTTAATGTTTTCCTGTCATTTGCATGAGCATTTTACATATGAAAAATGATTTCCTCTCTCTTGTAAATATTCTTTCTAATCTGTTTGAATTATAATCCTTATTTTTTTGGAGGTAGGAAATTCTTTTTGGATTCAATCTATTAATGTTTGTAAGATTTATTTTGTTGTTTTTATACTTTGAATACATTTATTCATATTCCTTTATTTTTAATATGAATTTTATATTTGAACTTTTAATTTCTACAAAGTTTATTTTGATATAGGATGTAAGGTATAGATCTAAATGAGTTTTTTCCCCCACTATCCAAATATTCTGACATCATTTATTAAATAACTCTTCCTTTCTAGCTGATGTTTTTCGTGGATACTGAGAATTGGTGTGCTCAAATTCCATTCCAACCTCCAAGTGAGCTTTTCTGTATTGCAGAGGCTAGAAATCTGAAAACTATCTTTGTGGGCTCTCTTGTAACTACAGTTCAGTTGTAATTTGGGTTCTACCAATCAGTTGTGGCAACACAGCACTTACTTTTGGATTCGTGTTAGTGGAAGAGAAATGGAAGACATCTATTCTGCTAGCACGAATTATAAGCAGAGGCAGGATAGTCTTATAGTCAGTAGATTACTAACACGGCATCCTCCAGCAGTAGCCATGGCAGCCTTTATGATCATGATGTAAGTCCAGGGGCTGGGAATTATGACTGTAGACTAAGCACAGAATCTACTTCTCCAGCCCTTCCAAAGCTTTTGCAATACCTGATAACAAATCCTCTTCTAACTAAACTAAAGAGAATGGGTTCTAGTATCTGCAATTGAATGCTATCCAGTACATTGACTTTTTTTTTTTTTGGTACATGACTTTATCAAACATTGAATTATTATATACACAAGTGCCTCATTCTGTGTATATATATTCTTTTTCATTGAATTGCCTGTCTTTGTGCCAATATAAAATGACCTACTTATTATAACTTTATATATTTTTAAATATATGACATATCAAGTATAAAAACATTTTTTTCTGGATGAACTTTAGTATCACTGACAATTTCATCATGGTCTTCACACTACCTTCATCTTGTTCCTTGGGGATTTTGATTCAATACAGCTTTTGAGGAAACTGCTCATCATCTGGCCTAGTAAAACTGTCATAAAATAATTCTAAAAATTTAAGGTGGGGGTTTTAGTAATAAAATATGACATTAATTTTTATGGCTTTATAACTGCATCGGCCAAAACTTTGTTTATATTTTTACATCATTTTTATATCAAATGACTTATGTAAAGCTAATGTTGAAGAAGTCTGGCCACTTTAGTGCATCTATAATCTGAAGAGGCTGGGTCCAAGATTATTTGTAATTGCATTCTTTTCAGATAAAAATGTAAGATCTGGGAGACTGAAATAGAACCATGTCTCTTATCTTTCTGTCAAAAAATGTATAAGAGCACTATTCTAAAAACAAGTATATATGAGTTCTGGTTCTGACTCTGGACTAGCTAATTGGGGCAGAGCATTTCACTTCTCTGAAGTTCAGGTTTTCACTCTTACAACATAGGAATAATACCTGTTCTGTGTAAGTTACTGTACTTTTTTTAAACACATAATGTACGTGTAGGTATTGTGTAAACTGTACCATGCCGTACGAATGTGAATTAATATATTTTCTGTCTCTTGTTATTTTTTTACCTAACTTAATCATCAAAGTTTTCTGCTCTATGTTCTCCGTCAAACTTTTCAGCCATCTCTGATTTTTCTTGACTTATCATGAACTACCCATTTGCCTGTTTTGGTTCTCTTTGCTCATTTAATTTCCTGTTGAATTGCACTAGACTTTCTGAAATCTTTGTGCCTTTTCTCAAGGGTTCAGTACTTAAGAATCGAGAAAACTCTTGTTACATGTTAATTTCTTATAGCCACTAAAGTCACCTCAAGACATGAAATAGTGATTAAAAAATAAAAGAGAACATTGATAGAAAGTAGAAGATTAGTTTTATACCTGTTAAACTTCAATTTGACTTTTAAAATGGTTTCTGAAAGCTATGAACTATGAAACTGTAGGATGCTCTTAGGATTCAGAAGCAGTAAGAAAAGTCTGGGCACTCAATATTGTATTGAATCAAAATCTCAATGGAATTTGGGCTGGGGAGGTTGGACAAGGAGAACTTGTAAACATTCGACAATGATTCTCATGTTCACATGACAATGGGTATTTAAAGAAAATCAAAAACAAATCGGAGGCCTTGCCTAGTTAAAATTTAAAGTTCATTATTAAGCTTTTTCAATTGCTTTTGTCCTTTGTGCTTTAAGTATTCTGCTTCCTTTTGTGTAAAGGTAATTTTATAAAACTTTTATAAAAGAAAAATAACTGTCTCACACACACACACTATGTTTGTTTATTCCTGTTATGAAAATGATATATGGTCATAGGAGAACATTTCAAAAATTCAGAAAAACACAAAGGAAAAAATAATGATTCATAATACTATCAAATTAACGAGCAAATTAATATTCTGGTGCCTATCTTTTGAATTTTTTTCCATGTATGCTTTCTATCTATGATTATTATATATATTTTTGTTTTTAAATTTTTATGTAAATATTTAAACATTAAGCTCATATATATGTAATATATGTAACTTGCTTTTTACACTTATTTATCATGAACATTTTCTCATGATTCCATGATCCATGTCTTATACATCTGGCAATTATACTTTTGGCAGTATTGAAGTCTGTTGGATGTAGTTTTTTCTTTTATTTCTCTCTCTCTCTTTATTTATTTTGGCTTAAAAGATGAACATTTATTTTTTTCCTCTTTACAAAAAAAAGGAGATTTTCAGTTTATACCAGTAGGTGTCATCCATTCACACAAAGCTCACCCAAGAAACCTAATATAATTTGATTTAATCTCTGTGATACCTACCAAATTCCAGTACTGTATTGTAGCTGATCTGAGCTGCTTGGTGAAGGGAAGTTAGGTTTTAAACAGAAATTGGAGAAGGTGCTACCTTTGCCCTTAAGGTGATTGCAAAGAAAGAAAAAAAAGAGAGAGCAGTTTTGAAATGAAATAAATTTCATAGGCTTGGAGTTATCATTATATATTCTAAAAATACATTAATTACTCAGAGGTTACTGAAACCATAGTCTGAATAGCCACCCGAAGAAGATTGATGAAACTATTATTTTTTTCTGAAAAAGGCTCACCAATTTTAATCCCACGTATAAAAATTCAAGATGAGTCAAAATGAGATATTTTTTAAATATTAAAGAATTATTAAAAAGTCATGAAATATTAAGCCAATGAAATTTGATTATAATAACTAGATTCTTTGGTAAGATGTGCTAGTTTTTAAGAGCTTTCATATGCATTACATTTTGGTCTGCATGAGAGTTCTCTGATGTTACAAACGAATAAACTTCTGTTCAGAGAAGGGAAATGATGAAACCAGGTCTAGAACAAGAATCTTCTGACTTTATATGCATATGTAGATACGTGTACTGCCAAACGAGTGTTTTTCTTTGAAGCAGAGGTTAAACGTTGATAGTCTATGAGCTGAACTAGATCTTCAGATACGCTTTGTTTGCCTCCTAGGGTATTGGTTTTATACTGTATGTAAAATTTTTAAATAACTTATCATTTTTAATATTGGGAGATTTCCCACTAAGCCTAGACTTTCATATTTATTTGGGAAACAATCAGAAGATATGGCTATATTGGATTCCTATTCCTTTGTGCAAGGTACAGCTGGGTCTGATTATCTTCTTCACCTGAGTGCCCACTAATTTGCCCCAGTTTCCACCACCTTTTATTGCCTTACACCAAGCCTACTTCATTCATTTGTTCTATCTGCATGGACCCTATATGCAGATAAGCTTGTAAGTCTTTTTTTGAGTTTTATCCTTTAAAAAGATTATGTACTCATTTCAACAATGCTGGTGTGGTTCAAAACATTTTTGGAATAGCTTTCAGAACCAGGTTAAGGGTCATGCAGGAAAAGTGGTGTTGGTATTTTAACCAATTTATTTTTTAATTAACAAGTGGCATAATCTGCTTGATCACTCAGGAGGAGTATATAGAATAAGGAAAGCAGAGGATTGAAGCTAAAGTTCTGGGGAATACCAACATCAATGTTTAGGAGAAGAACAGAATAATTAAAACTGGCAGAAAAACCCAAGCTAGAAGAAGTCTAAGAGATGGGAGTTAAAAAGAAGAGATCAATGATTCTGACCATACATGGGGACAACAGAGGCGCTTCAACAAAGTGTTGTTTGACATCAGGAGGGCAATGATTTTCTTCTGAGAGATTTTAAATTCAACACAGAATAAACCAGAGAAGAGACATGCAAAGTAACCTGAATTCAGCAGAATGTCTCTTAGTTTTGATAACTCAGTAAGGGATGGATGGTACAGGTTGAAGATAAAGCATAACATTAACATAAAGAAAGTATAGCATCAAATGATTCAGAGAGGTCAAGGAAGGAAAGAAGAGAGTGTAAGTAGGAGTTTGCATTGTGGAGATCATGGCTGGGGTTTGGGAAAGCAGCTTCAATGGAATGTTAAAGACAGAAACCAATCTACAGTGGGCTGAGGAATATATAGAAAGTACCAAAGGGTCAAGACTAAGTGTGAACTTTTCTTTACTAAGAAAGAAGAGAGAAAAGTAGATGGCAAGAGTTATAGGGTCTGAGGAAATATGTCTGCATGTTTTAATGATTGGAGAAATTCTAGCATGTTTATAAACAAAGGCAAGGAGCTGTAGGAAGGCAGTCCAGGAACAGAAGACATGACTGAAGGATCCAAAACCCTGGAGAGGCCAGAGAGAATGGGATCCAGGGAGGTGCTTTACAATGTTTTGAGCAATGGGACCATTGTCAGAATGAAAGCCTTGCTGCCAATGTGACTAAGTTGGAGTGTTTCTGTTAAAAATATGAACCACATCACTTTATAGTTCACAACTTACACTGTGATTTCTTTCACTATTCTTGGAAATGTGCAATTAGTTTCTGGGCTTTGTGAATTAATAACTTTTAAATGAGAAAATATTATTTGGCTGATAGATGTTCTTTTGTTTGATGCTTAAAGATGGAAACATGATCAGATAAGAGATAAATCAGGATGATTAATTGTTATATTTATTGAGTTGATTTCAATTATTATATTATTATATTTATTGAATTGATTTCAATGCAAACTACAGACAGTCTTGATGGTTTTCTGCCCTCGCATTATGATGCAAAGAGCGAAGTGTTAATTGGTGATTGTTCCTGAGGAAGTAGTAAATCCTTCAAAAGTCAAAGATTCTTCAAACACTCATTCATTCAAGAAATAGTTATGGAGCATCTACTATGTTCAAGGCACAGTGTTGAGCAATGCAGATATGGCTGCAAAGAAGGCTTCCTCAGTTCTTGTTTTGACAGTGCTCACAGTCCAGCAGGGGCTGCAAGAACGCAAACAGAACATTACATTAGCACAGTGAATTCTAGAGTGAGAGAATCAGAGGGGCTCTGGGAGGATGTGAGAAAGCCACCTAAAGAATGTTAAGGGTGGAAAATTTTCAAATGGCCAACTTCTGCTTCCATTGTTTAATGTTAAGCGGGGTGTAGTTCTAGGAGATACTCTGTGCAAAGATACGCTAATGGAAACTTATGTGAATGTTAAGGGTGTAGTTATCCTGTGTAAAGATATGCTAATGGCCAGCCTCTGCTTCTGTAAACCTGCTTGCTTGCCCGAGGGGGTTTGGGACTTTTAAAGCTATCCCCTCTGGAGGCTCAGGACTGATCTAACCGTGCCTGGTGGAGAGTCAGTCCCCTGCAGGCTAATAAAGGCTCACAATTCATCTCAATTGGCTCGTGGGTCTTAGATTTGAGTGAACCACAACATGAACACTAGTTATGGAAGTGGCTGGTAGGGACCGAATGGGTCAGGAAAGACTTCTTTGATGAATTGATGGGTGTGCAAGCAAATGTTGAAGAATGGTAAGATTTCTGAAGAAGCAGGGAGGCTGGGGTGATAAGGTGGGGAAGTGGGGACCAGAAGAGGGCTTCTGGAGGAGAAATTAACTTGGAGAATTGGAGAACACCATGTCATTCAATGTGGCTGAAGCATTCAGTGTAATAGGAAGAAAGAACAACTCTATCAGGAGATGAGGCTGAATTGGAGGCCTATTGTAAAAGGTCTTATAAGGAGTTTGGGCCCAATCTTCGACTGACAGGAATCCAGTCAGTGGAGGATACTAAGCAGGGGAACAGAGATGAATTAGATTTACATTTTACAAAGATTGTGGTGTGGAGATGGATTGAAATGGAGAAGAGCGGGGACAGAAAGACCAAGAGAGAGATGCTGGAGGCCTGCGGTAAGGCAGTGACCCAAGCAAGAGAGGGAGAAGAAGACGTGGCAGACAGCTAGGAAGCAGAACAAAAGGGCTTATTGGTGAATTAGTGGAGAGCAAAATGTGCTGACGGAGATTCCTGGCAGGTTAAGTGACTAGATGGAGGTGCCCCCTCAACAATGAAGGGAACGTAGGAGAAGAAAGGATTTTGATTAGGAAGAATCCTTCTCTCTCAATGCTTTTTTTAAATTTCAGATCGGCAAGCTACATCAGATGAAACATAGATACTTTTCGGGTGCTTTTTAACTTCACTGTTTAAACTCAATGGCTTTGATGTGTGAGCCCCCTAAACAGGCAAATGCTGCATTTGGTACGTTTTAAAGCAAAGCAAAAGAAAATCATTTACCTGTAGAACTTAAAACAAGTGTTGCACCATCATGAACTCTGGTGCCTGCAAGACAAGTAATACCAACATTCTATTTTTAATGTACAAACTTTCCATTCCCCACCCTCATCCCAGGCATCTGCACACACAAATCAAAGCCTTCTGAAGTCATGGAATGAAAAAAAAATAATAAATAAAAAATAAAAGCAAATAAAAAATGCTTCCTGGTGGTGAATGGAAATTTTTGCCCAGTTTATTTTCCAAGCACGTGAAAAGTAGTTCTGAATATTTAAAGCCACAAGTATTCTTTGTTGTGTAATTTTCTCCTCTTGAGACAGAAACATAGCACCTAAATTTTATTAGGAAATCTCTTTTGCATTCAAGCATTTTCGGAACTTCATCTAGGACCTAAGAACCCTTCTTCCACCAAAATATGAGGCCCCCAAAATCATGGTACCCATAATTTCCGGCTAAATGAATGAAGACTAACATGAGAATGTAGCATGGTAATTACAAGTGTGAAATTCAGATTTTATTGTTCGGGTTTGACATGGCTTCATCACTTGTTGGCTGTGTGATCCTGGGCAAACTATTTACTCTCACTCTCAGTTTCTTCATCTGTGAAATGGGAACTACTCATAGAGTAGTTGTGAGAACTGAATGAGATAATCTGTATGAGGCATGGTGTCTGTCCCGTAGTATGTGCTCAATAAATATCATTATTAGATTCCCGCCTTATTTTCCTCCACATACTTGCAACTGATCTCTAGAATTTGTGGCAGCTCTTATCAAATGAAGTAAAAGCTCTTCGTACTATACTTAGTTCTATAGCTAGGCCACCAAAATGTTGGAAAAAGTCAATTATTCTCCACTTCCTATCTCTGCTGGAAAAGGACTCTGATACAATGACAGTGCATCTGGAAGCATTTCCTTCTTCTTGTTGTCAGGGGCACAGTGGAAGGGAAAGGAAGGAAATCAGGGTAGCAGGTTCCTAGGGGTCCTGGTGGCTCAATGTATACTGCTTGAGCTAGCTCAGTACCAAACACCTTCTTCCGCACAACTACTGAAGTCCGTGAACCCTAAAGAAAAGTACCTGAAGAAACCTCAGCCACTTAGAGAAATCATTGCAGGATCAGTCTCTTTCCTTGACTTTGGAACCCCCTGGCTCTGGTCCTGTACCCTTCATTGCTGTTTTGTATCTTGAAACCTGCATTCTTCTCAGAGCCTGGGCATTTTGGACTGACCTTGGTTGCCCTGCCCAACTGATTTCAACTTCTCACCTGGATGTCACCTCTGCAGGCTGACAGTTGGTCTTGTCCTGTTACTACTCAGAAACCCAGCTTGGAACCAGCAACCTGGAAACTGGTTCAGACCCCTGGGTGGTATTCTCAGAAGCTTTGTCATGAATGGCTTCACCTACTTGGTTAAAACTGAGGACTCTGGAGCCAGTCTCTCCAAATCTAGCACTGCCCCTTACTAACCATATGACTTGGGCCAGCTACTGTACACTCTTTGCCTCAGTTTTCCTTATCTGTAAAATGGAAGATTAGTAGTCCCATCTCATAAAATGGTTAAATGGATTAATACATGTATAAAACATAATGTAAATATATATATATATATACAAATAGTCCACTTAAATACATGTGAAACAATATAAATGTAATAAATAGTATTAGCTATATTTATATTATATTTTATATACATTAAATATATTATCTATTATTTTACATTTAATTTTATGTTTTGTATTAATAAGTATTATTCTATATAAACACATATGTATATATAAATAAAATTACTTATATTATTACTACTGTTGTCATTATTGTTTATTCTCTCTGCACAGGTTGAGAGATCATGGGTATGCTTTTCAAATTTTGTGCTTTCATCTGAGGCTATAGGTACAGAATTCCTGGTTTTTACAGATTCCACTGTAATCTGCAGTGCAGGGCTTGAATCTGATTAAAACTGACTCCGTCGTTTGGAAAATTATAATTAACAATATTTGTTGTATAAATATTATTTATTGATTTCTTATGTCACTCCTCTTTCAGATATCTTTATTTCAATTGCTGTAATAATTTCACTTTTATCTTGTCCTGTTTCAAAGGCTCACTATGTTTCGGACACATAGCATAAGACAGACATGTGTCAAAATACATATTTTTCATCACATGATCATTTTTAGAACCTGTTATTCCCAATACTTTTGACTTAGCGAGGTAGAGTGGTTCTGAAGAGAATAACATTGTCTCTTGCACTTGTTCTATTGGAACTAGGGTGAGGGTAATGTTGTCCTTCCTGTGTTCTCCAAAGCATTGGCAATTCATGAATTTTGCTTAACTGCCCCCCCACCCCCCATATAGCCACCAATACCAATGAAAAGACAGCTCCTTGGCATGATGTCACATCACATTTACCCACAAAACCCACTTCCTTTCCAGCAATAGAAAACAACTGAGAACATGAATTTACTGTCATTTTTGAAAGAGAGAGGATTTGATCTGTTCTGGAAAACATGAAGTTGGACCTTTGGTATTTCTTTCTCTTCTGCTTCCAAGTTGAATTTCTAACAGGTAAGTGGCCCTATTGAATATTTCTTATTAAGTTGTAATTTAAGTGAGTGGTAAGAAAAGTTAAAGGTAGACATTTTAGGCATAAAATAGAAAGGTTTTACTTGTTGTTTGTTTTGTTTTCTGTTTTTTTTTTATTTTGTTTTGTTTTGTTTTGTTTTTTAAAGTAAGAACAATTGCATAAAAGCCCAGGTACATGGCTAAGGGTATTTCGTCACCATGTCACTGTTGATGGCATTGAGTTTATACTGCTTCCTTTGATATATCTTTAAGAGGAGGAAAATATTTTCTTAGAACATTAACATTTTAAATTACCTACTTAGAGTTACCTGTTAGTAGATGAAGTAGAAGAGTGGCTCAATGTTCTCAGAGAAAGATGAAAGGCAAAAAACTTGTGTCAACAGAATAAAAATTAAAAGGATTGTCCCTGTGAGAATGTGTATAAAGGAATAACTTCACAAACCAAAACAAACAGTTTTATTTCTGAAGGAGAAAATAAAATGGAAGGACTTTGAAAAGAGGATTTTGTTTTTAATTTTATCTGGGTGATCTGTTGTCAGAAATGCCCAGGCCTCCACGGAGTTTTCCTTCAAAAAGTGTCAGAGTTACTTTAACAGGCCAAGGAGTAGCAGACGATGTAAGACTATTTCCCAGCCCCTGTAGACCATAAGAAAGGTCCTCTGCTCTTTCTCTTAGATGGCACATATGACTCTACTTGAACAATTTAAATACTACTACTTACAGCTAAATTAATATATATATTTCTACTGCTTCTTACTCTATATATTTTATTTAGCATTATATTTATTTTACCTTTATCTCTGAGCCATGTTCTTAAGGCCTGAGCCATGTTCTTAAGGCTCGGGGAAAGTGAAATAATATTATATGAAAATGGGGAGTTCCATTAACACTAAAAGTAAAATCAGAATTTTTATTAGGTATATTCTTATCTAGAAATAAATTTTGAAGTGGTACAAAGAAATAGACTATTTTCTGTCTCCAAAAAATAAAAATTAAAGCAGATTGGTCAAATGTTTAATCTTGCGGTGGCTCAAGGTATCTCAAGCTAAGTAAAGAGGAATGAGAAATTAGGGTCTACTTATAAGTCCCAAGGGCAATTTGGGACTTCTTGCTTGTTTACCAATGCCTTTTCTACCACCTAATGGAATTCTTTCACAGCCTAAACAACAAATATATAACTTTGGAATTGATATTCTTTCATTCACTCATTCATTCATTCACTCATCCATTTATTCATATAGCATCTAGCACTTGCCACACAGGAGGTAATGTGCTAACTGCTGTATATACAATGATGAGCAAAACCAGGTCAGGTCCTGCTCTCAAGAAGCTAACTGAATGCTTGGGAGAAAGACATTAATCAAACATTCCCACAAATTATAATTATAAGTTCTACTTGTAATTATCAGAGAATGTAATAAAGCAGCCTATCTAGAGTGGGTGTGGAAGTGGGGTTGAAGAGTGTGGTTCATTGAAGTCTTTCCTGTGAAAATGGCATTTAAATCGATATTTGAAGAACAATTAGGGGTAAATGGAAAGAATATTGTGAGGGTGGGGAAGAGCATTCCATGCTGGGAGAAGAGTAAATACAAAGGACCTGTGGTAGGAAGGAATAAAGTAAGGTCAGGGAACTAGAAGAAGGCGGATTTGCTTGAGCAAAGGAAAGTGTTGGGGATGATGCAAGATGAGGTTGGGAAGGAAAGCAGAGGCCAGACCATTCAGACTGCGTGGGCCATGTGAAGGGTTTTGTATTTTCTTCCAAGAACATCAGTACAAGTCATGGAAGAGTTTGTTGGTACTGCTAAAAGCATCCTGATATGCCAAATCTATCTGGGCACTTGCAGTGATATAGTGCTCAGGAGATTTGAGTTAGCAATAGTTTTATTTCTATGGAAGGATATAGCCAACCTAGATAGAATTAGTTCAAGTTGCCAGTCTTAACGGATGAATAAATTGTACTTCTAGAATGATAGTCATCTTAGATTTTAAAGAAATAAAACCAGTGTTCACTCTCATCACACAGAAAATCATGCTATGTGACAAGCTATTTTCCTGTTGGACAGGTAGCAAAACCAAGGCATGAATGGCTAAATGGTGATAGTAAATATGCTAACAATCTTCATATTTAAAATATCACGATGCATTTATTCAGTAACTATTGTTTTTTAAAAGCTCTAAATGCAAACTAAAGAGCCAAACCAAAGTAAACTAAACACTTGCAGGTCCTTTCCTTTGGGATGTTTTTAATTCTCCCAACTGTGTATGTCTTATCAGCCCTCAAAGAGGCAGGTATTCTAACTTTTGGTTAATATTTGAAGACTCCCAAACCAGACAAGACTAAGTTATTTGTTACATGATAATTAGTGGCAGAACCAAGATTAGAATTCAAATGTGTCTGAGTCTGCTATCCACATTCTTTCCACATACACCTTGTTGAAGTAGCAGAGATATAAATCTCAAAGGAGAGAAATTCTCATCAGTTTTATTATTTGGTTGGTGAGTTAAGATGTTAGAAATTTTGGTGATTCCAAGTTTTCTATTGGTCTCAATTTAATAAAATTGTCTTCTTTTAATGATTTTGAAATAATAGGAGGCTTCTCATTATAAAAGGATCTGGGAAAATGTGAACCTCTAACTGCACTGAGAAGATGCTCTTTCTATACCATATGGTCAATGAGGACCATGCAGGCGACCTCATGAATCCTGGTTTTAGAAAGACCACTTTGAAAGCTTTGGAAGAGGAATGACTGATGTCAGGTGGTGCATTTTGCATCATATGTTCTGGGAGGAAGCTGGAAGAATAATCCTAAGGCTCATTTTGAGCTATGCTTTTGTCACCAAAGCATTGAAACAGTGATTCCTGAATTCCACCCTCTCAGAAAAAATAGGCCTTTGGCATCTCCAGCACCTGCTTTTCTGCAGAGCTCAGAAAGAAGTCTGTGGAGCTGAGCTGACCATTGAGCCACTCCTATCATACCCACTTACAGTATTCACGTTGGGTTTTTTAAAAATTCAGATTGTCATTCCCTTCTTTTGATAGATGAATTCAGGCCATCTTCACTCTACACGATAAGCCTATGTTGATTTTATCCCTTCAATATTATGTTTATTTCTCTCTCTCTCTCTCTCTCTTTTTTTTTTTTTTTTGCTATTTTTGTTGGTATGATGATGATTCTGTTAACTACACTCTTTGTCTCTATAATTTGGAAAGTGGACTACACTTCTTAGACTAAGTCATTATCATGTCAGAGCATCTTAATTGAACATCTATTTATTTATTATTATGTTAAAGTAAATGATGACATGCCATTGCCTGATGTACCTACCCACCCCCACCATGAAAATTTTAGAATCTTCTTCCCTTTCCCTTCTCATGCTGCCCCATTAGTGAGATCCTCCCCCACACGTGGGTTTTATTGAAATATTTGAAAACTTGTGGTTGCAGATCATTGCTAAGTTTCCTCTCACCGTATTTATCTTCTATTTCAAGAATTCTTTCTTTACACTTAATTCATCTACTTTCAGTGACAGCATCCATCTTGTCGTCTGTTCTTGTCTTGTGATCTATGTTCTGATCCAACTATCAGAAGCTTTCCATTATTTTCTTCAGTTATTTCCTTCAGTTACCCTGAACTCTCTAAAGTCCAGCATGAGTAAATATGTCTTTCTTTTACTCTGATGGATGACTAGTATCTTTTCTGGGAATAGGATTCCTGGACTACAGTCTTTTCTCTTAGTAGTCTGTGAATATTCCCTCACTCTCTGCCAGGTTCTAGGGTTGTGGGTAAAGAATTCCATTCCGATCTGGTTCCCATTTTTTGTAAGCAACTTAAAAATTATTTAAAATCTTATAATATGTTCATTTCAACATTGGAAGTCAAAAATTCCAAGAGAATATGCCTGATTCTGTGATTGTTTTTATTAACATTGCTTGTGACTGGATGAGTCTTTTCAATCTGTAGCCTTAAGTGGTGGTGTTGTTCTTTTATTTTAGGGACATTTTTCTCTTTGTAATTTAATTAATCATATCCTTTTCTTTTTCTTTTCCCCTTCTTTCTAGAAATGCCTATCATTCTCATGTAAAGTCTGGAGTTCCTTGTTTTTGCATCATTAGTGAACAAAATGGATTTCATAACATGCCGCTGCCCGTTAACGACTTCCTTAGATGAAATGGAATATTATAGTTTTTAAATTATACCTATGTCTTGATATAAGCCAGAACGTAGGTGTGTAGGGAGGACTTAAATTCACATCTCAGCCTTGCTCACTGTGAGATCCAGAGACATATTTGACTTAAAATAAATTGGCCTCTCTATTCACAGTTGTAAACTAAACAAAACCCACAACTCCTGCAACTGACATATCCAGGAATATAACATTTATATGTAAAAAGATTTATTGGGCACTGCAAACTAAAAAATAACTTTAAAAAAAGCATTTGTAACCTTCCATACTCAAAGAAAAAGCTACATTTATTCCATAAAGAACATTTCTGTTATTGCAATTCTAATACATAGAGTCTATCAAATGGCACTTTTTGGTCATTCTAAGTAAAATACGAATTTTAGCATTCGAAACTTTCTTATAAAAGTTCGAAATTATATTTTGGAAAGTGGAACTTCAGTATATCGAGAATACATACCACATATGAAAGCTGTTAGTCACCAACAATTTTTTTTCAACTGATTTGGCCTGTAAGGTTTATTAAAACAGACGAAGATTTGTAAGTTTAAAAAGAGTCAGAAGGTAGGAATATGAACCTCCTCTGAGTCAGGCATAACATAGGGATGCCTGTCTCTACGCTGCTTGAGGAAAAGCTAAGAAGAAGCAGGTTGTCCTTAGAGAGGAAGGCAGACTCAAGAGTTTTGATTTAGTCAACCACTAGTTCTGACAGAATCTTGTGTCTCAGCCATGTTGACATAGACATGGCACTTTTGACACGCAATCAAAGATTATTTAAATAACTTTTTTGAATTTGAGAAATCAGACTTTTAACAGGCAATATTTATATTCTCCCAGAGCTCTGCACCAAAATATCCATTCATGAAAAATAATAACAATGACAGTAAAAACAAAACCGCTATTGCACACAATTAAAATTTCTGTTCATTTTATACTATCTAGGTCTAAAGCAAAAATCTCATAACAATATCTATTTGTACTTATTTAATTATGATAAAAGTTTCTTGAATGTGTGAATCCATATATTTATATTTCTATGGGCAGATAAGATACAGAATAATCATTAAGAATTTAGAACCTGTCAGAACAAGGACTCAGACTTTGTTGTGGGTTCAAATACACAGGGCAGCTCAATATATATGGTCAATAAATTAGAATGCCTAGGCAAATGAGTGTATTGAGTGCATGTAATTTTATTCTAAAAAATTATTTTGTATATTTTTTGATATGTAATAATCCTTTTATACATATGTGGCACGAATGTGGATGCTGCTTTAAGTTTTTGAGACAATTACATACCCAATACATCTCGAAGGAAAAGAAATACCTGAAAATAACTTCCAAATCTAGTTTAATGCATGAAGAGGCTCTCTAAGAGTGTGGAATCTGGTCTCAGGTTATCTAGGTTCAAATTATGGCTCCACCACATATTGGCTTTACAACCTTGGGCCAGTTATTCATACCTTAGTTTCCTTATCTGTAAAATAGAGATGAAAATAGCAAATCTGACTTAAAAGGTTGTAATGACCATCAAATGATACATTACATATAGTGCATTTAACACAGTACTCAATACATAAGGAGCACTCCATGATCATAGGTTACTGCTGTTATTTTTTTGGAAGCATTTGAAAGCTTAGGTATTTATATAATTTCCAGACCTATTGGGCTTCAGATAACTAACTGGAAATCATTCAGTTTGAGCTCTTGCCTTTGGACTGGGAAACAAATATTCTCCAACATCCAATAAATAAGGCCTCTTGCTGTACTTTTCTTGCTCTTCTTCTTAGCCCATTACAGGACATTTGCCAGCTATGTCAGTCTCTATATTCTTCTGTGCATTCATTTACTTAATGTTGTTGAGCTTCTAATAGATTCCAGGTCCTGGGCTCATTTAGGGGACTATAATGCAGTCCTTATTCTTGTGAAGTTTACGATTAAATGAGAAAAGTAGACAAAAAAATTATACTCTAAGCTTATGTGCATTATAAATATATTGGTGAAACAAAATACTATTGAGAACATGGAGATAGAAATTATTGTCGGGGGAGGGGTCTCAGGGACCAATTAAAATGGTTTTGAAGAATGAATGAGGGTTTTTAGGCAGATAGAGGGGCAATAGGATATTCTAGTCTATGGAAATGGAAATAAAAATATGAAAAGAATGGGCAAAAAGTTCAGAGTGACTTGAACATATGGTCCATGAAATTGTGAAAGGATTTTGTGTCATACCAAAAAAAGTGATTTTTTTTTTAACCTCATAAGCAACAATGTATTGAAACCTTTTAAGCAGGGAGCAAAATACTTTTTAGAAATACAATTTGGGAGCCGCCTGGAGAAGGGACTCAGAGGGGTGGGACTGCTGATGAGAAGACCAGTCAAGAAGATGTTCCACAAATGAGGGAAGACATGACAAGATTCTGGACTGCAATGAGAGTGGAGAAAAGTAATTGGATTCCAGAGATATCCTTGAGCTAGAGTCAACTGGACTTAGTGACTATGGGATCAGGAGAATAAGAGAGGGATAAATGAGGAATACGCGGAAGTTCTGAGACTCGTACTACTACTGATCCCTTAAAGAATAAGGTTTGAGTTTGTGAGTGAATATCGAATTCAATTTGGAAATGTTACTCTTGATGTGTCAGAGGATATCCGGATAAAGATGTTAAAGGAAATTGGAAATATACCCTGGAGCCAAAGGGAGATGTGGGCTTGAGAGAAAGGTGAGGGTCACTGGAAGAGATGAAAGCTGAAACCTTAAATGTAAACAAGTTCACCCATTGAACACCTTGTCTGTGTGCCCAAAGGCTTTCACAGCAGCTGAAGGGTGGAAAGTGATGTGGATATTCATGGTCCCAATAAAATTCTCTCTTCCTCCTCCTGTGTGAAAGTTGGGTTTATTTGAGCTCTTGTGATTTCCCTATTAGGACAATTTCAAATCAATGGCAATGTAATAACTAAAGAAGTAACTTGTTTGCAAGTTAATTACCTTATGAATATTTGTTACAATGTTTTGTAACACCTTTGGGATTTTTCCATTTTCGAAGAAAATCTGTTTTTACTAGGAGAAAATTAATCTTTCATTTAACTTAGAGGACCAAGAGTCGTTTTATCCTTGATGCAGAGTTCCTTGGAGAGTATAAACGATTTATACATTTAGTGTGTGTGTGTAGTCTTTGGGTTGTTTTTTTTTTTTTTCATTTTCTACTCACTTTTCTGTTTTACATTTTTTTTTTACTTTCTGTTCTGCAAATGTTAAGAATTTGGATTGGGCTTTTTTTTTTTTTTTTTTTTTTGGCCTATCCTTTCTATTGATTTCAATTACTTTAGATTATGGATACCTTTGAATAATAATGTAAATATAGAAGTGATACATATGTAAAATTTTAGCTGGTAAACTCATAAGAAATGGCAGTGCTTTCATGAAAGGTGAACGAAAAAAAAATGGTAGAAAGCACATTTTAAATGCCAGAATATTTTAGCACAAAATCAAATGTAACAAAAACCTAATATAAACATTGCAATTTTTAGAACTTTGGCTATTATGTCACATTTATGTGTGTGCTAAGCTAAAGTGTATCATTGTTTGATTATGCAAGTATAAAATAAGCACTATCAATAACTGCAAACTCAAGAGACCTTATCTTTCTATCATTTGACACCTTTGTGGAGGTTTGTGGTTAAAAGTCTGGGTTAAGGAGAATAAAGTCAAATTATTAATTTGCCTCACACTCTCTGCAGGGTGTGAATTTTCTGAATGTTCTTGTCAAAAGATTTTTCAACTAGAGATAACACAACTACTTACAAAAAGTCCTGGCAGGGTGGCTCTAGCAAGACCATCTTATAGAAAAAATGAAATAGTTTATATATTAAAAGGATCAACTGGCAAATAAACTTTTGAACCATAGTGCAATTCTCTGATGAATAAACTTTTCTTCAGAGATTTTAGCTGCTCCCGAAAAGAAGATGCAAATACTCTATCCTTTGAAAACCTAAAGATATCACCTAATATATTCAGATTTTTCTCTTGGAAACATCAGTCTTTTGATATCAATAGTTATGTTATAAACATCATACTCAGCAGCTGTTAGCAGGTTTGAGCCTCTATGGGGAAGACTGTACTCTTTAGATATGGTTGTCAAATGGTTAAGAAGATACAGTACCTGTTCTCTGGAGTATTTATAATCTGGAAGTACCAACAAGAAGTAAACAGATATAATATCAAAACAAAAGCTAAGACTTACTATGCAGATTTTAAGACATTACCAAGAGTCAGAGAACATATTCTTATTTGTGTTTTTAATAACAAATTGAATGCTAAAAGAAGTACCATGACATTTATATCACAAATCAGTAACATGCTGTGGTTATAAAACAGCTCGGTGTGTCAGAACAATCATTGGTCCAAGGGCTCCTGTTCATTGGAAAAGTTTAATAACTGCACACTCTGGAAGATCCAAATAATTAAACAGATTTAAACTTGACTCCCTCCCCGCCCACTCACACACACATAGACATAAAAGAGCCAACAGGATCATCAATTCTTTAAACAAGTCTTTATGAACCTGGGGATATTTATGAATAAAGAATCTCTTTCTCTGAAACTCAGACAGATAATTTACATTAGAATCTGACATCTCAGTTGAGGAGGTGTCTCTTATGCTTGGTTGTGTATTTAATGTCCTTGTTTCCAGAAGCAAGGCAATACAGTATAGCATAGCTAATCTTGGGATCATGTCCCACCAATGAGCTATGTATTCCTGGGCAAAATACTAATTTTTTGGCCCCAATTTAGCTTAATAAATGTAAATATAAACTGTAAAATGCATGGCTTAATGGGATAATTTCTAAGAACCCTTTGGTTCTTACATTCTATATTCAATGCTGTATCTCCCAGACTTATATCATCACTGAGATCTATATATTTATTTGTTTATCCATCCATCTGTCCATCCACCTTTCCCACCATCCATCCATCCATCCATCCATCCATTCATCCAAGAAATATTTATTGTGACTTACTGCATACCAGATACTATTAAAGAACTTGGCAAAGAAGATCAATAAGTTCCCTGATGTTAAAGCTCACATAATAGTGGGGTAGCCAGATAATAAACAAATATTTCAGAAATAGAAGGCAACGCATTAATGTCTGTGTGTACATACAGTGGCCATAGACACTTTTGCTCTGAGATCTCTTTGTGGTTTACTTGCTGCCATTATAAAGTCCTTGAGAAATTTGCTCTGAACATTTCTTGAGGAACTGAGAATCAGCTCACTAATATTATCTGCTGCAGCAAAGTATAAGCATCAAAGCAATAGTTGTGCAACATGGTTTACTCAGACAAATAAGTCCCCAAGCAAAATATCTTTCATTTTAATCTAATGTAGACTGTATCTATTCTCATGCTATTTGTTATTTCCCCTTTGTCTTTTGCTTACATTATTGCCTCTATTTTAAAATGAAACAAGCATTATTTTTCTTTCTGTGCACTTTTAAAACTTTTTAATTCTAGAACAAAATCTATAAAAAGTGAACAAACATAAATATCCTATTAATGACTAACTGTTAAGCATAGTATTTCATTCCTATAATCACTACAGATCAAGAAATAAAACACTGTCAACATACAGAAGACTTTTCACTCCTGCGTTTTCCTTCCTGATTCCAATTATTCCAACTCTTCTCTCCCTTTATGTAATCAGACTAAACTTCGTGGTATTCATTTAGGTTATATATTCTATCTGATTTCTTTTAGTCATTATGCAGAAAATCACAACATGCATACTTCACTTATCAAGTTTCAAGTTACATATGCCTTTATACCTTTATGTCCTTCTAGACAATATGCTCTAGGTTGATACATTGAAGGTATAAGACATAATTCTACTGTATCATGGGTTTTATTTTTGATGTTGTGACATTGCCTGTCAGTCAATAGTTTCCTCTTAAAAGTAATCAGTCTTTTTTCTCTGGCTGCCTTTAGGATTTTCATTATGCTATGTGTAGATGCAAATATCTAAAAATCATCTGCTTGTGATTTGTTGTGATTTTTGAATCTGTGGATTATGACTGCATGCTGAATAATTTTTCTAACCTAATTTCCAATTCATCGACTCTCTCATTAGCTCTGTCTAATACTTAACATTTCCATTGAGTTTTTAATCTCAGTTCATATGTTTTTGTGCCAGTTCTAGCTCATTATTTTTCAAATTAGGTTATATATTGTTTTAGTTTCCTGTACTCTGTAGATATTATTACAAGTTTGCATTTTGTTTCCTTAAACATAGGAAGCTCAATTGTTTTATTTTGTGGGTCTAATCATTAAAATTATAATTGTGGGTTTGTTTTCATAGTCTTATTTCTGTTGTTATCTTGTTTACATTTGTGTTGATTATTTTTATGGTGTGCTTGTGATTATATTTAAATATTATTTGTAGATATGATTTGAGGCCTAGGATATAAATCTGTTCTTCCTGGAATAGTTTACATTTTTATTTTCAAAAGTGTAGGGGTAATAAGAGTCTGCAGTCAATTTAAACAAAATTCAAGAACGGAGGTTTTCTGGACCATTGAAGTGATTCAAAGGTGGGCCGTAACCTGCATAAAGACTGGTTTACTTCTGGTTTACCTGTACTCCAAGGATGTAACCCTTTGGGATCCCAGTTTATTGAGAAGGAAATCTTCTACTAAATTTTTCACTTTTTAAACTCTGTAAGTTTAGACATGAGATCAGAAGTTTGAATCTAGGAGGATAATGAATGCTCTCAGAGTAAAAGCAGCTTCTGAATTCTGCTTATCTATTTGGGTTCCGGTTCTTCAAATTAAACCTACTAATTTCTCTTTGTGTTACTCTTTAACCCTTTTAGTAATATTTTTAGACACGTTTTTCAGCATTTTAGTTATTTTGGTGTGGGAATTAGTTTGAATAATCTGGACCACAAAAATTGAAAACTAGAATACTTGTGCATATTTTCCCAAGCAAATCCTCAGGATGAAAATCTATTTCCTAGTAATATGTGAGCTATAAATTGAAGCCTACAGATATCAAGAAAAATTAGTAACTGTGGTAAATCTTAAATAAAATTAAGGTTATGTGCAAGTAGAGTTGTGGCCAATGAGTTCTCCTGCATAATGCTAGTCCTGTTATAAATTGGAGTACTCCTTTCATCAATATGTCTATATACAATATTATAATAATGTATAAACATGTTGACCAACATTTACTTAAAGGCAAAATGCTAAAAGAAAAACCCAATACTCAACATTAGTAGAATGCTTTAACAAATTATGAGAGATTAACATTATGGCCTATAATACAGTCATTACAAAGGATAATTACGATGGATATATAAAAAATTAAATGCTTATGATATAACATTAAATGACAATAGCAGAACACAAATTAATATGTTTGATATATAAAACAAGTGTATATCTGGAAGATAAAGGGCAACAATACACAAATATTTCACTGGAGGACTAGATAATTTTTTTCCTTAAATATTTTGCATTCGTAATATAGTCTTCTCAAGAATAAAGACAGCTTTTAAAACTTAAGTAAAACACTGTCATACTAATATTTACCAAAAAATTTCAGTATGAAACTCTCATATTAAAAAAAATAAGAAAAAAAAGGAAGGCAAAGAGCAATTTGAACTTATAATCTAATAACTCAGAATTTGCAACCAGACTAAAACCATTTCAGTTTCTTCCTTCAGTGATTCCTCTGTAGATCACAAAAACGATGCTGGCTTCCTATAAGTTTAATTTTATTTTAAAAAAAGAAAAAGTAAGCAAAAATCTGGGGGCTTACATTTATTTTTATCAGACCTTGGTTCAGTTTTCAATGGATGAGGTTCAGAGAAGACACATTTTTATCATTTGAAAATAATCCATCTGTTCTTTTACTCTCTAGCAGGAGAGTATAATGTAAATATGTATTCATATATAATCACTTATTTTTAGTTTAAGCTATTTGTATTTTTTAAAGTTTTTTTTTCTAAACTACATCATTTCTCAAATCTCTTCTTGTTTGATTAAGTGCTAATCCCCCTTCAACTTCAGTTTTAAAAGTCACTTCCTCAAAGTGGCATTTTCTGATTCTCTAATCAAAATTAGAACTGATCCTACCATCTTTATTGATTACTACTCCATTCCTTGCACAAATTATGATGCATTACTACATATTTATTTGTTTATCATCTATTTCCAATACAGAAGTTGTCAAAGGTCAGGAACCATATCTGTTTGATTCATACTTTATAAACATTTTATTTAATATATTGCATACTACGTATTCATATTTGACAAACAAGTTTCTGGTTCGGTTTCATCTAGAGAACTGTTTTAACTATTGTCATGTTCTTTTTATTTGTTGTGAAGTTTTTTCATTTTGGTGCAATAGAGGTGACTTTATGAAGATTTGTGTTCAGATATAATTATTAGATACAATTTGTGTTCAGGTATAATTATTAGATATAATTTCTATTCGTAAAATGTCTCTTTGGCTTTTTTTCCTTTTTTTTTTTTTTATCCAGGAGAAATCAATGACTCTGCCAAAACTGAAATGTTTCTATTTCACAACGGAGGTGTGCAAATTTTATGCAAATACCCTGAGAGTGTCCAGCAATTTAGAATGCAGTTGCTGAAAGGCTCACAAGTACTCTGTGATCTCACTAAGAAAAGGGGAAATGGAAGCCTGGTGTCCGTTCAGAATCCGAAGTTCTGTCAACCTAAGACATCCAATAACAGTGTCTCTTTATTTCTGAATAACTTAAACAGTTCTCATGCCAGCTATTACATCTGCAAACTATCAATTTTTGAACCTCCTCCTTTTCGAGAGACTTTTAGCAGAGAATATTTGCATATTTATGGTAAGACATTGTTTTCATTTTCCAGATATTAGGGTACACAGGCATTTTAGCAAATTTTCTCACTAATGAAAACAATTAAACCAATAAGTATCCTTTCTATTGGAGTTCATTTAAGTGCAATTGATGGCAATCATTTATGATGAAAGTATGCAAGGGATGATTTGTTGTTAATAATAATTGTTAGTATTAATTAATAATATGCAATTTAATAAAGTAGACCACTGACTTAGAAATAGGTCTTATTATCTTTAAAACACATATGCCCTTAAAAAAAAAAATGAAGACAAATACTCAAACCCATGGCTTAATGGTTATTAGTTCTATTCATCTAAGGTTTAAGATTTTGGTTTTGTGCTGGGTTTTGGAATGAGGTGAGATATTATATTATATTATATTTATATTATATTATATTATATATTATTACTTTTCCTACTTACTCTTTTGCAAAAATATAGACAGAAATTAACCAAATTTGTAAATGTATATGTGATTAGAGTCTTTTAGGTATTAAATTTTGGATCCTTGCTATAATACTAAAGTGATGTTATTTACTATTTACTGGATTTTATGGTTGTAATGAAGATAATCTTAATTTGATTCAATAGCTCTTTTAAATTTGGTAAAATAACTTGTGGTTCAGTGCTGAGAAGAGGAAATTTGATTCTCAACATTTTTTTTTAAATATGTCTTTTTCTAACCCAGAATCACAGCTTTGTTGCCAATTGAAGTTCTGGGCACCCATAGGATGTACGGCTTTCATTGTAGTCTACATTTTTGGATGTGTACTTTTATGTTGGATTACAAAAAAGGTGAGCAATTTCTATCCTTTCTTGCATCTGTTTTACTGAGGAATATCAGTGGGTATTTACTCACCAAGGTACATATTTCTTTTACCAGAGTAATTTGATCAACAGGTAGATAATTTCTTTTCTCAAGATACACCTACTAATTAAACTACTAACTTGGAACAGAAGCTTATTTATTTTACAGCTGCTTCATTCCAAAAATTATTTGATGGCTTATTTTTTTATTATTCAATAAAGATGAGAAAATTGGGGTCAATGAAAGACAAAGTTCAGAAGAAAAATTAAAACATCAAAATAGATGCTTATGATTTTTAAAAATTATTTAATTTGGGATTCAAATTTTATTCTAAGCTTCCCAAGAGTCAGGGCAAAGTTGAAACAGTTATGTTTTCATTGAATTAGACAATTAAAAAACAATCTGTGAGAAAGTCTCATAAGGTACTGGTAGTAGCTGAGAAGGAAATGGCCAGCTTCTTTATATGGTAAGTTATTAGGACTCCTTGTTTTTAAAGAAAACCACTGAAATGCTCTGCAGAAAGATAAAATGACAATAACAAAAATACTTCTGGGCTGGAAGATATTCTTTTTAGTCTTTCAAAACACAGGTTCTCAATTAAAGAAGTTATAGTGTCCTGCATATTATGCAAGTATGCTAATACTCAAATATATCCACAGTGTGATCACTGGTCAGACAGTGTATATGTCTGAGCCAGAATGGATTTTGAAAAGGGAGATAGAAGAGGAAGAGAATGAGATAGGGCCCATGACCTAACTCTACTGGCGAAGGTACAATAACAGCAAAACTGAAGACGGAAGTTCATCAGAAAGCTCTTTTTATTAAAAACTCTTTTCTTGTTGTTCACTTATTTAGCCTAAAGTCAGGAGCCTAAGTCACATTATAACATCTGTCACAGACCACTTCAACAAAGAACTTAAAACAATAAAACAAACAAAACGCCAAAACAAATAAACAAACTGAAAAAACAGGATTAGAAATGGGGAAGAGCAGATGACACACCATGTTTCTGACTTTGTTTTCCAGAAAAATCGACCCAGTGTGCATGACCCTAATAGTGAATACATGTTCATGGCTGCAGTGAACACAGCTAAAAAGCCTGGACTCACAGGTACAGCACCTTTTGGGGGTTTGGGAAAGAAGTGGTACTCTTCACATTAATTTTTTTTTATTTTAAAGGCAGAGAAATTTTAATTATTTTATTTTATTTTAAAGGCAGGGAAAATGTCTCTGAGGCTGAATTTTAGTATTTTCTTTGAAAATCTGAATTTTTATTTTAACTGAATTTATACTTTCTGCAGTGCGCTGAAAACAAATTTGTAAACCACCAGTAAAAATAAACAAATAAAAGTTTATAAACCAATATTGTATCAAGGCTATTTGCCAATTGAGATTTAAAAAATTGGGATGTTTCTAAGTCTTCTTTGTTAAAAAGTTTATTAAGTCATACAATGAAATGTATTGAATATTAATTAAGTGCAAAACTCTGAGTGAGGCACTGTGAAAGATACACAGATATATGGAGATTTTTGACTGAGATTGGAAAGAGACATCTGGACCGGTGTTATCAGGGGAAGAAGGAGGAATTGGTAAAGATATTGCTAGAATGTGCAAATTTAAAGAACTTGGGTGTCCACGGAAGGCCATTAGGTGGCACTTTGACCTTTTCCATTCAGTGTGAGTGTTCTCAAGTTGAGTGTCATTAAGTTGAGGAGCATCCAGAAAGTTCGAAGCATCTATTATGAAAAATGTAAAAGTCTTATCCTTTTGAGGTTGCAATGATAGGAAGTATATAATGAGAACAAAAGCCACTGCATTTTTGCTACAACTAAGTGGTGAAGAACTTGTATAAAAGGTACACATAAAGCATCTGTTATCACGGAATTAAAGTATGGGAAGGGAGCTAAATGCTTCTTCAGTCCATGTCCTCATTTTTTAGATGAGAGAAATTGACACCCTGGGTGTTTAATGACTTCTCTGGTTACCAGAGATTTAATACTATAGCTTTTGACACTAGTAAAGAGCTTGTGTTTCATCACTTCGCTATTGAAAAAATACTCTTTTTCTCAATCTTTGTGTTCATAATAATGTGTCTGTCTTAGTTTGGATCCCTGAAAGCAGACTTTGAGACAGAGACTTGAGTACAGGTAATTCATTTGAAAGGTGATCCCAGAAAGAAGGGGCAGGGGAACAGAACAAGGAGGCAAAGCAAAGGAAGGGTGCACTGCTAAGATCTCAGCTAGAGGCCGCAGCCTCTGAGACAAGTACAGATGTCTCCAAGATTTGTTCTTCAGAAGGACAGCAAGTGAAGCATGTATCCGATGGCACCACTGGTTTGGGGGTGCCTGCATGGCACATTTCCCTTATCTGTGAACTGCGCCCTGTGCTTGGGATGAGCTGGCTCACAAGTCTTCAGGGAAAGTCCTGAGGCAGAAAATCAGAGAAACGCACAATGAGCCCGTTGTGCTAGAGCAGTCAGCACGTCCGGAAGCGCCCACCCCAGCTGTGGTAGGAGTCAAAGCTGATCGGTTTCATGCCCCACCTCCCAAGCTTAGCACATTTCTTGCAATTAGATTTAAACAAATAACTGTGAAAATGACCAGAATGTAAACTTCTTTAGAATAAGCAGGGTCTTTCTTCTGTATTCTGAAAGCATTACACATATACAATTCCAAACAGAGCATGACTCAGCACCTCTGTCCAATATTTATTGAATGATTATTATGTGAATAGCACTATGCTGAGTAATGTGCATTAGGTAGAGGGAGGGAAGACTAAAGACAGTTCTTGTCTTCAGTTTGTAAAGTCATTGAGAGAGGTGATATGTTTAAATGAAGGATGGAGTCACGTGATAGTGTCAAAAGTACTCAATTAATTGCAAAGTGTAGAGTTCAGATAATATTTGCTAAAGGAGTTGAGAGTAGACTGAATAAAACTTCATGGAAAATGTGGAAGTAATGCTGAGTCTTGGAGCATAAAGAAGGGCTCAAATGGGGTGTGCTCAAGCATGTGTATGTGTGTGTGCATATGTGTGTGTGTGTGTGCGCGCGCGCCCACATTTGCAAGAGGGAGAGAAAAAGGGAAAGCATGTTGACGGGAATTGGCACATGGAG
The DNA here is from genome assembly GCA_003508835.1 of Eonycteris spelaea. Lineage (NCBI taxonomy): Eukaryota > Metazoa > Chordata > Mammalia > Chiroptera > Pteropodidae > Eonycteris > Eonycteris spelaea. The sequence goes on along the minus strand of PUFA01000050.1, from coordinate 9,252,536 downwards.
AGCTTTTAAAGAAAGTATGCTAAATTTTTGTTACAGATGTTACTCGTAACTTGGAACTCCCTAGCACCTAGATGTGAATCACGTTTGCCAGTTCCTTCGTACTTGAAGTGCAAGATTTTCTTATTTCCTGGACTGTGGAGACTCTGACTTGATTTGACTACACACATCCTCTGCTGGTGTTTTGCTCAATCTGGACCAGTGACTATATCAGTCAGCAGGGATTTTAACAGACTGCCTCAGTACTGTTGAGTTCTCTTAAAACAAACACCCTCTTGCCACCAGCTTTATGGAAAGCCCAACTCGTGTGTGTATGCTTAACAAATAGACCTCGCTGGGATAGAATCTTGTCTTCACATCTGCTTCTAGCAATGCAGCAGCCAGTAAAACAAACACATCTACAAACATTTTTAAAAGATGCCACGGGTACTGAATCTGCAAAGCAAATGGGCATCCAAGGGCCAGCATCTGTCTGCATTTTGGAAACAGACTACTGCTTCTTCTTCTAGAATGAGCATTCCTTGTTTAATTAGACAGGAGGTGATCCAAACTGTAACTATTTTATTTCTGAGGTGTCAGTGTGTCACCATAGTGTACAAATACGTTAGCACACAGTATTCTTCCCCAACTTCTGATCCCTGGTCCACCATTCCAACAGTTTAAATGTTTTCTGCCTTCAATTTCCTTTTAAAAATACTTCTACATTACTTGACAGACTCTAAGTAGAGAGCTATGTTTTTTCCTCTGATGTTCAATAAAATGCATATATATATATATATATAAAATATATATTCTACATATATGTTCTACATATATTATATATATATGCAGCATAATGAATAAAATTTACCTATATTCTTCCTACAAGAATATTTTTGCTCCAGAAAGACATCTTCACTGTCTCAAATCAGTTAAAATGGTTTACTTTTTTGACTTGTTGATACTAGTGGTAGGAAACATAGCCCAGAATGAAAAGTGACTTCATTTTATGATCCTGTTTTCTAGTATTATCTGTTTTCATGGTGCTATTAATTACAAGCTAGGCTATTTTTGTAGGTCATATTAAAACTGCAAACAAACAAAGCCATCTCTAACTGTCAAACATTGTCCTGGGGTGAAGTCAATGATCCACTCAGCATGAAACCTGTAGTTTCTGGAGGTCATTGCCTCTGAGCTTGACAGGTTGAAATGACCCCATGAGCCTGAAGCAGCCTTCCATACATGGGTGGAATTCCAAGGATTGAAACATTTTTTAACTTTAGGTAAATGGGGTTGGTTATTTAGCAGTTTTAAATTTTGTAGTTGCCTGCTTTTAATTTACTTTTCAAAAACGAGAATTAGTATATCATTATGCATACTTATATTATTTTAAGCATGTGTAATGCTGGATGTGTACAGTACAATACTGAATCTGTAATTTGAATCAAGTATGGTGTTCCCTGTTTTCGCTGACTTGAACAGCCTGGTTGGCTTTGCAGAGGTGTTTCCCAAGTTGTTCGCAGCTCTCTGTGCTGGGGATCAAGGTGGAGAGGAGACCCTTCACATGGCCTACCTGGACCGTTGTCCAAGCCAAGCTATGAAGCATCCTTATCCTCAACAAGACATTTCAAAGTGAATTATTAAAGGATAAAATTTTTGTGAAATAAAATAGATTTTAAGAAGAGCTATTTATGAAATGGATTTCAGCAGCAGTAGGAAGTGAAAAAATAAACATTTGATATTCAGCAACTAAAAGTGCCTCACAGTTTTCCTTGGGAAGGGGAATGATCACCTTTTTTTTTTTTTTTTTTGAGAGAAGACTTGCACATTTAATATTAAGCACCTTTGTACAACGGTGTAGCACTTCTTACAGTCATTATAAATAGTAAAATAGCATTTAGAAAAGAAGCCGGCCCCTGGGCAGTTCGGGGCTCTTTGGTACATAGTGGGTGGCAGTGGCTGGTCTGTTTTTAAAGGTAGCTACATTTCTTGGAATAGTTGCTCTTTTTATTTTTTTAATTTTCTTCCTCCTTTCTTCCTTCTTCTTTTCTCCCTCCCTCCCTCCCTCCCTCCCTCCCTCCCTCCCTCCCTCCCTCCTCTCCCCTCCTCCTCTTCTTCTTTCTTAACAATTTGAAACAACCACAAACTTATAAAAAGTTGGATGTACAGCAAAATGACTGTTCTTTTCCTGAGTTAAGTGTCTGGCCTAATGCCTGAGCATCTTTGAACACTGTGTGTTTCCTATAAATAACAACACCGCTCTCCATAACCACAATCCAACCGCCAGCAGGAGAAAATGAACATTGATGCATTGCTACCATCATCTGATCCTCACACTGCCTTCAAGTCTTGTTGGATGCTCCATAATATATTTTAGAGCAAAAGATGCAGAATCTCCCTCTGCATCTAGTTTTCACATCTCATTATGTCCTTCAGTGTGGACGATTCCTTAGTGTAGACTTTTATGGTCTTGGGTCTTTTGAAGATTATGAGCTATTATTTTGTTGAATTTTCCTTGATTTGAGTCAGTCTGATATTTCATCATAATTAAAATTAGGTTATTGGTTTTTAGCACAAATAACAGAGAAGTGATGCTATGTTCTTTTAATTGTTTACTATCAGGTGGGTCACAATCTCCATTTGTTGCATTATTGGTAATGTTGTTTTTGACCACTTGACTAAGGTGTCTGTTAACCTTCTCCATTGCAAAGCTTCTTTCTTTTTTACAATTAATAAATAGTTTATGCAGAGGTACTTTGAATTTTGTAAATCTTTTTTTTTTTTAGTCAAAGTTTCAATTTATTTGTTCATTTATATCTATTTTGTTGAATGGGTAAACATTTGTTACTAATATTGCTTTATTTTGATGCTTAAATTGTCCCATCCTTGGCCATCTAAACTGGCTCTTGTGTCCGTGTAACATGTCCCTGTCATGCATTCAGCACTTCCTTGCTTTCCGGCAGAACAAGACATTCCAGACTCAGCTCATTTCTCTGTCCCAGTGCTGGAATCAGCAGTTTCTCTGAGGGATCCTGATTTCTTTGAGTGGGCAATGATTTTTAGAAGCCAGGATCTAAGCCTTAGTTATACTTATTACTATTGGGATTTGCCTGCTCCTAAGCCCCTTAGTGAACAGAATTGGGACACACACACACACACACACACACACACACACACACACACACACACACTACATAATAATATACCCTGAGCCCACTCAGAATTACATCGAAAGAAATGTCTTTCCATCAGAAGTAAATTTTAACTGAAAATATATCTTTTTCTAATCTTTTGAGAACATGCCAAGATGGGAATAGGTTGCATTTACTAAGCACAATAGACCGTGAATAAAAAAAAAAGCAAACCCTTTTCCTCATTATTAGTGCCTCTTGCATGCTTGAGGCAGCTCGCCAAACATCTCCTCCCTCTTTTTCTTCTTCCTAAAGCCTTCTCTAAGCAGCCTGCACACTCTTCCTTCTTCTCCCCATATTTTTCCATTCAAAGCACCTCATGAAATATCTCCTTCTTTCTTTCTAATTCACATTGTCCCTGTATTGGTTTTCTATGGCTGCTGTAACAGATTACCAAAAATTGGGTGGCTTGAAATAACACAAATGTATTTTCTTACAGCCTAAGAAGTCTAAAATCAGTTTCACAGTCAGGTGTTGACAGGGCTGGTACTTCTGGAAGTTTTAGGGGAGAATCCATTTTCTTGTTTTTCCAAAGCTTCCAGGGACTGCCAGCATTCTTTGGCTTGTCATAACCCCAATGTCTGCTCTGTCTTCACATTGCCTTCCCCACTTCTGTTGTTGAATCTCCCTCTGTCTTCCTTTTATAAAGGTACCTGTGATCCCATTTAGGGCCTATATGGGTAATCCAGGGTAATCCTCCATCTCAAAAACCTTAACAAATCACATCTGTAAAGTCCTTTTGCATTTAAGGTAATTCACAGGTCCCAGGAATTAAGATGAGCATCTCTTTCATGGGCCATTATTTAGCCTATCACAATCCCCTGACCACTATGGTTTTTGGGGGTGAGAATCCCTTTCACTCCCATTTGGGTCTATTTATTCCCCACCCTCTGCTCTAATTCTTCTTCTTCTTCTTCTTTTTTTTTTTCAGAAACACCACACCCTTCCTTGACAAAGCTCCGGTTATTACCTCCTTTAGCTTCTTTCTCTGGCCAGTGGAACATGTTCCAAGTCTGAGTCCTACAATCATGATTAGGTTTAGACTTTGGCCCACTGGATGGCTGATATTCATTGCTCTTAGCAGAGCAGGTGGTAAGGTGGAGGGAGGACAGGCCAGTATGGCAAAGATGAACTCAACTTTGTCAAATCCACTTTCTTTTTCATTATGTCCATTGAAAGGACCTGCAGTCCCATTAGTTTGCTTGCTAGTTGGTTCATGATAGTAAGCACGTTCCCGAAGAACAGTCTATACTTAGGGAGTCAGTACAGTTTGAACCCATATTAAGAAAAGACTCAAGTGCCTCACTTAGGCAGGAGCCTACTCTGTCCTCTGTGCCACTGGGGCCCCATCATTGTGAAATAAAGTCGTTTTCTTGCTTCATCTGACAAGACCTGCCAGAATCCTAAAAGGAGCTGACATTAGCTTTTAATGGCTATACACTTTATTAATGTGGGAAGTGAGAGACCTAATTAAATTATTTTGGGTCAGAGTATCCTCTCTAATGGAAATCAGGGTGGGGATCTTCTATTTTCTCCATCCCATGGTATATATTAATGTTATGGGGTCTAAATTTATTTCCTAGCAACAGTAAAAAAAATGGCTATTTCTGGGAAGCACTTCTCTTTTAACATAAAGAAACCCAAGTGAATGAACATGAAAAATATAGGAATCATTGACTGCCTTCCAGTTGAAGCTTGGATCTAGCTTACTATTTCCCAAACAGTGCTTTAGAGTAAATCCCATTGGTATGTGAGGAGCCAAGGAGTTATTTAAAATAATCAAAATGCCTACTCACCCTTCTCTTCACTGCCTAACCCCCATTCCAACTCTTTCATCCTAAAAGAACAATTACTTTATGTTAAATTTTGTATTTCAGAAAAATGTTGCAGAAATTCAACTGTCCAGATTTTCAAATATCTAAAATAATTAATTTTATGTGAGTGATGATAAGGTCTAAGGTATCAAATCTGATCACAAGGAAAAACATTTTTAAAGCTCAGCAGAACCACTACAGAATCTAGACAGGCTCTCCAAACACAGTCTCCAAGGACCCACAGTCCAACTTTATAGGTGGTCCAAAGAGGTAAAATGATTTCCCATGATTACAGTTCTAGTGAGTATCAGAAGCAGACCAGAAACTTTACCTCATTTCTGACACCATTGTTTATCTCTTTTTGCCACTTGCTGTATCTTACTCAATCCAAATGCACATACCCTTTATTCATACCCTCCCTCTGAACATTCATTCTCCCCTCCTGTCTCCCATCTTCCTCCTTACACAGAGGAAGACTGAAGAGAATAAAGAAGGAGGATGAATGAGTAGCAAGTGGAGGAGGCCCACTATAGAAGAAGGCTTGTGAATTTCAGTTTCTTTTTCATTCTTCTCTCTCTCTTCACTGAGACTCCTTAGCTACTTCCAAATCCCCTGCTTGTCCTCTAGGGCCAGTGTTCTCTCAATACTCCATTCTTCCCCTGGCCCCAGAGACACTGATATAATCCTCTTCCTCATTCAAGTTCTAACCACATACGAGAGGCTATGGCCAAAAATGTTTTTGAATGAAAGGGTCACTGGAAATGAGGACTAGATCCCTGAGTTCTGGGACTCCGATCCTATTCTTCTATACTACACTAAATCCCTTCAGTTATTTGTAGGTCTGCAACCACCATTTTTTGCTGAAACCTGAGTGTTAGGCAATTACCTCATCATTACCTCAGCAAGATAATAACTTGCTAGCACTAACTTTTATCTTTAAGATTTCTTGTGGTTAAGTATTCTGAGTAAGAGACATGGTTACTACCAGCCACTGATGTTCAGGACCCTATGACAACTTACCAGAATCTGTGCTTTACTGTGACACAACTGCAGTTGGCGTCAGGATATGGCCTGTCCTTAGGTTCTGGGCCTGCCACCGGTTTAAATGTAAGAAACATCTATAATAAACACAATGAAAAAATGTTCAGCATCAGCATTTATCAAGGTAATACAAAAATCATGGGAGCCTTACTTGTGATAAATAAGACAACGGTCCCTTTAAACATTAGGTTTAATTGTTAGACTCTCAATAACCTTTTGGAAAGAATTTACAGAAGAGAAAAATGAACCCCCAGAGAAATGTCCTATGATTGAAGAAAAAAAAATGGAACGGAATGAAATTCTACTCAAAGCCTGAAATATCCAAAATCTGAGGGAAAACAGTAGTGCCTCAAGGATAGAGGGAAGAAAAATCAGTTTTCACTAGACCCCTAGGGGGAAAATATTCTGAAACATTGGAGGCTCTTTAGTTCAGACTCCTACTGAGGGTAACACTCCAGCAGGAAAAAAAAAAAAAAAAAAACTGTAGTAAGTAATGTCTTTTCTAGAAAACAGGTTTCACAGGCCCAAGCAATTCTATTTCAAAAGGTAGGGATAGCAGCCATTATGTCATAGGGCTGAAAATGCTTGCTCGGAAATAGGTGTGGAAATGATTGTCTAAATAGATACCACACAAGGTATGGCACAGGAGCACCAGAAATACAAGACTTGAAGGGGAAATGGAAATATCTTGTGTCTGGTGGTGTAACCACTGTAAATTTCAATAACTTTTTCTGAAGAAAGAGAGAAAGAGGTAGTATGCTCTTGGTTTTTCCCTCAGATATGATACTAACCTCTTAGGAGAAATTAATCTCTTAGAAATTTCTCCCAGTTGGGTTTAATTGCTTAATTATGAACTTGAGTTAACTGGCATCAGCTGACTGGCAACTTGGCAAGGTTAAAATTGAGAACTTCTCCTTTCTGACTGGCCTGATTCCCACAGTACCAGGGTTCACTGCTATGGTCTTTGACAGCGTTAATAGGGGTCTAGACAAAGCAATGTATTCAAGAAACAGTTTTGCTTGAGATGAGCTTTTTAGGGACTGGATTTTGTCCTGTTTTAAATTTCATGAATGGAGTGCTGTTGCTGTGATAATCTAGATGTGTCTCTGGATTCTTTAAATGTTGAGGAACACAAGAAGTTGTTACACTTACCTCAGTGACGAAAATTTCGGGCAGCGGTGGTTGGAAGAACCCAGACTCTACCAGAGATCTGAACCTAAGTCCTTTAACTGATCTAAGTAGGATAATAACTTGGGGAGGAAGAATTAAGGACATTAATTCTTTTGCACACGAAATTATTTGGACTTAAACTTGTACGAGAATTAACTCTTTTAACTTCAAATTTTTCTGGGAATTTCACAATGAGAAGGCATTTACATGCAAATTTTGGATATGTTTATGTTATTGGAAATTTATCAGTGGAATATATTAGTGTTGTCATTTAATCATATTGCCTAAACCTCTGGCGAGCTGTATTGGACAGTGTATTTGGGCATAATTGGGGTGGGAAAAGGAAGAGGGAACATATCCTTGGCCTTGGATACAGTGTACATTTGGAGTTAATCTAATGAATGTTCTGTCTGAGAGCAATTTTTATGTTTCCCCAGGAGGATACCAAACAAGTAATGGGTGGTATTGAAGAAGCAGCCTATAAAGGCGGGAATAGCCTGCCTTGATGAAGTGATTTCCTCGTTTCAGAGGAGAGACACTCTCTTAACTGATTTAATTCATAGTGAATCCCAAAGCATAAGAGAAAGAACATAGGAAATGGTAGGGAGAACCCCCACAATTCCTCATTTTTTTTTTAATACAAGTGTCCTTAATTAACTTCCATGTCTTTTTTCTATGTTTTTTTTTTTTTCTTAAACTATCCCTTCTGACAGTAGGAGACATCCATGGTCCACATTTGGGGAGCTGATCTATTACAAAGTTCCAAGCACAGGGGCTAAATTCTATTATTTTCTCTCCAGCCTGATCGATGTGAGGCAGAGATCCTGGATATTGTTTTATTTTGCAGTTCCAAGTTTTATCCTCAACAGACTCTCCTAAGGAAGGTCTAACTGATCATGAGTGGGAGGTAGAATAGTAGAGAGTACCAGTCGAACCCTTTTCATTATACAAATTAACCACATACTCCCCCCAGCGCTTTCATAATAATAAATTTTGACCTCCATCTTCTTGACTCCAATTGAGAGTCTATTTCTCAACTGGTTTTTAACTCAGGTGAGGAGTACAGGTGTTTTTTTTTTTTTAATCTGTTTATTTGATTGCTTTTTTGATTCTCTCAAACCAAATGAATTGGTGCAAAATGACAAATATAGTAACTAGTAAAGTTTGTTAGAGAAAAATCAGTGGTCTGAGTGTTCATGGATGCTGTGAGAAACAAGCCAGGAAATGTACTTTGGGGCCAAACATGATTGATGACTTTAGCGATAATTATTTTAGCAAATGGTGGAAACAGTGGAGGTATTTGAGCAGGGCAGAAATATTTCCAGAGGTGGGTTTTCCAGAGAATAATATAGTAGCAGTATGTAAGTAGACTGAGACAGAGGAAAGGAGGTGATCAAGAGAAAAGGTAATGGCTGAGGAAACAGAAGCAAGGAGTGATAATAATATAGAGGTGGAATTTGACAGATGATTCTCTATCCAGGGTAGGCAATTATTTTTTTCTTTTTTTTTCTGTAAAGGGCCAAAAATACATTTTAAGCTTTGTGGACCATACAGTCTCCATACCAAATATTCAACATTGCAGCATGAAAGCATTCATAGGCAATATGTAAATGAACAAACAAGGCTGTGTTCTAATAAAACTTTATTTATTAAAATATCCAGCCCACAGCCTATGATTTGCTGATCCCTGATTTAGAAGGCTATGATACCAGTGCTGATATTAAACTGTTACCGCTGAGCTCTAAACTTAACCTCTTTTTCTTTTTCCTTTTTCTTTTTGAATTGAAGACATGTCACTGTAATAAGAAAATGGGTGATTATATGAAGATTTACAAGCCTAAGTAAATTAAAAAAATTTTACTAAGGAAAACTTGAAGAAGTTATTAGGTAGATAAGTTATCAGTGGTGCGAGGCAATGTAATGTGCACAGGATAAGGGAATAACCCATGTAACACATAAATGGGGAAAGATGGAAGAGGATGGATGGGATAGAGAGCTCGATGGATATAAACGAAAGGTACCTATTTATCTGAGACCCAGATAAATTCCATGTGGAGAGGAGAGAAGATGAACTTATTTTGAAAACTGAAAACTTCCTAATTCCTTCTTCCTATGTTAAAGAATAATGGGACCAGACGTATTTTCCTATTTCTATGCAAAATGGTGCTGAGATCAAGCAGTAATAATAATAGCTGCTTGTTTGGGGAATACATGCTCATGGATGGTGAGACTGTGGACCACCCTGTCCAGATCCCTCTTCAAGGAGACTTTTGCCCTAGCTACTAAGGAACAGTGTCAGCAGAAAGCCTTTATCTGTCATTTCCTCCAGAGACTGCCTCAGCTGCAGAAAGCTACCTTGTTCCTTATTTGCTTATAGGAGTAGCACATGTCCAGTGACATGGCCTAATGTGGGACATTTTTGATGAGTCACTTAAAATATATACAGCTCCATATGGGGAAGCCATTCCAGCTTCCTTCTCCTCTGTTTCACAGGTGTTGATTTCAAGGGCACTCCCTAATAACCATCCTGAATATTGAGCTCTATCCAAGGATCTGCTTCACATAGAACCCAACCTGTAATGCCAATTCAACAGCTTATTTCTAACAGCTTGCTCTTCAAGACTCACTTTAACATCAATGCCTCACCGTTAGCTCTCATTAGCTATTACTGTATGCCTGCTAGAACAAGTCCAGCAACCCTCTCATGACATCATGGTATAGCCTTGAGGGTGGTTAGTAAATCTCTTCTCTACCTTTTCTTCTTTAGGCCAAATGGACCTAATTTTTTTTTCCTTTATTCGATTTCCAAAAGACATTTCAATTTCTCTTTTACTAATGCATTATTGATAAAGCAGGGTGCAGCATTAATTAAGTCAAGTTCAGCCCGCAAAAGATTCTTAACTCAAATCACCAGCCTCTGAGTTTTGAAGCTTTTGAAGTTTAAGCTTATTTGAGCTCATTGGGTTTTCCCCTCCTTTTATTATCTTCATTATAAGCAGCAAATTCTGGTGCCTGGAGGCACTGAATATTACAATTTTCAGCACCTCACCCAACTCAAACTCTCCCCACTGTGCTCTTTAAAAGCACCTTAAACCACAGCTGGGTAGGGGGAGTGTTTTTTACTTAGAGCAAAGGCAGAACCCAGTGCTCAGAGAGGGAACGAGACTGGGTTCTTGTGCCTATAATCTAGAAATTGCCACCACCACAAAGAACAAAACAGAATCTCTTGCTAAGCATTTTTTCTTCATAGTATAATTTGCTTTTCTAAAGAAGTAGTACTTAGAGTTGCTAAGTAGATAGAATTAACATATGAATCTTTAAAAAAACAAACCTAAATTCAAAAGACACTTTCTTTTTAAAAAAATAAGTTAGGACACTTTAAAATTACATGCTTGAAAGAAAGTCTATAATGCAGTTTAGACAATTTTTACTAACACTCTGTCTAAAATTAGTCAATTTTTTATTCTCACAATTATCATGAACTTTTCGGCTTTCACATCTCTCCCCTTCATTTTCCCGCGGTTATCACTAACTTTACATTTTCCAGTTTCTTAATATTACCACCTTCATTGTTGCCACCTTCTTTGTACTCAGAGAGAGGAAGTCAGGAGTGTGTTAAAGGTGAACCTGGACCAAAGCTGGGGTCCTTGCAGGTGAGGCCACTGCATCCCATCACAAGTATACCCTGTCCCATTTAGTTTTAATCCCACATAATTTTTCTTATTGCTTGAAGCCTGTAGCCTTTTGTCTGTGCACTTATTTTCACACAATCATTTTACTGACAGTCAAATACACTGTAGTTCTCATTTTTCTTATTTACAAACTAATTTCTGAAATCTCTTCTGTGTCTACAATTTTTTTTTTAATTTTATATTTTAAAATCTTTAGCTCCATCTCTATCATTGAATTTCATCATTTCTTAAAATCTTTCCTGGTGATAATATTAGGGGTTATCAGAATCTGTGTTGTTTTATTTCACCGATGAAAACATGTACTTCAGCTCTTTCTTTTCCTCATTTGGTTAAAGGGACAATCCTTGTATGCAACAGTACCATAAATTATACTTACAAGATGAATTTGTACTTAATTAATTTTTTTTTTGGTAATATTTTTTACTTAAAACTGCAGGCAGGCATTTTGCAATTTACTTTCTTAATTTCTGGGAAACTTCTAAAGTTCCCAAAGTCACTATGTAATAGTCTCTACCCTCATCTTTCACCCTTTGACAATTTGATTAGAAAAGAGGTAGTCTGTTTAGATTTTACTTCAATTTGGGAGTCCCCATTTTCCCATTTTTATTATTTTTATATTGTGCCTTTTCTGTTTTTTTTTTTTTCTTCTTTCTGTTAAAAGTTAGATGGAGAGAAAGAGATTGTCCCTGTGAGAATGGGTTTGAAGGAATGACTTTGCAAACAACAAACAGTTTTATTTGTGACAATCCAATGTGGAGAATATGTTTGAATTAGCAACCACTTAATTCTTAGTTTGTAGAATAAGAATACATGTGATACAAACTTCTTTTATGTAATTTCCAAGGAAAAGAAAACTTTTAAAATGTTATAAATGGAGTTGAAATGCTTCCTGGACTTAAATGGCAATTACAAGTGAGCAATTTCAAAATCAGAAACATTTGGATGAAATTTCTCACAAAACATGGTAGAGATTTTATAGAGTATTTTCAATGTAATTATTGTCTTTTGTCACCAGCTGTCAGTCTTTTAAGAATTTTAAGTTAAGCTACATTGAGAAAAAAACAAAGACATGTAGTTTTCCATTTGAGTAAATTTAAACACTTAGTCCAAGAAACAAAGAGCATTTTAATCACTGAGTCTATCAGATCCAAGAGAAGCTGGGGCTGGAGATGAGGAAGGAGATAAGAGCTGCTAAACCATGTAACTATGCAGGTTGGCATATGTACAGTTAACAAAGATGGACTACCCACGATTGCACAGGTGGACCCATAGTTTTCATCTTGGAGCACGAGTAAGTCAGGAGTGCCTAGGTAGATGCGTAAATTAAATGGGATCTAGAATAAATACCTATTCTCCAAAAAGTCAGCAACCAAGGTGAATAAATGCAGATAAAGGCATCGCTTCTGAGAGCGTCAGAGTCTAAAGGCAGAGGTAACCAGAAGTGGAGTAAAGCTGATGGAAACATACACATAGCAAATGACATGAAGATGTTTTCACTTGAAGGCCTCACCTAGATCTGGACAAAGAAGTCACCCTGCTGTGCTTAGGACTTGGGGTTTTAAAATTTCTCTGCTCAACTTCTGACTTAACAATGTATATTTAGCATATACTATATGGAGGGCACAGGGAACGCAAAACATGTTAGACTCAAGAGGAGTTTGAATCTCTTCAGCATTCACAGCTATCGACTTATTGCTCTTCCTGTCTTCCCAACCTTCTTACCACTCCTTCATATGTGATGCTCTCTTTTCTCTCTTTCACCAGCTTTTTGCCCATTTCATTTCTTTTATTTGTTTTTTTTTTTTTGATGTTCAACATATTCCCAGAGAAGATGACCACATTTCTTAATACTTGGATATTTCTCTCTGAACCTCTCTTCATCACTTTATATTATATATATAAATTACTCAGTACTGGGAAGGGGTATAAAGACGAGTATGATATCTATTGAAACACTCATTACTCTTTCATCCAATAATCATTTATTGAGTGCTTAACAAGTGCTAGACATTATTTGGCACACTGGAGGTATAGAAATGGTTGAGATAAATTGCTTGTCTTCATTGATTCACAGTCTAGGGAAAAAGTAAGACATTTAAACACATAAGAGCCTCAGAAGTTTAAGTGAATAACTATTAAAGGCTAGAAAATTTGTCTTCATCTTGTTTTCCTATCATTTGCTAAATCTTAGAATACATTTCACTTTGCTATGTAGCCTATATCTCTGTATATGACATATCTTCTTTTCTTGTCATGATCTGTGTTGTAAATAAAAAAAATTAATAAGAGTATATAATCAGGAACGGTGATTTTTGAGATGGGCATTGAAAGATGGAGTTCAGGTAGTGAAAAGGAGAAACAGAGGTAGAATGTACAGTATGTACAAAAGCATAGGAAGATAAAAATCTTGAGGTGCTCAGATAATGGTAGGTAGTGTGTGTGTGTGTGTGTGTGTGCGCACACACACACACACAGAGTAACTGAAAAGGAATGGCAAGGAACTAATAGAAGAAAAATAAGTTCTAGGCATACTAAGGCAATTGGACCTTATCCTGTAGTCAATGAAGAAATATTAATTTTTTTTTTTTTTAAGGAGAGAAGCAACATGTTTGGTTCAGTGACGGCAGAGTGAAAAATGTGGGTTGGAGTGAGGGAAGCAAAGAGTTAGAAGTTAACTGCAGTTAGAGCTTGGACTCAAGTAATAATGCAAGTAGTATAAATGAAATAACCAGTCTGAATAGTGTTGAAGAATCAGAGTGACATGACTTCAAGAAAGTTCGGATATAGCAGTGGGGAAGACGGGAGAAGCAGGCTTTCATATAGATGATGTATGATGTCCTCATTCCTACAGACATTGAATACATGGCCCTTGGAAGTGACTTAGAATATTTTGGGGACAAAACTTCATTAGCATCAGAAGTTAGTTAGCAATTGTTTATCTTCCCTCGCAGTGTGCCATGAGCTTTCGTTCCATTGCTTGATACCTTGTAAATGATGTCACAAGGCAATGTATGATTGAGTGTCAAACATGTGGCCCCAACAATAATGGTGACATGGTATGACATAAAGAATTTGGGGCTATCCAACAAGAGGCTATAAAATTTGTAAATGTTTGTGTACCCAACATAGGAGCACCTAAATATATAAAGTAAATACTAACAGATCTTGAGGGAGAAATAGATAGTAACATGATAATAGTAGGAGACTTCAACATGCAACTTTTATCTGTGAATAGACCATCCAGACAGAAAATCAGTAAAGAAACATTGGGCCTAAATACTGCATTGGAGCAGATGGACTTAAAAGACACAGAACATTCCATCCAAAATCCCAGAATATATTAGGCCACAAAACAAGTCTTCATAACTTTTAAAAGGGTGGAATTATATCAAGCACCTTTTCTAACCACAATGGTATGAAACTAGACAACAATTACAAGGAGAAAACTGGAAAATGCACAAATATGTGGAGATTAAACAACATGCTACTAAACAACCAATAGGTGAAAAAAGAAATCAAAAGAGAAATCCATAAATATCTTGAGGCAAATGAAAAAAAAACAACAAAATATGGAATGCAGCAATAGTAGTTCTAAGAGGGAAGTTTATAGTGGTTCATGCCTTTAAAAAGAAAGAAAAAAGATCACAAATAACCTAAATCCATACCTCAAAGAACTAGAAAAAGAAGAACCACAAAGTGGAAATAAATAAAATATAAAGTAAATTTTTGAAAATCAAAGAAATTAAGAGGTTTTTTGAAAGATAAAACAAATAAATCTTTAGCTAGATGCACCAGAAAAAGAGAGAGAAGACTCAAATGAGTAAAATCACAAGTGAAAAAGAAGACACTGTAACTGATATCGCAGAAATGCAGAGCATCATAAGAAACTATTATGAAAAATCATATGCCAATGTTTTTGACAAAGTTGAAGGAATGGATAAATTCCTAGAAACGCATAACCTACCAAGCCTGATTCATGAAGAAATTTGAACAGACTGGTTACTAGTAAGGAGATTAAATCAGTAATAAGCAACCTCCCAACAAACAAAAGTCCAGGACCAGATGGCTTCACTGGTGAGTCTACCAAACACTTAAGGAAGAATTAATACCAACACTTCTCAATCTCATCCAAAAAATAGAAGAGGCGGGAACACTTCAAACTCATTTTACAAGACCAGCATTATTCTAGTACCAAAACCAGACAAGGATACTATAAGAAAGAAAATTACAGGTCAATACCCCTAATATACATAGATACAAAATTTCTCAATAAAATATAAGCAAACAAATTTAACAATACATCTAAAGGATCATACATCATGATCAAGTGAGATTTTTTTTCCAGAGATGCTAGGATGGTTCTATATCCACAAATCAATTAATGTGGTCTACTATATCAACACAATAAATTTTTAAAAATAAAATAATAAATTAATAAATTCAGCAAAGTTGCAGAAGACAAAATCAGTATACAAAATTCAGTTGTACTTCTAGACACTAATAAAGAACTTTGAAAAAGAGAAATTAAGAAAATCTCATTTACAATTGCCTCATAAAGAATAAAATACTTAGAAATAAATTTAAGCAATGAGGTAAAATACCTGTACACTGAAAACAATAAGGTATTGATAAAATAAATTGAAGAAGATATAAATGGAAAGAGATTCTGTGCTCATTGCTAGGAAAAATTAATATTATTAAAATGTCCATACTACCCAAAGCAATTTATAAATTCAATATAATCTTTATCAAGATTCCAATAGCATTTTTCACAGAAATAGAACAAACAATTCTAAAATTTATATGGAACTACAAAAGATTTAGAATAGCCAAGTAATCTTGAGAAAGAAGAGCAATGTTGGAGGCATCATGCTTCCTGATTTCAAACTATATTACAAATCTATAGCAATCAAAACAAGATGGTATCAGCTTCAAAATAGTGATATAAATCAATGGAATAGAATAGAGAGCCCAGAAATAAACCCATGTTTATATGGCCAATTAATTATGACAACGGAGCAAGAATATATAATGGGAAAAAGATAGTCTCTTCAATAAATAGTGTAGGAAAACTTGACAGACACATACAAAAGAATGAAACTGGACCACTATTTTACTCCTACACAAAAATCAACTCAAAATATATTAAAGACTTGAAAATAAGACCTGAAACCATAAACTCCTAGAGGAAAACACAGCAGATAAGCTTGAAATTGTTCTTGGTAATGATTTTTTTTTTTTTGATTTAACACCAAAAGCAAAGGAAATAGAAGCAAACATAAACAAATGGGACTACACCAAACTAAAAAGCTTCTGCATGGAAAAGGAAACCGTCAACAAAATAAAAAAAGCAACTTATGGAATGGGATAAAATACTGGCAAATCATACATCTGATAAAGGGTTAATATCCAAAATATATAAAGAACTCATATAACTCAATAGGAAAAAAAAAAAACAAAAAACAATCCAATTAAAAAATAGGCAGAGGAACTGAATAGACATTTTTTCCAAGGAAGACATATGAAGGACCAACAGGTACTTAATAGGTGCTTAACATCTCTAATTATTAGGGAAATGCAAATCAAACCACAATGAGATATCACCTCACACCTGTTAGAATATCTATTGTCAGAAAGACAAAAAATAACAAATGTTGGCTAGAATGTGGGAAAAAGGGAACTCTTGTGCACTGTTGGTGGAAATGTAAACTGGTGTGGCCTCAACAGAAAACAGTATGGAGGTTCCTCAAGAAATTAGAAATAAAACAAATAAAACTATGGTATGATATAGCTATTCCGATTCTGGGTATTTATCTAAAAGAAATGAAATTATTTTCTCTAAAAGATATGTGCACCCTCATGTTGATTGCAGCATTATTCACAACAGCCAAGATAGGGAAATCATCTGCGTCCTGATGGATGAATGGATAAAGAAATTGTGATACATCTACAATGAAATATTATTCTATCATTAAAAGTTAGAAATCCTATTTCCCCTTTCTGTTTCTGCAGGACTAGCCCAGGGCACTAACTGCAGGGGTCATATCATAGGGCCTTACAGGCTTCCCTCTGTTTCCAAGGACTGCTAAGATATTACTAGAAGGAACCAGTATTTGAGACATCATTTTACGGAAGGTAAACTGAAGCCCAGCTGATGAGGGTGGTGGTTCCCATACCTGGCTAGTGAGTGGCAGGCCCAAAGTCCACATCTCCTGAATTCACATTGAAAACTAGCAGGGGCTTGTGTTCTCCCTGGCTGAGAGGGTCTCACTCTGCTAGTTCAAGACACTTAGACCTGGTTCTCTGAAATGGCACTAGCAGGTAATCTACTGCGCTCGGCCATTTACCAGTATGCATTTTTTTTTTTCCAGACAAACTGCTTTGCAATCTACGATGCAACTAAACTGGCTCTTTCCTTCTCAGCTGATCTGTAGCCCTCCCCTGCATCCCTTATCCAACTGCCTCATCTGCGCAGGGCGAGAATTCAAGAAGAGGCCCCTAAAGAAGCCTCACACCACTTCTGCAAACACTTGTCTTCTCCAGACCCTAACAAAGGAAGGTTCTGGGAAAGTAAAGCTGAAAAAGCCGGTTCCATGTACCCCTGCACCTTCACACTCCCAATATCCTGGTGAGACTTCTTCATTCAAGATCTGACTTCTACAGGCCAAGCTCAAGTCCAAATGGAGGTCCAATTCTCCTTTGGAATCACATGAGCATAAGGTCACAAGCTGGATTATTACCCACCTTTCTACTTCCTTTCACCAGTAACTTCCCCTTCAAAAAAGATATAGGGGGAGGGGAAAGGGGGAGAGTAAGAGAGAGGGAAGGAGGGAAAGAGGGAGAGAGGAAGGGAGGGAAAGAGGAAAGAGAAAGAAAAGAAAGAGAAGAAAGAAAAAGAAAGAAAGAAAAAGAAAAAGAAAAAAAGAAAGAAAGGAAGGAAGAAAGGAAGAAGAAAGAAAGAAAGAAGAGAAAGAAAGAAAGAAAGAAAGAAAGAAAGAAAGAAGAAAGAAAAAAAAGAGAAGAGAGAGAAAAGAGAGAGAGAGAGAGAGAGAGAGAGAGAGAGAGAGAGAGGAGGGAGAGGGAGGGAGGGAGGGAGGGAGGGAGGGAGGGAGGGAGGAAGGAAGGAAGAAAGGAAGGAAGGAAGAATTCTGAGCTAGCTCTGAGTGAACATATAAGTAAAGATGTGAAATTTACTCTCTGGACGTCAGTTTTCTAATTTTTTTATAGCTTGTTTCAGGTGTGGCAAAGTGAGGAGTACTCAGGATGACACTTAAGTTTTTTCAAATCTATCAATTTATGAGTAAATACTAATCTTTCATCCCCAAGCTAGTTTCCCCTCTGACTAGACTGGTATTTCCTGGAAGACAGGGACTGCTGAGTTCAACTGGACCCCAACGGCCTGGCACAAGATCTGACATAGAGTGCAGAATTAATGTTAATGAATGATTGACTAAATGAATGACCTTCATATTTTATTAATGATACTATGCTCCATTCTTTCTGCCTTCTGGGGTTAAAACCCTAGAGTTTTCTGTGCCTCCTTTCTCCTTGCATAACTACTCCATCTTGTCTTTGTTAAATCAGGAAACAATTCTTCCCTCTAAGTGTTTTCAGATGTGGCTTCCCTTTTTACCTCCAGAGAGTCACCCGAATCTCTGCAATTCACCTTAAATTTACATAATATTAACAATGTATTCATTTTCTGTTGTAGTCTCTCCCTCCCAAATGAATCCCATATATCACCACCACATTAAGCTCCCACAACTTTGCATCTTAAAATATCAAATACCTACAGTGTACATTTATACTCAATGCTTGTCTTAATCTGGCTCCAACATACATTGGCATGAACTCTCCATTTAACTTGCCACTCATGGTCTTCTAAACACTTGCATAGTTCTGTTTCTGTATGTTGGTTATCACCGTTTCCCTTACCTAGAATGATCTTATCTCTTCACGACCTGTCTAAGTGCACTTCATCTGCCAAGGCTTAGCTTATTATTTCTCCATCAACCCCAAGTCTGTCCAGGTTATATTCTAGCCCACAACACTCTGTCCCTCACACATCTGACAAATAATAGCATCTCATACCTTATTTGGATATCTCTAATACTATTGTCTTGTTCCATATTTATATCTTATAAGCTCCTGGAGGGAGGGGGATGTGTCTTAAGTACCTTTGTATTCCTTATTGTTTAGTGACAACAACAATAGCCAACACATAAATTCATTACTTAAGTGTGCTAGACACTACATCAAACCCTTTATATTCATTATTTTTCTTATTACTCAAAACCATGTTATGTAATGGGTACTATTACTAATTCTATAGATGAGGAAACTGAAAGTTAGATATGTTAAGTAGTTTTCATCAGGTCACCTATAAAGTGACATAATTTTGTTCAATTCCCCCAAAGTTGAATGATTATCAAGGGATGTGTCTTGGTTTTTTCCCCCTCCAAGTGGCTGAAGCAAAAGAGAAGATGAATCATTTTGAGGGTGGGCTATGGAACAGCCTTGAGGATATTAAAGGCCTGGTGAGAGGTGAAAAGTTGTAAGGTGAGGAAAATGTGTTTCAGAATCATTAGATCCATATCTGGGAAGTTACAAATGTAAAAAGTAGCAAAATGCAAAAACATATTGGGCCAATAACTTATGAAAAAGGAGGAAGTTTGGGACAAACATTACTGCAAGACAGAGCTTATATGTTTCTTTAGCTTGGACATTTGGGTAGTATGGAACATTTGCAGTTAGATTTTGAGGAGTAAGTATGCTGGTTAAAATTAAGACAATAATTTGCAGTGGGAAAACTGTGACTAAGTAATATAACTCCATTATAAGTAGCAGGTTGTATTTGGTAGTGTAATGTGTTTAGGGCCTAACAGGAAATTCAGATTACATTCTGGGTTCATTCTTACCCTTGGGAACCATAAAAAGAAAGAATATTCTTACTTTTTACCCAGGAGTCTACCAGAGCTTCTTAGGTTGGGACAACCATAATAGGGATTTGATGACTACTGGCTTCGGGCCGCAAATGAAGCATCTTCTAGACTGAATGAAGCCCTGTGAGCCCATCAAGGACATGGGGAGCCAGTCCTCTTGTTCTGGAAGTGGAGGAAGCAATGGAGAACAATGGGTTTGGGTCAGTTCCCTGGGGGGAACCTCTCAAAGTCCAATACAAAGAGCTCTGACACAGAAAGGATGATGATTGACACTTATCAAGCACTTAGACTTTTTTTTTTTTTTTGGTAATAATGTGCAAGTACAATGTTTGGTACTTCACACATGTCATAATATTTAATATTCACACCTATATGAGGAAATGGGTTGGGGAGGTTAAGTAACTTATGCAAGGTCTCACAGCTAAGTGGCAGGGTGAAGATTCACAGCTCAGTCTTTCAATTCTGAAATATATTTGTGTTATCTTTTGTTCACCAAGTAAAATATCCTGCTCTTTGTGTTCTAACCTCGGCTTTGCTAATAACTGGCTGTGTGATCTTGGGAGCCCTCTTAAAAAGAAGATGCTGACGAAGTTTACTCCTACCCCTGTGAGTCTCTCTCTCTCTCATTATATTATCTAATGACCAAATCCAAATACTAGGTAGAAAAGGTGTACCCAACCTCATTCTGATCACTTTACCTAAATTTTTGTACTGTTAAGATTAAATAACAGGCACAAAAGAATCAAAAGCGAGAATTCATGGGATGCTAAATCCTGGAACAGTAAAATATATAATTCGCATGGTGATAAACATGAAAGGACCATCAGATTTTAAATAAACCAATTTCTCCTGATCTGACCTGTCTTCACATATGAGCTGAGATGGGCCTGAAACTATGAGTGCTTTTGCCTTTGATTTATAAATAGTCCCTATATTCCCAAGAGTCATAATAAAGGTAATGGAGGATTATAATGCTATGTGTCTCCTAAAATTTACAATATTGGTTATCTTCACATGGAAGCTGCAGAGATTGTAGGGAAATCATTATTTACAGAAGAGCTAATAAGACTACCATAGGAGAGGATATTCAATGGTCACAGCACTATCTTTCACAAGTTTGCATTAGTTTTATCTTAATACAAAAAGAAATGAAGTGCTGATATATTCTACAACATGGATGAATTTTGAAAACCTTCAAAATGACATGATCTATGTAAAACATTTAGCACTTATTGGTACCTAGACAGGTCTCAGTCAATGGTGGTATTGTCAATAAAATTCTATCATTATTGTTACTTTTTCTAAAGGTGAGAATGTAAATGAAAGAACCTCTCTCACAGTGTCCAGCCCATGGCAGACTCCATAAAATGTTACTATCTTTCCCCCAGTGAGAACTGTGTTCTTCTCCTTTTCATTGGAAATATAAGACAAGTAAAAACCACATATATTAACTTGCAAAACAGGTCATTGAAAACTCACTCCTCTTACCACCATTTACCTGACTAAAATGGAGACATCATTAAAATAAATTTAAAGGCTCAGTTTCAATAGATAATTTTTCTCTTTCCAAGAAGTCATTGAAAATACACTTTTACCCCCTTGTTCTGGAGTGGCCTCAGTTCAGTGACTTTATCCAGAATTGAAGACAAATGGAGTTCTTATCTTGATTATGAAGTTACAGAAATCATGTTTGTTTCACCTGGAAATTTAGGTTGTTTTGCTTTAGAAGGTGTTCTGTTCTAGACCACATGGTTTCTGGCTGAGTCAAATTCTAGTTTCTTAATCATTCAGAAACTCTCAATTCAATCAGACGATGTTAGTTATGTGTGGAGCCGCCTCCTTGTTCCTCAGTAATATTACAAAGAAACCACCAGCTTTTGTTGATTAATTGTAAACCACTCATCCTGCCACTTAGTGGGAGAAATCTACAAAAGACTTCATCTGGGAAACACGATAGTTAAGATTTTACTTCTCCTGCTTAGATTTCAGATTTTCTTACATTTTTATTCTTAACCTGGGAACCATGTATTAAGTACCTTTAGGTGAAAGAGACCTGCTTTCATCAATTTTTACATGGGAATTCAGGTAAGTTAGATAAAAACATGTGATATATTTAAATAGTCAAGGGAATAGAAAAATAAACATATCTACATGGTGGGGTATGGGGACAAACTACCCATCAATGCTTCTTTGTTATTACTGTTGGTATTCTGATTTCAATAATCATGGTCATTTGAGGTCTTGGAGGTAATTTGAGAAAAAGAAAGCAAAGAATGGTGTAAGCTGCAAAAACTTAGAGATATTATTGATTTCTGGATATCTGGCTAGACAGCATGGGTACAAGGGTCATGGACAATTCTATCCTAGCTCTAACTAGACAAAATGAACAGAGACAAACCATTTCTTCATCTTAGTGTATCAACTTTCATCCTTACTGGGCTGTTAGTTCTGTGAAATCCCCCTTTTTAACTGATCTTTTGGCATCTTCTGTCTTTTAGCTTGTTCCTTCCCCCATCCTCCTCCTGTCTAGCCTTAAAAGATTAAAAACAACTGATAAGGAAACATACATCTTTATTCTTCCCCTATTTACATCGTTCTGCTTTCTATTCCTCAATAATATGTTGTGATTAGCAGCACTCAAAGATGTTGGTCT
This sequence comes from Eonycteris spelaea, assembly GCA_003508835.1. Taxonomy (NCBI): domain Eukaryota; kingdom Metazoa; phylum Chordata; class Mammalia; order Chiroptera; family Pteropodidae; genus Eonycteris; species Eonycteris spelaea. The sequence goes on along the minus strand of PUFA01000050.1, from coordinate 9,230,057 downwards.
CCAGAATTTAGCAGCCAAAGGAAAATGAACAAACCACAGAGAAGTTGTTACATAAAAAGAACTAGTCATTTCATTTTGAAGAAAGTATCCTTCACAAAGAAGTACCAGAAAAGGAAAAGTTTGAATATTTCCCTTTTTTAAATCTGGTTACTTAGTTCACTCTAATTGAGACAATTTTAAGTTTTTCAACACTATTGCTTTTTCCCTGTGACTTGAAACTTCTCCTTCCTTCCTATTCCCAATGACAATAACCTTGTTTGGAATCTTAGGGCTATGAATAGCTATGTGTCATGGAGGAGGTACATGCGGAGTGACCCCATTGTCAAGATAGTGGGATATTGGTGAGAAAAAGTTTTATAGGGGAGATAATTCTTGAACTGACTCTTGGAATATGAGCCAATATTTGTCTGAGGGTTTTGGGAAGAACAGTCTAGCTGGAGCTGATGTGATTGCTGACAGAGAATTATAAGAGATAAAGCTGTGGCAGTAGGCCGTGACCAGATTTCACAGGGCTCTCTTCCATGTTATACTAAGAAGTTTGGATTTTTATCTCGGGAGCAATGGAAAACCAATGATGAACCGATCTAGTAACTCCCATGTTTCTGGCTTGAGCACCTATGTGAATAATATTGTTATTTACAATGAGAAAAATATGAATGAGGAGCTCCTTTGGGGCAAGGATAGCTCTGTTTTGTATAAGCTGAGTTTGAAGGGCCCGTGGAACTTCAGAAGGTGTTCATTGTGTAATTAGGAGCTCAGGAGAAAAATCTGGGCCAGTGACTTAAACCTGAGAGTAAATAGCCTAAAAGGTTGAGAAAGTTATGGTATGATTGTAATTTTCCATGAACTAAACTGTATAATGAGAATATAGCAACAAATAGGTAGCCAACAAAACGGGTTAGGAAGGGATGATCAGAGTACCAAGGGTGAATCAGGAGGGAGCCACTTTGATAGAAGCCATTGGAGGAGGAAACTTCAAGAAGAAGGTCATCAACCATTCCAGATGCTACCAAGGAGTGGTCAAGTCTTATGAGTATTGAGCTCTGTTATTAATGGCTTTGGCAAAAGCCATTTCAGAAGATGGAATTCCAGAGGGATGGAGAGGGACTAACAGTTTGGAGGAAGATTGTCAAGGCAAGATACTGAGAAGCTGGTCTTCCTCTGAACCTTGTAGAGTGAAAGAAACTGGGAAGGTATGGGACATAGGGTATGAAGGCACTGAGTTCCGGCAAAAAAAAAAAAAAAAAAAAAAAAAAATGTAGGAAAGAGTAGACCAGAACAAAGTCTCTGTTTGGGAAATCAGTAAGAGGGGACATTGTATAATACCACTTTGACATGTTTTGATCTCCCTTCGCAGTAAAGAAGGAGCCAGTTGTTTTGGACCACCGGTGTAGGCCAGTGTGTCAGCAGGAGCTGGATTGAGGGGGTATGCAGAGGGCTGGCCCTAGTTCTGCACACATGGACCTAAGAATGATCCAAGAAACTGTTTTCAAGAAGCAGTACTGGATTTTCTCTGAGGCCTTTTTCAGCTCTAAAATGTTATGATTCTGTGATTAATTTGTTAAATAAATTAATAGCGCAAACAGTATTTCAAGAGCAATGTTTAAATTACTTGTGAGAACAAACTTTTTAAGTACCTTCAAGCATCATCAAAACATCCACTCCCATAGAAATAATTGATACACCAATTATAAATCTTTCTTAGCTATTCATTCAAGCAGATATCCTAAGAACTACACTTGGCCACATTCTATTTACCTAGTTCAAGTTCTTGTTTGTATTTCAAAGCCATTAAACTGCATTTCTTTAAACAGCATGTTTCAGCCTGGCCAGGCCCCTCAGTGAATTATTAAAGTTTTATATTATGTGCAAGATGGGTTCTTGATGAATTGGTTCATCTTTGGAGAAATGCCACTTCTTCTTAATTTAGGACACAGCTGTTAGAATTGCAGACTTCATCAAAAATGGCCATATATAACTCAGACAACTTACAGATACATTTCCTCTCAATTGGCATGGTCTTTGAGGACAAACCACACTCTAAAATGTTTGTGAAACAGGAAAATGTGGTGTCGAGATGATCAAAACAAGATATAAAATGATATATTTTCATAAAATTTGCATACATCATTAAAAAATACCCTATGGTACACCTATAAAATGAAAACACAGCCTTTAAGGTAGAGGTTTGAAAAATATATAGGTGGATTATATGTGACCGACAGACCCCATAATAACAATTAAACTTTTCTTAAAGTTTGAGAGGATATCAGCAATTCTTCCTACCATTGAAAAAGCAGTTAAAACCTCTGTTATTCATCTCATTCTTTGGTTATTTTATACTGGGATGAAATGTGTGAGCTCCTTCACCACTCTGAACCTTAGTTTCCTGTAAATTAGAGGCTATTGGGCAGGACCCTGGCAGAAATTGGATGGCACATACAAAATGGGTGATTTAAGGAGCATTTAATCAAAGGCTATTTACAGAAGTGTAGGCAGAATTCAGAAAAAACAACAAGTGATGAGATAATTTCCAGAGGTAGCAGGAGCAAGGGCCCTGCAAACAAGTTCTATGTAAAAGTTACCAGACATGATTTGTGACCTTAGGTGAGGGATGCAGTCAACCTGTAGTAAATATGGGAGAGAGAGCTAGGGACCTCACTGCCCACTCACCCTTCACAAATCTTGCTGTTGCTTCCAATTGGCCAAACCCAACTAGAAGCCAGAGGTCAAGGGAATCAGTTGAAGCATCTTATATGGGCTCACTTTCCAGGGCAGAGAAGGGAGATGATGGATCTGAAGTGTCATAGAATACTATCCACCATGATGGACAGTAGAGGCACCAACCATATAAGGTTGATGTGAAAATTAGAGAATAATGGAGAATAAGTACTTAGCACAGAATTTAACTCATTTGAAGTACTTGGCTTAATAAATATTATTAGCTACCATTGTTTTTTATTGACAGAGGCATTCAATGGCATTTAATGATATGACTTTCAAAGAGTAGTATATTAGTTCCCCGCAAAGTAAGAGCCCAAGACAAAGGTTTTTGTGTAGGTAGTTTGTTTTTGAAGTGATCCCTGAGAGCATGAATGATGAATTGAGGAAAGAGGGAAGGAAGGAAAGCCAATTCAAAGATACATTATTAATTTGACTATCACTATATGCACTGAGGGCTTGATCCAGCCAGGATCTTCTGAAAAAGACTTAGAATGTATTCAGAATAGTCTGCTAAAGAATATAGGGCTAGTGGAAGAACACTGCTTCATCAACCATTGACAAAGTTTGCCTTATATGGTGCTAAATTTCTTGAACTTCTAAGCTGCACATTCACGAGTCCAGGCAGGTTCCCCCAGGTGTCCCATGATACATTAGGCCCAGGACTGAAAGCTAGAGTTAAGGTTTTACCAGGACTGAAAGCAGCTAAGTTAAGGTTTTACCAACTGCTTGCTGCTACAATGGCTAGAATAAAAAAGGGCCCAGAAGAACACAAGATGGGGCATAAAAGATGTCTAATAGTGTCAGCCAGGCTAATATTAGAGACAGACTGAAGGTATTGGAACAGATAAATGTGACTTGTATAACGTTACAGTGATATGCCAGATTTACTTGCAAATTTTGCCCAAGTCTAGTGTTTTCCTGGAGAATAAATTAGATCCATGACATGTTACAAGTAAGAGATCAAATTTTTGAAACAGTTTAAAATACAAGGTTCCGTTTGAACACCCACCATAGTTTGCCATATAGTCTGGTGCAGAAGGCTAGCACTAGCATTCAAGGACATTCGTGAGTGTTCTGATGCTATCTACTTAGTCTGGGAGTCAGAAAAGATTCCCTTGAGAAATTATGATTGCATCAAGACTAAATAAGCAGGAGCTAGGCAAGTAAAGAAAGGGAACAACATTCCAGACAGAAGGAAGAGCTCCTTAGACCGACCAGATCATGGCCTACTCAAAACTGGGAAAATCCATTGTAGCAGGAGTGAGGGGGAGAAGTGGCTCAAGATGAAATTGAAAAAGCGGGAGGTGGTGGGGCAGGGAGAGATTATGTAGGGTCTCACAGGTCAATAAAGCATTTGAAGTTCCTCTTGGAAAGTCACTGAAGTTTTGTTTGTTTGTTGTTGTTGTTTTGTAATAAATATGAGATTGATAAGATTAAGCTGCATATTTAAAAGGGTGCTTGATGGAGGACAGGGAAATAGATACAGGGAGATGAGTGAGAGATCATGATTGACATACTGAAGACACAACTAAGTGGTTCAGTAAAGATGGCAAAGAAGGAGAAGGAGGAGATAAGGAGAAAAGGAGAGAGAGAGAGGAGAGAGAGAGAAGAGAGAGAGAGGAGAGAGAGAGAGAGAGAGAGAGAGAGAGAGAGAAGGGAGAAAGAGGAGGGGGGGAGAGAAGGAAAGAAAAGAAGGAAGGAAGGAAGGAAGAAGGAAGATTTATAGCATGACCTGGAGCAGATCTGAGGGAAGTTGGCAGAGTAACATTATCCTAAGAACAGGGTTCTAACAGTCTATTAATACTATTAATAGTTGATTGGATAACTCTGTTGGGAGAGGTCTGTTCATTTTATTGTTAAGGTGATTAACAGCACCCCTGGCCTCTCCACATTAGATGCCAGTAGCAACCTTTTCTTCCTACCTTTGATAGTCAAAAATGTCTCCAGATATTGCCAAATGTCCCATGGAGGGGGAACCACTACCAGTTTAGAACTAGACCTTATAAGTTTTTAGTAACATTAGAAAGAATATGGATAATTTAAGGTCTCTAACAAATTATTTTTAAACCTCATTTTATTGCTAACAAAACCAACAGTTTGATTATCAATTTTTAATCTTGAAAATGCTTGATTTACTTCCAGATAGTTTTGATTAATAGTATTTTAGTTCAAACAACAAGAGAGATGTTTACTACAACCTGTCTGCTATCTGAGCCCAAATGTTTCATGTGTGGAAAATAAGTCAAGTTGAAAAACAAGTTGAGTCAGTAGGTCACTAGAACTGTGTGTAAGTAAACTTTTATGCAAATTCATCTCCATTGTGCTGCTGAAATAGAAACACTGAGAAGATAAAAGGTTGGCTGTGATCAAATACAAATACTCATTTTTTTCATTTTCCGTAGACCAGAAAGAGTATAAATGACTTTTCCATGATGCAGAAAAGCAATTTTACTTGCAAATCATTGAACTATCCATTCTCCATCTTTCAAAAGAATGATCTTGCCACTGCTGGAAACTTCTCTCATTAAATGTTGTGTGTCTCTTCCACTCCATTTTTAATACCTTAGCTGAAGGGATATATATTTTTTAATATGCAAATCTGATCATGCTTTAAAGCTGATTATTGGCTTGCCTTTGTTTTCAGGCTAAAGATCATAATCCTCATCAAGTCTCCTTAGGTATGTCTTAAGCCATGTATCCCTATGTTACATGTACTCTAGCCATACCCATCTTACCTCAGTTGTTTGGATATTTTATGTTACTTCCCATCATAGGCTTTCCTTTGCTTGGGAAATGCTTCCATAACTTCTTCAGTCTAGTTAACTTATTCTCATCTTTCAGATCTCAGCCCAACTAACATTTCTTTAGGGAAACTTCTCTAACCAACCCCCACAAAGCACTCGAGTAAACAAACAAATGCCTTTGTCAAATAGTCTAATAGCATTGTATATCTTTTCTTCATAGTTCTAATGGCATTTGTAACTTTATGTTCATATATGTGCTTATTTGATTAATGTCCATCTCTTCCACTTAATTGTCATCTATGGAGCAGGCACTATATATCTTACCATTGTATGCCCAGCACCCAGTATAGTAGCTGTCAGTAACTATTTGTTAAATTAATAAATTCATTAATTCATTAGTCAGTATTGCATCACAGGCAAACATATGCATCAGAGGTTAGCAAACTCTGGCCCACTGGCCTGTGACCTGTTTCTGTGACCTGTTTCTGTAACTAATGTCTTACTGGAATACAGCTACATCAATGTGTTTACTATTTCCTTTGACTGATTTTATTCTACAAAGACCGTGTTGAGTAGTTGTGTGAGAGCATGTTGCCTGTAAAGCCTAAAATACTGTCTGGTCCTTTACTGAAAAAGTTTGCTGATCTCCGATCTAAGCCATTTACCTTGTTTGTCAACCTCCAAAAGTTGTTTACCTAAGTTACTTATTAGCCAGTTACCACACTACCTAATCCCAGGAAAATATGAAATAAAAATAACACAAATATATTTTTTCATTATCAAAATATTTAATATTAGCAGTCCCACAATGAGCACTTGCCATGTGTGAGCCACTGGGTTAAGCATGTTACTTGCATTATCTCATGAAACCCTAACAAGGCCCCATTTTATTTGAAAAAGAAAGTAGTCAACTTCACTCAGTTTCCCAGAACCATGAAGCTGATGCAGAGAAATGTATGTCATCATCAGCTTTCTGTTTGTTTGATTCAGTCATTAACTGGATGCTAGGGGGACGGGTGCGTGGTGACGACTCTGGGTTACTGTGGCACAGGATGGGGTAATGGTGGGATCCCTCAGAAGTAGTTAGAATCAGCAGTGGCCCTTGTTTTAGGTGGGTTCAAGCATGGCACTAATTTGGCAGGGTCCTTGATGGCAAAAAGGAAAAACTGGCTAGAAAGAATCACATTGGCTGGGAGAGTAGTGGAGAAGGCCTTGAAGGGATTCATAGCCTGCTGACTGGTCCCAATATTCTAAAGAGGTCAGATTTGGAAGTGAGAAAATTGACAGGCAAGGAACTTGGGAAGTCAAGCTGGAGGCTAAAAAATCCAGAATGGGAAAGTTGAAAAAGTAAGACGGCAAGGTCTATATTCCATAGGATGAAGAGAACTCAAGCTGGGCAACTAAATATTGGCATCAAGGCACAGGTCTGAGTGAATAACTATGAGGTACAGAAATGAGAATGCAGCTTGCTGGGAACTTGACATTTTGAGGACCCATCTGCCCATAGCCAGAGCCAGATTCTCAGTGTGTAAACACCTCATTTCTAATGGTAGAGTCAATCCTGTCTACTTGGTTACAAAGAGGTGGGAGAGAAGATAATTCTTGGCAGGTATAAGAAAAAACTCTTCCTTCAGCAACCCTGAGCCCCACCCCTATCATCAGCTGTTAACACAACCAGCATATCATGTGTCCTGTCTCCCAAACATAGTCAATTTCTATTTCCCCATTTTCCTTTTCTCATGCCATTGAAATGATCTGGGATGGCTTTATCCAATGTTACCACCTAGAAAAATACCTACTCATCTGAAAGGGCCCAGTCCACATGTTACATCTCCTCAGTAGTTTTTTCAGACTTTCTCACCCCTCAGGAAGAATTAATTACAACATCTCTGTGCCCATAGCTCTTCTTACATAGAACTTTTATAAAGCATTTATGGCTCCCCATTAGCCATAGGACAAAGACAAATCCCTTTTGTGTGGCTTATGAGTTCCTGCATAGGTCCCATCCCATCTCATTAATTTTGTACTCAGTGCTCTTCATCACATTGTTTCCTGACCTTGATGGAGTTATTTCTTCTGCTTAGAAGGCTCCCCTCTTTGTCTGTCCGTTGCTAGCCTTCTTTCAGATATCAACTGGGGAGAGCCTTACCTGGGTTCTTTGACTTGATCAAATGCCCATTTCAGGTCTCATAGCTTCATGGGCCTCCCCTTCATAGCCTGTAACAGAGGTGATTCTATAAATATTGGTGTCTGATTAGCTGCCTCTCCCACATACCACATGTGCCAGAAGTTGAAGAAATGTTTCTGTTGTTGCTGGCCTATATTTCCAGTTGGTTCAGAGTCAGCACTGAACACATAGTAGTCACATAGTGGATCTTTCTACCTCTTAAGATAGAGAGTTCCTGGGAGGCAAGCCTGTAACTCTTAGTCCTTTAAACCCTCAGTGTGTGTCACAGTACCTGATACATGGTACATGCTCAGTTAAGGTATTTCCAATTACATCATCTTCCATTTCAGTATCATGGATTAGTTTCAAATTTGATCAGCAATCATGGTTTTTTGAGCACAAAGATGGCAAGACAAGAGACTGTCCATGAAGAAAATGTCTTTCCCTTGGAAATATCTTTATTACATAAATTTCTTTCAGTCATCCCATGGCCTCTACAACTTATTCCTCATAAACAGCGCTCTTTCATCCCTGATACTCTGGTGATCCATGTAGAATCCTCAGTGAGTGGCTTTTTCTTCTTCTCTTCTCTTGATCTTGATCAACTTTTAGATTTTCTTTCCTGGTAATTTCATCATAATCACATTTCTGCACCTCCTACTCTTCCACTCCAAGTCTGTGCTACACCACAGGAATCATTATTTGCTTTCATAATTCTGCCAAATTAACTCTACTCTCATCCTCCCACAGTTTTCCTTCAAGAAGCAAAATGACAGTATAAAAGGAGTACCAGAAAAAAAAAAAAAAGATCGTGTTCCTCCACTTGATGCAAAAGAATTATAAAGGTAGATGTAGGAGGAATAGTTTTCTTTTTAAGACAAAGGTGGAAGGTGGGCAACTCGTGATGTTCTTTTTCATCTAAACAAAGAGGGAAATAATGGATATAATTAAACTTTCTGATGCTTAAGTCTTAAAATGCTACATGAGCGGTTTGCCCTCTGGCCTCAGTGTCTTGTTCTGAATGAGGGAATGAGCCTAGACAGGGATCTACAAACAGAGGACAGAGCCTAGAAGAAACTCAAAGCTACTGTAGAAGTGATAGCTCTGCAGAGGAAGCTGGAGGGGCTCCTGGGACCCTCCAGTCTCCACTGGGGATGGAATTTGATTCCTAATCTTTTTCAGTGCTTAGACCAGTTTTTGGAACATAGGTATTTGTTGAATGAATGACACTATCTTACAGGTTGAAGTTTATTGTGATATTTTATTTGCAGAATAAAAAGCATTTTAGTGACCAAAAACAAACTTTTGCAGTCTTCACTATTGCCCTGAAAGAAAGGAACAGGTTTGTGGGTTGAAAGCAGAAAAGAAGAATAGCACATTTCTGTTGACAATCAGAAAGCCAAGACCATTAAGGGTCAGATAATCATGTATTTGTGGCATTGCAAATGCCAAAATATCTGTTCCATTCTCAATTTAGTACATAGAAAGACAGAAAATTATATTGGAGCCAGGGAAAGGCCAGATAATACTGGAACCCTTCCTAAATACTACCTTCTTTGTGTCACTCCTGCTAAATGAAAGTAATAATTACCCCTGTCCCCAAAGGGATATGGCCTGGGGGCCAGGGATACATTAGCTCTGTCTCATCTCCCCAGTTTATTGTCTCATATAGTCCTATGGCAGATACCAAGATGGACACATAAAAAAGAGAGCTAGAAGCATAGGCAGAGGACCAAGGCTTGTTGCTAAGAGACAAAAACTGAAAGTCAGAATTCAGATTTACAAATTATTACTGGCCAAGATTTCTTGCGCTGGTTCTGAGCTATCAGAGTTTTTCCAGAATTGATTCCATTAATAGTTTACTAAGTTTTAAGGAGTTAGCCTATCTGAGAAACCCAAGATCAAGAAAAGGACCTGCGATGTTCAACTCCTAAGGCAATTCCCAGGCTTCCATAACCATGCCTTGGGAACTGGGCTGCTAATGAGAACCCAGAATACCCTTCTATGCCCACCTCAAAGAGTGACTTGGAGTTCAATTGCCAGGGGAAAGCCTCTTTGTAAGCAGGGCAATGGATGGGATGGGCTTCCCATAGAAACCCATGGCCCTAGGGACATACATTCTTATGATTTTTGTCCAGCAGAGTGTGGAATATGGTGTTTGTATTTTTTTCTTCTATATTTACCAAATGGGAGTTTCCATTGCTGTTGTTCTGTCTCTACTGTTTTATATTTGGTATGTTGAGGATGGTTAACTTCATTGGTTAGCCCTAGGTTCTACTGTTGTGAGTTGTCTGGACCTAGTCAAGGTAATGTACATGATTCAGAGATGCTAGATGAGGATGCAGTTTTGGAAAAGTGATCAAATTCTCAGTTAGGTAGGGACACTTTTGGAATTACATGTATTCAATAAAGGTTAAATACGTATGCTGGGACATCAAGGAGCAGGATACAGTGAATATCTGTTGCTTATATCATCCAGTATGTCTTCACCCTTTTTATAGCAAAAACTCCCTTCCTTTTCTTGGGATAATTCTTCCTTCCTATTCCATGAGGTGCTAATGGAGCTATTGGTTGCAGTACTCTCTGGCCACAGGGATGGGTAGCAGTCGTATTCCTCCTCCCAGAGATAGTGATTAGTCCAAGGAAAAGGCACATGACCAAACAAGCCAATTAGAGTCTTCTTGAGATTATTATATGGACTCTGGGAAAAATTAACTTGCTTTTTCTGTTGGGTTTTGGTGTCAGAATATTCTAGGACTGGGGTTACAATGGCTATTTTATCAGCAAATTAAGGGAGAACAGCTACTTAGAGAAGCAGAGCAAGAGAGAGGGACAAAAAGGGAGAAAGAGTAATAGCAAGAGACATACAGACCTAGACTTAATGACTGAATTTAGGTCCTAGTCATTCCCGAAACAAGTTCTACCCCCAACTTCCTAGTTGCATAAGCCAATAAATTCCCCTTCTCCTTTGAGCTAGTTTGAGTTGAGTTTCTGTTGCTTGATACTGAGAGGATCCTGACTAGTAGAATTGAGTGTCCTGCATATGAAGCCTAGGAAGCCTTTTCTGAAGGTTTTATGAAGAATTTTAATAGCGCTTTCTCCATGCTGGGAGTACCAAGATTACCATTTAGTGTTGCCCTTAAGACATCAGGGCAGACAGCTGCTCTACCTGCATAAGGCACATTTGCAAGTGACTTGTGCCAAATCAATAGCATCTTGCTCACGCAGCTCTAGAAAGAGCTCTAGAACCTTTCATGCTGAACCAGCTTGGACTGCTGAGGTCTACAGTCTAGACCACCTGTTGAGTCATTGATATGGTTAATGACTTGTTGATTTTACAGGCTCCTGAGATTAATGGTGAGCTATGGGCAAGGAGAGAAAGAAGGTTCTTTAGTTACTCACCTAAGCAAGCTCACTAATATCATGGAAAACTCTGCCAGTGCTAATAACTTTGTGTCTGAAACATTTTGTACCAGGGAACCCAGGCCCACTTACAGGAGACTAAAAATGGGCAAGATTTTCAGGTATAGCTCTGCTTTCCCTTTCTGTCTATTTTGACTTATTGCAGTGGTATATTCTGGGTGTCAGGTCCTCCTACAGAACCGCACGATAGTAGATTTCCACCAATTGTGGTATTTGTTAACTCATAAGACCAGTTATCAACCTGTTCCAAAACTAAATACAGAAATTTGACCAGCATCTGCTGCTGTGATAGGATCAATGATCCATGAGACTAGAAGGCTGCTCTAGGAGCATGTACCCTGGGATTCCCTAAGAACTGCTCCTCAGAAAGAATCTGCGTTCTACAGTATTTTCAGCTGTTATCCACTGTTGTAATACTGGTGTGATGGTAAGGTGTGGGGTAGGGAGAGTGTTCTATAATCTTCTAATTAAATCTTAGTCTTTTAGTGGGCCTGTGTTTCAAGTGTTTCTCCAGAGGGTTAGCTTTTATTTCCCTGCATCCTACTCTTTTCCAATCTATTTGCCTGAAGCTCTGACCTTTGTTAAATTTTCATTTCCCCCCTTTAAGCAAGACAGGAAGGCTAGAGGGGGCTGGAATTGGAGGAATGCCTTCCATCCACTCCCAAGTTGAGAGAAGACACTGGTAGTCTTTTCCTTTAGAGCAGGGGTCCCGAACCCCCAGGCCGTGGATGATACCAGTCAGTGCATGGCCTGTTAGGAACCAGGCTGCACAGCAGGAGGTGAGCAGTTGGGGAGTGAGCAAAGCTTCATCTGCATTTGCAGCTGCTCCCTAGTGCTACCATCTCCACTTCAGCTTCACCTCAGATCATTGGGCATTAGATTCTCATAGGAGCACTGGTCCTTGGTGTCAAAAAGATTAGGGACCACTGCCTTAGAGAGCAGGCCTCATATAGAGCAGGCTCTTCCCCTTTCCCAAAGCCTAGAGGGCATCTTTCTCAGATCTTCATCCTAAGAACCTGGGGGGAAGGGGGTTCCTGAAAGGAAATTGCATTCAGGTGTGGGGTCCGCTCTAAGACTATGACCCCCAGGAATTTCTCACTCTCACATTACTCCACACTCAGCCTCTAGCAATTTATCAAAATTACCATTTAAGTGTTCCTACCAATTTATCGTTCCAACAGCTTCTGTTCTTGGCTAATTTAGCAGGTCTTGGCTGTATTTCTCTGGATGTCTCCATCTCTTCAGATTTCAGAGTGGCAGTTTGCCCTGTAACCTAAGTTCCCTAGTAAGTCCAAGAAAAACTACCAATTTTTAATTTGTACAATTTTTTCTTGTCATAAGAACCGTAGTGATGACTTCCAAACTCTGTAGATGTTGTAACTGAGGCCAGAAGTCACAAGGGAATTCCTATGTGCCAGTTTCTTCTTGGTCCTCCAATTCTCCAACCCCTTAACTCCTTTTTTGGTTTCCATGCAGAAGGAAGAAAAGGAACATGGCCGCAGCCTTCACCCCTTACGCTAATGACTCATTGGGTCCCTGGGAGCCAGTCACTTTGATGGAGAAAGTCAGGTGTTACTTCTCAGCTCAACACCGTTCTTAGTGGGCATAGATAAAGGCATCATTAATCTCTTACATTCCTTTCAGCACTTATCATGTTACATCACTTATTAATAAGTCAAATCATCTTTTACTGTAAGCACCAATCTATCTAGTGGTAATAATTTACCACAACTCAATCTCCTCTCTCCCATTTTATCACAGTCTTAAGTTTGGTAAATTTTTCTGCCATTCATGTTATTGCACAGTTCTAGGCTTATAAAGGACAACAGCAGCACTGATCACAGAGAGGCAAATAATCTAAATATTTTACCTTTATGATTGCTTACCAAGGTATATATGATCCAAGAGCATTTGGAGGAAGTATGATGTCTGGGATGCCTTGAAATAATATGAACTGCCAATCACACTCAAAGGTATGCTCAGCCCTTAGACCATGCAGGTGCCCCCACTCATGATTTATTCAAATACCTTGCAGGCTGTGTAGTTTTGGAGGAGCAATCCATTGCTGACATATTGGTGAAAAAGCAAGGTGAGATCAAACTGAAATTTTCTGCGGATGAAATGCAGTCTTGTCATTTAACTACAGTGGTTGAAGCAAAACTCTGATTTAAGCGTAATTCTATTGATAGGTCAAAAGTTCATATGATCTGGAGCAGGGTATAAGATAGAGCAGGGGCTTAGTTTTTCTCAAATCTTTGAGGTCATGTGGGTCGATGGCTAACACATTTCCCAACTTCTCCAAATGCTGAAAGCATGTGATAAGAAGTGGGGAAGAATCATTGTTTTATATTTTTAAGCCCCAGTCCTCCATGCTGCCCTTTTTTTAATTTAAAGGTTAATTTTATTAATTTTTCAAGGATTCTTGTGTGTCTAGGTAAAAATGGTGTTTGAAATGCTAAACTATCAGGAGCAGAGGATCAGTTTTAGAGGATTGTGGCTCTATTTCATGCTAGTACATTTCACACGGAGAAGAAAAATACTGAAAATACTACTCGTATTTCTTTGTTTGCCACAAAGTAAAAAAAAAATTAATAATACCCATGATGATAATAATCTGAATTGCCTTACAGCTTACACAGTGTATGATTAGAAGTCAAATTCTGGCTCACTATGTGGGGAATAGTAATATCCTAAGCTAGGATAAGCGGGTTTTCTGCTGTTACTCTCACAAGTGAATGAGACTAGAACTTGGTTCCCCACTGCAATCCGCTGGACAGACCTGTGAATTCTCTTGTGATTTATAAATAAATTACATTAGATTGGTAATAATCTCTAATTATACCCACATCTAACCATTGCATTTTCTGCCTACCTAGTTAGTCCTATGCCTTTTTATTATACCAGACCATGGCTTGTGGTTTGGGTTCAAGGATGAGCAAGAATAATAGCTAGGATTGAGTTCAAGTCTTCTTTTTTTTTTTTTTTTATCAGGGTTTTTACCAAAACGAAGGAAAGAAAGAGATGATTGGCTATGGTTTTTCCATGCTTACCGTGGAAACATAACTGATGGTGTTCTTGACTGTGTGGTTGGAGTAAGATGCCCACTAGGGCAGAGGAGCATAGATTCTGCCATGTTTCCACCCCAAAACCACTTAAGTCACCATACAAAGTAATAATTCTGTTACTCAGGACTAACAGAGATTCTAGGGCTTGAAATTCTTGTTGTGCCTGAGCCAGAGTAACTGCAGCTGCATTCCCCATGCATGTCCACTTAAAGACTCCCTGTGGGTGGTTCCAGGCATGGCCTCTAATAACCATTCACAATAGAAATGTAGTGGTCTCAAGGAATAACTCAGTTTGACTCTTCTCAACTAATTCCATCCAAGCACGTTCTGTAATTGACAGTGTCTGACTTCCAGTTACTGCCGACTGTGGCAATTTCTTCAGAGATCTCATCTTAGGAAGGACGTGTTTCTTCAAATGAATTAGGCTCTGATTGTCTTCATTAATGTCTTGGCACTTGACTGGGTAAACTGTACCGTACCTCATGCAGAAGTAGGTTGGTCTTCCATTGGCCATGGGAGGAGACATCTTGGTCACCCCTTTAACACCCTCTTGGCTCCAACCAGTGCTGTGGAGGTATTGACCATCGTTATAAAGTTGCAACTTGACAGTACCAGACAGTACTTCAGGCGTGTGCCAAGTATTTCTCAGTTTTCTGCCTTGAGACCTCTCTGATGCTGCAGGAAATGGATCTGCCCTCTCATATGTTTAACCTGGAAATCCACGTGTGCATGAAGCCACTGGCAGGCAGGGGCCATTGATAAATACTTCCTTCTTTGAGTTCCTGGATAGAGGATCTGAGTCACATTCATATTCACGAGAACCTTTGGAAGGTCTCAATAGGATCGCATGCGATTGCCTATTCAATAACACTTCCTCAATGGTTTCCTCCATTTCCACCCCATTTCCTTCACCTGCCTTGGACTCCTAATTCCTGAGGTCACATTTAGAAATAAACCACCTACAAGCAAGCCTTTGTCTCAGACTCTACTTTCAGGGAAAGCCAAGCTAAGATACATTGACACAAGGATCTAAATTGGGCTTTTAAAGTTGCATAAGAAGATGTCAGCATTGCTACCTCTGTATCATCTGCTTTCTGGAGAGTAAGGATCTCCTTTAAGTCTTATTGGGTTGTCTGCAATAGAACACTTGTGAAAATCTGAGAGGTGGTTGAGAAGAAATAACCTTGATAGGGAAAAACAAAGGGGTGTGATGAGTGTATCAGGATCCTGAGGGAAAACAGATGGCACACTCACGTCACAATAATTCAAGGATGACTTTAGACAAAGGGATTTATTCCAAAGGTGTGGGCCAGATGCAGAGAAACCAACAGAAACCCAGGGTTAGCAGCTGACGGTTCCTTTAGGATAGGATTGCCAGATAAATATAGGATGCCCTGTTAAATTTAAATTTTAGATAAGCAGTGACTAATCTCTTAATATAAGTATGACCCAAAAATATTTCATGGGGTATACTTATATTGAAAAGTACATTGTTTGTCTGAAATTCAAATGTACCTGACCATCCTATATTTGTCTTTGCTAAATGTGGTATCCTTATCTTAGACTCTAAAGGAGGAGAGATGATAGAGAATCTATAAAGAGAGAGTCATATAGAATAGGCTATTCTGGGAGGAGTAGTAATCTCGGGTCTAGGGATGCAGGCAATTCAAGATAACCTCACAGGAGAGAAACCGAAGAATAAATACTGTGATCTCAATCTTTCTGCTTCCCCTGATCTTCTGCCAGGGCATACCTCTGGCTGAACCATACCAGAAACCAGAGGGCAGGGGAGCCTGTGGACACGAAGAGGTCAACCTCTCCGGGCATGGTGCAGGGTGGAGAGGGTGGCAGGGGCATCTGGAGGGGCAAATGGAAGAAATCCAGGACAGCAGTCATTATTCCTTCTGCTTTAAGTGGAACTTCTCTAAGCATTCTCTCTGATCCAAGTGAAATCACAGAAAGTGACATCCCTAGACCAGAATTCAGGCCGTCTGACTATTCTTCCTGCTCCCTTTCATTATTTTTCTCACCTTGTCTCAATTGTTCTATGATTTTGTTAGCTCCATGCCTTTTATTATAAAATATCTTAAGTCTTTGGGGGGAGCAGGCAGAAAACATGGAAATGAATAAAATAAAAATAGTTTCTCACTCTTGGAGCTCTTTTGAAGACAAGGATCTGCCCAGTGTCATAACTCTGCAGGTTCTATTCTGCCTTATTTTTTTAACACTAATCCTCTTATTACCTGTGGATTTTGCTTGTGAATCATACACAGTAGCAAGTCCTTAACATTTCTAAATGATACATTGAGTAACATTTGAAATGCTTATATTGGAAATGACCTCTATAATCTAAAGCTTCCTCTGCATGGGACATATGGTGGGTATATTCATGTCACGGTTCAGAACCATTGCCAAAACGACAATTTTCCTAACTGGAACACTTTATTTCATTCTGTTGTTAGACTTCTTAATAATTTTCTTTATTACTGTTACTAGCACTGGCATTTGGCTTTTTTTTTTCCAGTTATTTTCGTGAAGAAACAATGTTTTAGTCATACCATAAGCGAGTTACTGCATGAGCAGAAGAAAGCAAAGCAGTACTGAGAGGTACACGCCAGAGTTCTCAACTAGGCAAATGAGTCACTCCTTCTCACAGTGCATGATTCAGATTTACGCTTCAGAACATTAAAAAATAATAGCATGCTGAGGAACTTCCCAGGTCACTTTTTAACTGTTGAAACTGTTAAGTACTCACATGTCAGACATCTTTAATAAGAACAATATTTTGTATTTGTGAAGACCTTCAGTGATTTTAGAGACTCCAGTTTTGAATTTGCATTCCATTTGAGAACATCATTTCTATCTTCATGGTCACCTCATGGCCAAAAATGGCTGCTGGGGATCCAGCCATCACACACAGAAAGGCAAAATATAAGTTATCTACTCTACTTAAATCTTGTTTAAAATTTAGCCCCAGGGCACAACCTAGTCCCATTGCCCATGTAGCCACTAGGGTGGCTCTAAAAAATACTCTTGTATTCTAGGTGATAATACGCTCAGATCAAAATTCGTGGTATTCTGTACAAGGAAACATGGAAGAATGGGCAACGAGCATTCTTTGTTCTAGCGATCGGCTGGGTTGAATCCATGTTGGTGAACCTAGAGGAGCCCGACTTGTTAGTGACTACACCACAGTGACTCTTGGTGCTATCTGACAGTATACAAAGCCTTTGCCATGGCATTTTCCTCAGTAAAATTTCTTCCTTGCTTTCAGTTTCTCACATACTGCTTGTAAGTGATGAGATGGTAAAGACTTTGAGAAAGATGAACTTCATAGGATGAGTTCTGACACACGCCCAGTGAGGGTGAGGGTTCGGAGTAGGTGCTGAGACACTAATGTGAGAGCCTAAGCATAAAGCCAACCATAGGCCTGAAAGAACAGTTTGGCTACATCTTTGCAGAAGAACAAAACACAACTCTTATTAAATCTCAGGCCCCTTGGACCTCAAAGAAACCAAATACATAAAAGCCTATCCTCTTCCCTCTTCATTTATATTA
Source organism: Eonycteris spelaea (assembly GCA_003508835.1). Lineage (NCBI taxonomy): Eukaryota > Metazoa > Chordata > Mammalia > Chiroptera > Pteropodidae > Eonycteris > Eonycteris spelaea. Next base: position 9,212,376 of record PUFA01000050.1, on the reverse strand, counting down.
ATCGTTTCCTTAAATAAACTAATTCTCACAAGAAAATCTAACATGCAGAAATTTCACAAAACCCATGCTGGTAATGGTAATGAAAATTCTATCGCAAAAACACGTTTGATTAATCATATACGTGCATGATTTTTCTCTTATACCATCTGTTTAGAAGATGAAAAATGTATTCTGCTCGTAGTTTGGCATAAAGTATATTTATAGAAAGATTTTATTTATAGTCTGCCAGTGGATTCTGAGCCTGCCATGACATAGCTTTCAGAACTAGGTATGCTGAAGTGTTCAAATATTAATGCCAACAACATTCTTATCATTAAAACATGAAAGTTAAAATGTTTTCATATTCGGTTCATATTTTGGGTCTGTGACTGCTGACTGAACAATCCATTTGGAACTCAATTTTAAAAATATTAAAATAGAATTCTCTAGCCTTGGTTAGTCTCTGTGATTGATGGTATCTAAATGATTTTGGTTAGCCAGTTTTATTTTCTGGCTACTGAGCATTAAGAAACACAGGGCATATCTCAGTAAAGATTTCCACAGAATGCAATACATGTAATCACTTTCTCTTTAGCAGTGAAGAGACTACATTATAGGAACTCCAAAGTAATTGAGTCAATAGGGAAAACTCTGCTGGGTGGAATTGAGACATTGGATCTTTGACTTTAACATATTAAAAGCAGAGAGATGATTGAAGAATAACATTAGGTCCTGGTTTTTTTTTTTTTTTTTTTTTTAAACCATGCCCTAACTCATTGTCACATCCTTATTCATGCACATATTGCATACGTTAAAATTTCAATTGCACTTGATTGTATTTTCAATCCCAAGGATGCCTGTGTAAGCTAATGAGCCACTTGAGACAAAAGAAAATGCTGTTGCTGTTGTGGGTTTTATGAGAAACAGATGGGGTGGTTAGACTCCAGGGATATTCTGAAAGGTGGTTGTCCTGTTCTTCTTGGCACCTGCCTCAAGTATCACTATTACATAGCAAAACTTTCCCCATGTAGCCTGTTTATGGTCTGAACTTGTTTTGAAATATTGTTGTGCTAACCCACAGGTAAGTCAGATCTGCAGTAGACTAATCCATACTGAGATGTGAGAGGTTAAGTGTAGAAAAATTGGACGTTTCTTGTTATCAACAAAATTGGGAATTTTCTAACCTTTCAAGCAATAAGCCCCATGGACAAAGATACATTCACAAATAACAATCTGAAGGAAATTGGCTTTATGCTGTATCCAAACCCACCCATTCTCAACTTCTAGAATATTTAAAACAGGTGTGTGTGGGCTTCTGGGGGTGGGGGGAAATTGCTGTATTTAAGAGGAAAAAAAATCTTATTATGGAAGTCTCTTCTCTAAGAATCCTGAATGGTATTATGACACAATCAAATCTGGCCCCATTTTCACACAACAATTTACACAATTTTCTAAGTGTTTGTCAACAGTCTGGTGGGAAAGGACATGACACATTTAAAGAGGTATTCCTTCTGGCCCGTGAGGAAAAGAGACCGATTTAGAATAGAGACAAGCAGAGAGCACATGACAGTAGAAAATGCCAAAGGTACTTCTTTAGCAGAACTTTAGAGACCATGGTGAGACAAGTCTTACCGGGAGGAGGGACTTGACTTGGTGACAACTGTGGGAAACTGTGAGAAACATCTCTGTCCTTTTGTCTGACCTTGCCCAGACTTAAAGGGACAAACATCCTGTCCTTGAAGGTCCTTGCAGGGCCTTTCCCCAGACAGAAACCTTCTCATGCATGAGCATGGGGCCCAGGAGGTCAGCTCAGGCTAAGTTTAGTCCTTTGTTTCACTTGCTGAGACTTTTGCAAAAGAGCCAAAGATGAAATGATCACTAGTAATAGTAACAGGTATCTATTGAGTACTATATATCCTAGGACCTGGGCTGAGCAATTTACAACTGTTATCTCATTTAATCCTCACAACCGCTCTACCAGGGATGTTTTAGAGAAATTTTTGTCAAAAATAGGGGCCGATGTCTTTTAGATCTCAAGCTAATAAGGAAGTTCTTTTTATATGACAGCGAGCAGGACGTTCAGAATTTTGAGACAGATAACAGAGTCAGAGGTTTGTGTTTTTGTTTTTTTTTTTTCCGGTAAACTCCCTTTACTTTGATTCAAGATCATATTACATAATAATCAGATACTACGCGACCTGGTTTTTTAGCTTTTTGATGTTGAGATCGCTCTTCTTAAAGGATGACGGTTGTCAAAGTTCTAAATTGTGATAAAGGTCTGTTCCTGCCTCCTCTACCAGCAAACACCGATTCTCTCTTAAATAGATCAGGCAAAACTATGTTTGCGCATGAAGAAGCACCATGCCTAGAGCACAGTCAGTTTCTCTTTGTCGAGGTGACTTGCTTCTCTCTGACACCTAAGAAACTGACATGATGGAGTCAGGCCGTACCTTCTCACCTGGGGCTGAGAGAGGCTGTTACAGAGTAGCAAGGATGCAAAACATGACAGCTGTCTCATGACAATTTAAAACAAAGCTGAAGAATGCCATGTGCCACCCTATACTCTTTTCTACTTCCCTAATTTTAACTTAATATGTTGTTTTGCTGGAATGGGGTGGTACACACTACTTTTCTCAAGAGAGTTTTATAAATTTGATATGTTCAAAGATGTAGAAACAATGGTCACTTAGCAAATGACCAAAAAGTAGTCCTGGCCTGTGTCCGTAAACTGACCTAAGTTCTCCTAGTCTAAGAAGGCACTCCCACTATCCCTGTTTTATTCATGAGGGGATGAGGCCCCAAGAGGTTAAGTAACTTGACGGAATTTTACATAATTAGAAAATAGCAGAGGAGAGAATTAGAACTGAGATTATATAGTTTTAAAACTAATTCTCTGATCTACTAGAGTATATTGTCTCTTAGAAGTCACATGTTTGCATCTTTTCTTGACCAGTTTTAATATAATAATAGAGATGAAAAAATATAGACAGGCGACTTCTCAGTCTGTGATTGCGCTAAGGGTCCAGGTAAAGGCAAACATCATTCTACAATATGAGAACAGAACCCCAGAGAATTTGTTACTGACATTCTATTAAAATGAGTCTGGTAAAATGTTCCAAAGTTTCTTCAATTTCCTGGGATTGTTCATTAGTTAATTAAGTTCTTTCAAGGAAACTCTTTAAAGGATTTTTTTAATTTGGGGGTTGAGGGTAGCAATGCTGACTAAACATATTATTTGTCCTATATAAAATAATAATTTTAAAGCCCACATTCTTGGAATCAGAATTAGGCAGAATATTGGACTGAGTTCCAAGACTTGTAAAACAAATGATTAGGAGCTTGGCTAAAGTAAATAATAGCAAGGAAACAGTAAGAATACCAAATGTGCAGTTAGATTAAGCCAGAGTATGAAGTGGGGAATAAGGGTAAATAGATGAAGGGTAAGAAGAGAGTAAGAAGACCTTTTTGAGATTTGTGATGCTCAAGTCTGGCAAGAAGGGATTGGATGGCACATATTCTGTCAGGGTAACAGTGTGGTTTTAATAATTAAAAATCATTCTTGAGTGTGAGCTATACGAAAGCAAGGGAGGCAGCGCTTCATCAAAATGGCATTACCTTAAAACACTGTAAATAAAACAGGAGCAGCGCAGCAGCAGACTATACTTATAAATGTCAAGATATGTGAGATCGTGCTGGAAAAAAATGCAAAAAAAAATTGTTGAACACATCCTCGGCAAACTCGAGTCATTCTTTAAGATGACTGGACTTGTTGGAGCACAGAGCTCCCTAAATATTCTTTTCCTAGTTTCCAACTATACTGCCTTCAACTTTCTGTTTCCTCTGCCTTGTTCCTTCTTCCAAGAGGGCACCAGCGCCACGTCCCTAAAAGGTGCTGTTCTGTGTGGGTTTCACACTGAATGTTGACAGTGTCTCTCAACAGGAAAGAACCGGGCTTATAGACCAATAAACCAATAACGAGACTTCCTATTTTAGTTTCAAATATCTCTAAAAACAAATTGCATTTTGTTTAAACCCAGACTGATCATTAAACAACAACAAAAAAGCTGGCATATTTGGGAGAGGAAAACTGTGAGACTGTGTTCACGGTCTCAAAATGGAAGTAACAAAGCTCAGCTGAACTCCACAATTATACATGATTGTGTATTCACACTTGCAGGGTATTTTTCTTAAGTCTTGGTGGGAGCATGAAAAAAGGCCTTATTTTGTATGTGGAACTGGTATACTAAGCAGCTAGTCCATATTAGTGACAAAGAGTCTTTGTTAAAACACAGGCAGCAGACATGTCAGAGGTATGCCAAAGGGAGTGTAACTGTCCTCTGTTGAACACAAAACACTCTCATTTGGTCAAGGAATATTATATACAAAAAGATATATCATCACTGGGAAATTGTTGTGTTCCTTCAACATTCACTTTCATTTGTAACAACATGCTTCATGTTTCTTAATCTTTATTATTAAATCTATGCCTGGTGGTAAAATCCACAAATAGCATGATATTGTGCTATATTTTTTATACTTATTTGAGTGATATGAAACACTGTTGCCTGTGGCTGTTTTTTTCTTTTTTTTTTCAGGCTGTGAGCTAATGACCACATTAGAGTCACTATTTATAAGGACTATTTACAGAGTTTACTGCTTTAAGCAAATAAAATTTATAATAATCAAAACCTAACTTTTAATGATACATATAATTGCTATTGTGCTACAGCGTTATTAGGTATATGGTAAGCAGTTCACATAATTAATATTATTTTATCCAGCAGAATCAGGTTTTGGTGTTTTATTACTCATTCTACTTGAACTCTGGTTATTGCTATAAAGTCACTAGCAATGTTGTCATTTTTCTCTAAAATCATTTCTCAACATCTTCCTTCTTTTACCTTTTTTCTTCTTCTCTTTCTTCTTTTTTTCTTTGCCATATTAACCATTGTAGTCATCACTGTTATCATCATCATCATTGTCCCCTGCACGCTGACAGACTCTGATATCCACGTACTTTAGAAGAGCAAGGCTTTGTCTCTAACTCCCAACACCGGGGACTCTTTGGTCCCCATCCTACATCTTTCTGTGCCCAGGGGTGAAGGTCTCAAGGCTTTGCTTTGTCCACCAGTACTTAATCCCTAGGATAAGCCATATTAATTTGGTGGCTTTAAACAACAACATTTATTCTCTTACAGTTCTGGAGGCTAGAAGTTTGAAATCGAAGTGTCAGCAGGGCCATGCTCTCTCTGACGGCTCAAGAGGAAGAGCCTTTCTTGCTTCTTCCTAGCATCTTATGGTCGCTGGCAATCCTTGGCTCTTTTTGGCTTGCATCACTACTCTGTTGTCACATGGTGTTCTCCCTGTGTATCTCTGTGTCAAATTTTCCTCTTTTTATGGCACTAGTCATATTGAATTTAAAGCCCACTTTAACCCAGTATGACCTCATCTTAACTTGATTACATCAGCGAAGGCCCTATTTCCAAATAACGTCACATTCATAGATTCTGGGTAGACATTAACTTTTGGGGAACGCTGTTAACCCAGTACATACCCAGCCTTATCCTACACATTTCCAAAGGGGTCTTTGATCTGATCTGTTTCTGTTTCTACTTTCCATTTGCTGCCATGTTTTCGAACCTATCACTCACCACTTTCCCACCAAGGAAAAGCTCTACTAACCTGTTGCTGCTTTGAATGGGAAAGAAAAAAAATTAAAACACAAATATCACCAGGACAATTTAATCGATAAAATTTGGTAGAAGTGTACATGAGAATGGTGGTCCCTTTGTTCTTTTACCTGAGAGGAAGATAAAAAGCAAGGTCTCTAGGAGAACCGACAGACCCCTTGAAGGAGAAAGGGAGAATGAAAGGAAGCTGTGGGTTTTATTTGAGGTTTTGCTGAGAGTCTGGCCTGCTTATCTCTATCTCTAAAGGGACATGTATACAAGTGTTTCATATTTAGAGAAGCTGGGCTGTCCTACATCTCAGCAGGTGTTTCCTGTGAGAGGGCCTTACAGATAATTATTACCAAATCATATGCTTAGTGTGGTAAAATACATTGGTGACACATGGATGTCACAGAATAATTCTCATATTTATTTAAGGACCTTGAAAGGGCTTGGAGCCACATTTATTCTGGTTATCAAAGAAGATATTTCAAATGACCTATGTCAGGTAATGAAAAGAAAATCCTACTAAGTCATATTTTGAGGCCAGAGCAGAAATCTTAGCCAACTGGATATTCTGGGTAGGGCTCAAGGAAATCTTGGCGCTAGCTAGGGCTAGCTTGCATAGACTTAGAGGGTGTTATACCTGAACAAGCCTGAGATTCCTCCTGATCCAGTCCTTTCTTCTACTAGTGAAAAAAATGGAAGCCTAAAGAGAGGAAGTGATTTGTCCAAAACTCAAGGCAAAGCCTGTACTCAGACCCGGGTTTCCTGAGCCAATGCTTCTTCTATTCCACTATACTACTAAATTTTCACAGCCGCCTTAAGCAATGATGAAGGCCTTTGGTGTTTTAAAGCAAAGGCAACCTATAAAACCAAAAAGAAAATGAAAATAAGAAAATGTGTTTGTTCATCAGTCATGCATTTATCGTGTACTGATTGTGTACCAGATACCGCATCAGTGCTGAGCCATTATTTGAATATCTGATTCAAAGATACATAATAACCATTTAAGATCACAATCTCAATTCTGGTCAGCATTCTTGCTTTTAGCATCATTTTTCTAATTGAACAAAATATTTTCTACAAGTCTTTTTGCCCTCAAGTAAAATGCTCCCATATTTGATAGTAGTGAGTGAGAAGGCAGAAGTGGTGGGTGATAGTGAGGTCACTGATATGAGGTTGTGAAGGCTAAGGTTTATATGAGAACATCAACACCAATTTTAGTCCATTGGCTAGAAGGGGCTAAAATAGGACTAACATAATCACACTAACATTTGGTCACTTGGTGGATTGGCATTTGGGAACCACTCTTTGCAATACACTTCATTTCTACTCTCATATTTTCTTAGGGAAAAAATACATATTTGGATCAAAAGGTAGATGTTGCTAATCTTTCCCTCCAATGTCGATTCCTTCTTCCTGCTCTAGTTCTGAGTCATGGGTAAGTATGTCAAGTGGCGGAACAAGATAATTAGTTAATTCATTGAGGCTGGCCTAGTAAAGTAGAGATGAATTTTAGGTGCTTTCTTTGTAACTTATGGCAAAATTTCTAGAGGTTATTTGTTTGCCTAGCAAGATATTTGGGAATCATTTTCATGTTTTCCTTTCTGCCATCCTGTAGTTATCACAAAGTTCCACAGATTTTTCCTTTAAACCTGCTGAAAACATTTTGTTATTCTTTGTGTCCACTGCTACAACCGTAGTTCAAGCCATTGTCCCCACAAGGAAAGAGAAGGCAGTGATCTCTTTGGACACCAGTGAGGTCTTCATAAAACATCATGGCATTTTCTATGCAGATGTGTCCTGAATGCACACAAAGTTGGGCTGCCTCTGTAACTAGAAATTTGTTCGTAATCTAACTTAATATTTGAATCATCATATCATGTTTTTTTTCTCAAGAATTTAATACTGCCTCTCCTTGCTTTTTGAATCAACCAGAATCTAAACATTCATAACTTCTATTACATATAATTTTATTCTACACTCTCTTTAATGCATCCTCTCTTCCTATCAGGTTGGCCATCATATGAATTCACCTCTGCCCCATGCACTATTTTTATTTATAGATTTTTACTTTTGATTATGCGGTTCTTGCTCTCAATGCCCAACCCCTTTCCATCCAGACATTGTTTCACCTATTCCAATCTTACCTAGACTTTAAAATACATTCCAAGCACCAGCTCCTTCATGATGCCATTTGTAATCACTCTAGTAAATAATGATTTCATCCCTCTGGACTTCTTGTACTACTGTCTGAGAATCATAAACTTGTAGAACCTGATATTATTCACATAAGGCTTACCTATATAGTATCTTATTTATGTACTTAATTATATCCTCATCATACGTAATTATCTATGTATCATTTTGCAGTCGTTTTTATACTTTCATGCACATTTCATTCATCAAACAGAAATCCTAGCATCTCCCTTGAAAGTCTGCCACATTGAATGTAAAGTGCTTAGAACTGTGTTTGGTACATACTGTCGTTGACTCTTGGTTTCCGTCTCCTTTTCTCCCTCTTTATCAGAGTGTTTGAGTTATATCTAATAATATTGCGTTCTTCATAGCAGATATTAGATCCAAGCATATAGTAGTTCTTAATCTATACTTATTGATTAGAACACGGTTGACCTAGAGACCCACACCCATGAATTCTGACATCAAATATGTATATTTATATACTCTTCGCCCATAATACTTCTAATTTCTTAAGTCAATACTCTAAAATTATGATATCTAGTAATTTATTGCTGCAAACTTTCATTTTACCCCACTAATTGGTACTTAAAGTTAAATAATATCCTGAAATATGTACAGACTAAAATTCTCTCTCATTGCCATTACTCAGTATGCCCTTTTTCTTGAGACATGTGAATACCACAAGCTGTCAAGCCTTGCTGAAAAGTACACATTTTCGTTTTTTATGTATGTCTTGCTTTTCTGTTGGCAGCAGAGGAAACTAGAGCTCCAGATATTAGGAAGTTTGGCTGAACTGAATCCAACTTTCCAATTCTTAAAGCCCTTGTCTGGATAGCGGCTCTTATGAGGGAGTGGTCAGTTTTTACTCTTGATTTCAAGAGCAGTCTTGTTCTACTCAGATACTCTTTCATAGACATTTTTACTAAAATTCAAACATTTGTTTCTGACTTCCCAAACATGGTTTATAGTTCTCAACTGCTGGCCAGGCTGCACAATTATTCCTTGGAATAAAAGTACTCTAAAACATATTTAGTTCACTTTCAGCTTTTATCCAGGAAAGCTTGTTTGTTTGAGTTTTCTGTGTAGTGATAAGATTAATGCTATATACAATTACCTTCAGCCATGTATAGTCTACAAATGATCCCTAGTTTGGCAATAGTTGTCTCCTAAAGCAATATTCTTTTGCTAGGCAATGTTGTACAATAAAGTAGATCTTTGCAAAGTATTCTTATCATCTGAATCTAAGACAACATATTATTTATTTCAAATGGTCAGTGGCATTCTAAATGCCACCTCAATTAGATTAGAAATTATCGAGTTGGTGTGTAAACATCCACTAATTTACCTAGTGTCTAGTCTTTTAATTTGATATTCAGGAATTTAAATAATTTAAGGTTGTTTAGCTCTCAGTTCAACCTTTGTTTTCTGGATATTTACTTGGAACTTCCCAGTATTTATTTAAGGATATTAGAAGTGCTTGGGGGAGGATTTTCTTTTACGCCCAGGAGTTTGGTACATCTATGTTGCAGCACTTGTAAAGATAAGGTGGCAGTAAGTTTACAACAGATTGCCTGCTTGCTTGGAAAAGTCATTCTCTAAATTTCTTCTGTCATGAACCCACCCAATTGCTTGTTTCCATTGAGTGATTACCATAAGTGCCACTGGACTGGCTCTAAACAAAACTAAAAAGACAACCAAATTCCTTTACAGTGTTCCTAGTCTCCCATTTTTATTTAATTAATTAATTTCTTTTCTCCATGGTTTGGAGATTTGGAGTCAAATTAATCTAGACTCTTTCACTTTTTAGCTATTAGGCCTTTGGAAAATTACTTAATATATCTGAGCATCAGTTTCCTATCTGCAAAGTGGGGATAAGAAATGCCATTCTTGAAAGATTATTATGGGAATTAAATAATATAACATATGAGAGCATCTAGCAAGATTTTAGGTTATTTTGCTCTCAAAACAATCACTTTTTAATATATTTATTGAGCTATTTATTTAAAGATTTAAAAATTTATACACAAAAAGCATTCTCTTCTCATCTTTCAAGTACCCTGAAACTTCATTCTTGATCTTCCTTTTCAGTCATAACTCATTTTCAAGGACCTGAAATTCCTAGACTAACCTATAAATACTGATCACCATTTAAATTCTTAATCTATGAATGAGAGTTTTAAATTCAAACGTGTCTTCCAGAGCTTTAAACCAAAGGAATGTCTGAGTAGCTACAAGATTATACGTATTAGATTGTAGATTTTTTCAATTAATAATTATTTGAGTGCCTACTGTGTGCCAGGGACTGTTTCAGCTGCTGGAAACATTGCAATGAACAGAACAGATGAAAATTCCTGATAGTCCTTTGGCTAACCTCTCTGAGGTAACAGCTATGATGGTTAATTTGACCATATCCAAGGCGACCAATAAAGAGAGAGCAACACAATGGAATGAGGCAAAAATTAAGAAAGCAAAGAAGCCCAGCATGCCTGAGGCAGGGATGGATTTACTTCTCTCATGGACCACCCTTTCCCCTCTCCCCACCCGACACTCTTTACAAATTGCTCTTCTGTAGCCAGATGGGGTTAAGGACTACATTTATAGCTTAAAATGCTCGAAATATAGCTGATGGTGATGAGGGATTTGGTTTATTAGTTCATTTTTATGTATGAGAGAAACTATAGTAAAAAAATATTCAATGTTCATCTTTTTTCAATTTGGGTCTAAGAGATTTTTGGCATGAAAGCTTTTTCAGTTTCAAATGTTCCAACTTTAGCTGTATTTATGTGATGCCAAACCAACTTGTTGAAAAATTACAAGTATGGGAAATTAGCCAACTCTTTTGTTTACTAACTGCCAACCAACCAGGTTGCCTGATTTTTTCCCTTCACTAAATTGTTCCATCATTCAACTGAATTGACTGACAATGGCCTGCAAGATCCAAACAAAGCATAAATTTTGCTTTGTATAATTCAAAGTATTGATTCATTGTTCTCTTGTATAAAATGAAAGATTCAGGTGCAATTATTGTTTTTAGTGAAAATGTAAGAAAAAATCATTCAAAATTCCATCATACACAAATATTGATATATGCACTTGTAGGATTTTTTAAATGCATATGTACATATATTATAAAACCAGAATACTTCTCTAAATAATTTTCATTCAGATTTTTCTCTTTTATTTAATGGAATCTTATAAACATATTATTAAGTATTCTTAAAAATCATGATTTTTTTTTCATATAGTTCACATATATTGGTTGTAACAACATTTATTTAACCAATCCCCTATAGGTGGGCATTGGGTTATTTTCAACTTTAGCTACTATAAAATATTCTCCAATAAAAATTTAAAAATAAATTGTTGCATATATCTCTGATTATTACTTTAGTTCAAGAACTTTAGAAATACTATTTAAAAACTCTTAATCCACATTGCCAAAACTTTTCACCAGCAGCAAAAGATTGTAACAAAATAATGTATTATTTAGAAGAATTTGCCCTTCACTCTCTTGCCAATTTTTAAACTTTGCCAGTTTGATAGGTGAGAAAAATGGCATTTCCTTGCTTTACTTTATATTTCCTAAATTACTAATGAGAATCAACATTTTTCATTTGTCTTGGTCATGTGTGCTTTTTGTGATCATTCTTACTTCTAAATGCCTTCTCTTCAGAATAAGAGAAAGCAAAAGCAGCAGAACACTAAAATAATGTCTTTAAGTTGCTATCTTTAGAAAAATCAAAGAAAGCACTTTAATAAATACCTTTTCCTTCCTCAGATGGACAAATAAAAAAATCGTGTTTGACTCATTTGCCCTTACAGTAATGAATTGACTTACTAGCTTTGTCCTTGTTAAAAATTTTCGTAAAGTGTTAGAAGTTTTAAAAGATATATTTTCTGCATAGAGGGTGCAGATTTTGAGGCTGTCTTGGATGACATGTGATTCAAATGATATTCATACCTATGGTTCTGCTAGGCTTATTTTTTGAATGCTACTTCCTATCACCTGCCCAGAAAAGGCTTGTGGGAAAGCTATTGAAGCTTGAAAATACTTATTGGCTGCCTCCTTGAAGCCATTAGCAGAAGCTCTATCTCCTGAAAGTGGTTATTCTAGAAATTATATAAGATGAAATTAACAATTATCCTTAATTGCTTTCGCTCATGTGTTCATTAAAATCAAGTGTTGTCAGCCCATTTATTATTATGGAGTCATAACCCTGATATGGTCATTTCCCTTGATTCTGTCTAAATTTCCTTTCCTTTGTGCCAAAACAAGCAGATCACACACTCGTCTATAAAAAGCAGAATCCTGTGATAGTTCTAAAAGAACAAACTAATTTGCTTTCATAGAGCCTTTCTTGAGATTTTATTTTATTTTTCAAATAATGTATTTTTTTCTATGTTGCTATAAATTTTAAACAAGAAAAAGTATCAAAATCAGCACATGGCTAGTATGTCTGGGCCCAGGCCCTATAAATAACCATGCCAGCTATACCTAATGTGGAAAATGAAAAACCAGATTCTGTTAACAAAAGGAAAATTCCATTTTTCATAGATGGAACTGCTCTTATTCCTGGCCCAGTGAAAAACAAGTACTTTCTTTTTCTCAGTATTTATTACCTCAATGCAGTGGCAATATAGGTGTTTTGATCTTTATAGTAAGGGCACAAATCTATCACCATGCTCATTTCACTCAAAGCTTGGTCTCTGCAGAAGCAAACTGGTGCCATCCTTCATTTTATTCTCTTAACTAGTTGCTATTAAGATGAAGGTCTTGCCTAACAGCCCCATGTCAGACTACAAATGGGCAGGACCCACCTTTTTAGACAGGGTATAGTTAATGGGTACCATTAGACCAGTGGAAAAGTAAGAAGAAAACACGAAAAAGAAAAGGTGGTGAACGACACTTAATTTTAACTAGCTCTGTCTTTTGAGGATGTATTTTTTGGTTATCTCCCCTTATCTCCAAGCTATTACATTTGATATATTCTTTTTTGCATACTCTGTGGAATAATTTCATTTAATAGAGCAGGACTCTTATGACAAAGAAAAGTTAAAGAATTACTCCTCTAAACAGGAATGAACTTTGCCACCACTATATTTTCCTCAACATTTCAAATATTCAAAATAGTCAAACATTATCAAAAATATTAAAGTTGAAATAACTTTACAGTGACATCTATATATCTACCATGTAGTTTTACCATTAACTGTTACTTCTATGTCATCACTCTCTATCCATCTATCTCAGCCTCAATCCATCTGTAAAACCATCTTGTTTTTTCGAAGACATTTTAAAATAAATTGGAGATATCAGTATATTTCATCTAAAATACTTAGCCTGCACGTAATCAAGTTTGCTATTTATTTAGATTCTTTCATTTAATATAAAATGTACATATAATGAAATGTACAAACCTTAAATGTACATTTGTGGAGTATTGCAAATGCATGCATTTGTGCAAGCCCAACATCCCACAATGTTTCCATTCTGCTCTTATCCCTAAGCAACTACTGTTCTGAGTTTTTTATATCATGAATTTGTGTTACTTGTTATAAAATGTCATGTGAAAAGATTCATGTGGTCTGTTCTCTTTGTGTAAGGCTTCTTTCACTTAGCATTATGTTTTGAGATTCATCCAACATCAGGTAACCTATTCCTTTTTCTTGTTGAGTAATAGTTTATTGTATGCCACAGTGTGTTTATCCATTCTCCTATTGATGGATATATATGGGCTGTTTCCAGTTTTGGGCTATTGTAAATAAAGTTGCTATGCACATTCTTGCAATGTATTTGTTAAACATATGTTTTTATTTCTTAGGATAAATACCTAGAGTGGCCTTGTTGGGTCACAGGGAAAGTGTATGTTTAATTTTACAAGAAATTGCCAGACCATGTTTCAAAGTGGTTGTGCCATTTCACATTCTCACAGATGAAAGGTAAGAGTTCCAGGTGCTCCGGAACCTCACCTACATTTGGTGTTGTCATTCTTTTTAACTTGGCTATTCTTTGGGTGTGGACACTCCTATATTATAATACATGTCTTCCTAAAGCTAGCATCAGGGCTGATGATGCTCAAAGTTTCTAGCTGTCCTTTATCACCTTGGGGAAACTGTGGCCCTTTGACTTTTGGGAAACTTTATCTCCTTCTTGCTTTTTGGTACTGAGGTGACAAAGACAGTGTAAAACAAAGTACATAAACAAACAACAAAACATGGTATTATTAAAAAATTATCTGACAGAAGCCTCATAACACTATTTGCTACTATCACACAGAGAGCATAATATGCACCATGCACTTTGCTAAACCCCTTACAGAAGTTTTTGTCATTTATTTTCTTCAGTGATTTTATGAGTTAAGTATACTACCCCTTATTTTAAATAAGGAAACTGAAGATCAAAAGGCTAAAAGAAATTTGCCCATGGTCACACTGTTACCAAAGGGCTTGCCTAAGTTACAAAGAAAGAAGTGATTTGAAAAGCCAACTAAAAATATTATTTAGCTTGCATAACCAGGAGGAAGTATATATTTTCCACCAACTGCTAAAAACATTAATAATTTCAGTGACCCTGAAAAGGGCAAGCAGAGGAAACAAAGTGGTTTTCTCAACTTTATCTCTGGCATTCACATACAACATTGAGTTAATTCATTATCAGACCTCAGCATAACCCCTTAATGGGTAATTCAGCTTTCATACAGTTCATTATCTTTTACTCTATTTTGTTTGCTTCACAGATGGAGTACTTTACAATGCCTATGAAAATTTTTCCATCTGGATTAGATCAACCTCAAATGGAAGTCAAAGAGAGAGGTATGTGCTCCTGTGTGTCTACTGGGATCATCAGAGTAGGAAGTCTTCTCCAAAAACAACAGAAGTTCAGTATCATAAATTGGACAACAGGGAGAACCAGCGCAATGACTAATAATCACTTATGTGCTTTGCCTTTGATAGCTTCAGATTGGGTCTTCCTCAGCTATTATTAGACCTTTGTAAGATGGCTGTGGTGACAGCCAGGGGACTGTCAGTTGTATAATTCCTTTAAAGTATTTCTTTCCTTCATCTGCTCACATTCCATATTTATCTTATTGTCATTGTCCTCTAAGTGATTACTAGTGATACATTGCCTTTTAATGATGCTTTTACCTACCTTCATTCATTTTACTCTCACAATGGTTCTTTAATGGGGAACAAGAAAGAAGATTGAGATGTAGAAACTTTATTCAATATGTCAAGGAGTTGCAGGGCTGAAAAAGATGTGCTTTTTCTTTAAAAAGCTATGGACAGAGAAGGTATGTTAATAGAAAATCACCTTTACATGTGAAGAGTGCTAAACAAGGTTTAAATAAAGAGCATTAGAGAGGCAGAGAAGAAGGAATGACCAAGTTTAGGTTACCTCCTGTTGGTAGCAAGGTCTAAATAGAGATACCAAGTGGTCTGATTCTTTGACTAAGGCTTCTTTCATGAACAAAATAAAGTTCATACTTTATAAATTATTTTTTTACATATATGGGCTGCTCTCAAAAATATTTAAAGAGGTTTACAAAAACACCCACTAATACGAATTATATGTACATGGATTTTTAACCTTTTCAAAGTGGATTCCTGACACTAAGCCTTCAGACAAATATGAAAGATATTTTTTCTCTCATGTTTTACATTTTCCTCTCACTAGCCTGAACACAAGGATGACTATGTTCATCCCATGATGTCAAGCTGCTTTGGAAAGCTTCCAAGGAAAAGAGTCTATGGTTGTCCCATTACCAATGCTTACCACCCCCTCAACAGCTGATACATGCAAAAAAATGTGAAAGTCTCTATAGGCCAACAGATATATGTCCCACAGCCCCTCAGCTTTGTCTAATCCTGATCCATATATCCTTCTCCCCAGTTCTAAGATTCTTCATTTTTCAAATGTTGTCATCAAACAGTCTTTACTATTTACTCTATTTCTGATGTCTTCTCAGGGCAGGTCTGAGGGTGGACAGGGTGGGGGTGAGGTGATGAAGAGCCATTCTTTATACAAGCAGGACCCCAGGGACCATTTCATATGTAATCATTTTTATAATCCTTCATTGAAATGGCTTCAGTTGCTTGGTATTTTCTTTTAAAAGTTAGTAGCAATCTAGTTTCCATTGCTTGAGATATGGAATCCAGGGAAGGAGGAGGTGGGGGAGGGAGAGGAGGACAAGGAGACAGAGGGAGAAGGACCAGCACGACGCTGAAAAGAGGATAAAAGAGTGGAAATTCAGTGTATTAAAGCCTCATGACAGTTTTGGATGAGAGTTGGACATGGTACTTAATCTGTTGGGCTAAATTAAACCAAATGAGAACAAGCTGTTATTAAGCTTTTAACTAAAATGTTCAACTGTGTTATTCTTTACCTCTTTCCTTAGAGGATGAATGCATTAAAAATAGCTCCTCTTTCCTTAAAGGAGGTGACCGTTTTATTTTCTGGTTCAGTCTTCTATTCATCTTTACTTCCAATCTGTCTCAGAGCTTTGAGAAATGTCTTGTTGCCTAGGAAAACCTATTCCCTCAACTTGCCATCAGTTTCCCATTCCATTCATTTAGGTCAGCGCTTGAATTATGGGGATCTATTGTACCCTTTTAACTATCATATCAGACAAACTTCAATTCCAGTAATAAACTATGTGCTGGATTCACACTTTACATTCATGGAAAATCATATTTAAAAAATGGCATTGTTTGGAACACTCTGCTGGCACTTCAAGCTCCATTTCTGGTATGTTTCAACAAAAATCTATTTGTGGATTCTTTTTCTCTTTTTACACCTCCCTTTCCCTGCCCCTTAAAAAATTGGAGATCCTGTAAGTTAAATTAATGCTTGACATAATTTCCTGTAATAGAAGACATAGGCTCCAGGACTAACTATCCTTTCATGGAAAAACAGCTCATTGCCCCCAAATGCAGAGTTACACCCTTGAATTATGAGTCTGGATCATTGCTGAGTGGGTTATTTTGGAGCCAGACATCGGGGTGGTAGCAAGAGAAAAGAGTTGGCAACTAGAGGGGAGGGTGAAGGTTTGCTGGGAATGAGTGCCAGAACAGTGTTTAAGAAAAGGAGAAATTTGTTAGGGCTGAGGGAAGAACAAGTAAGCCATGTGAAGAGAACAGAGAAGCCAGGAGGGATTTGAACTGTTCTGGGCTGGACATGAGCCTGCCATGCAGCAATGTAATTTCCAATGTTATTGATAAATGGAAAATCCCAGGGTTATAATGCTTTTCAAGAGATGATACAAACTGCGGTCTTTGGAATGTCAGGCAAACCAATGAACTGATGAGTAAAGAAATTCTATCTATGGGATGGGTTAAAAGCAATCTGTGTACATTTGTAGGTCTGTGCTTACATGTCTTTCTAAACTCATCTCTAATCTCTTAGGTCTGGAAATTAAGCCTACATGTCAGACTTTCCTGTATTGATTTACCTGTTTATCCTGATTTACATCAGGTCAGATTACTGTGCAAATGAGACTTATCTGGCAGTGGATTATTATAGTTTATATTGCTTCCTGACAGCCTAAATACACAGCCAGAACATTCATTCATGTTTCTGTGGATAACGCTTCTAAACTTCCAGGGACTTTGGATTTAAGTGGATCCAATATTTGAATAAAGGGTCAAATTGGTGGGTTAGCTCTCTTCTGAAATAATCTCCAACTTCATTTTTCTGCTCAAGGCAAAATATAGTCATATGGAAAGTGTCCTTGTTACCCAAACAGCAGAGAGTAATAAATCTGACTACATAGTGAGGTATGTGGATAGCTGGGAGATGGGTAAGAAGGGCACAGGGAAACCTTGGGATAGTGGTGAATCTTCAATCCCTATGATTTGCCTTACATTCCTTTGTAGAAATTGTTTTATAAAGACAAAGGTGCTACAAAAAAGGATAAGATGGAACAAACAAACAAACAATGGCTTTATCTTTAACAGTAAGAAACATTTAAGTTTCTGAAGTACTAAAGAAGGGAGGAAAATGGGGGACAATAATGGATTCCTGTGCAGCCAACTCAAGAACTGGCCAGTAACATTTTAAGTATGGAGAAGCTCCATCCATCCACATTCCAGGGCAAGATTTCTTAGCATTGGCACTATTGATACTTTGGGCTGGATAATTCTTTGTTGTGGGGGGCTGTTAGCAGCATTCTTGACCTCTAACCACTAGATGCCAAAACACACCCAACTGGATTTGTGACGGCCCAAAATATCTCCAGACATTTTTTCCCCTGGAAAGGGATGGGAATTACCCCTATTTGAGAACCAATGCACTACAGCAATCACTAAGACTACCCTAGAAATTAAATAATTAGACTTTCATTTGCTAGTATCTCAAGCAAAATGATAGGCAAAAGGTGTAGTAAAAAAGGCACAAGTTTTAGAGTCAGGCAGATAAGGGTTCCAAGCTAAGATTATTTTATCTAAACCACAGAGTTTGTCAATGAGAAGCTCTGGAGAATGTGGAATGTGAGGAAATTGAGGAGAGAAAAGGGAGTACTCAATATCAAGAAATGGATACTCTTTTTTTAAAAAAAGCTCCAGTCTTGTGTTTCCAAAAAAATTCTTATGTGTATGTATGTGTGTGTGTGCGTGCATGTGTGTGTGCACGTGTATTTGTGTATGGTTTACCTCAGCTTCTAGAATATAATTCATTCATAGAGTGAATCACTTAAGTCTCTTATTTTATTTGAATTATGAATTGATTACCTATGATGTACCTATGATGTGATAGGCTAGGAAACCAATGATTGGAAAACAGATATGGTCCTTGCCTTCCTAAAAATCCTAGTGGGCCATTGATTTTGGCCTTGGTGGGTCATGAATGTTGTTGAGAAGAAAATCATAATTGAGTGAAACTGGGGAGTGCATAAACTTGGTGCTGACTATATAGGTGTTGCAATAAGCAGTCTATATGGGCTCTGAGTGTCCCTGCACATTCTTTTTGACTTTGCCAAAAATGTAAGGTCCTGACTGATCTTTACGAGGGCCATTTCTCAGGGTTATGTTCACAGCAAGCAACCTTCAGGGATGAGGTAATGTCTCCCTCCAAGACAAAGAACAGACTTGCCTATCGTGTGCTTTAAAACAACAATTTCTCAAGCTTAGCGTTCCTCTCTTATGAAGCAACTCACTGTGTGCACAGCATCAGCATTCACTTGCACCCATCCATGTTGCCTCCGTAGGACTTGGGGGCAAGGGGAACCTATACAAACATGATCCTCATGCTGCTTGCTGTGCCATAATAATTACAGTTCTTTGTTTTTGACCAAGGAGTCTCTTGTTTGTTTGTTTGTTTGTTTCCCAACAGGCATTAAATAGTAATAAGCTAACTTATTATTTTATACAAAGAGTAAAACCAAATTCCATATCCTGACAAAGGGATTCAGTACCAAGGGACTTTAAAACATCATCGAAAATAGGTGGTTTCCAGAATAAGTTTCAGAATATGGAAAGAGACTTTAGTGTTTTATCTCTGCAACAGGCCTAGGAACAACCCATCCTGCATGAAACAGGAGAACATGATTCTCTTTAAGAAAAAAATAAATAAAAAGGAGTAGGTCCTGAAATGTGCTAGAACATAAAGAAGATATGGAAAAACTTGACGATGAAATATTTATAGACTTTAAGAGATTTCAAGAATTCTCAGTTAATTAAAACAATTCAGCCTTACAGCAAAGACTACGTTATAGATGTTACCTTCCCACCTAAGCCTCTGCTTTCGGATGGCTTCCAGATAGCCACTATGACTTGAGAGAGAGAAACAGGTGAGGATATAAGAAAGTTAGGATTGAGAACTATGTCAAGGAAAAAACTTTGGGTGAACGTGGAAATGACTGGAAGCAAATAGATTTAAAATCTAATACAAATTTTTTGAAAACGGTATTGTCAAAGATGTAGTAAACTAGCCTCGAAAGGCTTGTGACTATTAGGTAAGTCTTGAAACAACTCCCAAGCAGAAAGTGTGCTATAAAACATACACAGTCCCCAAGGAAGACATACACATCAACATCTACTTCAGATGGATCGATGAAAAATAATGGGACAAAGAATTTCCCAGAGGGCAGATTCAGGAGGAAGGAATAAAGGAGTTTTTCCAGAGAATAGAATCAGTGTCAAAGCAAAGACCCTTTGCTAATTTGCTAATTGGAATCTTTGCTAATACCCAGGAGCTGAAATCTCACACACAGAATTCCCTAATTGCTGTGTACCAATGACTACTCCGTGCCTTTTATTCTTTAGATTTCCTGCTCTTCCATTGCCTTTTGAGGTGTGTACTGGGAGAACAGGGGCAGCAAATTATTTCTAGTTAATAAGTTCTTGGACCTTGAGGACCTGATAGAGGATTATGCATTAAATGAGGATCTAGATCCTTGATGGGGAAGCAGTGACTATCAGGGCTTTGGGGTATTGTCCTAATAGAAAGACTGGTTGTGTTCTCTCTGTAGGAGAAAGACTGGTTGTGTTCTCTCTATATGCTGATTGGAATGACAAAGATAGTGATATGTGTATTAAAACCCAATCCATTTTCTTTCTTCCTACAAACATAGTTAGACTCCATTCCTAACCTCCATCAAATATGGTTTAAGCTGTATGTTTTGAATTCTGACCAATAGGCCATGGGAAGTTATACATATCATTTCTAACCTGTCTCCTAGAAATATCCCTCTCAATTGTCCAGTATTGTCTCACCCTGGCTTGCCTGCAGATATAAAAGATCCAACAGGGCACTCCAAAGCCCTAGGGGATAGAGGAGAACTAAGGTGGAAGAGCCTTTGTCCCCGATTCACCCCAGAAAGAACTTTCCACCAACTAGAAATGTGCATTGATTTTCTTATGTGTGAGAAATAAACTTCTTTTGTGTTAAAGTCACTGAGATTTGAAGTTTTCTTTGTTATAGCAGCTAGTAGACTTAAAAAAGAGGGAGAAGAGAGGGTGTGGCAATTATTAATGCCAGGGAAAACAAAAAGTTATATAAAAAAGAAATTGTAATCTTAGTATACTATATACATATATTATATGAGTAATGATACTTGTAATAATACTTGTATTATAGTAATGAAGTAAGTACTGATTATTGATTTAACCAAAATTTATGCCATAATTTCTTGGGAAGGTGGGAGAAAAAGAGAATGAGAGGGAGAAGAGATGGAAAGATGAAGAGAGAGAATATGTTTTGCAGGAGAAAAAGGTATAAACAACTTAAATAATTATCTTTCTAGGTTGGAAATCTAAAATGGAAAATCCAGAAATAGTGTGCTATTTAGAAATATGAAAATAAATAACAGAACAAACACCTATAAGAGTATGGAGAGGAATCAAGAGTAGAATCAGAGGCTGTTTTTCACTATAAACTTTGTTGAACTATTTGTTAAAACCATGTATAACATAACTAATAAAAATCAAAATGAAATAAAGGAAAATAAATGGAACCTGATAAATGACTGTAAAGTAAAAGTCATTAAAGTTGGAAAAAAGCTGTGGGCTCTGGTACTCTAGAAACCAAAAAGATAAATGAGTTTACTTAACATTTACATGAATCTTCTGCCATACTTCTGAAACACAGGCTCCAAGAGTTTTGTACATCCTGAATGCTTAACCCAGAAGCTTGAGTCCAAAACCACCTGGAAATCTGGGTTTAAATGGTCACATGACTCCTGGGATGATGAAGCTACAGTAGATGTTTCTATCTATCAATTATTTCTTTTATTTTCTATTTAAATGAAGGCAAGATGAAGTCACTTGGAATGCATCATTCTTAACAAGTAAAATATGATTAGATACCAGAACACATCATCCATCGTCACAGTAATTAGTTCTTATGTATATTAGCTCTGATTACTTTTCACAGTATAAACAATTTCGAATCACTTCTCAATTTTACACATACACAGGAGAACAGAAATGTAGGGGAATTCCTGCTTGCTGTTGAAAGAAAGATTAAAAATTTAAAGGTGAGAAGAGGGTTTGTATATTTTCTTAAGGGAAAATATGTAGACTATTAGTCTGTCTACTATTGTTATTAAATATGATGCATATCTGTTTGTTTCTAATATAGAATTAAGGAATATGCTTTTTTCATATAAAATACATTTATTTCTCATTCTCAAGGATGGAAAAGTGCAAAGAAATTTTTAAAAAGAAAGTAGAACACATGTTTCAGTTAAGTGAGACTATGAAGGTGATCCCTCTGAAGAAGAGAGAGCATTATTGAAATGAATTCACAGAAGTAAGACAAGCTATTTTGAAAATTTGACTGAATGTCTCTCCAGGTGGTCTATCCCCTTAAAATTAATATTCTTGCTTTGGGTAACTTGTCTTTACTTAGACACCCTGAGAATCTCTTTCTCTTGTTTACCTCTGGGAAAAGTCCTACATTAAATATGCCCCTGGGATAACTTCTCCATAAATTCTAGTGCAGTCTGATTGGGCACTAACTATGTGTTAGCAACATCTGTCCTCCCCCTGAATTATCTCAACAACCTAATGAGACTGGTACCACCATGCTTATTTTGCAGTTAAGAAATGTGAGGGCAAAGAGTTAACATTATTTTGTTGAAGTCAAAGTGCTTGTAAATGGTAGAACCAAGATTCAGATAGGGCCTGGAGTCTCTAAAGCCCTATGCAGCAGGATGTCCTCACTGCATTCCAGGTGAGGGCTCCCCTCACTCCCGAGTTATCTAACTTGGTGTGTCTACAATCACTACCTAGGAACAGGGCAACCACTGACAACCAGGCTTCATCTCTTTTCCTCTTCTCTATTTAAGTCCTCATCCCTATATCTTGAAATTCTTTTGTGAAAAGCTTAACATTCGTATATGTTCTCCCTTCAGCCACTGACTAATGAACTTCGGAGGTCCCATGTTCTTCTGTAAACACAGTCTCTCCCATGTGTGTGTAGGTATATGGTGGCCAGCTTTTGCTTGCTATTATTTTTTGAATTGTGTATCCCCCTCAAAATTCTTGTATTGAAATCCTAACCATGCGTACCTCAGATTGTAACCGTATTTGGAGAGGTGGTCTTTACAGAATTAATCAAGTTAAAATGAGATTATTAGGGTGGGCCCTAATCTAAGTCATGTCCTTATAAAAGGAGGACATTTGGATACAGACATGTACACAAAGAGAACATCATGTAAAGATGAAGGCAGAGATTGGGGTGATGTGTCTACCAGCCAAGGAAGGTCAGAGATTGCCAGCGAACCACCAAAATCTAGGACAGAAGCATGAACAGATTTTCCTTCACAGCCCTTAGAAGGAAACAACTATTGACACCTTGATCTCAGACTTCCAGGATCCAGAACTCTGAGACAATAAATTTCTGTTGTTTAAGCCACCCAATTTGTGGTATTTGGTTATGGCAACCTAGGAAACTAATATACCTGCCCAACATTGCTCTAATACAGGTGCTGTAGGAGTGATCTAAAAGAGTGTTGTACCTTTAGATATGTGGTACTCAAGAGCTGGCATGCCTGCCACCTTGCCCAGAGCCCAGGAGAGAATCTGTCTATATAGCTCTTGCCCTTTCTCCTCCAGAGATGGGGGGTGGAAGAGGAGATAAGCAGGAAACACCTGAGAGCCCCATGGTGAACATAGCAATACTTTTTGCCTCATCATATTCTTTAATATCAATGAGAGTGGAGTTAGCTCTGGAATCCTAGTCCCTAATTTTGCTGGGCCCCCAACCAGCAATCTAGGGTTATTAGGTCTATTTTTCTCTCAGTCTGGATTCAATTCCAGATCCTGCAAACTACCTACTGAGTCCTACTTTATCTTTGGTGGATTCTTCTTGAGCTAATGCGTTGTAACCCAATAGTCTTTGGTTTTCCCAATACCTTAAGATTTGTCTCCACTACTAGATCAACCTCTTGGATAACAAAGCAAGTTTGATTGATATTAACATTACAAGTTAATGTATTTTGAGCTTATGTTATAGGCATTTTACATCATGCATTATCTTATTTTAAATGCACACAGCCCTATTTGGTGGTAATATTATGATCCTAATTATTTCATATTTTCATAATTATTATCCCAACATTTCATATTCATTTATTCAATCATTAAACAAATATTTATAAATACCTACTGCTCTAGGCATTGGGAGGCCAGCAGTGAATAAACCAGATAAAGTTTGTGCTCTCATGCAGTTTGCCATTTAGTAAGGGAACGCAGACAGTTAATGAATAAACATGCATATATCAGATGGAGGGCTAGGAAGTACAAGGAGAAGAGGGGAGTGTTGAGGGAGAGTGATGTTTTATATGGGAGAGTTAGGGAAGTCTTTTATTATTTTTTTAATTTTTAATTTTTTGACTTCTTAAAAATTAAGTTTATTGGGGTAACATTGGTTAATATGATTATATAATTTTCAGGTGTACATTATAATTTGGCGTATGTATATTCTATTGTGTGTTTATCACCCAAAGTCCAGTTTCCTTCAGCTACCTTATATTTGATCCCCTTTACCCACTTCACCCTCCCCCTACCCTTTGCCCTCTGGTAACTACTAGTCTATAGTCCATGTCCACGAATCTCTGTTTGTTTGTCCTGTTCATTTGTTGTTTTTAGATTTATATCTCACATATAAGTGATATCATGTGATTTTCTACTTTTTCTATCTGGCTTATTTCACTTAGCATGATTACCTTGAGGTCCATCCACGTTGTTGCAAACGGCAGTATTTCATCTCTTCTTTTGGCTGAGTAATATTCCATTGTATATATGTACCACAGCTTCTTTATCCAGTCACCTATCGTAGGACATTTCGTTTTTTTCCATGTCCTGGACACTGCGAATAATGCTGTTATGAAGTCTCTTTAATAAGGTAACATCTTAGTGGAATTTTGAAGGAAGGGAGGGAGTTAGCTTTATAAATATCTGAAGAAAGTAAGTTCGAGGTAGAGCGAATAGCTTTTTTAGCTTGTTTTAGGAATTGCAGTGTGACTGAAGTAGAGTGAGTAATGCAGAGAAAAGTAAATTCTGAGGTTAAAGAAATATAAGGAGATTATCTGGGAGGGTCTTATAGGTCAAGGTGAGGATTTTAGAGATTACTCAGTGATGGAAAGTCATTGAAGCTGTTTGAGCAGAGGTAAGGCATATTATGATTTGGGCTTAAAAGGATATTCTAGATGTTCTGAGCAGAAGGGACTGTTAAGGTACAAGGGTGGGAAAGGAGAGACCATATTGGAGGTTATTTTAATCGTCCAGATGAGAGATGATGATGGACCAGGGTAGTAGAAATGGTCCATTTGGAGATGTATTTCGAAGGTTGAACCAGTAGGATTTTGTTGATATACTGAATGTTGGATATGAGAGAAAAAGAAGAGTCAAAGATGAATCCATGCCATTTTGGATAGAAAGAAGTTTCTTTCTATTGAGTTGTGGAAAACTGTGGGAAGACCAAATTTTCAGGGGCGGAAATAAAGAGTTTGGTTTTGGACATATTAACTTTGACATGTAAGTAGAATTGTTGAGTGACAGACTGGACCTAAAAGTCTATAACTGAGACACAGAGAGGTTAAGTAATTTACCCAAGGTCACACAGCTATTAATGTTGAGGTGATAGTGGTGACATTTGAACTTAGGCAGTCTTGCTCCTGTCTTACTCTTAAATAATAAACTACATCCTGATCAGAATCCCACACCTTCCTTTATGCAATATTTCTATGCTGATGGATATGTTTCTTATGATAAGCCTATTTATCTAACCTATCGTCTCCTATATATCTAACCCGATTCCTGCAGTTAACTTGGTCCAAGTGTTCTCCTTTCTCATTGCAGAATTACTGCTGAAGTCAGTTTACTATCTAAAAATGAGTGTGATGATCCAATAATAGTTGTATGTTGATATGCTGGAAAGGAAATTGTTACAGAAAAATATAAATTTTTCCTTCTTCTATTAATCTTGGACCCTGATTCCATTTAATATATTTGCACTGTGTAGAATGAAGGAACAGAAACAACAATGTAATACCACTACACACCTATCAGAATGGCCCAAATCCAAAACACCAACAACACCAAATGCTGGCAAGGATGTGAAACAATAAGAACTCTCATTCATCCCTGGTAGAAATGCAAAATGGTACAGCTCTTTGGAGCACAGCTTGGTGGTCTCTTACAAAACTAAACATGCTCTTACCATACAATCCAGCAGTCATAGTCCTTGGTATTAACCCAGATAAACTGAAAACTTTAGTCCACACAAAAACCCACCCATGGATGTTTACAGTAGCATAATTCGTAATTGCCCAAAACTTGGAAGCAGCAAGAATTCCTTCAGTAGATGAAATAGATAAATAAATGGTGGTACATCCAGACAATAGAATATTACTCAGTGCTAAAATGAATGAAGGAACAGAATTTCTCAGGAAGTCACTGACTAACACTGACACCTTCTTTATGGACTATCTTTAAAAATGTGCATATTTTTCATTATTTAGGTCAGTTTCATTTGGGCTAAAAGTATTACAGAGCACAATAGTATTCATAAGAAATATTATGAACAGTGAAGCATCTTGTTTTGGGAGACATCCTGAATGCTTGCTTTTTTATGCCATGTAGCCATTGTTGTTATAAGAAAAATACTGTGAATCGTGCTGTTACTTGTAACACTATTCATATATAAGATATTTAATTAATGAATGACTATTTCTTATGCATTGCTATAACAGTGACTGAAACTTAGTTTCCTTGGAGCTATTTTACCACAGACTAGAATGCCAGAGTTAGCAGGGAATTTAGAGTTCTTCTAGCCCAGTGCCCTCATATTATAGATGAGAAAATTGAGGACAGGTGGTAGCAGGGCTGGGGTGAGAGTCCAGACTCCTTAAGTCATCATCCTACTATGCTGCAGAGATTACGAACTGCCTTTTGACTAGAAGCTGGGCCTGCTGTTGCAGAGGGCCTTGTCCATTAATTCTCCCTTTACCAGCCTTAATGGTGTTTCTGGGTTATCATCACCACTTTCATGTTCTTGAAATCTCGGCACTCTTACACAGCTGTTCTGAATGGGTAAGTCATTCCAAAAAATAAGACCTCCAAGTAGCTTTGTACATTTTCTCTGAACCAATCACGTGGACATCCCCCTAGAGTGTCCGAGTCTGCAGAGTTTCAAATGGCCTGCTCTCCATCCAAGTTCATTATGTTATAATATATTGAGGCTCACTTTGTTTCAGTTCATCAAGAGTTTATGTTCTATGAGAGAGTTTGAGATTGACTTCTTTCCCTATTACACTTAATGTGAAAAAGTGCCAGTGGAAATAAAAGAGCTCATACATCTAAATGATTTAAATTAAGCAAAATAAAATTTTCCACTCTTTTGAATTAGGCCATTAAAACTACAGCTTAGTCTAAGTACAGTATTAATGAGCAATATCGCAAGGAGAGTATTAATTTTGCATTTCCTGACATAAAAATTTAAAACATGCAATTTTAGCTTTGCTTTAGGTAATATTTTATTCCCTTGACTTTTATTTGGGGACATCAGATATTAAGGTAAAAAAATGAGATGAGTTCAAAAATATAATGCATGGAGCCCTTATTTAGAGATATGCCACTCTCTCATCTAGATGGCATATTGTAAGCTTAAACCAAATCTAGGATCATGTGGCATTCCATATCATCAAAGCATTAGCAGTGAAAGTATAAATGAAACAGAACTTTTATGCCTGTTGGCTTAATACATTCAACATTCTTAAGCTTATGGAAGAATGGTTTAATAAAGATAGGCAAGACTGCAAAATGGTAGTGACATCTTCAAAGCAATTGAGACCCCTAGTGGTTGGGTGGCTGGCCTATTTACATCCCAGCGTTAGTGGAGTCCCAGTGTGGGTGCACCAGGGCAGCTGGTGTAAGACTCTGGATCTAGACTCTGAAGACCTCCGGAGAATCCCTGAGACTGTGGGAAGACCATCCTCACCAGTACACATCCTCACCAGTTGCTTTGAGAAGTCTCATGGCTTTCCTTGGCTTTACATACCACTAATCACATCAAATCAGAGGTGTAGGATTACACACAAGATGCCTTTCCAGCCACCAGAAGACCCTAGTCCAGCCATTTCTGTCTTGGAACAATAGCCATTTCCTTTAATCAGGCAATCCAATTAGCCACATGCAAGTTAGGAAGTCAATGCACCTAAAGCAATTTGTCTGCAAAAAATTTAAAACCTCCCATATGAATTTGCAATCAAGGAAAGCCTTCTTTCTCTTTCATTTTTTTTTAAATTTTGTTGTTGTTAAACTGGAAGTTGGATACAAGACAGAATAAAGCCAACATTTCCAACTTCGAGTGTTGCCTGAGAGATTCTAAAGTATCAGCCAACATTTTGTTTGAATAAGTTGTGAGTGAGAGAGAAACACAGAGTGTAAGATTGGTAGTTTAATTGCATCATGTTCCCTAACAAGAGATGGCAAATATTGTATTCGCTAAAAAAAATAAAGGATGCCTTATTTCCATTGTTATCTAGTCTTACACTGAAAGATTGCTTGTCATAGCCTACAGCACTGTCAGTCACAAAAGAGCAAAGTTAACCCTTGTTTTCCTGATCTTTGCAGCACTCAGCTTCCCTGAGAGCAAAACAATCAATTAGGAGCCTGAAAGACAGAGCACTGATGCTTGCTTATTTTCCCATTTAGTCCATGCTTTGTTCTTTACCGTGCAAATCACCTTAGATTGAAAGATGTCTAAGAATTCTTTCATATCCAACTCTTCATCAGAAAGGAAATCCTATTGCCTTTCTTACAGGGTTTTTCTACATGGCTTATAGAATTTTAGAGATGGAAGAGTTCTTAGAGTCAAATCTAAACTTCATTTTACAAATGAAGATTCTATGGCCCAGGAAGTAAAATGATGTGTTTAAGATTACACAATCAGTGTTTGGAAGACTAGGGATTATGTTTCAGAGTGCCCAAATCCACAGTCTACTATGAATCAAATTGGAAAATTGATCAGGGATGAAGGCACAGCTCTTTGGACCTGTATTTATAGACATCTCTGTGAAGTATAAGGAAGGATTTTTCAAGGTTCCATGCAGCATGGCATCATAGCTACAGAGAGATCTTTGAATGGCAGAGAGAAAAAATGACTTCCTCATTCAGGCAATCCAGGTATAGCTTGAATGTGTGCTCCACTAGGGGAGGGGTCTGTGTTCCCAGGAAGCAGTGATTGGCATGGAAAAAGATGGAAGAAGTACATATAGCTCTGGGAGCTCTGCGAACCCATGTCGAACTTGGGCTAGAAGTGTGTCTTGGGGTAGCTTCTGTCTTCTCATAGGATTAAGTCAGAGCGGGGACTGGCTATCCAGAAGCTGCTCTCAGGCAAGCTGTGGTTTGCATGAAATATCTATATACTAAACACCAGAAAATAAAAAGACAAAAAATATACACCCAGTAGCTATATTGTACTAGAGTTCATCAACTTGGCTAAGGCCTAGACTGTGTTTCCCAAAATTCCTTCCCTATATAGTTCAAATTAGAGTTGATCAAAAGGGGAAACTTGTGTGGTATTTGAAAAGCAGACATGAAGCAGAAGCTGGTCTCATGATCAAATACTGTGACCATTAGACAGGAGGTACCCATCGGGCCCAGCTTTTCCTTTTTCTCAGCTCTGCATGCCGTTCTTGATCTGACTCCTGGCAATATGAAAAACAGTAACCCCGAGTCTGCCACCAGGAGCTTGAGTGCAGACCCACAGAGGTAAGCTACCGGGAGGCAATAGCCTCCCGAAAGGGGTCATTTTCATGGCCCTCTCCAAGAGTTCTCCCATTTGGGTCTCATTCTGGTGGCCACACATACTTCCCTCTTCTCCTCTCTGGTGCAAATGTTTATAGTGGGGGAGGCTGTCCATATATGCGGGCAAAGGGGGCTATAGGAAGTTTCTGTACTTTCCACTAAATTTTGCTAAGCCAAAAACTACAAGTCAGGCAGAAATTATCACCATGAACATCTTGGGGTATTTTCATTAAGTCTTTTTTCTATGTCACACATACACTTTTGTTGTTGTTTTTTAACTTTTCACAAATTGGAGTCAAACTGTATGTTCTATTTTACACGGTTCCTTTTTCATTTAATACTGTGACAATTTTATTGTCCTAAAATGTAATTTAAAACAGTGCTCTATCACATAACATGGCATAATTCATTTAAGAATTCCCTGTTGTTGGGCATTTAGACTGCTTCTTTTTATTCTTTTACTATTATAAGTAACGTTATAATAAACATTCTTTCCATAAATGTATGTGTGCCCTTTTTATCATATTCAGGGGATAAATCCTGGGAAATGGAGTTTCTGAGAAAAGGTATGACATTTGAAAGAAATTTCATATGTTGTGTTCTATAAAAGTTGTATACAGCTATTTTCATCAATAGCATATATATATAAGAGCCTACTTTTAGCCAATTATATTTTCAAAATTGCTAGAGTTGGTGGAATATATTTACCTTGATTTTTTTTATGATGATATAAAACACCGGAAAAATAAAGCAAAAATATCTTTCAAAGTTTAATCTATAAGAAACAAGAGTTAGGCATGTGATAACAATGACCATTCTTTCTGTAACGATACTTTCCTAGGAGTTCTTAAGTATAGGGTGTCATAGTAAGAGGATTGTTCATAACTTCAGAGGGTGAAGTTGAGGAGGGGTATAGGAAAGAGAGTTATTGATGAATGGTCAGAAAAAAACTGGAGTATCACAAACATTTCTGAGTTCACGTTTCAGATAGCAGAGGTATCATGCCAAGAAATCCCATACATGTTTAGACTGGGAAAGAGAGATTGGAGCAGGGACATGATGCAGTCCTTAGGCATCTAAAGGTCTTTTACATGGCTGAGAGATTGGAAGTGACTCTGGCCAAGGACCTGTGGAAAAAGCACATGGAGGTAGATTACTTAAAACTCAGGTGAGCCTTTTCTAACAAGTAGAGCAATTCTTGAATGGATTGGGTTTCCTGTGTGACTCAGAGGTCCTCATCAAGAGAGGCTTAATGCAGAAGACAGATGACTAAGGGGGCACTGGTTGGCATGGTGATTAGACTGGTTGACCAAATGGGTCTGTGGGTTATTTTAGCTCAAGAGAACTGGAACACTGGGGGGAAAAAGCACAGCAGTTTCTTTAGGAAAATAAACTTTGTCTCAAAGCATAAAAATGTGGGTTATCTGTTCATTTATGGGAAATCTTAAGACTAATGATATGAGCTGCCAATGAACATGATGACAACAGCTAGCAATTATTTTATGCTTATTACTTTCAAGGTTCTGTACTAAATTTACTACGAGCATTGTCTCACTTTGTTCTCCTAACAGCCCTTGGGTAGAATGGTAAGTAGTAAGAGAAAGAACTCTTTCCTCTTTCAAAGATCTCTGTAATGTGGATATGTTAACTTTCAGGCAAAGGAACTTTTCAGCTGTGATTGAGTTAAGGTTCTCACATGGGGAGATTAACCTGTGGGTGGGCTCACGTAATCACAAGCATCCTATAAATGAAAGAGGGAGGCAGAAAGGTCAGAGTCAGATTAGAATGTGAAACAAAAGCAGAGATTGGAGTGATGTATTGCTGATTTAGAGATGGAAGGAGGCTGTGGATCAAGGCATTGGGCAGCTTCTAGAACTGGAAGAAAGTAAGATAATATATTCTCCCCTAAAGCCTTTAGTTGAAACACAGCCCTGCAGGCACTTTGACTTGAGCCGAATCAGGTCTTTTTCTGACTTCTTAAGAACTATAATATAAATTTGTGTTGCTTTAAGCCACCAAGTTTGTGGTGATTTGTTACAGCAGCAAATAGGTATCTAAAACAGGTGGTCACTTATTATCTTCCCTTTTTTTCTGATAAAAAAATTGAGGCACAGGTAAGTAGAAGAAATTTCCAAGGACTTTACAACTAGTAACTAGCAGTAAACTATACAGCTCTCAAAGCCCGTGAATTGAGATAAAAAAATTTCTATTTATGTCTTCCTTATGTGAGTATTCTCAGGGCTCAGCAACAGAGTCCTTATAACAGCCTTTGAATTCATTTTATAGCAGATAAATAAATGTAAGGTTTTTTTTTTTTATGAGTCAGACCCAGATTAATCAAGCCCAGCTCTCTCTCTCTCTCTCTCTCTCTCTCTCTCTCTCTCTCTCTCTCTCTCCTCTCTGTCTCTCTCCTCCTCTCTCTTTCTGGAATATATCCCCCCAATTCTCTAAACGTCCTCTTAATTCATTTATGGGTCTCGTATTCATGGATTTAAAAAAATTAATTTTACTCTTGCTGTAGAAAATAGAACTCATTGTTATACTCAAATGTACCTTCTGCAATTTTTTTTTCTGTATCTCCTCGTACCTCAGTATTTCATAAACAAATCAGTGTTCAGCTTACCCACCATCATAGTTACAGAATGAAAGTTCTGTTATTTATGTCTTTCTTCATATAGTGTCCACTCAATGCTGAATCAGTGTGACTGTGCTACCCTGAGCTATTTCTAGCTCTGTTTTCCAAAGACTTGAGGGGAGGACAGTAAAACCAAGTAAAGTGATGGTTTACCTAAGTTATGCTGGAACTTACCGGCAAAGCCAAGAAAAAGTCAGAGGCTTCTGATTTTCCATGAATTTCCCAACTCCCAGTCACAAATGTTCTATTATAAAAATGTTCTTTTGGTTTAATTGTTTGGCAGTATGCTACAAGAGGAATCCAAGTCAAAAATCCAAATGTCAGTAACCTCGGTATTCAATGGCAGGGTAACAACTTCCGAAATAAATGGAAATTTATTTTGGGATATTGTGCTAGAACAAAGCTGATGAGGAGAGGAAGGTTTCTGCTGGTGAAGAAAGCCATGTAATCACTCAACTGGCCAGGAAAATTCAAGGGAAGAGTGAAGACATTAAATAACTATTTTTCTATTATTCGGGGTAGTGTCTTAGGCATGCAGTAAGTGAGAGACCCCAATCTTACGTGAGAAAATATATTCTTCATTTCTCTCAATGTTTTGGCATTGCTTCCTCTTCTCTGCTGGCCGAGGCAGTTGGATACCCTATGAATAAAGCATTAAGTGAAGATGAGAGAGAACAGTTTTGTTGCTGACAGGGACATTTAAAAAATCAATACGGTTTCATAAGTATTTATCAAGAGCCCACTATGTGCCAGTTACCAAGTTAGGCTCTGGGGAAATAGAGTAAATAAAACACAGATTTTGCCAATATTAAATAGGCTATTTTGGTCATAAGTAATAAAAAATGCAATCTAAAATGTCTTGAGCAAACAGTCAGCTTAGTGGTTCACATAACTTAACAGTTCAGGGCTGTTCAAGTGATGTCACTGGGTCCCAGCCTCTCTTTGGCATCTCTTACCTCTGCCTCCTAAAATATGTGGATTCTATTTTTAAGGAAAGATCTTGTGGTACAAGATGGTTGCTACTAATCTAGGACATTCCATGGGAAAAGTGCAGAATTTCATGATATCTCACTGGCTATTATTGGGCCATATATACATTTGTGGGAAAATGCAATACTTTAATTCTGCTCCCACCCATACAATGTGGGCTTTACAAGAGGAAGCAGTTCTTTAGAAGGAAATTGAAATACTACTTCCACAGGATGAATGGCTATTGAACACAAGATTTCTATTCTGCTTTCCTTGATGAACCTCTACTCTAGTAGACATCAGTTTCCTGTCATTTTTATTGCCTACTAGAAAACCGTAAAGCATTCTGGAGAGCAAGCGGGAAGAGATGTTTAACAGCAGTATAGAGATGCATCCGTCAATTACCATCTGCTGATTAGAAACTCCCCAAGTGAACACACAACAAAGATCATGATAATATTTTAATTATTGTAATCATTCCACCAAAACAGCGTTGTAGCCACCAAGTAATCATTGTTTAGTTCTTATCCGTACAAATATCACTTTGCCTGCTATCTTCCACATCCCTGACTTCTCAGTTCTTTAAAAACATTTTGTACCTTCCCCCACACTTCTGCCTTTCCTTGCCATCCAGCTTTTAGTCATACTGTATGCCTAAATTTTAGAGCAGAATTTTCAACAAATTAGAGTGCATTGTTTGTTCTCCTGTTTTAATATTTGAGAATATTTTGGGAGACAGGCTGTACAAAAGATCTGATGTACCTCAGAGCTGTAATATATGATCAGGTTTGAAATGTTAATAAGAGTCTTTGGAAAGAATAGTTAGCTAACAGAAATAGTGAGCTTAAGTGTAGAAAAAAAATACATTTCAAAGAGATGTGAAAGGTGGTCCAAAATTGGTTGCAATTTAATAACACTGGAACAGTCCATTATGGAAAAGAAAGAAAAAAAGTATTTAAGATTCAACTGGGAGGCTTTAGTCAACGTTATTTTCTATAATCATAAACCCCATAGGTCTGTTAAACTGGGCTTTAGAAAAGTGTCAGTGGCCTGAAAAACAATAGCAAGCACAAATGTGCGAAATGCATCCACTGCTCACTTCAATGAAGCATTCATTTCAAAGTGGAGGAGACTGGAAACATTCTCAAACATGTCAGGGTAGAGATTGAAACTTATTTGAAGGTTAACATAAACTTTTTTGACCGCCGCACTATTGTTGGGCGTTTTATGGGTCTTGGCAGCAAGTTTCAACGTGTGGCTCATTAGAAAGAATGGAATGCTGGGATTTACTGGATAATATTTGAGAGAAATCTCTCCTGGGGAAGCTTTATTCTTTGTGCAGAAAGACAGTACTTTGATAAGAATAAAAATATTAACTCATTCCAGCACCTTCCTTCATGGCAATAATATTACCTTGATTTAAGTTATGCCTGTTTTTTCTAGGAGCGTAAACTGAATTTTATGTGGAACATTATTTCTGTTTATCATCGCAAATTTCCTTTGAGGAAAGTAAGGAGTAGGTATTACTATCCCTATTTTAAAGTAGGGGAAACATAAGCTCAGAGAATGCTTAAATAAATACCAGGGCTTTAAGATGCAAGTGATAGCTTAATGCAAATTCAAATATCCTCATTAATCTAAAGAGGCTAAACCAGCTCCCCAAAGTGATGTGATCATTCTTAAACAGCTAAGTTTATAGAACTCAGAACCATCTCCTGACTTTGAGGTCAGAAGGAGAAATTGATGTTACTATCTTTCTGAGCTGGATGTGCTGTTTGTGTGTTTCCTAACTGCTCATTCATGATCATGGTCCGATTTGCAAGTTAGATCCTCTTTTTTGCTCCATTGGGAACATATACTCCAGTTTGAACTCTAATTTAAAACTCCAAAGTCATAGCTTCTCAACTTTTTATGTTTCCTGAAAGAGCAGGGGGACTCTGAGAAAACACTTGAGAAGGAGCCAAGAATTATCTCCTACTTGCCACCACCACCTCTCAACTCTCAGAGCCTTGTTGCCCTGCTCTGTGACGTTCCACCTAAAAATTTACCAGTTCAAGGTGGGGACCAAGTTGGAAACCATTGTCCCAGAACTCTGCTCACACCCTTTATAGCCTGAGTCTTAGTAGAATCACCCGTTGGCCAACTCAATTGTTGGCAATCACAAAGCAACTAATTTCTATTAAATCTTAAGCCACAACCAACAGAGTCTGTAAATCATTGGTTCTCAACCTTGTCTGCTCTTGAGAATCACCTGAGGAGCTTTAAAAACATTAAGTTCTGGGCCTTACTCTTCAGTGATTATAATTTAATTGGTCTTAGGGAGGGCCGAGTCCTTGGTATTTTCTATTTCTTTTTTTTTTTTTTTTCATAAAAAATGTTAGAGCGGTTTTAGGTTCACAGCAAAATTGAGGAAGGTAGAGAGATTTCCCAAATACCCCTTGCCCCCACACATGTACAGCCACCCCCATTATCAACACCCCCCACCAGAGGGATACATTCCTTACAATTGATGAACCTACGTTAACACATAATCACCCAAAGTCCATAGTTTACATTACAATTTACTCCTGGTGTTGTTCATTCTATGGGTTTGGACAAAAGTATAGTGACATGTACCTATCATTATAGTATTATATAGGGTATTTCATTGTCCTAAAAATCCTTTGTGCTCCACCTATTTACCCTTCCCCAAATCTCCACAACCACTGATCTTAGTATTTTTTAAATGCTCCACTGAGTTGAGACCACTGATTTAAGTCCTGAATGTGGGTGTGTGCCATCATTAACAGTCCCTTGTGCTCTGCAAGTGCAAGGGGCTATGATAAAAATTTATGGTACCGTGGACCTGGTTCTCTGCTAAACATTCTGCATGCATTCTCTTACTGAACTCTCTCAATAACCTCCTGGGATCACAACTATTACTATCCTCATTTTACAGATGAGAAAACTGAAGCATGGCTAGGTTGAGCAAGTTGTGTAAGGTTTCACACCTCTAGAAATAACTCTGGCTCTAAAATTGAGGCACACCGACCCCTGCACTGCAAAATATTTGTAGCCACGTAAGTTCTATGTCTCTTAATAAAAACAACTGCGGCTGCTAGTACCCTCGTCTCAGTGGCTGTAGACACTTCAAGTCTAGGCAGGAACATTGGGAGATGCCATCTAGTACCTAGAGACTTGGGGATTTTTTTTTGTCTAGGCAGGAACATTGGAAGATGCCAATCTAGTACCGTAGAAACATTGGGGATTTTTTTTTTTTATCTGCTATTTTGGAAACAAAGTGATAGATGCTTCTAGCCTACCTCCAAAAAGAAACAAGACTAATTTAAAAGTCGCCTTCTCTGTTGCAGTATTTTACAATCTACTCCCTGTTTGGGGTTCTTTCCACCATACAGTAAGGAGTGGGAACATTCACAGGAGCAAATTCAATCTCTAGGGCTTCATATTACATTAGTTTTCTGAGCGTTAATGTTTTTGTGGATTACGGCACCTATCAGAACACTGAAAAATTTGAGAGTGGAACCTGGCTTCCGTTTGTACCCTGTCACCAAAGATATCTTTACTGTCCTATTTGGTAGGTGCAAATGCAAGATGGCTGTGGGCTGAGCCATTGCCCAATGTAGAAAAACAAAGGGGAAGAAATCTTAATCAAGAGCTTTGAATTCCTCTGCCTGCCAACCATTCCCTGCTCAATGTCTGATGACTGTATGCTGGGGGAGTTCATGGAAGAAAAGCCCTACGTAAGGCCATCTCTGCAAGGTACAGATTTAATCACCTGATGTACCTCCAGCAATGTTTGTATATAAAAGTTAGTTTTAAAAAAGCATTAAAACCAGGCTTTAAGGGAGAAACGAGTATCCTGACACCACCAGATGAAAGAAGGGGTAAGAGAATCTACTTTCTTCCTTGGGATGAGGAGATGGAGGTGGCTGGGACACTGGGGTAGTTCATGGGCCGCTTGTGTTGAAATAGCTCTTCTCTTTCCTTTTAGCACCACCTCACTCTTCTCCTGAGAATATCAGCCAATAGTCTCCCCGCGCCTGCCCCCTCATCCCCCAGCAGGTTGGTTCTCTCCACTTTGAACCTCATCCCAAATTTAGGATCCTAAAATGCCCTGTTTTCTGAACCAGAAGAGTTGCTTTGTGTCTAAATAACCCTAACCGGGGAGCCCCAAATACATGTAATCAGAAATGGATAGTTCTTATGGTCCAGGTTTACTCAAGGCTGCCAGTTTTAGCACAGAAATCCCACTTCCTTGGAAATACCTCAGTTCCAGGCAAACCAAGAGGGATTGTTGGTTATCCCGTAATGTCAATTTCCTTAATTTTATTATGGGGACTCCCTAGCAGAAGGGAATACTGGTTACAATTTATTCACAAATATTCACAGCTCCCTTTTCTAGCTGTTGTACAAGGCTTGTTGAAATTTCTTCTGGCCCTGGAGAGATTGCAGGGGTTTGCCCTTCTGGCATATCTATATGAATTAGGTGAGGAGAGAATGGTTTCTTACCGTTAGCTTAGAGTCAGAGCTAATTTTCAGGATAACCTGTTCTGCCTCCGGAGACATTTCTGTGACTGTGTGATTCTCATAAATGAATTTGTGTTACCCAAGTGTGTAAATACCCATTAGTTCTCAGTAATTTTGAGTTCTCCGGGGCGGTTGTGAAAAACCTTAGCTGCGCTGTGATTACAGGCGACTACACTGATGTTTTATCTCTTCCTAATGTAAGGCGGAAATTATTGTTGATACTTAATGACATGGCCTTTCCTGAAGAAGAATGAAAAATGAGAAATTCCACTTTCCTCCCCAGCATCCTGTTTCCCTTTCCTTCCAAAATATGTAGTTCCGCAAAGGTAATTTTTTTATCTTACTTCTGAGGCAAAGAACATTGTTATATTTAAGAGTCAAAATGTCGTAACAAGTTGAAATCTGCTATTTTCCACTCAGAGGAGAAAAACTACATATTGGCCAAGAAATTAAAATCACATTTTAATAAAAATCCTTGTTTAAGAAAATCAATATTATTAGTGGTAATTACTGAGTGTATTTCATTTTAATATAAATTATTTAATTAATGGCTAATTTCTTCTTTCTTGTTTTCATAGTAAGGTCTAATCAGTACTTAATACTCAGTCTTTCTTCTTATGGGACTAGACTAAGGCAACACTTTTAGGAAAGGCCGTTACAAGCGTCTCCAATTTGATCCTCAGTGTTCAAGTTACTCCTGTGAAGTGTAGCTGAATGCTAAAAATGGGTGTAAGAGCACTACACATACAGTTAAGTGTAAGTGATGGAGCAGGGTAATACAGTTGAGTCATTCATTTGAGTAAGAGTCACTGAGTACATACTGGGTACAATGTGCTGAGCTTAGATTACACAGGATTACAGAACCAAATGAGATATTCCTTGGCCCCAAGAAGCTAGACGAACATAAGTACATCTAATGCAGGAATGGAAATAATGCCCACCGTGGCTTTAGAATGAAAGCCAACGTTTTTGTTGTTGATGTTCAATGATTTTATGTTTAGAATCTTATACTATTAGGTAAATTTAAAAATTAAATCCCTTGAAATATTTTCCTTATCATGGAAAATTGGCTAGGAGTAGGGTGCTGGGGTGAAGTACAGGGACAGTTTGCAACCCACTTTGGCTCACCTTAGATTAGGTAATTAGTCCCGCATTATGTGAGTACCAATTTACTTTTACATTTTAAAGTTGTAAAATTCAAAATGATTTTTTTTCACTTCCTAATTACGAGTAATAAAAATTTAGGGGAATATAAAGTTTAACTTGTCTGTTAATTGAGGGGAAAGAGCCATGCTAAATCAGTCAAGAATAAAATGGTCACAGAAGAAACCCAGAAGAAACTGCCCATGAGGATCCTGTTTGCTATTTTAATTAGCATCTGTCAATTAGAAGCAATGACAGGGGGAAGGAATCCTGATTAATGAAATCATCATTCCAAATTGAAAGGGAAGGTCAAAAAGAACATGATGTCTCATTCGACTTCATCTTGAGGGTCTTATACACCCAAATTTCTGGAATCCTCTTTTAGACCTCATGAGACTAGACTGTTAATATGACCACTCAATTAACTCTGGGTATAATTAACTGCCTGCATGGCCCTGCCTAATACCAAAGCTCCCTGTCAGCAAGATTAGTGCAGCTGGCTCACATGAGGGGGCTGACATGGTTTCCTCTCCTGCACACTGACTGGGGGTAGGGGGTGAGGGAGGGGAAACTACGAGTCACTCCTTGACCCCGACATGTCTATAGGACATGGTTGTTCCTCTGTGATTTGTCTAGAGCATGCAGAGGACCTATGAGAGTATTAGCTGCTGTTTGAACAAATTTCACAGTGTAATAGGCCAATATCAGCAGCTAGTTTGGCAGCTAATCTCATCTAAGTCATAAAAGGAAGTTTTCTAAAGCATATTCAGTCACTGAGAAACAGCCAACCTAGTTTCCATTCGATAACCCCTCCTGTGCAGTTTGTGAGCAGGGCATCTGTCCTTTGTCTTAACAAATAAGGCACAAATGCCAACTGGAGCTCAGCAGGGCTCCATGGAACCAGTTGGCAAGCAACCACTTCCATGGCCCTCCTTTATCCAAGCTCAGTGCAAAGCACAGTCTTAATTTGTTGGCAAAAATTTTAAAATTTTATCCATCAAAACTTTTGCTTATTAAAGTAATGCTCTGATTGGAGGAACTGATGTTCTCAATGACAGTGTTTTTATGACAATAGCTTCACCCCACATCGAATGTCCCCCTCCCCATCACATAAACCTTTTTCTAAGAAGGCAATATAAAGTGAGGAAAGATACCAGATGCAAATAGCATTAAAACAGGCACTATTTGGAAATGTCCAGATGAATGCCAAACATTTTAAGGACAGAGGTAAAAATATTTGGAAAATGTTCAGAGAGCCATAAACACATAAGTGATTAGAATCTTGGTCGTTTACTGATGTAGTCAAGGCCTTTTTAGTTACTGATTTAGGAATCATTTAGAATAACTGAAAACATCCTAAGACAAAAATGGTTCACTGCCCATCTTAGTGGAAATAAATATGAAGATACGATGTGCGTAAGAGGCCTAGTCATTGAAGCAATTTTGTTTTTAAGTAGAGAAAGAAAAGAGGAGAAAGAAAAGAGAGAGAGAGAGAGAGAGAGAGAGAAGAAATAAAAGGAGCAATTAAATAGTAGGAGAAAGCTATTTTAAAATACGATGATGTAAACATATAACTTATGCAAGAAGTAGCCGATGGAGAAATTTACATCATTTTTGGAAATACCACAAACTCCACAGAGAACAACTGACTGAGGAGAGCTGGCGGGGCTACGTCAGGAAGTGAGGATATGAAAACCTAAGAAAGGAAATTGTTCTTTTATAAGAGTTTCCTCACAGGCACAGCACAGTCTACTTGACTATTTATGCATTTATGTCTGTCTGTCTGTCTGTCTGTATGTTACGTATGTGTGTATTTATTTTTTAAATAGGGCAGATTTCATTAAGGCAAAGCTCTGAAGCCATACCGAGGTGGTGCTAGTTTTGGTTCCAAGCTTACCAGCGATGTGACTCCAGGCAAGTTATCAAACCTCTTTGTGCTTCTGTTTTCTCACCAGTACAGTGAAGGTGATAATAACATCGACTCCGTAGGGGGGCATGAGGACTCCGTGGGCGAGTGCGGGAAAAGAGCTTAGCACAGCGCCCAGTACGTAGTAAGTACTCCATAAATGCCAGCTTTTCCTATCTCAATCTGGGACTGATGAAATCTTGCTGGTCCTGAAACCTAAAAAAAAAAAATGCATATGGTGGTAGTTGTACAACTCCACGAATACACAAAAAACATTGAATTATGTACCCTAAATGTGTGAACTGTGGATATGCGAATTAAATCTCGATAAAGATGTTACAGAAAAAAGAAGTAACAGAGAACTTTTTTTTTTTTTAACAAAAATTTTCTTCTCTAATGTGAATGTAGTGAAGTGGTGGGGTTCTATTTCTTTATAGAACAAATATAATCTTCCTCAATCTGAATTTCAATGTTTCCTTGACGTACCTGGAAGTATTCCTTGGGGATACCTGAGATTGAATTATTTTGAGCTACCAGTGTTCGAAATAGTAGAAATAAACAAAGGAATATATAGTTGAATTATGGAGATAAACAAAGATTTAAAAAGAGAGTGAGGACAAACAGGTTATTTAATGGGAGCTTCCTACAGCAAGGAAGTCAGCCCCCATCAATGGCATTTTGTCAGAGATTCAAAGGCAGACAGAACAATGGAAAGCTTTAGAGTGAAAAAAATGGAAAGCTTCCAGTATGCTCTGGTTGGAGGTCACTGGAACAGGGAAGCTGGAGATGGGCTAATTAGAAGTGTAGTGTTTTATGTGAACAGTGTGGGGAACATATTTAACTCTCTCTGGTTGATCCCGAATTGAAATGATGGAGGGAAGGGGCAGAGACAGAAAATAGAGAAGCTGGCAGTCACAGGCTAGTGCTGACTGTTCTGAGCTTCTTCTCTCTTGGACTGTATTGCTACACAACTTAAGGTTTAGCTTCCTGGACGGATGTCTACAGAGGTTGTGGGTCAGAGTTCTATTGGTATACATGGCCTGGCCACTATGTTTACATAGTCTCAAAAGAGATCACATATTTGGCAAAGTAGTCCTAATAAATTCTGTCTTATCAGAATTCTTTGTAACAACTTTCTATAGCTTTGAAGAATGATGATCAGAAAGACGAAAGGTATAAATAGAGGAGAGGAGTAAGACAAAAAGAGAAAGATGCAAATCATCGAAGTTGCTGTTAAAGATTTTAAAAAATGAGTACGCTCTTGCAAAGTAAAAACTTCAGCTGCTCTGCTGCTTAAGGGCCCATATTTTTTTCACTGACTTCAAATTGTCCCAGGTGGCACCAATTTCACCGTTTTGCTTCTTCCTCTTGGTCTGTATGGCTGATGCTCACAAGAACCTCTAGAAGCTTGAGCTAGAAAGTAGGCTTAGTGACCTTTGAGGATATAGCTGTGAAATTCACCCAGAGGGAGTAGGCTCTGCTGGCTCCTGCTGAACAGAACCCCTACAGAGATGTGACACTGGAAAACAGTTTCAGGAGCTGGCCTCAAGAGATTGGGAGATCTGACTTAAATCCGATGAGTCAGTTGTTTGGCAGGATAGTCACGGATTTTAAAAAGTCCAATGAACAGAAAATAAGAAGAACCACGAGGAATAACTCCTGGTTTTCCATCTTAGGAGGAAACAGAATATCATGTCGTTAGAGTTCAGCACAAGAGCAAGGAGAGATATTTGAAAATGGGGAAAAAAGGAAAGCGCTCTCTATTTTATTATCTCATTTTTTTCATGTTTTTAAATTTTTCAAGTGATAAAATAAGTACATATTCACTATAGAAAATTTAAATTTTACATTGAAATATAAAATATAAAGTAAAATTCACTCAGCTTCCCCCATGGTTAATACTTTGTATTATTTATTTTTAGCCTCCTTTCTGTGCAGAAAGAAAGGTTTTTAATGGGGGGGGTGGAGTGACTACAGAGAGAGTTCATTGAAAGGGAGAGAAAGTCTTTTCTTTTATGAGTATAATAAATTATCCCTTGTAGATGATGGTCATACAGTAATAGAGGGCAGAGGCTGAATATGTACAATGAGACACAGGCTACGTTCCCAGAATACTAAAAAATTATGGGTTTTTAGTTATGTATCACCTTGTGAAAGCAGTTTTGAATTTTTTACTCATGTTAAGGCCCAGGATGAAAACGCCGTATCATTTTTCTCTTCTGTCAGCGTAGTTCCTGCACCAGGATAAACAACTTACCCTTGCTTAGCCCTTCAGAAACCATATTTTCGTCTGAGTGTGAAGTCTCAGTCCCAAGTGTGGCAAATGTCTGCCGTTCCTCCTTCTTCGCCAGTTAAGGGACACATGTGCAGGTATCTCCCTGCTTTATAATTTAAAATAGATTATTTTCTTTTGCAATTATAATAATGACAGAAAAATGCTAGTCTCTGGCAGTTACTATAGTAACCAGGAACAACTTACTTCTTTTAAATGGGAAGTGGACATTTCACTCTAAGTTTTTGCTTCATTTTCTGAAGCCAAAATGCAGTCATATGCTTTGTCAAGGCACTCTTCTGGATAGTATATGCCATAAATTGTATGTGTTTGTGTGTGAGTGTGTATGACTTGTGAATGCATACATATGCATAAATATTAACGCAAATCCGGACCAATCATAACTCTTTTTTTCTTTAACTAAATTACTTTCTGACAGAGACATGTGAAATTAATTGAAATGCAAACAATATCCAAGAGATAGATTTAACACATGGCTTGTCTTTATTATGATTTTTTTTTTTTTGAAACTTACAGGAAACTGTTCTTTCCCTCAGAGGACTAAAGGATGCTTGATAGCTTTGAGTCATGCAAATGAATTTCTTTCAGGGAAAAAGAATGAACTGCCATTAGTGAGATAACTGCCAATATGTACATTTTTCCATGTAAAACCTGAACCAGAGCATGGAGAATGTACGTGGGTGGGAATAAGTCAAGTATTTTTAATAGGGAACAAAATAAACATCAAGAGGCAACCAAAAATGCAAGCTAAATCTGATAGCCAAGTATGTCCAACCTGAAATCGTAGATGAACAGGTTGGTTCAGTAAAGTAATTTGGTTCTTGGAAAATACACTTTGAAATAGACAGCTTTATAATGTAAAATGATTGAAAGACTTTGAAATTCCTGGCAAATTCATAAAAAATATTCTTGCTCTAAAAAAAATATATATTCCTGCTTAAATCTATCATGGCATTTTAAGGAGTGCTGACTTCATAAATTCTGACTTTTATCAACAGCACTTCAATAATGTTCAGAAAATAAACTTCACAGGAAAACCTCGGGTGTTCAATTAGTGTTAAACGTTTTAGGGCAGAAACCGAGATAATGAAATTATGAGGACAACGGCAGCTTAACGTTTTGTGGCTCACAAGAGATTTATGCATTCCAATATAACCTCAAGCTACGCATATGGCATAATAAAAAAGAATGGATTCCTGACAGGGGAACACAGGGCATGGAATTTGACTGCACTTGTCTTAATACTAGTTCTTTGTCTAACGGAAAGACGAAACATGTTGTCCCTTACGCTCAGTACAAATTCGGCTTTATTTTTTGTCAAAACCCTTACCATTATTACTCAAAAAACATCTGAATGGAATATACTTTCTTTCACAAGAATCATTTCCTCTTGATTGCATATTGCATTAGGCTCACAGGGAATTGCTGGTCTGATAAAAAGTCAGTAGAGAAATGCCTGGCCTCTTCCCAAACTCTGTACGAAACAAGAGTGAGCACTCACCCTCACACAAGTTTTCCAAAATTTCGGCAGGAGGTGAAAGCAGGAATCCAATGTGGTACTGGTCTTTATGCCAGAGTCATCTGGCTGTCCCCTCACTCTGCTTCCTGGCCTTGGCAGGCACACACGATTTTGGGAGGGTGTGAGGGAGGTGTCTTCTTGGAGTAATCCCGTCAATCTTTTGGGATTCCTCTCAAGACTCATTAGGTTAGAGGACTGCTAGAAAAACTGGACAGGCTTCTGAAACATGTCCACGTTTGACCACCAGGTATATCCCAGCAGTCTGTAGAAATCAAAGGATTGAATACAAAGAGGTTGCCAGTGGACTCTTTCTAGTGGGCTTCTCAAGCAATATAACAGATTCTAAAAAAGATAATTTAGAAATGTCAGGTAGCTTTTCATCTGC
This sequence comes from Eonycteris spelaea, assembly GCA_003508835.1. Taxonomy (NCBI): domain Eukaryota; kingdom Metazoa; phylum Chordata; class Mammalia; order Chiroptera; family Pteropodidae; genus Eonycteris; species Eonycteris spelaea. Next base: position 9,167,396 of record PUFA01000050.1, on the reverse strand, counting down.
TGGCTGAAGTTTGCTCTTTCGAAGTTAGGGGTTGTGATGATAAGGTAGGATATGGCTTTGGTTTTAGAAGATCACACTTGGATAGAAATTTTCTCTTGGTTTCAATGACCTTGTTGAATTGACATTCTCTTTTGAATAACTGTTACTCTGCGAGGTAATGATGTATATAGTCTCGCCTCCCAATGCCAGGTTTTATAGGGGCAGAGGAATGAATATCTGCCAGAGACACGTTCTCTGAAATTCTGCATGGAATGGAGTGAAAGGGGTTTGGAGCCATGGAAACCTGGGTCTTGATCTAGCCCCACCACTCGATCTTGAGAACATTATTTAATAACTGCTTTGAGCCTCCGTGTCCTCTATAAATGGGATAATACCTGCTTCATGACTGTAGTGAGGATTAAATAAGGTAGTATAAATAAATGCTTGCATAAATAAAATGCCTTGCACATAGTAAAAGCTTAATAAATTGATTTTATTTTGTGAGACTCAGTTGAAAGGGCAATATTCTTTTTAGAACCAGTAGTTGGCAATTGCCTTTGATGATGCACATATCTGTAAAAGCTATTCTCCCTGGAAAGTGATGGTGGTGCACTTTTTACTGGCTCTCCTGGGTTCTTTTTCTTCCCAGTAATGATGCAGCCCATGATCCTGCTTCCAGTGTCAAGCTTTCGGGAAAGGTGAAAAGAGGCATATAATTATAAACCTGGAAAGAATCGCAAAGGGCCATTCTGCATCCAGAAATGTAAAAATCAGTAATAATGACTACCATTTATGATTCCTTGCAATATACAAAAAAAAGCTAAGTACATAAAATCTCACTTAAGCTTCATAACAAGAAGTTGAGATAGGTCTTATCCCTATTTTATAGATGAAGAAACTGAGAGATTACCATGCAGCTCATGGAAAATTCAGGACCAAAACCAGGTCCATTTGAGAGCAAAATCCGTCCTCTCAACTGTTGTATCCTACTACCTTGTAGTAATTTAGGTAGCTGTCCATTCCCCTTTAAATCTCATTAAGGACGAGATGGACAGCTTCAGTGTTCAGTCACCTTTATAATCAAGAAATCTTCTCTATATCTATCTGTAATTTTCTTCCCCATACAGTTCATTTGTTTTGATTGGCAGTCTGTTGAGAGTAGAATAGAGACAATTTAGTGTGCTTCTAATCATAGCAACCATTTTCAATTATGTGAAGCTTAAGCCACCCATTAGTCTTCTCTTCTACCAGTGAAGTTCTCCCCACTACCTCATCTGCATATGGGAAAATGCAGGGGAATAGGAAACTGGGACCTGGAAGGAAAGGAGACCAAACACAGATACACTATCAAACCAAGTCCCACAGGATAATTTTGGCTTAATCCAGTAGAGAGTCTAGAGTCAGTATTGGTCACACGCAGACTGTCCTCTCAGGGATAAGCTGGCGGGATATTTGTACCTCCTCACCTGTCAGTCATTGGTTAAGGGCTGCCCTGATGGAAACATAAATTTCCAGGTACTTCATGGTGTCCATGTGAACAAAACAGGCTCCTTCAGCCTAAGGGGCTGCCGTTAGACAAAGGGAGGCAGGTGTTGGCAGTTGGAAGCTGGTGTGCTTAAAAATGGGAAGAGACCTGAGGGGTTTTGGGCGGAGGACAGACACAGCCTTCAGTGCTGACTAATGCTGGAGAGAGCTAAAGGATCTCTCCCGGGTGGGCAGTTCGCATTCTGTTAATACTTCCCAGGGCCTCATTTTCTTTCTCTCCTCTCAAGCAAGGGGAGAGAAGCCTTCCTCTATTAGAGAAACAGTAGACAGTAGAATGGAGTTTAAAGACTATGGGTTTGTAGCAGAGCAGTTTGGTCATAATCTGGTACTTCCTCGCTGTGTGATCTTGGGCAAGTTGCTTAAAACCTCCTTAAGCCTCAATCTCCTCGTCTGTTAATTAGCAATATAGCACTCCCATCCCAGGGGTATCCTAAGGATTAGTTGAAATAACGATGGGAAGGTGCCTGGCAGTGTGTCTGGCACACAGCAAATGCATTGAAAATGGCAGGCATCATGTTGCTCCTCTTTCCTTCTCCTCCCCATACTACCACTGAGCAAAGCAGATAAGATGCTTCCTTTAATTAATCATCAACACTGCAAAATGAGGGAACGCCATTATTAAGAGTCATCTTTTAAGCATCCATGTCAGAAATACATTATCCTATATAGAAACAAAAAGTTATTGTTGGGCATATATGTCTAACTTTAAATACACATTTTTTCTTGAATTGTGTCAAGATTAATCATTGAGACTTTTTTCATTTTGCTTTCTTATTTTATTTTATTAACACAACAAGAGACTGCTCTCTTAAGCTGACTAATATAAATTACCTGCGCTATATACCACACCTTCATCATGTTAAGCCAAGAAGCAAACCGCAGCATAAAATTACATATTATATAATTTAAATTTTGAGAATTCTAGAAATTCAAACTAATCTATAATGATAGAAAGCAGACAAGTGCTTCCATGGGAACTCTGGGGCAGGGATGTGAATAAAGAGATTACAAGAGGGCATGAGGAAACTTTAAAAATATGGGATATAGTCATTATCTTCATTTATCCTCTGGTGCATGCATATGGCATATGGAAAAACTTAATAAATTATATACTTTTCATGTGTTAAGTTATTATATGTCAACTATAAGTTAGTAATATGTTAAAATTATATATACACACATGAAATTTGCTTAAAGTATAAGTTGAATAAAAATACAAACTCTCTCTCTCTCTCAAAAAAAAGGATTGATCATTAAGTACAGGATCAAAAGCATTTCCAAAAGTTCACGTATATTCCTCAATGCTGAGTGTTTATATTTGCAAGAGGGTGAATTCTACAACTCGAGGGTGCGGACACGTAAAGATTCCTGCCATCAGCTAGTAGCTGCATGCTGCCACGTGCTAGGGCCTCCAAGAATGGAGGTCTGTGCTCATCGTCCTCTAACCAGGAGCTAATTTTCTTTTCCTTGACAGAGCAGAACTGTCAAGGCTGCTCACGAAGTTTTTTCTAATTTGAAAATAATAGCAGGACCCTGTAATTGCTAGTAGTCTTATTGGTTAGCATCGTGTAGAGAAAACACAAATAAAAAGTTACTTTGCAAGTGCTTGCCATGCTTACATGCAAGAAGGGAAGGGCTCCTAAAAGCTGTGGCCATTTTCAGTGGCTGTTACCCACTAGATCAAATCTTGGCCAGAGGACCCATGAACCTACCTGTGATACAATGTAAAGTGTATCCTGTATCCCAACTTACTCCTTTTGGAAGAGATAGGAGGGGCTTGCAATGACACTTTTGCTTGGTCAAATAATATAATTTGGGTTAGAACAGGTTAATTATCTTTGCTTTTTGTGCTTAGGATAAACTCATAATTCTGCACTGTATTAGAACATATAACACACATACCTCTCTTTTCCCCAATGCACATTCATCATTCATTTTGTTCTTTTTATTTTATGTGTGGGTCTTTCTGGGCATTATATGAGTGCATGCATATGCAAAGCAATCTTGGTTCTATTATTTCCTTCAAATATAGGGCAATCAGAATAACCCCATGCTCTCATCTCACAGGTTGCCAAAATTATGTTCACTTATGGCTCACTGTGGGGTCTCAGAATCTTCCTCTGCATGCACATGTTTCTCTCACTGATGCTAATGAAAGTTATGCATGTATATTGTCAGGGGAAAGAGCCTTGTGGATGTTCTCTCCCATGTACAGATTGAAAGGCTGGACAGAAAAGCAAAATATCACTTTACTGTTTATTTTTATCACACCAGATTTTATTAACCAGATCTCATGTGATGTGGTCCAGGCATCTCACCAGCATTTATGTGCTGATGGAGAAATCTGTTGTAGCCAGTCTCCATATGCTCTGGTCCATAGGCTGGGCTTGGGAAAGCTAGTGTGCGGGCAAGGCTTTTCTTTCCACATCCCCAGTGTATAGGGAATTGTAAAAATCAGTTTTAGATTATTTGGTCCACACTGGGATTTGCTCTATAGCTGATGAGAATTGTCAAGACTACAGGCTGGAACACTAAAAGAAAACTATAAATACATTAATTTAACATTCCCTCTGATTGAATTAAAAAATTTTTTTCACTCTCATTCTTTCCTCTCCCACTCAAAAGTTGAAGTGACTCTTAAACAAGCCAGACTTTTATGTAGTAGATAATTTGATCCTCAACATGATCTCCAGGGTATAGATTATTAGATCATTCAACCAATTAAAGAAAATCAATGACTTTTCGACCTACCTTTAAGGTCCCTGAACACTTACAATTCTACTATTATTCAAGCTACTAAAGACACTTTGTATATTGCTTTTTGAAGAAGATCTTTAAATAGCTACACATAATATGGAAAGAGATCCCTTTATAGTCAGGTGGGAGTTGTTTGTTTTTCCATCTCAATGTATGATTAAATATGATTAAATATATTGTGTTGTAATAAGGTAACCTTGGAAAGTTGCCCTGGGGGAAACCATAGCTGATGGATTCATTAAAGTTAGTAGATGGATGCACTGCGAAACTGAATTCAGTGAGTGGAAATGGGAACAGTGCGCAGGTACAGGTCTCCCTGGCAAACTCTGAGCTGAGGTTATAGCTGAGCTGGGAGCTATTGGTAGAACAACTTCTTAGGAAAACTAAGAAAATAGCAGAGTCAAATGCCTAGAGAAGACTTAACGCAAGGGACTGAAGCAATCAACAGTTTAAGAACAAGATCAGGAATCAATGCTCGTCTGTACCCAAAGAAGACATAAGCTATGGGTAAACTGGGTATATACTAATAGTGTTGAAAACATTTATTGAGTGTTTGCTTTGTTTAAGTTACCTTGTCTAGGTGTTTTACATCAGCATGTTTAATTCTTAAAATAACTCTTAGAGGTAGGTATGATTACTTATTACCTCCTTTTTCCAAGTGAGAAAATTGAGGCTTGGTGGAAGATAAAAAGAACTTGGCCAAAGCCATAGGTAGAACTAGCATTCAACTGGGATTTCAGATTCAGCAAGGTTGATCTAGGGACCTTTTTTTTTTTTTTTTTTTCATACTCTGCTGTAAGACTTAATTGATTCAAGATGAAATAGCAGCACTAACTTGTTAATATAGAAGCTCAAGAAATAAATCCTACATAGGAGCTTAGCACACTAAGTCAGGGACAACATAATTTTTATTATCGTGGAATCATCTGTCCTGCACATAGCTGTGTTCAAAGGGAGACAGCTGTGATGTACAAAAATGAGTGGGACCTGGGGAAGGTCAGGCTTGTTCACTCGTCAGTTCTGCCAGCAGAGTGCCTGGCATTGGATGTTTCACAGACTTATCAAATACTGCAGGATGCTTCTCTTCATGCATATGCTATAAATGTCCTATTTCCTATTGCAGTGAACTGTGTCTCAGTCATCCCAATATCCCTTGTGCCTAACACATTGTTTCATACATGTTTGTGGAATAAATGAATACAGATTTTGATGATATAAACATTTTCTTGACAGGCATAAGTACTTATTCTGGAAATATCAATGGCATTATTATTGTCATGTGCAGATTGGTAGAGCAAGGTGTTCTAAAGATACTTTCCTGGATTTCTTCTCAGTAGCCTCCTAACTCTCAAGTGTATCTCTTCATGCAGTGGTTTGAGTGGATCTTTAAATGCATAGTACGTATGCATTCCTGTATTTCCTTTACAGTTTCCTACTCATGAGATGGAACTGTATTTTCTTCATAGAATAAGTAAAATTCTCATACGGGTATTGTGTCAAGCATAGTAAGTATAAGCACCCAGTATGCTTCTCCATGCTAGAAAGTATATTTTGAAAAGTGTTTTAAAAAAGATACAACTATAAGTATGCATAAATGTATACTTTCTAAAGTCTTGTGTCTTTTTTTTTTGGATATATTTACATATTTATAACCTACCTTATTTCAAAAAGATTGTAAGGCCACTGGACAAGGTATGTGTTTATATTTTAATGTTCAATTCAGTTAGAAATAAACAGTTGAGAAAATTAGAGCAATAGAAAATAAGGACAGTTAGAAAAAATATATATAAGTCGCAAGGTCCTACTTACATGCTCCAAGCTCTCTAATGGACAGTGTATAAACAGAAACTCCATGTTTCTACTCTTTGTAAGATGAAACTAGGTGCTTGGGTATGGCCCAAATATTCCAGGTACCGAAGCCTGAAAGAAATTTATCACATAGGCCTTCATAGAGATGACACTGTGTGTAACGCATTTGATGATATCTTTAACAACTTCCTCACAGAAAGTACAGAGAGCTTTGCAGGACTGCTTCGATTATAGGCTGATGACACTGAAGTCAATGTAAAAGCAAGTCTACAGAGTGCAGAGGACCAAGTTTATGAGGTTCAGGGACACAGCTCTCTGCCATCTAGCTTAATCTCAAGATAGATTTTTAAAGGGTCAAAGTCATGAGTGGAATCAGGACACTTCATAAATTGTTTCTTCCAATTAGGCTTTGGGTAACTATAGGCTGACACTGAGTTCAAGATAATTCTGTTATTGAAGGGAGATTCCTTAGCAGCTATAGACTCTTGAGGTCTCAGGAAATATCATAAAGATAGAGACTAATCAGGCTCAGAGATTCTAGGGAACCTACTGGCTGTTAGATGTCCTCCAGCATGACTCAAATATAGCTATAACTTGTTTATGCAAAGGAAAATTCAATACAGTATCCACCGAAAAACTTAATTTTTGTTATTGTTTAGGGATGTGCATGAGTCCTAAGTATATACCCTGAAAATTAAAGGGTATTAATAAAAAAGTAAAGAACTAGATGAAAACTTGCTTTTAAGTAAATAATAACTTCTTCTTACTAATTCTAAGATCAAAATTACTTAACAAAAGATTAATTCAGAATTGGTGGACTGACAATAGAACTCTAAAGATGCAAAAGCAATTAAACAATCTAATCTCTGAAGCAATGACCTGGAAGAAAAATGTATTTTACTATTTTCAGTAGATGTGTAGCATTAGAATATACTCCAAGAACATGTGTAAGTAATAGAGGAAAGGGTCCTGGCATGTGTACCAGTGGTGTTTGGACAACGACATAAAAAATTCAGCAACTATGGCCTGTCCATCATCTAAGAGGTTGACAGGGAAAACAGAAAGAGCAGACCAATAGGGTACATGACAATGGGGAGAATGTTGGTGTCATTTATATTGGTCTTTCTGAATCTACACAAAGCTCTTTCTTAGTACTTGGGGTTTTAAAAAACTGTCAGATGGCACCACAGCAGGCTAATGTTGTGGCATGTTCTAAAGACATTAATTTGTTTTTTTTCCCCTGCTAAATAGTGGGAAAAAGTGAATTTTAGTAATTAATAGGCACTTACCCTTCTTTCGTCATATTGTCAGCATCAGTTGGTTTCTGTCTTGCCATTAACATGTCTAATGCATATGTCAAGTGGAAGCCTGACATGCTAGTGGCAAACAGAATATTATGTGAAGGCGGCAATGTGTTAAAACAATTGAGCGAACAAGCACTAAAGTTTGCTGCTCAGGCCATATGTTGCAGTGTTTAATTTCCCGTAGTGGAGAAACATGGTTGTCAGAGAAAAAGATGATGAATACATTTACTTTGGGAAACTTATTACAATGAAGAATGACTTTCCAGAGGAAGAGAACAGAAGAATTAGGCTTGCATGGAGAGCATATGGGAGGCATTCAGACATAGGCACAGAGAGCAGGATGTGTGTTTTCGAACAAAAGACGTTTAATCAATATGCATGTGTGGCTGGTGTTGACATATGGAAGTGAGAAATGGGTTTTGATTTGGAAGACAGGAAGAAGGTTAATGGTAGTACAGGTGGTTACGGAATGATTGATACTTTGAGTAAGTAACAGAGAAAGAAAATGTAATTATCGACTCTTCGGTTGGGCAACAGACTCCAGAGAACAATGTAATTGAGGAAAATACAGAACATGAAATGATCCAAGGCAGGTCACCTGGTTATAAGAAGAGATGACAGACAGAACAAGCTGATGATCAAATGGAAGTCAAAAGGATGTACTGGGGAAGGAGCAGCCAGCTGCTGCCAAGGGCTCTAATAGGGCGAATCAGAAGTCACTTAGACAGGAGATGGACACTGGCCACACGAGGAGAAATGAAGGCTAACAATCTTCCCAAGCTTATGTTGGTACAGCTTGGATATCCTCACCCCCACCTGACTTGGAGCATCAGAAATTCTGCTTAACACTGGAGAAAACTGTTATCTGCTGATATCAAGGTCTTGCTATGGAGGCATGAAACACAAACTAAATATTGGTGTATATTTTGTCCCCAGAGCAAGAATTTCTAGGTAGGACTGTAGAGTTACTTTCTTTCCTTCATTCCAGAAATACATAGGTGAGAGCTCCTAAATTACCTTTATCCAGGTGATATTTAATCCCATTCTTCCAGAGGTGAAAGGTTAGTTTATGAACTCAGTGAAACAACACGTAATTTAATGTTTAATTCCTTCCTCTCCATTTGTTTTTCATTACTTTGTTAGGGAGATGACCTTGAAGAGATGATGTTTCAGGAGAGGTGATTTTGATCACTAATGATTATTACAAAGATATAATGACCAGATCCCACTCAAAATACCATGAATGCCTACACTCCAGAAATACTGTGTTCACAAGGGCATTAAATAAATCAATGCCTCATAATGATTCATTTTAAAGTGTGATTAGAGTAATGGATTTAACAGTCAAAGGCAGTGCATTGTTTCTTTTTAAATTGAAAGCACTTGATAGACACTTACAGTGTTGATCTAGCTAACAAAACTTCCTTTTCCTAAAAACTTTCAGTTCTCATGGGTCAAAGAAGTTAGAAGTCTCCCTTAAGATGTTTCCAAAAAGAGATGTTAAAATGAGTGTTGAACACGGCAGCTGCTTTACCACTGGGCTTGAGCTAGTGCTGGAGGGTGTGAGGCGAGGAGGGACAGCCAAAACCATTGAAAAATAGAAGATGAGGATTTTGAAACATTAGTACTTACCTATAAGTCAGGAGTGGCCCATATGACTTTATATTTTGCCTTTTTATGCTCTGTAGTCCCTACATTTTTCTGAAGATTAAGCTTTAGCCAAAGAGAACAGATGGTATTGATTAACTTCTGAAAGTGAATCTAAATTGATCTAACATAAATTACCCTTGAAACCAAAGAGTAAGAATGAGTGATTAGGTAAGGGGCCAGAAAGAAGATAATAATATTTAACTGCCCATTCTCTTGCAGAGAAGTCTTGCAAGAAACTGGTGCCTCAGTTTCCTCTTTCAGAGAATGAAGAAAATACTTCCTGTTTCACTAAGCACTGTGAGGCTCAATTACTGCCTGAAATCTACTTGGAAATCTTCACACAACAGGTGCTATGAGTGTGAAATGAAATGTTAACATCTACTATCACGTAGGTCTCACTTCTTTATTCCATTTCAAGTGTCTACCACTTCTGCTTTCAACAAGTATGCCTTCTGCACTGCCACCCCATGTCCCTTGACTAATTCTCTAAGGTCTAAAAATTGCACTTGCAGATAAAGTGACAATGGGCAAGAAACTGCCATTACACCCCTTAAAAATGATCGAAATCATTTTTTTATCTGAATACATGTGGCACTCTTGGGAGTTTGATGAGTGGGACAGAAAGTAGCAGGTCAAAACCATAACCATTAAAGCCATCAGAACTTGTATGGTTTAAAAATAGGCAATTTGAGCTTCATAAATTACATGGTTGGATCATTATCGATGTTAAAGGTATGTGGACTCTATGCACATATGATTTGAGGAAGGAAAAATAAGAAAGTCAGTCCGCCTACAGGATCTGAGAGCAATGGGTTAACCAGAGACTATGGTGAACTGACAAATTGCCAGAGGGGAATAAATGACCAGTATGACAGATCTGATTTTTTTTTTTTTAAGAAAATCTGGAAACATGGATATTTATGTGAACTCTCAAAATTTTTAATGTGTTGACAATTAAAAAATAGCGTTGTGTGTTGAACAAAATATGCATGTAGGCCACAGGTGAGTGAATAGATCACCAGTTTGCCATCTTTTATTTGAAAAATGTTCCATGCCACAATAATGTGCATTTCAGTTAAACGCTCAGATCCGCATTTGGCCCTCTTATATTCTGTAGCAAAATATCTCTTTCATTCAATATAGCTGAAGTTCTCTATATGTAGAACTTCCTTTAATCCAGTTCAAAGATAATAATTCCTAGAGACCAACCCTGTGTCAGGCATACAGAATGTGAGTATCACAGTTCCCACCCTCAAACTGCTCACCGAATAGAAGACAAGATCAGACAAATTTTACTAATGCCTGCAACATAAGGAGGAGTGAAACAAGCAGCCAAATAGCAGCTCAAACCAAGTGTCACAGGGCTCTGGGGAGGGAATGAGGCCATGCTATTGTGGGTTCCAGGGAAGAGGCTTCAGAAAATGCATGGCCTGAAATGAGCTGTGTGGGGAGATGGGGTTTTGACAGATGGAGATGCTAGAAGAGGGCATTTCTGAAAACATCTTGAACGAGGGCATGGATGTGGGAGAGGCTGGAGTAGGGTTAAGGAAGCGCGCACACGGCCAAGTTTGCCTGGAGCATAAGTATGGGGAATCTGTGAAGACAAAGGCTGAGTTCCATATTGTATAGGGTCTTGAATGCTAGGCTGGGGTCTATGTACCTACAGCGTAGGTAATGAAGGGCAAATGAAGGAGGTTGAGCTGGATGTACTTGTAGCTTATCAGTTTCCACTTACTTGCGCTCACTTACCTACAGATAGTATAGACTTTCCATTTATTGGCATAACTGCAGTCAGATCTTGAGCTAATATGTGCTCAGGTAGACTGTGTATTAGGAGTCCATTTCCACCAATGAGTGAGATCTAAAATTTACTTTCCTAAGTCTGACGTCCATGATGTCCCTTGGGTATCTACTTTCCCCCAAACATAGACTGGGGTCTTAGTCCATGAGATGGCATTTTCTCCCATGTTCCTGATGTGTGTGCAATAACTGGAATTTACCCTTGAACCCTCATAAGCCTGCCTAGAGTTTAAACAAAACTCCTTGAAGTTATCTGACTTTCTTTTTATGATAGAATGTGGGAGGAATACATTGTGCTCAGTCTTATCTCAGAAACTACCTGGAAACCATCTCGAATCTGTGTGGACTACTCATCACAAAGCAAGAAGCCTTCACCATCTGATTGGAATACCTGTGGCTCAGAGATTCCCTCTACTGTGACCTCACTACCTTGAGAGGGTACGATCTGGCTAGCTGCTCCCTTTGGGGCTATATAGCTTGCATTCACATCTTATCTTTCTTCTACCGGATTTTAAAGTTTAAATTAATTTAAATAAAATCAAACTAAAAATACAGTTTCTCAGTTCCTTTAGTCACATTTGAAGTTCTCAATAGCCACAAGTAGTTATAAGCTACTATACCAGACAGTAAAACTAGAGACTATTTCAATCACCACAGAAAGTTCTTCTAGACAGCCATGAAGACACAGTTTGTTTCATTAACTAAATGGGCTCAGTCCTGAAAGATGCTGATGTGACTATCGATGTGTACACATTCATGCACAAAGAGACGTTGAGCTGTTAGAGCTTTACTAACAGCTCTCATCTGGTCTCAAAGGGGGGAGGAAAATAAAGGAAGATGGGAGTGCTATTCAAGGCACTGGTCTAAACACCCAGGAACAGATATTTGACTTGAAAAATTAATCATAATGGAATGTAAACTAATAAAACTAAGAAGAAAAAACCCAAAAGGAATGTAGTGATACACTGTATAGTTCTAGAGTACTAATAAAAAGGCATCAACATAAATCACAGAAAATTATTACAACCCTGGATAAGTATAAGCAAGGACCATATTTAAAACAGAGTTTCAAACTATATTGTATTATACACAATAAAAGATATTGTGAAACTCTACAAAGAGGTGTCATTGAGAGAAACCAAAAATGCCTCTGGCCTATACACATCTTGTTTGCTCATAAAAATCAAGGATATTGAATTTGTGAACTCTATACCAATGGAGATTTAGTGTGCTTACGCTTAAGATGGTATTGTAATGAAGTGAAACTTTCCGATATGGGTCCTAGAGTCCTTTTGTGCTGATTGGAGGCCCCAGACTCCAAATGGAAGAGATCCTGAACTAGAATGTTCATTCTATGAACCAAAAATCAAATGGGTCCTGTTATTCATGTATTTGCAGAGCCTGGTACAACAACTGTCATACAGCCAATGTAAATAAATATTTGTTGAATGAATAAAGGAAAGAAGAACAAATAAGTGGATAAAGCCTCTGGACAGACTCATGTTAATCTGGAAGTCTTAACCTTTGTGCTGAGATAGAGACTTGTTAGCATCCTCAGAATCAAAAAAGGAACTCAATTTTTTTCTTTGATTTAAAAGTATTTTTGAAAAAAAATAAACAAGAAACATATGAACACACATATCCCTTTGAAACAGGTTTTGTGTTTGTTTTTTTTTTTTCAGATAAATACCCAGAAGTGGAATTACTGGGTCCTTCTTTGTCTCCTGTTACAACCCATGTTTTAAAGTCTGTTTTGTCTGGTATAAGTATTGCTACCGCAGATTTCTTTTTTCATTTCCATTTCCTTGAGATATCTTTTTCCATCCCCTTGCTTTCAGTCTGTATGTGTCTTTTGATCTGAAGGAGTCTCTTGTAGGCTATTCATATGGAAAAATCCACTGGAGGCAGCTTTGGTGGACCCAAATTGGAAGAGGCAGAGTCTCAGGGAATCACGTGAGCAAAGCAACCTGTGTTAGCCAGGTTGGTGGAGACTCGTATATGGTGGTCGCCTGCCTTCAAACACACGGAGTGAGGAGGGCTCAACAAAGGAACAATGGCTTCTGCCAGTGCTTCTGTTTGTGAGAAAGCTGTTTCTCCATCCCTTGCCCTAAAGCCAGGCATTTCAATTGTAACATGTATGTCCCTGATGCTTTTTGAGCAGCTGCCGCAGTACTGGAGCTCAGAGCAAGTCGGTGAGTTCGTCAGTGAGCGAGTCTGCGTGCAGGCCCTTTAAGGGGACCATCTGTGATTCCCACAGCCCTCTGTCTCATGCAGCCACAATCTTCACTGTTTTTCACAGCCGGAAGTTGTGGGGACTTCTCTTCTCAGCACTGGAACCCTAGACAGGGAGCCCAGTGTGGAGCCGGGAGCCCTTGCTCCACTAGGGGACTTCTGTAACCAAGCTAACCCTCCCAATTTTCTCAACTGCCACAGGCCATTGTGAGACCAGACCATTTTGCATCTCTGCCCCTTTAACCAGTTTCTAGGTCATCTCTTCTGTATGTCCCCAATTGTAGGACTTCTGATTAACCAGACCTCAGACAACACTCAGTGATGGTTGTTTCGTGGTTTTGTTGTAATTTTGATGTGGTCGTGAGAGGAGGCAAACACAGTGTCTACCTTCTATGCCATCTTGACTGACTTTTATTTCTTTTTTGTAATATAAAAGGTAGCTTTTGCATTTTGTTTTTCTTTGTTCAGTAACATCTCAAGGATCTCTTCAAGCCACTATGTAGAAAGTCAGCTTATGTTAATTTTTCAAAGTTTCATAGTATTCTATTGTATTAATGTATTGTGATTAACCAGTTTAAGCAATTTGCTGAATTTAGCAATTTAGGTTATTTCAATTTTTTGGTCTTACAAATAATACTGTGATGCTTAAACATATGTCCTTTCATTCATTTGCAAGTGCATTTGTGACATAAATTTCCAGAAGTAAAATTGCTGGGGCAAAAGATATATGCATTTGTAATTTTGATGGATTTTGCTAAATTGCTCTCCATATGGGGTTATGCTAACATGTACTCCTACAGCCTCACCAATGAAGTGTGTTATCAAACTTTTGGATTTTTGCCAACCTGATAGGAAAAAACCCGTATCTCAATATAGTTCTAATTTGCATATCTTTTATTACTAGTGAAGTTGAGCATATTTCCAAATGTTTAAGAGTCATTTGTATTTCATTTTCTGTGAACTATGTTTATATCTTTTGCCCAGTTTTTCCTATCAGCTTGTTGGAATTTTATTTCTCTATTTGTAGGAATTTTTTATCTATTGAGGAAATTAGTTCTTTGTTTGTACATGAGCTGCAAATATTTTTTCATAGTTTGTGGGTTTTCTCATCTTTTGATTTAGCTTATAAATTTCGTGTAAATGTATTTGTTTTATGTGTGTAATAGAACCTTTTATTTTTATGTATTCATATTTACCAATATTTTCTTTTATGGTTTCTAGATTTTGAATTCATTTTAAAAAAATCATTTCATTCTAAGGATTAATTTTTCTTTCAGTTTGTTAGTAATTCTATAGTTTTATTTCTAACGTCGCAATCTCGGATCCGTTTGCAATGTATCATCAGAGTGGGAGGTAACAACCTAATTCTATTTTTCCTGGATGCCTATCCTTTTGTTTTAATACTATTTATTAAACAGCCCATCTTTCCTCAGTGGTTTCAAGTGCCACTTTTAACATATACCAAATTCAGGAATGCTCATTGTTGAATTGAATGGAGATTAAAGAACACATTACTTGAGCATCTTATTCGCCCATTGTGAAATCTGCTGGGTTTGCCTTGTGAGGCAGGGAAGACCTTCTGGGTCTCCTAGCCTTGTCATAGGTCCCCAGTGGGCCTTTTCATGGCTCCAGGAACCATGGGCAAGAAAGGCAGAATTTTGCTCTTTTTGCATGAATCCTTAGGGTTTAAGTTCTCTCATCAATGCTTCTGGTCTCCTGGTTATGGCAGGAGAATAGCCTACATTTTTTTTATTAATTTTTTTCAATAATTTAAAATTTTTCAATTATATTTATCATACATGTTATATTAGTTTCAGGAGTACAACATAATGACTAGATATTTATATATAACTTCATAAATTATATAAATATCTGTATCTGGTACCCATCTAACACATTACATAATTATTATAAGATTATTGACTATATTCCTTATGCTATACTTTACATCCCCATGATATTTTGTAACTACCAATTTGTACTTCTTAATTCCTTCCCCTTTTTTACCCACCTTTCAGCCCCTCTCCCATTTGGCAGCCATCAAAATATTCTTCACATCTATGAGTTTGTTTCTGTTTTGTTTATTTGTTTTGTTCTTTAGATTCCATATGTAAGTGGAATCATATGGCATTTGTCTTTCTTGTCTGACTTACTCCAGTTCTTAAAGAGATTACGGGGGAAGGCATTTCATGTGAGAAGAGAGAGGAAGTTCTCTTTGGTGTGTAACCTTCAAGAAAATCGCTTCACCTTGATTTTTGTATTTACCTGTGAAAGGAAGGAGCTGAACCCCAAGGTCCGTTTAAGCACTAACATGCCATGAATGGTAAGCAGCAACAGTCTGATGAGAGCATTTGAGCTGCTTGACAAGAGGGTTCGATCATATTCCACGCTCGGTCACTGACTTCACCACATAAATCATGCTCTCCTGTGAGGTCAGTTCCAGGGCTCTGTGTGTAAATCTGAGGCTAAGACTGACCACTTGTGAAATGGCTAGAGAATGGGAGCATGGATGTAGGAAGATTTATGATGTAGCAAGAGATCTGTATGAATACGAGCGAATGAGAGAAGACATGTATGCTCTCTCTCACTATAATTTCTAAGCTTGTAATAATCCTTCTACCTACAAACTTTTGAACCTGTCCTATTGCCCTCCTAGGGCTTATAGACTTTGACATTTTCAAATATAGTATGAGCTCTCCTAATGTGAAAGTAAAGATTCTTGCTCATTGCAAGGGCAAATTTCAAGATGACATGATCAAGGATGGTAGAAGGCCCAAATGTTGGGAGTAGTTATTTACATCATCCTGGATAAAGAGCCCCATGGGTACCATATCGACGGCTCTGTTTGTGACATTCAAAAAACCCTAGCCAAGTAGCAGCAGGAGGTATTGGATAGGCTGGCAAACATTCATTTTTTCATGTAGATCCTAAAATCATCACACATTTAAATCATAGATCAGAATAACATATCTAAAAATGGCTGGAAGGCAAACATATTTGAGTTTAAACAACATGCATTAAAAATACGAATAACCATCTTCCTGTATTAATCACATCAAATGATTTTGTTTTTCTACGGTCTGCAGATGTCTCTCACTAAGCAAAGTAACACATTTCTATTTCAAGGCTATTAACAGTGGAGCAGCTGTACACTACTAGAGAATTTTTAGAAATAATAATAAAATTAAACAGCAGATAGAAAAAAAATAAAGAAGACACATTCTTTAGAACTGGGCTTGCTTGGTGATATTATCATAGTAAATACATATTTCAAGTACATGATACATTTCCATACATTTCCATAGAGTGATGCTAGATCCGTATATTATAATTAATTGGAACAGATCTTTGAGGTTTAAAAAAATCTCCATGTTAAGAGAGCAAAATGCTTTGCTCTGAAGAATCAAGACAACCTTTTATCCATCTATTATGACTCTATTGAATGTGTAAAGTTGTTCTGTAGGTGAAGCTGCAATTGGTGCATAAGAGTATACTTGAAAGTTCTAATAGCAGCATCCATCAATAGCATTTGCTGAATACCATTGTGTATCAAATGTTGTTCAGCATTCCACTCTGAAAATTAAGTATTTCCATTGTACCCATTACTTCCAATAAGGGGTGGGGGGGGGTGTTCTTTGTTTTTCGTTTGTTTGTTTGTTTTTGAGAGAGAGAAATCTTGATTGTAGTGTGTCTAAACTTTCTACATTCTAAAGTAGCTCACTAATTACTGATTCTCAAACATTAACCCCATTTTTAGTTGTGCTTATTTTTCTCATCTCTGAATAAACTCTTGGAAAAGTCAAAGAGTACATCTATGCTGACATATCCTAATGTGATTGGGAGAAAATATCTCAAATGATAAGTTTTTTATAGAAGAAAGTTTATATTCAATTGTAAAACTGTATACTAATGGTGAGGATATATGCTAGCAAAACAAAATAAACATAATGAAAACCCCATCATTACGCACTACATGTAATATAATATATACTTTTGTATATATTTTGTGTAATATATAGTGTGTAGTGGTGGGGTTTTCATTTTTCTTTTTTCTTTTATTTTGCAAATATATATATATATATTAATATATATATATGTATATAAATCCCACTGTTCCAACTATCTCTTAACTAGAGTTATATCAGATACATAAAACCTAAATAAAATAATAAATTTTAATTATTTGCCTTCGAAGAGAACTATTTCATGGGAAAAATAATTTTATTTGTTATACGCTAATATCAGTATCTTTAGCTCCTAGAAAAGCAAGGCAATAAGGTGAATATTCGCATATTATAGACAAAAGGTAGAGAAATGAATTTAAAAAACAGTTATGTCAGTGGCTATGAGGTCACATGTCATTTTTATTTGTATTGGGAAAAAAATTTTAACTCTTTTATTAATGCACCACCTTTTGTTCTTACAAAGCACAGCTCAAAACTTCTTTAAACTTTGTAATATGCCAATATAATTTGTTATTGTTGGGTCCCTTATGAAAATTGAACTCCTGTGGCAAGGGTTTTATTTTAGAGAAATATTAGTCTTCAGTTACATGTACCTGAACTTCAATTTAAAATAAACTACCCAACATATTTTGAATATTCACTAAAGATATCTAACTGGAGTTGTCCACACTAATTTTACTCAAAGTGAAAATAAGGCACATGCATTGGAATTGTGTGATAAAACACCCTGTTGGTGAGTTTCCTCGTAAAGTTTTAGTAAAGCCAACCCATATAGTAGACATCAACCAAAGGAGCCAGCTGACAGCCTCTTCTGGCATGGGTGGAAGAGACTGCATCCATATTTTTAATGTCATCTTTCCCCTATTCCTGCGTTTTCTAAATTAAAACCAAAATATATAACTAATATGCTGGAAGTCCATGTCATTTCTTCATGTAGGAGATGTCGGTATTGAGAACAGGGCCAGTAGTTAATAACACAGCCACCAATTCAAACTGGGTCCTCTGAGGAAATCAAAATAAGACAATGTATTTCAATGGAGTCTAGGCTTCCAAAAGTATTCTAATTCTCCCAGACGTGACTTTTTAATTTAAATAAAAAGCTCAGGTTCCCATCTTCTTTTCCTGCCTGTCTCCAGAAAACCTCTAAAGGAGCAGAGCAGGGGAGGGCTCTAATTATCCCTAGCACTCTCAGGGAGCTTTTCTAAGGGCAAAATACAATTTGTTCTATAGCAAAGAGCCTCCACCACATGGTCTGTAAGACAACTTTGATCATCTGCCTTGGATTCTTTTTACCTTCAGAAATATTCTCTCTTCCTTTTTTCCTGCAGAGTCAACACACAATATTAAAACAGCCTGTCTGCACTACCTAATTAACAAACTGACTGCAGAAGATCACTTGCAACATAAAATATTAAATCTTCCTAAAAACTAATATTCTCCACACCTCATAAATTAAAATAAGCAAGAGACTAAAATGAAATAAAACTCTGATGCATATCATTCTGGGCCTTTGCCCCTCAAAGAGGCTCTATTCCTTCAAGCATTTAACCATTTCAAAGAAAAAAATATATATACTCAGACACATATCAAGCAATTTTAAAATGCTTTCTATCCCTAGTCTATACTTCATCATAGCAAGTCTAACTTGAGACCTCAGTCTATACTTCTCTTGATCTTAAGCTTCACAAATCATTTTAAGTTCAGATATGGAGCCCATCGGTTATGTGTCTTTTCATTATAATTGCAACCCAGTCTTGTAGCTCAGTTCTGTTCCCCTTGGCTCAATGGTCATCATTTATCTGCTTTGTATATTTAGGGCATTATTTAACAGAAGCAGCAATCTGTTTGAAGAATGCAAGAGCCATTTGATATTAACACAGAGAATGATTAATCAAAGAGCTCTTGGTCCTAAAGCATCCGGAGAGAACTGAGGTCATTAGCAGGGCAAAACCGGGAAGAAGCTCTGACTAAGAAAATGAGATGGCCCAGTACTTTGAGGATGTAAGAAATAAATAATAAGAAGGTAATGGTCATTCATTTCCAGAGCTTTCACTTTAAAGGACCACTGAGTGGGAGATTTGAAGAAATATTTCATTATTTCTAATGATACAAATCATTTTCTTTACAATAAAATATTTGCATCCAGGTAATAACTGAACCCACCAGCGTCTCTAACACTAATTAGTTTTTAATACTGGAATGTTTAGCTTAGTTCATCTTTTAAATAAGAAATATCAACAGATGCAGAACCAGGCATTGGGTATGAGATAGAGCTGGACTAATTAAAACCAGTACCCTAGTGAGACTTCTCTGGTATGCCAAGGTAAGGGCTCTTTTGCCAAAGAGACAGAGGTTTAATGTAATTAGCCAGACATCATTCCAAATTAGTTCAATTTTCTACATTGTTTTGGCAGTCAAATCCACAAGCATTTACCCCATTATATATCAGGGAAAATGGGACTAAACACCGCAAGAATAATAAGAAAAGCGATTGCCATCTTAAATTTGGATTTTTCCCAAAGGATATCCTGAGACAAGGTGTATTAGTTTTCTACTACCCTTGTGACAAATTACCACAAACTTACTGGTTTACAATGACAAAAATTTATCATACAGTTTCACAGATCAGAATCCTACACGGATCTCCCTGCACTAAGACCAAGGTGTCTTCAGGGTGCATTTCTTTATGGAGGCTTTAGGGAGAATTCATTTCTCTGTCTTTTCCACCTTCTAGAAGCCGCTTGAATTCCTTGGCTCATGACCCCCTTCCTCCATCTTCAAAGCCAGCAAGATCAGGCCAAGTCCTTCTTACAGGGCCGCCCCTCTGGTTATCTCTTCCAATTCCTTCCTTTACTTTTGAAAACACTTGTGATTAAATTGAAGCCAGAATAATCTCCCTCTATTGAGGTCAGCTTATTAACAACCTTTATTCATCTGCAAACTTGATCCCCCTAATATATTCACAGGTTCTGAAAGATTAGGATGTAGACATCTTTTTTGTGTGGGGGGTGGGGGGAGTGGGGCACATTACTCTGCCTATTACACAAGGATTTGGGTGTACTTTTAGGGGGAAGTGATTCCAGGAAGCACAATGAAGGAGTGGACAATGAGACAGAGACGGAAGGAAAAAAAACAAGGGAAGTGTTCATGATAGAGTTACTATAGTGGGCAATTGGGCTTCAACCTACTGGGAACACTTGAGAGAGTATGTGGAACATACCCCAGAATTATAGCGCTAGGTGGTAAGAAAACTGGGATATTTATCCACCTACTTCAATTGCTTATTGTTTGAGGGTTATTCCAGGAGTATTATTCTCTCATTGCATGTATCTTTCCCTATGGAGTTAGAAAAGATAGCTACAAGTAGATCTAATTTACATTGTTCTCACAGTACTCAACCCCAGTAGACAGCATCTAAATATGAAAACTCATTAGACACTCTGACATGACTTGGGTCGTATGGCTGTCTTTGAACAAATCAATGCAGTTCAAGAGGGATTAGCTGCCATGGTTGGCTAGGCCTAAGTCACGTGCCATCAAGCACATGATTGATAGTTTCGCTAGAGTCACGTGGGATGAAGAAGGAGCAATACTCACTGGGAGAGGGATATTGAGCAGAAAAAAAGCAATCCAATGGTTTCTGAAAGAATGAAAAGAATCTATAGAAGACTCAGAGAGGCCAACATCAAAGAATAGGCCTCAGGGCTCACAGCTGCAGTAAGACCCTGTGGCATCCAGAGGTCTCAGCTCATTCCTATATGTCTACAGAGACAAGGGACATGGCTGCCAAGAGAAGAAGAAAGCGAAACTCTCAGACATATATTACCACACTTTAGGGCTGAAAGTCCCTGGAGTCAGAAAGCCAGGTGGTGGTATTTCATAATGTGCTGCTTTAAACTTGGATCCTATGAGTTTATAGAAAAAGGCTGCTCTAAAAGGTGGTGGTAGGGAAGGGAAGATCTTTTAAAAAAGCAAGAAAAAAAAAATGAGTCCTGGAGAGGGGAAAGGAGAAAACAAACAAGTAAAAGGTACATCAGAAGATGAGTAGATAAAGGAAATAAAGAGAAGAATAGTGAAAATTTAGGGCAAATTGAGGTAGGAACAAATTTTAAAAAAATAAAGTGGTGCATAAAATTAGAACAAGTGGCATGATTGTATCATTTAGGAAAAAATCAGATATTTTGATAAGTGGGCATTTTTTTGCTAGGCTATCTGTCTATCATCTGTCACCTGTCTGTCTCCTATCTATCTATCTATCTATCTATCATCTATCTATCATCTATGATCATCTTTATCATTCTATCTATCTATCTATCTATCTATCTATCATCTATCATCTATCTAATTTAACAACTATTTAAATCTTCTAAGATTAAGATTTGTCTCTGAATGGTAATACATCTAAAATAAATTCGAACCTGACTCCTAAGTGCTTTGAAAAATGCCTTTTATTTTAAAACTCTTTTGAAAAAGTTGCAAAGGAAGAATTTTAGGATATAACACACAGGAAAAATGCCTAAAAACTTCTTAACCCGACTTTCTTCCCAAAGCTCCATGCTGTCTCAATCTCTCTGGCTCTTCCACCTCTCCCCCTGAGTGCTCCCCCACCCTCCACAACCTTCCAACCCCTGCTGTCTCGCTGGCTCAGTCTTTCCCTTCTTCTTCCACTTTCCAGGTTTTTCCTTTCCCTCCATGGGTAGCTCCTTGTTCTCATCATCTCAGTTAAGTCAGGAGCAGAGCAGCAACATAAAGCATTCACTCAGGAAGGCAGAGAAAACATCTGACTACTTCTGCTTCTATCTTCTTGGCTCTGCTTCTCACGCATCATGTAGTTTAATCCTAACAACAGATTTAGGAGGTAGAGATGATGATCATCATTCGATAGATGGGACAACTGGGGTTTAAACCAAGATCTGTCTGATTCCAAAGTCAATGCTCCTAGACACTCTTCTATACTATTTATCAGTTGTTCTCAGGTTTGGGCATAAATTAAAAGTCACTTGGGGGTATTTGTTAAATATAGGAATTCCAAGTCTCTACCCCAGAGACTCTAATCTTTTCTCAGTAGGGTCAAGAATCTGCATGTTGAATAAGCATTCAGGTGACTCTAATGCAAGTGATTGTGATGCAGGTCAGACCCAGAATACACTAGGAGAAGTGCCACTCATAAATCCTTCACTGGGGAAGATCGTTTGGAAGAGATATAAGATCGAGCAGTTATATGCATACACAGGTTTATGCATATGAAAGCATTTTTGTATTTAAAACTATACAGCATGTGCTACTTCCCACAGATGTATGGATTTTATGTGTTTGAACTCTTTATATCATTTGTGATATCTATTGGTTCTGTGCACAGCATACTAGTAAATATAATACTCTTATTTAAAACCTTTCACAATATAAGAAAAGAATTCAGTCTCTTTGTTATGATTCAGAAATAATACATAAACATACCCCATAGTGTTTCAGGTTCAAAAACCATTATCAATAGCCATTTGTGGTCTCTGACCATGGCCTTAATTAAGAAGAGTGCTTCTTTTCTAGTGGAAATTTTTGGGGGAGCGGGGTCAGGGAATAACAACCCTCTGAGGTTAATAGCTCCAAAGAGTTTTGTTTCTAAATTGATATTCATTTGCAGAAATTCTTTGTTTTTTGAAACTAGAGTGGGTTCACCCTGCCTCAGAAGTTAGAACAGTAAATTCAGTGGGTTCTTAGAAGTGACCCAAAGTGCCTGGGAACAGGAAGACCCTTGCAATGCTGGAGGTGAAGATTGCTAGAGTAGTAAGTGTCTCTAAAGAACTCTCTCCATTTCACTGTTTTGTCTTCACTCAGCCTTTGGGTGGACTTTGGTGGGAATCAAGCAGGCCTGCTCATAGGGCTGCCTTCACTAGCACAAGTGAACAGTCCTGGTGGGGGGCTCAGGCCCCTTTTGGTTTTTCTCCAACCTTTACTTTAATGAGGTCCACCCCTTCAATGGTGACAGTAGTGAGGTGTTATGTGTGGAGACTTTGTTGCTAGACATATGAGTTTGAAACCAGGCCCTGTCACCAACTGGGGAACTTGAGCAAACTTTACTTCCTCCCCTGTTAAACAAATAGATGATTACTCAAGACTTCTGCGAAAAACTAAATATATAGAGTCCTTAGAAGAATGTCCAAAATATAGCAAATGATCTCATGAACTGTTAGCTATAATAAGGTTAATTTATAACTAAAGGTAAAATGTACTGTATGCCATTAAATGGCACAAAATGAGCACCTATAAATAAACAAATAAATAAGCAAAAATCAGAGACTGGGGAAAAGAAAAGGTCTAAAACATGTATCAGGTATTTTTAGTTATACCTCAGTAAACAATAGATAAAGAGCTATAAACAGAAAAGTTATTGATTCGCAAAATATCTATTTATTGGGAGGGTACCATATTATTCAAACATACCCAATGTCATGTAATAGCATAAATAGAAACAAACTTTAATATATATCATAGCTCAAGGCTAAATCTGGTGGGGTAAAAAAACCCACAGCATTGCCAAAACAACGAAATAAAGTGTTTTCTTTAGCGTTTAATTTTCTTATTCTAAACTTCATACTTGTTTCTTTGAAGTGGATAACTTTTGCACATCTAATCAAAAGCAAGGAAAAACTGATTTAAATATCCACAACATATATGTATTACAATGACACATAAAAATAATTGAAAGATTTTAAACTATACTATTGGGTTCCACCTTCTTCTGCATCCCGTCTTTTCTAACGAAGTTGTCTTGATCTTTGGTTTCTTCTCTCTGCTCCTGACCACTTTCTATTTCTAACATAGAGACGAAAAAGTGAGGCAGTAAAAAGGAAGGGAGAAGAGAAAGTAGGAAGGTAGAGTAGAATCTAGGAGAGTGAATATTTGGACCAAAACGTAGAGTTGAAAATTCTTCTGCTCACACAGTCTTCCAAAGCCTTTTTTTGTGTTTTCATTTTTCTGCTTTCAACTACTGTCACTGCAACAAGGCATTTAGCACAGAGGATCAAAATACAATAGCCAAATCTAAAATTATTTTTTAAAACACTAGCGATGAAAGCCACAGCTCCTATTAGGAGAGCTGGGAAAGGTCAGCTGGACCCACTGAGAGATGCATTAATTCTTTCAAGCCACCAGCACAGAGTTAATCAAATGTCCACTCAAAGGGTCACCCAGAGCTTTACTAGGCACATACTCAGCTCTGTATTCTGGAGTATGACGCACAATACTTTCTGGGTTAAAATAAACCATTTTAATTTTATGTAGATTTTTTCTACTTACATAAATGCTTTGGGCATGGCCACATTTGCTGAGGATGCCCCTCCTTCAGAGAAAGAGCCTCCAAATGTCATCAGTATCTCCAGTCTGTCAAGTTTCCAGAGTTGCAATCAGAAGGAGGATATCCTTTGAAGAGACTGTTTGTTCTGCAGAAATCTTGTGTATTTTTTGGTTACCGCAATTGCCATCTAACTGGCAACTGTGCATTTTAAGTTTTCTCTGAATTTCTTCTCATGCGTGATCACAATAGTCTTCGTCAGAGATGGGTTGCAGTCTCTCTCTGCTTTCTTTTGCTTGAAGAAGCACTTCTCAACCTGAGCTCTCTGGATGGTCCGAGGGGTTCCGTGAGCATGTCTAACGATGTGCATACCTAAGTACAGTATATTATTTATTTCTGAGAAGTGGGTCCACTAGTTCCATTAGATTCTTTAAGAGATCTTGGAACAAAATAAGGTTAAGGAAGCTGGCTTCCCAGTCTCTAATTCTTATGTTACCTCGAAGTCCACTCATTGTCTTGATCTTTAACCACTCAGTAGCATCTTTGGTTCCTGTATTTTAGTGCAGGTCTTTTATGGATTCTTAAAAATATTCCTGAAATAATAATATTCTATGTATATTATTACTCAGATCATATACATAAATCATATACTGAAAGGGCTGCAGAGTCTTGCAAACTTTAGAAAGCTACAAATTAAAATGCTCAAATCTTGGGTTCTTTCCTCATTTTTGATGAAGACACCTACGCCATACATTTTTTAAAAATCATGCTTAAAGCTGCAGGGCTGGGTTCAACCTGGCAACAATCCTTGATACGAAGAAAACTGATGTTGGAAATCCAGTGCACTTTTCTTCTTTATAGAGAATACAAAGGCAATGCGGTTCTCTCATTTTCTAGAAAGCCTCTAGGAGCCTCACTGTTGTCTGTGACCACAGGGAAAGCCCAAATCCCCACTTCTTCCCCGGGCGTGGGGGTGGGGCCAAATCCCCCTCGAGAATTTCCCCGCGCTGCCTCCAGGTGTCAGTAGAGGCCTACACATCTGCCTTCCTCCCTGCCCCCTCCTTGTCCATTCATAAAGTGGCGGGTGATTTGTGACCGCCTCCCTGTGATTGTAGAGGCAAACAGCCATCTTTGCTTGTCTCTCTACTAGATTTGTTTTTCTAATTTCTTTTTACTTGAAGGTTTACCAGCTGCTTTATTACCAGAGCGAGGCTTCCTTGCAGTCTCTTTTCTTTTCCCTCTCCCCCTCTGTTCCCTCCCTTTTTGTTCCTAGAGACAATCAGTGTCTCTGGTCCCAGCTGCCACTGCTGATTTTTCATTACAGTTTAATTTAAAACTGGGATTGGAATGGAAATGTCTTTTTGCCATTTGGGGTTTGCGAGGCCTGTGGTTTTATTGCCAAAGGCACAAATGTTAGTTACTACTGTTTTTCCAGAGTTTACTGGGGCGGGTGAGGGGGTGTTGGAGGGTGGCAGGGAAAGAGACAGACTCATAGAGCAGAAGTGGGAGAGAAACTGGAGGGAAAACCCCTCTCAGAGGCAACGTTTTTCTGCGTATTGTTTTGTTTGATGTTTCAAAGAATTGGGTTGAGTCAGAGGGGGAGAAAATAGTGTCTCCTCTCCCCAAATGACTGTTTATGCAGGTCAAATATCTGTCAGCCATGGGGGAAAGGAGACTGAGCGAGGGCCATCACACACATGTAATCTGGGATTGGCATCTTTATAGAAAAGCTGGTTTTCTTTTTAAGTAATAGTAACATCTCCAGCTGTTCACTTGACCACAGCTTGAAGTGGGAACACCCAAGGAGAGACTAAACTGTACACAACCCCAGAGGGAACAAACTATTTATATTCTTTCACCTAAAAGGAGACATCAGGAATCTCTCTCCACAGCTTCTGTTTCTCTCTCCTTTTATACTCTTGGACTCAAGTCCTAGGGTTTATTTATGAGTCTCTCTCCAATCATGAAACCCAGTCTAGCTACACAATTAATGTTTCCTATAATCTCTTAGAAGTTCTTGGTGACTTACTGTTTCGATCAGATCAGAACCAAACAATCCTCTAAAACTGATTCCATTTTAACCTATCTCAGTGTAAAATTACCACGAAGGACTTCCTTTTGAAAAGTAGTTTTGAAGGAGGAGGTAGAGAGAAGCTGAAAACCTTGCATGCCTTCATTTAAATATTTAGCACCGACATTGACATCGGAAGTTGTTTTCCAGGTGTGGGGATTCTACAGAAGCCAGAATGTCTTATCTGTCATGCTAAAAACAATTACTGTCTCCCCTCCCAGCAAGAATCCCGCTCTTTCTGGATTCACCAGTTTTGGTTGTCAAACTGAATACTCCATTATCTCTACAGATCCCGCTGACTCCTCACACAGCGAGCATTTCCACCCTCTCTTCAACTGGCCTCAGGCGGCTCTGGAATTCATGAATCTGTCTGGGGTAGACACATCTCACTGTCACTAAGCAGCTCTAAGACTCAAGGCGCCTTGCAGGACGCTTCGGGCCTCTGCTGGCAGCCTGTTCTTGGTTAACTGGTTAAAGGGGACGTTTTATCCCAAAGCATACGTTTTTTCATAGCCAGACATTTCAGCTAGGTTCCCTCTTGTCTCGATTTGCCCCCATCCACTCCTCCCTCACTTGTCTGGTGGATTCTATTTCTGTGTTGGAGGGAGGAGGAAAGCAGCGAGGGAGCCCCGCAATCAAACTACAGACAAATTTCCAGGACTTTTCTGGTTGTCTTTGCAATTCACAGAACATTCTAATGGTTGGAATTTCCTCACAGAAGCCACGTCACCAGCAAAAGTGGAACTCTCATTTCTGCAGTTCAGAGTTCAGGGTATACAAAGGCGGGAAGAAAACAACAACAATGGAAATCATTTAACCCCAACAGTGGCCCTGCCTCCACTCCAACAACAACAAAAACGATGAGAACAACAATAAATCTTTCCCTGACCTGTCCCTAAGATGGTTAACACTAACCTAGCCACAGCCACCATGTTTGGGAAACTGTGTGTCACCGAACTGCCCCATGCAATAGTGAAATACAGGCAGAGGAAATGCCTTTCCTGACTCTGCTAAATAAAGTTTGAAACTTCAAGGAGCTGATTGACATTGGAGGAAAATAGTTATTTTTGCCTACGTGCAATCTTCCTGGATGAAGAAAATTCCGTAGGTGTTACCTTTGATTGGTCAGCCCTCCTCTCTAGGATAAATTTAATCTCAAGCAGTAGGCTCCAACGGCTGGTCTACTTATGCTGGGAAGAAATAAGTTACATCTTTAAATGTTTCTTGCTCTGGGATTACCATATGTTGCGGTCAGTTTGCAGGCAGATACTGCAGCCAAATTTTCTGTGTTTACTGAGGTAAATGCAGGAGGGCCTATGGACTGAGCATTCCTGTTTGACAGGAAAATGAGTGTTTGATCTCGTTGTGTGCTACAGGAATCTCTTCCGAAATCTCTTGGAAAATCTCATAAACCTAGGTTAGTGGCCACATATGGGATACATTAATTCCTCATTTTTGCTTGTTCTTAGCAAATTTTTGTCTAGTGACAACACATGAACTTGGGGGTGTTTTTGTTTTGCTTCACACCACAGAGAACTCTGTTGACTTGCTCTAGTTTTAAGAAAATATTTAGCGAAAGCTGGCTGTGGTTGGCGTGAAACAATGGAGTGCAAATAAAACTTGATGGAATGTTCGGTTTGTGCGGAAGCAGGGGGATTCCAGAGTTGCCAATGTGCTGGGAAGAATTTGCCTTCGTTGATGAAGTCGAGTAAGAAATCTGGGTTCTCTCTAGTCTTCATCCACGTTTCATGGTATAACTTTGGGAGAATGAAGGTATCTTTTAGTTTCTAAGTTTCTGTTTTCTAAATATGAGGGGGAAATGCAATGTACTTTTTCCCAAGACATACCAATATCTGGATTAAAAGGTGTTAAATAATTACATCACACCAATATTTGGAACAAAGTTACTTATATATGACAAAAAGAAAAAAGAAAAGAAAAACAAACAGATTGGAGGATGTTAACTCATAGAAGGAAGACAGGCTGAGAAATTTAGAAGAAAATTAGCTTTTATTTTTCTGTTTAAAGTAATTAATAAACTAAACAGAACAATCAAGCCTTTCACCCACAGCCAGCATCAAGAGACTTCAAACGTTGCTTTTGAAGTGGGCTCCCAGTAGGGAGGACCCCACTGTTCAGGCTACTTTATAGTGGTAATATACTGTCTGGAAAAAAAACAGATGCCAAGAAAAGTACGCAGATTGTATCTCTAAGCATCTGAAACCCTAAAACTTCAGGGGGCCAAGGAAGGTCCCAGTCTTTTGATTTTCTCTCTCTCTCTCTCTCTCTCTCTCTCTCTCTCTCTCTTCTCTCTCTCTATATATATATATATATATATATATATATATATATATATATAGCCTAAAGTATTAAATTGAAAGAGGCACTTCATTTCTTTCCTTCATTTCTCCCTTCACCTCAGGAGACCTACGTTAAATTCCACTTAGATCACAGCTAGACGTGGGTTTGATGGTCTCAAGCCACCTTTTAACTGTACGTTCATCCCATAAATAGAAAATGAATAAAGACGTCAAACTTCATCCATATAATAATATTCTGACACGTGTGGTTGTCTCCATGAGAGAGGAGCCCGGATGAGGGTGGACTACAATGGATTCTGCAGAGTGGAGAACGGCAACACACCGTGGCGCATTTACACGCATAAATGAGAACGTGTGGCTTATGAGCCAAGAGCTAGTGGAGCTTCAGCCGTCAACATTGTTTGGAATGGACAGTTGCAGATGGGTAGCGATTACGCTGGTATGGTTATGAGTTCAATGTGGGTCCCTTTCCTAAAGCCATCGTTGACAAACTTGGTGTTTAAATGGCTGTTTTCCAGGGCAAGCAAACTAAGGCCTGTGCTTAAAGCAATCAGGTCCTGAGGCCAGATTCTGTTCTTCACGTTCTGAGTAAAAATACATGCATAGTGATTCGAGGATTATGCTAGGATGTATTCGTCTATCTGTGTCCTAAATAGGGAAAGAACCAAATCTAACAACCGGAAAGCAAGGAATACACTGCCAAATATTGATAATTCCTTCCCCAGAATACTCATGACTATTTTTAGTTTGTTAATGTAAAAAGCCAGTGAGATGAAAAGTGAAGTGATCCGTTTCCAGAAGAAAAAAACAGTTGAATCTTCATTAATAATTCCTTGTAGAGAGCTCCATGGGCCTTTATCTGACAGCCTGACAAGCTAAACTAAACAACAGAGACTGTAGAAATGTAAAAGACATAATCTTAACACCAAAATTTCTGAAGATTTGGTTGTCATTTTACATTAAAGGCAAAGGATGAAAACCTCCATTGAAACAGAAAGAGCTTGCAGCACGGTTGTAATGGTAGAATTTAGTGGGGGAGGGGAGGAGGGCCTCAGAGTTAGCAAATGGTGGTATTGAATGATGTTGAATGATAAAGCTTTCTTTCCATGTCTGGCTTGGGATTTTTGAGAGCTAAAGATGATGATGCAGGTATATGAGATGCAATATGGCTATTCCTAGTCCTAGGGACCAATCTTTATTATCAGTAAAGACTATATAGCAGGCGTTGGGCATTGTATAAAAACTAACTCAAGATCTAAACTCTGCTAGTCTCTATAGCTATTCACCCCTTTCAGTGTCTTCACACACTATAAGGTCTCATTGGACTTTTTTAAAGTAATGCCATGGGGTGTCAGGATGAATATTATTGTCTTATTCTACACCTGAGTAAACCGGTATTCAGAAATACTAAGGAACCCATCCAAGGTTAACTAGCTGATAAATATCTGAGTTGAGGCCAGATAAAGGCTTCTTGCCTTTATGCTTGTGCTTCCAATATATTTTTTGAAATAAAAGCAAAATTTAGGTGGTCTAATGTCCATTCAAGGCCAAGATCTGCTGAAAAAAAATTAGAGTCGATAAGAACAGAACAAAGTCGAAGGTCAAGGGAGCAGTGGGGACACATATACACTGCTGCTCTCTAAGTGGAGGGTCCTCTTGACCATAACATGAGCAAAATCAGTGGGAAATAGTCTGTTATTGTAGTACGCTTATCTTTTCTCCTAATCACTTGATAACTAGTAATAGAATACTAACTTTAATTCATTCTTACTTTATTTCAGGCTGTATTCTAAGCTCTTTACATTGATTAATTCATGTACCCCCTATGAAGTGGGTTTTAATATTTTCTCTGTTTTAAAGACAAAGAAACTGTGCCTTCATCTGACAGAGTTCTTAACTGAGAGCCATCCTGCAGTAGGGTGAGATGTAGTACAGAAATTCTATTAAGGCCAGCTTTAAAATAGCCCACATACTTCAAACTGCAGTGGAGAAAGGGGTAGGGTGGGGGGAGAGAGAGGGAGAAAGAGAGAGAGAGAGAAGGTCTGGGTGGAGGTGGGGGTGGTGTGGGGAGGCATCTCTTTCTCTCTCCTCATTCTCTCTCTCACTTTATCAATATTTCCTGAGCACACCCTGTCATGTGCCCCTTTTGTTAATAACCCTCTGTTGCTCTCAGAGCAAAGGTTGGCCTGCAGCTTTCTCCCCTTCCTGCCGCCTGTCAGGAGAGGAAATCACAGCTTGCAGAGGAACCTGACACAGGGGGAACTGAATAGCACCAAAGGGTCAAGGGTAAGAATGTAGGGAAGAGTGAGAAATCCCAGATAGTGTCCAGCCGGTGCTAGGCAGGAAAGGCTCCTTCACAT
Organism: Eonycteris spelaea; assembly: GCA_003508835.1. Taxonomy (NCBI): domain Eukaryota; kingdom Metazoa; phylum Chordata; class Mammalia; order Chiroptera; family Pteropodidae; genus Eonycteris; species Eonycteris spelaea. The sequence goes on along the minus strand of PUFA01000050.1, from coordinate 9,136,312 downwards.
GTGCTTCTCCTATCTGCTATCTCTAGTTCCTGCAGGAAAGAAAATCGCAGCAGATTTTGCTGTGACCGTACTCAGCACAGACGTCCCACCAACGGAGGAATGTGAAGGCTTCGTGGGAGATCTGTCCTAGACTAGGTTTGCCAATCTCCTGTATAAATAAGCCAGGAAATTAACATTGAATTATGTGTTATTGGTTAAATAATATCAATTAATTGTATAATTCATCATCAGGTCCTATTGATCTAATAACCTACATGGCAAATCACACTGTGTGCATAGTAACAAAGGTGCACAGTGAAAATGCTTCATGAAAAGGGCACATGATGAAATCTCCCTGTAAATTCATCAAGAGGATTCCCTTCCATGCATCTCATTCGAGACCAGGCTGTTGACACCATTAAGGATAGGGTGCGAGGCATGTGCCTCTCCTCCTCCTCCATCTATCTTGGCTTCTGCTCTGTCACGAGAACGTCGCTTTGGATGAGAAAGCATCGTCCCCATGAAGATCAATGTGTCCTGACGTCAGTCTCCTCTCAGCCCGTTCTGCTCAGGGTCAAGGTTTCCCTAGTCAGAAAAGATCAGAGAGATCTAGGCAACAAAGCAACAGACCAGGAGGTCATGGGTTAAAGGTTTGGGCATTGATTGTTTTGCCAGTGATATTTCTAATTCCCATTAACTTTCGTTAAGAATTATATGCGTGGAGCACGAGGAGGAGGCTTGCTTATTAACTGAGCCTTTCTCTCCTACTAGCAGTGAATACTGCTATTTATTAAGGAAGCTACATGTTCCCAAAGCACGTAATGATAAGGATCATAGAATTCGAAAACGAGAATGGGCATTAGAGATCATTCAGTCTAACTCCCTCACTTTAAAGGAGAGGAAATGGGTCCTGTGAGGCTAATCACTTCCTTGAGGAAAGTTATTTAGTTAGTTAGTGGCAGAGTCAGGGCTACGCCCATACTTTATTTCTCCCACTCCACCTGTGGCACACTGACAAAGTATTAAATAGCTCCTAACACCTTGGGAGCCAGAGTGTATTATTAAATCTGCATTGCTCTGAGTGTGTATGGAATTGGAGGCATATTTGGTGGCCAGAGGCTATGGACAGATATCTCTTAATAATGCAAATTGCTATCTACTAAATAAAGTGAGTCTAAGTTTGAGGAAGCTAATAGGCAATCGTGTTAATTAGTCCTAGGGCATGGGTCCAATTTCCATAAGGACCAATTAACTCCACACAATGGGGGAAAAAAAGACTGTTTCCTAGGTTGGACTATACCCCAAAGTCAGCCGGCAGGGTCCCCAGGGAAGCCAGGTGAGAGAGTGAGGATGACACAGCACAAATCCCTCTCCCCTTATGGAAAAACAGCTCAAGGCATTTCTCAGTGAAATCATCGTACTATATTCAAGGCAGATGTTTTATAAAAAGCTTTTTATTAAGGTCTAAAGATGGGATTCCTTGAAGCACATTTTCTCATCCATTCTCTTCACATCTTTGTATGATGGTTCCAAAAGGGATTTTTATTCCAGTTTTGCAAGACCCAGAGAGGTAAAATTATCTTTTTTTTTTTTCTTTTTTCTTTTTTAACCCAGTATCAAGCAATCAGAGAACATGAGATTCAAGACCTAAACCCTAAACCTAGGTCTTCCGGACTTCCCACTAAACTAAATGCCACAGCTTCTTGCAAGCACAGAGCGACGGCTTTACTGATACAAAGAGATAAACAAGGGCATTTCGAGTTCCATCCATGTTCTAGCTCTTCTCATCCATCTTCTTCCCATGACTGGGCTGAAGTTAGAAAAGAAACCCGTGGTCGCGATTCATCTGCAGTTTGCCCGGGCAACATACAAACGGGCACAAATGAGGGGACTCCTGTAGTCCTGCCTGAAAGGCCCCAGCCCTGTTTCACAAGTCAAAACCTGAGACAAAACCTGAGGACAGAGAAAGGAAGGAGTGGCCACAGCTGGCAAAGAAACTTGAAAACAAACGAGTAAAGGCACATCATATAATACGCACATGTCTGTACGGCCCTTTCGGTCCTTCACTGTGTTATTTCAGGCCATGCTAGCTTGTGCAATGTGGACTTCGTTAACCAGATAGATGTTGTCCTTTACAGAAATAACTAAGAAGTCATCAATATCAAACAGTCAAAAAGAGGTGCTGGAATGCTACAGATGTGGAGTCAAACAACTGTAGCCTTAGACCTCCAAAAGAAATACATCCAAGACCCTACACACCATTCCCCCAAACAGATTGTAAGCATCATAACAGGGATGGCACCTCATTTGGACCAGCTATTGTTCAGAAATATTTTTACGCAGGACTATGCAATTCAGCCAGCATTTAGATTGAATTCTGTTTAACCCAAGAATTTCTGACTGTGATGCAGAGTTTTGGCAGTCTTCCCTTTTACTCCTACCTAAGATATTTTATTAAGTGCTTATGGTTTCCTTGAGACTAATATTCGTAAGCGAACAGAAAGCAGCCAAGACAAGCCATAACAGTTTCTCAATGGAGAGGGTGAGGCAAACTCTCCCATTTTTTTTTACTGGTAACTCACATCTGTTTGGGTGGCAGTTCTCTGACAGACTAGCAAGTTTCTCTCTTTGTGCTCATAGCAGAGGCCTGATCTCATTGGGCTGTTCAGTGCCAAAATGGGTAAGGTTGGGAATTACAATTAAGAACCTACTGACAATCAGGTTATTGTTTGACTTAAGCCGACCTGGTAACAGAAAGGCAAAAAGTGTTGTTAGCCTTCTAGTCTCTTCTCCACATCTCCAATCATAAGACATTGACTCCCTCCCAAGCAAACTCATTCCAGGTGGGCCAGTTCTAATTGTGATAAAATTGTTTCTTAAAGTTAGAAGACATCTGCTTTCCATGTAACTTTGAACCACGGGCCTGATTCTGCCCTCTAGAGCTAAAAAGAATACTTTTCACATCTCTCTCCCTTTAGAGCCAATTATGTATTAAACCCAGCTATCTTTAATTTATGAATTTACTCATTAATTCATTCAGTTTGCTTTCTATCGTGTCTACTGTGTCATATGCAAAATTGAATAGACCTGCCCTCTCACCTAAGGTGACTGTGGTACATTTGTGCTCACTTCTCTTTTCAATCTGAAGTTCTCTCAACTTTTCATAAAACACAGAGGCCTCCATGATCTGGATCTGCTCCTCCAGACTTCACAATTAAAACACTATTGCTAGGAACAGTTTATAAGGATCCACTGTATAGTAGGTCCTAGGCTAGCTCCTATAATTTTCTCAGCTACCCTGCAAGGTAGGCGTTATCAAACCTGTATTAGCTATTAGGAACTGTGGCTCAGAGAGATAAAGAAACATGTCTGGTTTCGTATGTGAATGAGCCAGTATGTGGTAGGTGGAATTTCTGAACAAAGATTGACTCCAAAGCTCCAATTTGAGTTATTCCCGCTCCACTACATCCTAAAAAACACAGTAAAAGTACAATGATAGCCCACGTGAAACTTATTTTCTGTCGTAAATTTTCTGAAGGGATTTTAAAAAATCATTTGCTTTTGAAATAATTTTTTATATTATATATGAGAGTTAACTCATTTTTTATGATTGGCAATGATCTCTTGGCAAGCATCATGCATAGTCAGGAATTCTTATAAAATGAGAGACTCTAACCTACAAATTTTCAAGTGTAATGAAATTTTTATGAACACTAAATATAACAAATAATGACGTTGAAGTCATGTTACATTTTGTAGATGTTTAAACATTTATTAATTTCAATTTATCAGTTTTGTATTTTGGAAACAGTAAATCTTTTAAGATCTTAAAACATTTTTATAGGCCTTTGAAAAAAAACAAGGCTGTAAGTGTGGTGTTGTTGGTGGGTCTTTCACATCTTTGACGGGAGATAGAAGAGCCACTACAGCCTGATGGCAATATCTTCTTTTGGAGACCACATGGTTGATTTTTTTTTCTAGCTCAATGTGGCTTCTTTTCATTGTCCTGTCTGTCCATCTTCTACATGCTGGAAACCAGATTAAAGGTTTCTATTTTGGACAAAACTCTGTGTATCTTTCAGCTTTCCTTGATCATCTTCACCTTCCTCTTTCTTGGTCAGCACCCCACCCATGCTGAGTTTGCTTCCAATCACGGATGAAAAGTCCCACTGATGCATCTGGTTTCATAAGCGGCCACCGAGTGGCTGGATAATGCAACCTGAAAGTGACGGGGAGAGTTCACTTGGCTCTTGCCCAATAGGAAACAGGAGAAAGGAAGGAGCCAGATAAATTCCCCATCCTTTCTCCCTTCTTGCATCTCTTCCGGAGAAATCCTGTTTGCCAAACAGACAGGCCTGCTGTGCTTCTTCAGAACTTGGAACGCAGGGCCAGCATGAGGACAAATCACATTGTGTTGATTTGTGTTTCTCTTTACCTTACATTCCTTTTACATTCTCTCCCAGCACTCTGGGCTTGTACTTTAATTCTTGCCTCTGGCTCTACTTTCTAGAGAATCCAGTTAAGAGAGTGCCAAGCACCAAGTTGTCATTTATACGGATTTTGTATGCAGGAGCTTTTCTTGATCCACTCTTTAAACTGTATCCTGGTTACCTTTCCTGGTTTCTTACTGTTACTTTCTGTTTTTCTGTTGATTTTCATTTCCAGCTTATCCTTGGATATCAATTTTTGTGGGATAGACCCAGATAATATTGAACTTCCTGTTAACTAAACTTCAAAGGCTACTAAGCTAGGTCTCTCTTATCCTGCCTATATACAGCTAAGATTTTTGAGTCCAACTGCAAGACTTTTTATTTATTCTTGTTAAATTGAACCATTTTAGTCAGCTCATTATTGTTCTCACTTGTCAAAAATATTTAGAATCATGATTTAGTCATTTGCCATATTCTTCACAGCTTTATGTCATCTGTAAATTTGATGAGCCTTTTTTTCCCCTTCATTTCCAATATTATATTATACAGGCCATGATGGATGAAAGAGCCTGGGACAACTTGTAGAAAGCTTCCAAGCCCTAATCCTCACTATTTAAGCATATTTGTTTATTTACTTTCTGATTCAATTGTCCTTTGCCTTCAGACAAAGTAACCAAATTCCATTCCACAAACCTTCATTCAAGGATTACCTAATTTGGGCAAAGCACAGTGTTACATGTCTCTTGTTGGGACATAACGATGAATAAGGTCCTAGAGAATTTTTATTGATGAGGATTTCTCTTTTCTAAATGCAGAGAGGGCTTTGGTAAAGATATTGCAGAAGGAACCAGCCTTTGAGTCACCCCTTAAATCACACAGAATGGTGGCTACCTAGTTCTCCATGAAATGCTGGCTCTGATGGGGGGCGGGGGGGGGGCGGGGGAAATGCAGTTTAAGAATGCTCTGAGAAACTGGAGAAACTAGTGAAAGAATCACCTTCTCCCACTGAAAATTGCGTTTACAAAGAAGGTGTGAATCTAGACATTAAAATAGCCTCCTTCCTAAGCACCTAGTGCATCGATAAAAATTCTTTGCCAATTCACAATGTCCTATCATGGTTGCAAGTTGCTCTGTCACAATAACGGTTTCCTGTTAACTTTTAAGGCAAGAGTGAGAGGTTTATTGAATGGCAAGAAGAGCATCTGGCATTTCTGGTTTAGTACCTGGAATTTCAGCAAATGTCAAATATACATTTCTTAGAAGGAAAAGGGAAAAAGTCTTTGGGAAAAGGAAACTAAAAGATGGCAAAACTATTGGAAACTAACATTACATATGTATTCTTAGAAGTACAAAAAGACTTTTCTTAAATTTAATATCACCATTTAAAAATGAAATTTCATTGCAGTCCAAGAAAGATGCTACTTCTACCTAAGAATCGGTGCAAACTGCCATAAGGAGATGAAACATGAAAAAATACCAATCTCAGGCCGGGGTGGGGGTGGTGGTGGAGGGTGGACCTAGGAGTAAAAGCCATAGATTTAATCACATGGATAATTAAGTAGGTACCACAGTGAACTATGTGGAGAGAAACAGAAGCCAAAACGTAATTTGATATATTAAGTTAAAGTATATCTTCAAGGAGAAGAAAGATCGTCATTGACAGGTGACTCAATTCCAGAGAAAGCCAGAATGCCAACTGAACAGGGAGGGAGCAGCACACCGTTTGCTTGTTTATTTGTTTTGTAATTTAAAAGGCTCTGAGTTCCCAGACATGCCTTTCTCTTATCTGTGTCTTTCCTCTTACTTTAATAAAGTCCGTCTTGTGGAGTATCTTCTGATCCTTGTTAAAAGCAGGCAAGCAATAACTACATTAGCACATACGTTCATAGTACACACACATGTGCGGCAGACTATTTCATTCATAACCTGTTAGACGTTGAAAGCTCAAACTCCCCTGGTCACGTTTGGACTATGATAGCACTGAGATGGAGGGACAAGCCTAAATCAGACATGGAGAAGGTGGCAAGGTCAAATCTGGTCTCAGCAGCCGCCCAGTAGCTTCCTATCAGTGGCCTCATGGGTGGCAGGCAATCCACCACATATTCCACCACAGGGAACTGGAGAAGAGGAAAACAGGAAAAATTACACTGTTTGAAAGCCAAATAAACCCCTAAGGATTTATGACTTAATCTTAGCACAGCATCACTGAAAGAAACACAATCCAGTTAACTGAAAGTAATTTAAAAAGCAATTTTAATCTTTACTTGTTCTCTTAAGGAACATTAAAGGGGATTCAATTCATAATCTACAGTAAAACATGAAAAAACCCTCCCCTTTCTTCTCCTTTTCTATTCTTTTACACACACAACAGGGTCTCTTGAGCTTCTCTTCCGCTAAACCCCTCGCTCTCAACCCTCTATTTCCCTCCGCCCCTTGCTCTCAGACACACACCTGCACAGCCTTTTTCTTCTTTCCCTGGGGCCACCCAGACACACCTGTCTGTGACGTTCTAAGAATGCCAGAGACTGCAATTCCCTGCTGAAGGAAGCTCAAAGACCCCACTCACTGACTCTCTCCTTTTTTCGTTCCTTTTGTAGCATTGCCAGAATAAATATAAGATACCCCGTTAAATTATAATTTCAGATAAATGACAAATAATTTTTCATTATTAAGTATGTCCTAAATACTGCATGGGATGTACTTAGACTAAAAATATTTGTCTTTATCTGAAATTCAAGTTCAAATGGAAGTCCTCTATTTTTATTTTCTAAATCAAGCAACCATATCATTTTAGAGAATATTATTCACAAAAATTCTTGTTCATATCAGGGAAACAAGACACTTTTTTTAAAAAAGATATTTCCAGAGGTATTTGAGAGTAAACAGAAGTAGCATAGAATTTCCACAGAATGAGACTATGAATATTATTTTATTTTCTTCTTGTGGACATGAATCACTTTGTTCAGCTTCACTCATAGGAAAATGCTGGGTCAAAATTAATTTACTTGTATAAACTAACTATGTTTGCACACTGTCCAGAAGCTTATGCTCTGCCTGGCATAGTACTTAATATATAACAGCAGTACAAAATAGATCTTTTTGAGTGTAAGTAAAAGATTCCTATGTTACCTAAAAAAAAATAATAATAAAGTGTTCAAAACACATATCAGTAGTATGAGTTGCATGTTAAATTTCATAACACTGCGGCTTTAGTCCTAATATCAACGTACCCAAACGCTGACATTTAAATGCAATCTCCTTTCTGAGGAGTCACTTTGGAAGGTAATAAATTTACGCTAATGATGTTGCTCCAAACATGTCAGCTTCTCCCCAGCTGCTTTCAGCACCCATTTCTGGACCTTGCAGAAGAATCTGTCTTCTTGTTTTACGTCCTCTCTTTGCCTTGCCCTCAGACTGTATTCCCCAGCTGCATCTCCCGCTTGACTCACCCTGCTTGGTTCTAAATGACTTTTGGCTATCTCCAAAAGGTCATAGCTATCCTCCACGGATGAAGATTCACAACCACTGGGAATCCAGTGACACCTCAATTAACAAACCCCCTGGGAGCAAAGCTCTTCTATAATAAAGTGCCTGTATTAAAAATGAGATTAACTCCTTACAAATCATACAAAATGGAGCAGCTTGCCTGTGCTAACTGGACAAAAATGCCTTCTCAAAGAGCTTCAGTTAGCCCCTGTCCCAGTCACAACAAAAAGACTGATTCCGCTCCAAATGCAGGTCAAGGGTGGGGTCATTTTGCCCAACCCCCTCCTTGTTGGGGTACCCCAGTGGAGATCTCTCCCTGCCTTTGCACCCCATTCTCAACTTCAGGTCTTCAAAACACTCCCCATGCTAACAACCATTTCCACTGGCTGGTTTATCACCAGATAATATTTTACTGGAAATTCATTTATTCAAGCATATTTATTTAGAGTACATTTTAGTCAATGTGTGTATTTTAACCCGCAACTTGAACGATAGTTAGTATTAAAATCTTTTTCCCCGACCCAGGAGAGCCAAGAATCATCAGGCATATGTGAATATATTTTAGGAAACGAGAATGCATCTGACATTAGTGTCTGCTCCTGAGTGATCAACCTGATTTGGGAGAGAGGGCCAAGAGGGTCAGAAGTGTTATTGTTTATATGTCAATGGTTCCCTTTTCTTAGAGAAGGAGGACAGAGGGCCAAGCTTTTGCTTCTGGAAGCTTATTTCTCAGAGCAACTGGGAGTAGAGCAGCCTATGAAGGACTTTATAACTATCTTCTCCGAGAACCTCCCAAGTGTCTGAGAAAGTAAATGCTCCAACATGACAGGGGGCAAAATGAAAAAGGCATATGGGTTTTGGTGAATGTGCCTTCCTGTTAGTAAAGAGGACAAAGCAATAGTGAGTTTATCTTCAAAGGCAGTAAAAGTTGCCTTTTGGCATCACTAAACATCATTGTAATTAGGGAAATTTACGTGATTTCCTAATTTACTGACATCGTTAAAGCCAATCATACAGCTAACCTTAATAACATCAGCACAATATATTTATATTCTTTTCGATATTTTTTTTTCCAAATTTTGAACAATCATCTGGAAGATTTGGTATGCAGTCTTCTTAATTTTTTTGCCATTGAGAAAGTAAACTTCTAGCTAGTACATTACTGAGAACATCTAGCATTTAGAGGTTCAGGAAAGTGACATGTGGGGGTAATGGTGGATGCTTAAATATTCATTCTTCTTTATTGAGGAAGAAATGGAGGTGTTCATGCCCTATTCATGTCTCTCTCTCGGCCATAAAAGTAAGAATAAGCAAAAGGATGATGCATTGTGATGATGAATAATAGTAATGCAGAACAGCAATACCTGTCTTCAGATTGTGATGGCAGTTTCTTAGCCTTTTTGTATGCAGATGAAGAGATGGATTTTTATAGCAAATCTGCTTTAAGCCTAAATGATTTCCCACATCTTACACCCACACCCAAACACACATTCACACTTTGGGGTTGGGAAGGTGACTTTTTTCTTTTCTTGGAAAAATTTCACATGTTATAATTTGTAAATTTAAGGCATACAGTGTGTTACCTGGAAACATTTATTGTAATATGAGTGCCATTGAAGCAATATTGATTACATTATATCATTATAGTAAGGTATTATTGAATATATTCATGTTACTGTACATTAGATTTCTATGGCTTACTGACTCTACAAGTTTGTACCCTTAAACACATTCAACCTTATCCCTCCACCACTATCCCCTGGGAATGTCAGAGATGGTACAAAATTAGTTTTGTACTCCTCAAAAAGTTCTCCCAAAAGTTTTGGTTGAACATATTTACATAATTATTAGCAACAAGCATTTATTGAGCGTCAAAAATAGTCTGTTGAAATCGTGAAAAACATAGACTAAGTGGTTATAAGTGGCTATTGCTTAAAGAGTATATCTTCTGAAAACTTAAATAGAATGAGAAAACATATGTAAGAACAGAATGAATGACATCATCTTTCTTTATCTAAAGTCAAGAAAGAAATAACAATGCTCAAACCTGTATGTAGAACAGGTTTTCACAAAATCTTAATTTTAATTCAATCTCAAACCACTTGCTGATTTAAGTCTCTTTAGAACCTCTATGAGATATAGTCTGTACTGACTTCTCCAAAGGACTCTCAACTTGATGTATTGAAATAATTCAAGGGGGCTGAGAAAAATATCTTAACCCTTCTGGTCATTGGTTCAGAACTACTTTCTCAGAGGGTCTCTTCTATAGAATTTCTAATTTTTGCCTCCATGGAATTTGCAATCAACTGCAAAGTATTTCTTTTGTGGTTTTTACTATATGCTTAGTAAATAGAAGAACACCCTGAAGATGTTTCTAGAAAAGTCTAGCATGCATGAAAATTATCAAGGTAACAGGATATACTGTTTTGACTCTTTAATTGATATTCCCTCCTCCAAAAAAAAAAAAAAAAAAAGAATGAGAAAAAACAATGACTGCAGACCATGTGGCTATGTTGACCTTCTAATTCCAAAACTATAAGATACTGTGGGAGTAAATGTCTGATATTATAGCTACAATAATAAAAAAAAACATTTTGTAAATTAATAACCAATTTGGATTCTTAATAGATCTTTAAAGAAAGGCAAAAAGGATTAAAAGGGTATATTCTGTGTAGATTAGGGACCATAACCTTGTTTTCTATGGAAAAATTATTAAAGTTTTAAACATGGATTTTAGATATGTTAATATTTGTATTGACAGGAGGATGAGTGAAGTAGAACTATAGTGATACTGGAAGCAGGGAGGCTAAAAAGGCTTCATGATGAGAAATAACAGTATTTTGGGAAACTGGACAAAAAGTCAGGAGAATTTATTCAAGGCTGCAAGGAAAAAGTGTAAACGCCAGAAAAATAAAAAGAAGCAAAGGGATTATGTAGAGGAACTGACTAGGGAGCTATGGACACAGCAAAAGAAAAGCTAATTGAATGAAAGGAAAATTTCTAAGGGAGAATAAAACAGTAACATTAAATTAGTGCCGCTGTATGTGGTTTGTACACTTAGAGATCATTTCCCATAAAAGCAAGGTGGTTTTGCTTGTTTGTTTATTGCCTTTTACCAGATAGTGTCCAGAACAGGTGTTTTGTGGTCAACCAATGGAGTCTGAGAAGGCGTAAAGTATGGGTCCCAGGTTTGTAGTCTCTGGGAAATGATGTTAGAAATTTACTACAGGTAATCACCAGGAAATGTTCACAGTGAGCATTATTCTGAGCCTCTAATAACGCTCAAGTCCCATAAGGGAGCCCAGTTTCTGTTTCTAGCTCTGCCACTGATTTGCCTTGTGACCCTGACCAACTTGTGGGTAAAACAAGATGTGGTTTTCAAACTCTGCCAACAGAACCCTACGATACTGTGTAAGTGCCTCTGGGTGGCTGATGGGTGAGAAGTAGGAGTGAGGCTCAGTTCTTGGCCTTTCCCATGCATGTACTTTAACCCCTTTTAACCCATTTTATATATTGTGGGTCCAGATATGATTTCCTTTTTTTTTTTCCCTGCTTTAAAAAGATTTGAAAACCATCGTTAAACGTAGTCTCTAAACTTTTTTTGCTATAATTTTTTTCCTGTTGTATAGAATTCTTTTCCATAAAACACTTTTTCTTTATATCACTTGTGCCAAAACAAATACTGAGATACTGTGAAGGTCAGGGATTCATTGTCACAAAAAAATACCAAGTACTAACAACCATAAAACTTGGTACAATGGTAAGCATTTATGGCTCCTGTGTCTGTAGGCTGATGATTCAGTCTAGGGGTGGGTAAGATAGAGCTGGTGTTCGGATATCAGCAGGCAGTCAGCTGGGGACTTAAGCACATGAACTAAACTGTAGGTGTGTTCGTTGTTGGCCTGGCACCTTGACCCTTCTCTGTGTATCTCTCACATTCCTCCAGCAGTCTAGCCTAGCAGGCTGGGTCACATTCTCATGGGATGGCAGGGGGTAAAGAGAAGGAGCAGAAAAGCACAAGAGCTTTTTCAGGTTTCTGCTTGTGTCAAGTTTGCTATTGTCCCATTGGCCAAGCTAAGTTCCATGGCCTCACCTAGAATCAGTGTAGAAGGGCATTTCCAAGGGGTACAAATACAAAGAGGCATGAAAACTAGGGCCTTGGATGCATTCTGTCTGCTAGGGGAAATTATGCATCTTATGTTCTTATAAAAGTGGCCAATAGGTTGGGATGCAGAATCTAGGCTGGTCAGTGATAAGCAAAAAGAATATCCAACAGCAGCCAGGTTTATCAGAAAGGAGATTTTTTTTTTTTTTCAGCATGCCTCCAAGTGGCAGAGTATGTGAGTATGAAGGAAACTACTCTTTTAATAACCTAAAACCCTTGGTTTTCTCTAAATCCCTCTTCTAAGGCTTTCACGGTTTTCCACTAGGTACCCACAAGTTCACATCATTTATGTATTTAGCTTTGAGAACTCAAATGTGTGTGTAAAGCATAGAAAGAGTGAAAAACATTTCAATTCTGCATGAGAGTAAAGCCCATTCTACTCATGGGTGCATGATATCAGTGTGAGATGGAACGTTTTTTAATTCCTACATGTCCCTCAGAGTGTAAAATGGCATCCGGCAGAATACAAGCTCACTGAATTACCCTTTACAAAACCAAGAAAATGGTGGCCCATATGAATGGGGGGAAAAATCTTCCCATGTTCAAATGGTAATTTTGATTACGAGCACTTTTAGTCTCACCTACTGACTTTAGAATCTTGTGTAAGATAACGTTCTACAAAGCACACTGACACAAACTTTTAACTATTTAATTATTTATGGTGATATTGGTTAACGAAATCTAATAAGTTTCAGGTGTACACTTTAACAGTAAGACATATATATATTTACAGTGTGTTCACCTCCCATAGTTAGATTTCTTTCTGTCACCACCACATATTTGAACCCCTTTACCCTCTCTACCCATCCCCCTCCTCCCCGACTCCCTACCTCTGGTAACCACTAGTCTATAGTCCATGTCCATGAGTCTCTGTTTGTCCTATTCATTTGTTGCTTTTAGGTTTATGTCCCACATATAAGTGATATCATGTGATTTTCAACTTTTTTTTGTCTGGCTTATTTCACTTAGCATGATAATTTCAAGGTCCATCCATGTTGTCACAAATGGCGGTATTTCATCTCTTTTTATGGCTGAGTAATATTCTATTGTCTATATGTACAACAGTTTCTTTAGCCAATCATCTATCATAGGACATTTCAGTTGCTTCCATGTCCTGGCCACTGTAAATAATGCTCCTATGAACATTGGTGAGCAACTATCTTTTCGGATATGGGTTTTAAGTCTTTGGAGTCAATACCCAGTAGAGGAATTGCTGGATCATATGGTAGATCAATTCTTAGTTTTTTTGAGGCTCCTCCACACTGTTTTCCATAGTGACTGTACCAATTTGCAGTTCCACCAGCAGTGTATGAGGGTTCCTTTTCTCTGCATCCTCTCCAACATTTGTTATTACTTGTCCTGTTGATTATAGCTATTCTAACAGGTGTGAGATGGTATCTCATTGTGGTTTTGACTTGCATTTCCCTAGTGGCTAGAGACGTTGAGCATCTTTTCTTATAACAGCAAACTTTTTGACTGAAGTCACAGACCTTGTATTAGATTAGCACTGAGCTGTGGAAGCATCAGTTCTCTGGAAATCCTGTCCTACACTTGGAAATGAAAGCCAGAATCCCCCCACCCTTTTTTTCAGTAATTCCTAATTCCTACAGGCTGAATGTGAATGTGGGCCCAGACTGAGCAGTGGTTCAATGGTGGCAAATGATGACCTTTTATTAAAATAATAATTTAAAAAAACAAACTATTCACCTTGATGCTCATTTTGCCAATAACTTCAACCTAAATAATTTAGGTCAATTTGGGCTCACTGTAAGAGAAGTGGGTCAAGAGCAATACTGCAAAGACTGAAGAGAACTCATGCACTGGTCAAGAATTATTTTAGGTAGTACATAAATAGAAGTTATTTCTCTAGATGGGTGTATGTCAAGCTTTCTCCCCAAGAGATGCCATTTGGGGTGTCACATCCAATTTCAGGGATGTCAGTTAACAGCCTATAAAATGTTCCTGGGATAACTCTTAATAAAAAAAGCGTGTCGTGGGCATTGGCAAGTGTGACCCTGTCATGGACACACACAAGGCAGCCATTCAAAGCGGCATCCATTTCTGCTCCTCTTTAGAATTCTGAGTGACAACTGTGGTGGAAAGAGAACTAAAACATGAAACAGTGATTTCCAATACATTTTTTTCCTTGTCTTTGGGCGAAAAATTACACCATTATGTCATTTTCGCGATGTGCTCATCAACGGGAGTGAAAACCTCATTTGTCATCTTTTGGTCTGATAGAAAATCAGAGTTTAGGGAATTCAGCTGGGCTGTCAGCATTCTTTGCTGTCAAGTAGGACAGCTGAGAGAAGAACACAGGGCCAGTGAGTGCTGCCGGGCCCCGATGCCGATGCTGCTGTAGACATCCACGGAAAGATCCGTTCCTCGGTTGGCATTCCAATCCAATTTGCTGGAGCTGTTTATCAAGTTCCCATGCAGACAGGATGTAAATATGCCACTTAAATCTGCAAATACGATAATGAAAACTGATATTCGTAATTGTATCTGTGTGGTCCCACTGACTCAAACCTAAATGGATTTCCAACCTAATATTGCTAAATGAATCCTTGAAAAATGTGAGGTCCATTAGGGGAAAGGGTGGCATCGCTTCTCACATCCTGACATGAGAGGGAAATCTCCGTCATTTTGCATGATTGAAATAAATATTTTTATCTGTTTCTTGAAATTGCCTTCCCTCAGCTTTAACCCATCTTTTGTGCTAGGGAACTATGTGAAATACCAATGTTGCTTCCATCTGCTCTAAGGTGGAGAATAGCTATTGTGCCCTGCCAAGGAGAGGGTTCTATATGGCAGAGAAAGACTATAGACCCCCGCTCCATCCGCAATGCAAACATCTCCCCTCAGGTGTCCTCCATAGAGTCTTTCTTATTGTAAAAGATTCAAAACCTGTTTCTGTCACTTACCATCAATATGTCTAGCAGTGACAGGCATCATTGTAAATCCTCACTACCTTCTGGCCCCAGCTGGGTTCAATGCACAATCCCAGAAACATAATTCCTGCATTAAAACTTATTAAAATCACAATAAATCTTCACTGTGCACTCTCTTAAGTCGGTAGAGGGAGAATATGTTCATAATGCAGTCAAGACCTGTTGACCATCTATCTTTCTCCCTTTCTTTCAATATTTCCATCATGCATTTTTTTTTCTTTCTCACAGCAAATTCCTCAGAACTCTTCCTTGTCTCAGCCCACACAGATTCTCTAGTCTTCGCTCTTCTTTCCTCTCTGAATCAGTTCTTTATTTTGTAGAGTGACTTGGCTGTCTCACTCCCCATTTCCTAGGTTCTGTGATGCAGAAGACCTCCCACTGATTGAGGAAAGAAGAGTCCCTTTCCTTTTAGGGTTAAAAGGAGAGGGGAAATAAGAGAATCACAAAAATATGTAACTTAGTTTCTTCTTCTGAAATCGCCATCACACTTCTGAGGCTCAGCTTCCTCATCTGTCAAGTGGGTTGATGCAATATGCCCCACATTTCAGGGTGATTGCCAGAGTCAGCAAAAATAGAGTATATAAAAAGTCCCCCTCACAGTATGGAGCACATGTAATTGCACAATAAAGATTAACTCTCTCCCTGTTCCCAGCGATATATCAAAAATGTTCATCTTTCATTATGATAACTTTTCTTTCTGTGAATGATTTTTTTCATAGTTGCACTCTTGCTTAGAATTATTTTCTGATGCAGTAACTGTCACAAAAGCATGTTATAGTCTATACTATTTCATACTTTTACCATTTTAAGGGAAGGAACAGTGTTTTGCTCATTTTATTTCCCATGGTACTCATCAAAACGTTTTAAATGTATTTACTGCTCAGTAATGTTGGACCAAAGTTCACCACTGGATTATGATATGGATTGGATCTCAATCCATTTCTTAGACATATATGTCACATCTGTCCGATTTAGAGTCACTTTAGAAACCCCAGGAAGTGAGTAGGTATAGATAATGAGAAAAATGCTTGAAGTGACAACAGTGCTCATTGGTTGAGACTTAGCTCTACTCCTTTGAGAAAGATTTCACTTTGGTTATTTTTCCTGCAACTAATATTTTATTGTCTCCAGGCATGCAATTCTGAAACTTGGCAAAGACCTCTGTTGTACTTTATAGAATATAAATTATTCAGACAAAAGAAAATTTTAATTCCCTTTAGTAAAAGTTTTGTCTGACATAGTTCTGTTTCTTTTTGATAAAGTTAAACTTTGACATTACTTTTACTCACACAACTCTTTTTCTCCTCCTGCTAAAAACTCTCATTTCCCAAGTAAACAAAGGATTCTGACTCACAAGATTCGTTTGAGAGTAGTACAGACTTGCGGAGTTTTGCAAAATTAGTTGTTTTGGTGCCCAAATCTATGTTATTACTTTTTCTCTCATATGACAAAATGTGTTCAGCAAACTTTATTAAAACTTCAATATGTTACTATTCTGTACTGTGTGTGTGTGTGTGTCTTCTTTCTCTTCCCTCCCTACTCTGCCTTCTTTCTAACTTCCTCAATAGAAATGAAGTTTTAAATATTCAGAATCTGCCAAGTACTTTTCACCTCCTATATTTTCAAGCAGTTACCATCTATCCATATCTATATAAAATATATTTAAAATATATGGTTACATACATAATTGCATCTATAATTTGCAATTTATGGTAAGTTCTCAGAACACACAATACTGCCACGTCTTGGGATTCAGATGTAGCCATCACAGGAAAAATTCTATTTCCCTGGGGTCATTCTTGCTTCTTTTGTTAGAGAGAAAGTGCAAGTTTGCCAGCAGACAGAGGGAGGCACTGAGAGAGAAATGAGAGGCAACCATTCCACTCTCCACCTCAGCGTGTGCCCCTGAAGATGAGGTTGAAATAGACAACCCCTGAAAAGTCTCTAACGCTGACAATTCTAGAAATACAAATAAAAATTTATTTTATCATGGGCCTCTCTTTCCTACTTCTCTTCACTTGTCCTCACCAAAATAAAAAGTAATATTAACACTCCTGATTTCCTTGATAATACCTTTATTTGAAATAAATGATTCATGTAAAGCAAACAGTATTTAATGTCATTTAACATGTAAATGTCTGACTATATTAGTGACATATGATTAAGATAAAAATGAGGGAAGATAGAAAAATTACTTTAATCACAATATCTAGAATCAGTCATTAACTTTGACATGTATCCTTATATGTTGTGTGTGTACATGTGTGTACACACGTGCATACATTTGCATTAGCTTTAATTTGCTTAAATTATCACTTTAATACAAACAAATGAGAAAACTGCTTGAGGTTACATTGCCCTCTAACCCCTACTAGTGTGCTTAAGAGAAACATTTTTATAAACTGGATGCAAAGTGAGCTTTGAAGGCATATTTTCAGAGAACTGGTAATTTCGAAGCTTCTTAAAGCCAGATTTTTCAAATGGTAAGAACCAAAAAACAAACAAACACAAAAGCACAGAAGGCAGGAAAGGGTAGGAAAAATGGTTGAATAGTCAGCTGTGTTGCTGAAGCAGGTGAACGAGGGGAAGCATTAGCCTATCGCATCTAAGCCTATTCAAAGGCAAGTGGGCTCCACTTGATGGGCACGATGCCAAACTCAATAATAAAGGAGCTATGTAGGACTGCAACATGGTACTCTAGAAATACATTTTCCAATTAGTCATAAGTGTTTATTCATCAAGGCATACCACAATGCTTTTGGTAACTGAGTTGTACAAGCAGCTGTAATTGGCAATTGAGAAGCATCAGTGCAAATGTTTTGATGTCTAATCCTGAAATTGTTCACGCTCCATATTTCCACCGAATGGTCCCTCTGTCCTGGAGTAGGGTCGGCTGTGACTACAGGTGTAGGTCCTTCACAATCATAAAGCATTAAATTAGATCCATCTTGCAGATTTAGTTCTTTTTTTTTTTCTTAATTGGTTTGAGAAAGAGAAGTTGAAACAGATCGAAAAATATTCTTTCAGCAAGATGGGTGAGTTATTTGTTTAAACATAAAGGGCGGCGTGGTAGGATGGTCAACTTAAAAATATTTTTCCAGATCTTCAGAGGAAAACAGTCAGTAACGGGTCTTGATTCTCCACAAGTGCCAACAAGAAGCTCAGCTGGACACGCTACACGTGGCTTCAGACTAGCCTGGATGGCAGGAAAGCATGTGTGACAGTTCTGATAACTCTGTTTTGGTTAACGTATCACATTTGCCTCTGGCTGTTAATCTAGAACAATTTTTTTAAAGCTAGATAAGAAGCTCCAGTGGGGGGGGGGGGGGGGAAGAATCCCATAGGATATTTCCTGACCTTTAAAAAGAAAACCATCAGGGCTGACAGTTTCTTGAATATATATATAAAAAAATTTTTTTGCAGTCTGTAGTAGCACAGAGCTGCAAATGATCACGTAAAAGGGTCTCCTCCCCGTAATCCCCAAAGTTTTCAGTGTGAAAGCCTTGTGACGATGAAATCAATTTCTACTCGAGTCCCCAGAGGTGGAATTTCTCCCCGCTTCCTCAAGGAGACTTCTTAGACTAATAAGGAGTCCGCAACTTACTGGGAGGATGCTGCAAATGGAATTAAAAAATGGAATTTCAGGTCAAAGAAAAACTGTAGCAGAATGACCACTTTTTGCAGACTGAAAATCAAGCTTATAAAAGAAAGAGTCTTATTTATAATGGGAAGAAGTGTGTAGCCAAAATTAAGCTTTGAAAACAGCTATTTCTGATAATGCTATTTGATTCCTGAAAAAAGAACTGTCATTAAAGAGAAATTTACTGTATTCTCCCTTCAAGTTTAAAATGTAGTTTTCATTTGCAGAGGTAAAAAGAAACCTGCTGACTTTGATGCCTAAAGCTCATGGTATATGGAGCATTATAAACACAATAACATTCATTTTACAATGATGGAAACAAAAGAAAATTACATTACCACCTGATTGCCTTTGCCTGTGTTTAATCCCAGTAATTAAAATGCTAATTTACTTTGAGACCATAGACCACTGTCCTCCCCTTTCACTCCATGTTGCTCAAGCAGAGCCCAACCAAGCACCCCAGTTCCATCTTCTTCATCGACGGTCTGCCTAATCCAGAGGTAAGGCCATCCAATCCCATCTCACTAGCACTATTGAGCACCTTTTAAGAGCTCAGTATACACAGCCAGGAAGACCTCTGTGGAACTAAATAGCCAAAGGATTAGAGGATGTGACATGCATTCCTCATTGGCCACTTGGCATTGGAGCTGATTGAGAAGCACCAGAGTCTCCTGCCTAGGTCTCCAGGCTACCTTTCCGTGAAGCACCTGTGCTGGACAGGTGGCGAGCGTGCAGGCCTGGGAGGCTGTCTGTGTGTATCTATGGTAATAGGGAACCCACTGGGCAAATTTGGGCTGTAGCCAGAATGGGTTTTAAAAAGCTGAGGTCCTACTTAACAGCCAGGAAAAGTCCTCAGAAGCTGTTAATCCAAGGACTCCTGACATCTTTTAAGCCAACATATTCTGGCCCAATGACTGGGTTAGCACTCCTCCATATCATTAGTTCCATTGGGTTAGAGCCTCACCAACTCAGGCTGGTCACTTGCACAGTGTTTGTTGTTATGGCCATATTCTTTGCATGCAATGGGATACAAACTGCCTGGAGACTTCCAGCAGAGCTGGAGAGGGACCGTGTGTCCTTACAGGGCTCCACATTCAGAAATGTCCCGCTCTTCGTTTAATGCTCTGCTATTGCCATCTTGAAATTTTTAATGCATTTGCGTTTTAAAAAAAGGGCCTGAAAATTACATAGCCAGTCCTGACAAGCACGCCTGCATCTCAGGCTGCCGCTGCATCTGCTCCACTTAGAGTTTGGGAATACCCTCCTCAGGAAAGGGGAACTGCTGGATTTAAATAAAGCCAGAAGCTCTCCTTGAAATACAAAGAGTAGACATCAAAAGCTAGCATAAGGTTTTCGTGAGATGTATCTAGTCTCTTCATGTAGAACAGAAAAAACAAAAGTTGCTAATTATGACATTATGAAAATTGGGATTCATTGATTTAAAGGTCTTGCTAATTAATTGAGTAGATGTTGTTCTCTTCCCCTCTATGGATTTAGACTTCACCTTCCAAAAAAAAAAAAAAATCAAAATTAGTCCTTGAGAGGTGAGCTTGCTTTAATAGGTCAACTAATGAGTGGCCAGAAGTTCTATAGCTCCTGGGAATATTAGAAGGGAATCAAGGCTCTATATGGAGCCCGACCCCTGGAACAGGAGACTATCCCCACAAAGCACAAGACCAGACCCCAGGGAACAAGCCTCCGGACCTGCTGTCTAGCACAACCTAGTACTCTCCTCGGAGAGAGGAAGCCTGAAGGTCAGGGAAGGAGGGGGGCGGGACCTACGCCTACCCCAGGTGGTCTGCACAGACTTCTCCCATCTCTGTCTTTGTAATTCTCACCCTCTGTGTTGATCTTTGCTTCTCCCATCGCAAGAGTCCTGCCTTTCATTTCTGTATCCCCAGCACCCAGCACCCAGCACCAGAGGCTTGCCTCCCAAAGCTTGTTGAGTTAATAGTTAAAACAGGTGTTCCTGCAAGACTTTTAATGATCTTTCTCGCCGTATTCTTCATAGGGGCGGGGGAAGCTAACACTACCTGAAAAAGATGAACAAAGAAATGGGAGGAATCGGGACAGTCAAACACAGCCTACTTCCTTGTTTTGTCCACTTACCTCTAACTCATCCAAGCAAAGATGGGTAGGGAATTATTAAGGAATTTGAAAAGCTCAACTTGCCTGGCATAGAAGGAATGCTAGAGACAATATGTGCTTAAGTCTGTAATAAAGCTGGAGGTCTGCATCTAGCACATGGCAATGCAGCTTAAATCAGAAATCTTGGATCTTGCTTCTGCCCCTACCCCTACCAGCCATCTGAGTTGGTACATCTTCATCCAACCTTTTCTATTTTTTGATTTTAACCTGTACAATAGAGATCATAACACAACACTCACTTTGCATCCTTCCCAGGTCTATTGGGAGAGTCATATGAGATCATTGTAGGCAAAGCACTTTGCCAACTGAAAAGTGTGAGATACAGGTGAAGCTCCAGTATCAGCGTCTACATCCTGAGCTCTGAGGCCAGAAAAGGCCCCAGCCAGGAGACACGCTGTCCTTGGAAGAAGAGCCTGTGCACCAAGGAGGAGGCAGGTGTGCTGATTTCCTTCCAGGAGTTAATTGTGTGTGTTCTGGAGGCCCCTGACATTTTCCAGCCCCACTCTGGGGCAGTGGATTACGAGAGAATGTGTTCCTGCCCAAGCAGATTCCCTCCTGTTCCCCAGAGCCTTCCTCTCGGTTTTCCCCTCAATGTGATTACTCACTAATCCCCTTCCCTTCTCACATGTACTGATGACCAGACCCTCGTGTTTGACTCCAGAATGACTCTGGTGGATGTGGGCTTCTACCAGGAGGGACTCTAACGGTTTCCAAATACATCTTCTTGCAACCATCAAAACTTCTTAGTTCAGAACATTTTCATATTGCAGCTGTGTGTGTGTGTGTGTGTGTGTGTGTGTGTGTGTGTCCACTTACTGGTTGTATTTAGTGAAAACTCATGGGCTAAAAACTCATTTGGGTTTGTTTGGACGAGTAAGAAATGAGGGGAATTCAGAGTGTATAAGATTATAAATATTACAGAAGTTATTCAAAACCTCATTTACTTTAGTCTGACTGCCTCTTTACATATTTAAATTCCATTTGCACCAACCGACCCTGATACTCTTAAAGAAAATAACAACAAACAAACTACTGCTAAGGGAAATGTAAATTGGTTTGTTTGCTCCCTTACACTCCTGGGTAGTGAAAACACAAGTGATTGTTATTCCAAGGGTCTCATTGAACATACAAAATCTTTGTCATTCTTGGGAGTGGCTTTAAAAGTTTACCACTTTCTAAAGGTTCTTTGTGTCTAGAAACCAATTTTATGCTCCTTTTCTCCAACTCCAAAGTCCTTACAAACTTGTTAGTTTCCCACACAAACACATTTGCACTCACTTAGAAAACGGGGAAACAGTTTGCTTTGGGAAAATCTGTTTGTTGTTTTTCTCTGACATTTACAAAGTCCTCACACTGTGCTGGGAGTTGCATGCAGCTTCTAGAAGCTGACTGTCTGTGGAGGTGTTTGTGTTCAAGGGGGCAAGGGCTAAGGATTCTGAGATGCCAGCACCCTGGCCCTAAGCTGAAGCCGGTGCACATACCACAGCGATGACCACAGTAGGAATACGTGCTAGGCACGTGAATTCTATGCCCATCCCACCCAGTTCCCAAGCCCCAAGGCCCTTTCTTCCCACATAAGTTTTTCCAAAGTTGTTTCATTGCACAAGAAATGTCTCTACCATGTGAATTCCTATTCAACTTGTATTCACGTTTCACTCTGATTGTGTTCAAGCCAAGATGATGTGCTTTGGTTACATCTTCTGATACCGCCGTCACAGAAAGGTAGTACAAAGTCCACTGTCCTCATCGTAAGCGGGGCCCTAAATGAGCAGCTTCTGGGCAATGTGGATGTCTCTGCCTTCCCTTGGGATGAGAGGATATCACATCTAAAATCCAAAACCTAAATTAACAAAAAATTCAATGTTTTCATACACATCGATTACCCAGTTTTAAAAAGGATTCTTTTAAACGTGGAATCACTTGGTGAACATATAAAATGGGATTTGATTTACATAAATTTCATTTAGGAATGAGTAAAGACTGTATTATTTCAATTAACACAAGTCTCATACTAAATAGTTTCTGAGCATTTGTCAAGCACCAACAATGGTTGATTGTCAAGAGCTAGATTTGCCCTTTTTAAACGCTGTTTTCTCACAACTGAAAAGGGATCTTCCTCTGTCTCATAGTATGGAGACTCTAATCCTAAACAAGCATTTCTTTTGCCCTAATGGTTTATCAAACTTTTTTTTTTTCAAGATCCAAGATGAGGGTATTTGAGATTCCTGTCTGTTTCATAATAGGCTGTATTTGTCCTCAGTCTAACACTGCTCAATGATATAGACTGCAATTGTAATTATAGCCCATAGAGGTTGTAATTATTTTATAAAGGGGAATCCAGTGAGGTCAAAACAGAATTTGAAAGCCATTATAGCAAAGCAGGTTGGGCTGATGGTTATTGCCCTGCTAAGGCTCAAATAAGAGGCTGGCTAGGCCTGGGTGAGAGACAAGCTGACATAATTAGCTAGGGCTGATGAAGAATGAATGAAGCTGGAGCTGGAGCATCCATGTGCCACAGCCAAGAAGATGGCCTGATGTTAGTTCCTGGCTATGCTATGATCCTTCCATTGGATTAAAAAAAAAAAGAAAGAAAAAAAAAAGATAAGTGTAAAAACCCAACCAAGGTTTGACTCCTAGTAACCTGAAGAAGCATTTGCTTCCTTTCAAAAGAAGGTTGGTATGCATCACAAATATTAATTCTTCAACGCAGCCACTGAAAGATAAACTTGAAACACACGCAATTTGTTAAAGTCAGTGTGCATAACCCTGAAAATATCCTAACTGTATCGGTTGTGATGTATTTGGCTTCTTTTTACTTCTCTTAGATCCACAATTCTACCCATCAAGTCCTCATGTGACAAGGTCCAAAGGCAAGAAGAAAGGAAGTATGAGACATCAAGGACTCCTTCCCATAATTCTTCGCCCTCCGTCTCAGTGGCTAGAATTTCGGGTCACATGCCCATCCTGCCCCAACCACTGGGAAGGAGAAAGACTTACAGGATAGACTGAGATCGGCCGTCGTTCACCTTGGGAGGTAGGCCTGGGCAGAGGTGATCCTGTTTGTCGGGAAAACTTCACTGGTGCTGTCTGAATGTAATTAGGGTTCTAAGTTTTACCCAGTCCCCACAGGATACCAATGAACAATCACAAGCTTCTAAAAACATTGCCTCCTAAACTAAACCAAAGCAGTACAGCCCGGTAGAGAAATGCTAAATTGGAGAGCTGTTGCTCTGGGTTGCTTTGTCAAACGACACACTCCCCGCTATGTGTCCTTGGGCAGTTCGCAATGGATCCAAGCCCCAGTCTGTGCTTCTATCAGAGGAGAATAGTGTCATTTACCACCTCCTAGTCTCACAATTGGGCTGTATAATGATTAAAAGCAGCCTCACAAGGCCTATGAATTTCTCAGTCGGAAGTATAAAGTGCTGAGTTTTCTGGAGATGACATAAATGTCAAGTCGCTGAGTACAGAACCAGCATCAGCTTTGCCTTTCAAAGTGACCCAAGGACAGGCCCCCCTCTTGACGACCCTAATTTCTCAGTTTTCTACTGCTGCACTTGGACGATCATGTCTGCCCCACATCCCTCCCCCTCTCACCCCTCAAAGCTAGGAGCACAAGGGTATGAGTAATAATAGCTTATGGATAAGAGTGAGGGTGTGAGGAGAGTTGAAGGAAGAGGGAGGTGAGGGCTAAGGAGATCCAGTTTTCTTCGCAAATTTCAACCCTCTGTTCAAGCCCACTATTTTAACACTGATCCTAGACAATGAAACGTTTTCATGGTGCCCAAGACAGGAAAAGTTTGGTCTCTAGATGGTAGATTTCCATGCATTTAGGATCTCAAGCCAGTATGCCCTGGTTTCTGAAGCCACCCCTTCTGATGGCATTGTGACCACTGGTACTACTACGTCCAAATAGAGCCAACAGGCACAGATGAGCTATCCTGTACATCCCGCAAATGCCAGTCCTCGGTTTTTAAAGACATTCCTGTTAAAGATACACCCAGCCCAGACATACATTGACTGTTACAATATTTATTTTTACTTGTTCCCCCAAACAAATAGAAGTGGATTGCATTTACAGATATAGAACATATAAGTTTTAAAAAAAAAAGGAGAGCTTAGAAATAATTTTCTAGATTGAGCCATGTAGACATCTGAGAGGAAAGCATTCCAGTCAGAGAGAATAGAAGTACAAAGAGAGAGAAGTGTGTTTGATATTTCTGAGGAACAAGTAGGCTAGATTGGCTGGAGTAAACTAGAGTATAAAGAAATAGGAGGTAGATGAGGATGGGGCCAGATGGCATAGCAACTTATGGGGGGCAGGACAGGGGGAGAAATCACATATAAAGTACAAGTTTAAAAAAATAAGGCAAGCTTAGAAATAATTTACAGTAAAAATATATCAGACGGTGATCTTAAAATGAAATACAATGAATTCAAAATTCCACAGCTGAAGACAAAAGGAAATCCTAAAGGATTACATAATTCTCTATATCTGACTTGCTTTCATTTTTTTCATATTTATCTATCTATCTATCTACCTACCTAACAATCTATCTTTCTGAAAGATACCTTTTCACCTGGAAGGTTAAACTGATAGCTGACATCTGATTCAAAAAGAAATTTAATCATGTATCTTAAATTATTCTTGGAATAAGGAACAGCACTTGTTGATTAATTAGTTGGTCGGTCATGCTGTTTCTTACAAAAGGGACATGTGGAACAACAAAGAAGAAAACGTTTTTACCTCTGGTTTTGCAGAAGATACAATTATGTTTTCCATATTAATGCTTCTTAAGACAATTTTTAAAAAAAAGGCAGATGGTATATCATTTTTATTGTGACTGAACAGAGACATTACCATAGAAAACTAAGCTAAGTGAAAGAAACGACTACAAAATTTATAAATCATTTTAGTTTGCATTTCTATCCCTAATGCTTATTGTTCAACTATAAAATTTCTTAGTCTGCCTTTGGACATTGTGTTCCTCAGTTAGCCAAAGCTGGTCTTCCCTTCTTCATTCATAAACACTTCTGTGGTTGATTGTGGTCAGGAGGCTCTTCTTCAGTTATTGGGGTAACATGGCTTGTTGGAAAGAATGTAAGTTCTAGAATCAGATAGGCACAGGTTCAAATCCTGCTCCTGCCAATTAGCGGTAGGAATTTCAGGCAAGTTACTTAGCTTCTCTTAACTTTAATTCTGTAACAATTAAGCAAGAATAATACCACTTTCTAAATACTTTGTTGCCTCCTCTTCCTCAACCACCACACTGTGTCCTATTTGTTGATCAGCCTCCCTCAAAGGGCCACAAATCTGCCCTGCTGCCATTCCTTCCAGGCTCTACTTTAAATCACCTTGCCATTGACTCTCCATCAATAGCACACAGCCTCCCCTCTGATCCCCTTGCTTCTATTTCACCTCCGTTCTCAAAGTGAACTTTCTAAACACAAACCAAATTGTTTCTACTCACTGTCCTTTACCAGCTTCTCATGGATCCTCTTCATCTGGCCTATTCTCTCTCGCCAGCTCTGGGTCCTGACCCCAGTGAACTGTCTGCTCTTCAGGAAAACCGTCAGGCTCTGTTGAGTCGGGAAGCGTTTCTCCCGTGAGCTCCTGCACTGTCATGAGCCTGTGCTCATCTCCCCCACCGGCCGGCCACCGTGAGCTCTGCCAGGTGGAGACCACATTTTTTCCATCTTGATATCTTTAGAGTGAAGCTCAGAGCTTCACAGAAGGTACTTAATAAACATAAGATAAACAAAAACGTAAACTAACGAATGTCTTTCCGGGTTTTTCGAGGATTAAATAAGGTACTGCAGGAAAGGCCCTGAGCACATCGCGTGCGCTCAGTGAGTGATGATCCTTGTCATTGCTGTGGCGAGGACTATCCCCGCGCTGCCCGGGACTGCACCGCTTCGCAGACGATTGTGTCCTTTCCTATAGGAACCCATGTGCAGACGTCTTAAGTGCTTTTGACATTTTTAACTCCAGAAATATGATGAAAACTACTGTAGTAGTAGTTTTGTGGGGTCTTCATAAAAGTGTGCCCCTGCCTCCACCGCCTTTATTTTCTGGTTGGAGAGCCTCTTGGAACCTTTTACAAATAAGTGGGTTTATTCATTCAAACATGTGCTTTCGCCAGTTGGTTCACTTCTGTGTAACCCCTTGCGTCCCTATTCAACAGAGGCTGGCAATTACCATAGCAACCACAGCATGTGGTGCCTATGCACTCTCTCAGAAACAAAGCATTTGCTTGAAAAAAAAAATTATACACACACATTAATTTGTAACATGAAATTCTATTTCATGGTATTTGTGAAGGAAAATCATGCCTCCAAGTAAGTAGACTTACCTTCCTCCCTGGACTGGGACTCACACCAGTCTCCTGTTTCCCCTGCCCCCATTGCACTCCCCGTGCACATATGATTCATTTTAATTTTTTTTTTTTTTTTTTTTGCACGACAGAGGGGAAAAAAGATGGGAAGGATTTGGTTTCAGCGGGAAGGTCCAAAGGTCAGGGAGAGGGTGCAGAGCCCCATAGAGCAGTTGTTCCTGTCTGAGTGATGATTATACTACCAAGGGGATTTATTAAAATGGAGCCTATTGCTGTTACACTGAATGAGGCTCCCCATAAATTCTGTGTGAGCTTGTCAGTGGCCAAGCTCATATGTAATGCTTAAATACCACGCTGCATCTGCTGGCTGGTGTCTGCATCCCACCGCGAGCACTGGATGCATGTGTGTACACGCTCCAGCCCCATCAAAAGCCCCGGGCCTGAAATGCTGTGCGTGCCCAGAAACGGAGAATTCTCATTCTCATCGAGGGTGTGTGTGTGTGTGTGTGTGTGTGTGTGTGTGTGTGTGTGTTTCCAGCGACACGTGATGTTTTAGAACGTGACAGGATCGAATGTGACAGGACCGCTTGTTCTGGGGTCTTGGTCTGGTGGGGGATGGAGGGGAAGAAAAGAGTCGGGCAAGAGCGATTTCAGCGGCCATGGTACCGTGCGTGATCGCCTCATGCCGACCACTTAGAAATCAGAAGGAGAGAGGTGTGTGCCAGCGAGCGTTCAAGGTACAGCTAACTCAGTGGCATTAGTCATAATCAGAGGGCGGGCACCAGAGAGGGAGCTCTTGCTGCCTCCTTTAGGGCACCCGAAGGGAGAAGAAGACCTGGGGAGAAACCCTGCTTCAGCCAGACCATTTTTTCAGTTGTTGTTTAAACCCAGGCAGTTGGAAGCCTCTATATGAGTTCTCCAGTTGACACTCGGACTTAAAAAAAAAAAAAAAAAAAAAAAAAAAAAAAAAAAAAAACATTGCTTTGGTCCGAGGAAAACATAATACATTCCAGTCAAAGTCGTTGCAGGGCCGCAGAACAATCTGAACTTTTCACTCCGTTCCACAGGAATTTGGTTGGACAGACTTCTCTAGTAACAGGAGGACGTTCTCCCCTAGAAAACTGAGCTCAAAAAGAACCGAGGGCAGGAGCAGACATGGGGCCAGCCGGGCAGTGTGTGTGTCGCAGGGCGGGGCGCGGGGGTTGGGGCGCGTGCCTACAGGCAGACAGAGTGTCATTAGCGTCTACCAAATATTTAATGAAACGCTCTAAATTTTCTCTTTAAAGGGGAGTTCCTGGTTACTATTATTTCCCTGCTCGCACTGAGAAGACACTGATGCAGGCATGCGATAACTTTTAGTTCTTTATGAACAACTTGGAGAGGTCGCCTGAAGAAGACACGCAGCTCTCTGGGAAGCCACTGCCTTTGGCCTTCACTACCTACTGTCTCCAAAACCCAGTGCAGGATAAGGCTCCTCGTCTGCACGGAGTCTCGCACGCTCCGGCAGCGGCCTTGCAGAAGGAGCCACTAGAGGGCGCCTTTCACCCAGCGATAGCTCTAAGCGTCAAACCCGCTTCTTAAGGAGAGCGTGTTTAGCTGAGAAGCAGGGAAATCAGCGACTTGGGGAATTATTATGCACAGTTCATTTCCTTGTAATTTAACTCTCAGAGTAACAAAAGCATAATGTATAGCCTAGTTTTCGGGCCTGATTTACAACAATTTAAACGAAAAGATGATTTCTGCCTCACCCCACCCCCTTGTAATCACTTCTGCTGATATCAGCAGCTGAGAATTTTGTATTTCATCATGCCACCGTACCCTCCCTAAAGTCACAGATCCGAGAAGATGAAAATGTAAAACGGGTTCCTGCATACAACCGGATGCAAATTTTCACTTTCCGCTTCAAATTCCGTTATAGCTTTATTGTCCATTTTTAACCTTATGTTTTTATTATGAATTTGCTTAGTATTCTCCACCACTTTTAAACATCGTGAAGTCCACGTGGGGCAAAGCATTTCTGTCCGCATAGGGTTGTGGTGTCAGTTCCAAACTCAGAGGTAAAAGGATCCAGCTCTAGGTCTCCCGTCATCCCCGCTTGCCCGCCCTCTCTCCCTCATCCCCGGCCCTTCCCGGTAGATTCCAGCCTGCTTTGATCTCTCCCTTCTGTGGCTCCTTGAGCATTTACTGACTCTAGCAGCAATTTAGCGTTTCGTAGCTATTGTCTTGTTCTCTAATTGCTTCATACGTGCACTTTTTTCTCCCTAAGGAAAGGAAATAACATTTTTTTTTGAGTGCCTATTTTATCCAAGGCTCTTTGCTAAGGGTTTTACATGTAATTTCCTTTAATCCTTTTAACACCCCTAGGGCTTAGATACAATTGATTTCATTTTACAGATGAGGAAACTGAGTCAGAGAGGTTAAATAACTTACACAAGGAAATAAGAGGGAGCATGCAGACACCGGTATTTTTTTTTCTGTTATAATTTTCTCATTCCTCTTTGATCATAAACTGAGATAAGTGGCTCTTTCACACGTTCAGCACCAAAAATTGTGGTAAGTGTGCGTGCACGCACACACACAAGATGTTTAAGATACGTCTGGGCTAGCCTTTATATCTTGGTAAGAAGTTAGATTTGCCCTCATTTTGAAAATTAATTAACTTACTATCAGTGAACTGCTCAGCCTCTTTGCACCGGCCTTTCACCACCATTTGCTTAGTGGGTACTTAACCACATTAGTTGTCACAGTCCCATTTCCTTGATTCTACGCTGCTATTTCTTAGCTGGGCCTTTCTGTCCAAAAGAAGAAGGACCGTATGTATTCCAGAGATGATCAGGAAATAGAGGCAGAGCCCCTTTCATGGGGTCCAATCAGCTAGCACAGTAGTGGAGTAACTGGGACTAATGCAAACCCAATGTCTTGTCCATGGCATTTATCGTCTTGTTCCCCCTTTATACTGCTTGATTTGGATAGGTTTGGTTGCATCTTGGATTTGAGTGTTTTCAGACCTCAAATTTACCACCCACCCCAAATATTGGAGAGAAGATCAGTCAAAGGAGGAATGAACTAAACCACTTTCTTGGCAGTGGAAAAAAATAGACCACTTAGTCATAGTCAGGGGTCAGCAGATCATAAAGCCCTTTAGGCATGTTTTAGGTCTGGCATGTTTGGAAGAGCAGGTGGGTAGGTGAAGGGGACCGAGTCAAAGTGTGTGTTGATATAAAAGGAAAATTCTTTCCATCTGTCGATTGGATTGGCAAGTGAGTAGTAAAGTGGCACCATAAGCAACAAAAGCTTTTCATAAATCTCTCGTATCTTCCAGAACTGAGTTTTCGAGCCCTGGATCACTACAAAACCACCCGAGCATATTAACAAGGTAGAAACACTGATACAGTCCACGAGGAGGTGGTCTCTAAAGACCTGTGGGACTTAGAAAGCAGGAGGCGAGTACTCATCTCTGGTGGGTTTGACCTGCAGGAAGGGAAACTGGGGGACAGAGGAATGTTGCTTTCTAACCTCTGAGGCCACATTAGTAAAACATATGGAACCGATAAGGAAATTATCATGGTCCCCATAGGGTATTAGGAACTCAGAATTTTACCACATTTGGAGACTAAAAATAGAAACAAAGAAATATCTTACATATCTTAGGGGGTTTGAGTGTTAAAATTACCAAGAAGCGAGCTAATGTCTGACTTGAAGGGGTGTCCCAAGGACTGGATTATCATAGCACTCTGCCCAGCTTTGACACAAGTCTCTGGCTCTTTGCAACATTTTCACATGAGACGTTCAGGATGGAGGAGAAGGAAAGGGCCCGAGCTTTGAAGGTAGAACAGACAGGCTTAACTCCTGGTTCTGCTTCTCATCTGTCCTGTGACCTTGGACCCATGACTATACTTGTCACAGTCAATTTTCTTACTTATAGAGCAGGAATGACTCTGTGGGTCATCGTGTGCATTAAATCAAATAATACGTGAGCAAAATGGATCTAGGAAAGACCTAGAGCTGGGATTTAGCAAAACTGACATGAAGAAGACCCTTCACCATACTGACCCACAAGCTATCTACCATATCTTAGCACATCTAAGCCACCAATGGCTGTAAGAGGAAGCATGACTTTACAAATCACCAAGAACAACAAAAACCAATGCCAGCTAAACTCTGCTTTCATCGATTATAAGCTCTCAACATTAGATATGTAAAATATTTTTTAAAATCTTTTAAAAATCATTTTTAAATGATAAATTTAAAAGAAAATCAACAGAGTGAAAAAAGAAACCCACAGAATGGGAAAAATTTGCAAAGCACATATCTGATAAGGGCCTAATCTAAAAGGCCTAAACTACATAAAAAATTCAATAACTCAGTAGCCAAAAAAAACCAAAACCCTATTAAAAAATAGGCTAAGGACTTGAATAGACATTTCTCCAAGAGATATAATTATAAATGGCCAATAACACATGAAAAAATGCTGAATGCCACTAATTATCAGGCAAATGCAAATCAAAAACCACAATCAGCTATTACCTCATACCTGACAGATGGCTATTATCAAAAAAAAAAAAAAAAAAAAGACAACAAATGTGGCGAGATATAGAGAAAATGGAACACTTGTGCATTGTGGTGGGAATGCAAAAAACAATACAGCCCCTGGAAAAACAGTATTGGTTCTGCAAACAATTAAAAAAACTGTGATATGATCTCATATCCCAATTCTGGTATTTATCCAAAAAATTTTAAAATTAGGATCTCAAAGGATATCAGTACTCCCACCATTGAAGCACTTTTCACAATAAAGCCAAGATGTAGAAACAACCTAAATGCTCATTGCAGATGAATGGATAACAAACGGAAGTGGTAGATACACTCTGTGGAAAAATTATTCAGCCCTAAAAAAAAGAAATTCTGCATATGCAACAAAACATGGATGAACTTTGAGGACATTATGCGAAGAGAAATAAGATAGTCACAGAAAAAAAAATGCTGCATAATTCCACTTAATAACTAAAATAGTAAATTCATGGTCCAAGCATGGAATGCTGGTGCAAGCCTGGGGAGGACCAATGAAGAGTTACTCATCAATGGCAGAAAGTCTCAGTTAAACAAGATAATAATCTCTGCTAGGCTGTCTTCTATACTGCACTTACCTACAGTCAACAATCTTGCATCATACACTTAAAATTTTGTTCTCAGGGCAGATCTCATATGTTAAGTGTACTCACCACAAGAAAATAAAATTTTCCAAACAGAAAAAAAAATCTGTATTAAAGAATTCTAAGGAGAAGTAAGTACAGTGTTCCCATGCCAAGGACACTAACACATGGAGGAGCATGTCTGATTGACTGGAGGTTGGGGTAGGAATGGGAAGTTCACAGAAATCAAGCTGTCAGCTGGGGAAAGGTACAGGGTGAGGGACTCTGGAGGCCCTGAAATAGAAGTTACTTTAAGGAAGAAAAGTTGGATCTGTAATGGACCCAAGAGTCTGAGTAAGTACTGATTTCAAGAACAGCAAGAACATGGATGTTTCTTGAATTCACTAGATCCAGTCGCGGCAGAGAAATACGAACATTCGTAGAAAAGGTACATGTGTAAAAGAGGCCGGTCTCATCGAGCTCGGGCGTTGAGCGCAGCCATCCTGCAGAGGACCCTCTTACCAAGCTCTGGCGAGAGAGGCGCTGTGCTCTATAGCCTTTATGCTAGACCGCAGACGCTGGGAATCTCGGGACAGAGTGATGCTTCTTCAACCACCGTCCATCCCCCCACCCTGTGCCAAGCAGCAGACAGAAGGAAGCAGCCGTGTAACAGTGGTGATGGATTTGTCAAGACAGAGGCGAGGGACAGGAAATAGCTGAGGTCGGTGGGTGTTCGTGCAGTGACTGACAGTCTAAAGCCGCAGAGGAAGTGGTGACCCAGGCTGATGCCTGAGATCAATGATGACACCCCCTGGGCACCTCCCCCCACCCCCCATATCTGACAGGAGGAGAGACCCTGGAAATGTGTTGGAAATCCTACATATACTGGGGGAACACTCAGGATAATGAGATACAATTTGTATCCCAAAGCTGCTTAGGCTTGAGGACCATGAATAACTTTTTAAACAGCTAGTGCAGAGTAAATACTAAATAACCATTAGTTTTCTACCTTTCTCTTCCCTTCTCTAGAAGGTTTGTATTTGGGGACCCTATCCTATTGAACAGAAATATTAAGACTCAGTTCATCTCTTATCATTTTTATAAGCTTTACGAAGCAAAAATAGAGCCCTTTAAGTGTTAAAAAATTTCCCCAAGTGTCAATTCAAACGAGGAGCTTTCTTTTTAATGTTACACTGCTCACCTTTGCTGTAAGCCACATGAATCCCAATTGATGAAGTTCTGGGAAGCATACAAGGCACACTCCTGTCTCAGGCTGTTGCGCCTGCTACACGTTCCTCTGTGAAAGAATGTTCCAGTCGTCTGTATGTTCCCTGTCTGTGGTCTTTGCTCAGAGGTCACTTTCTTAGTGAGATCTTCCCCACCACCTATTAGAATTGTAACCACACACCAGCACCCTCTAATCCCTTGCTTTATTTTCCCATAGCATTTCACCCCTGATACATTTTTGCTTACAATTTTGTTATTATCTGTCTCCTACCCAGAAGAACAGACTATTTCATTCCGGTTTCACTGGTATATCTGCAGAGCATGGAGGAGTGCCTGACACATTATAGACCTTCAAATATTAATATGAACATTATTAAAAATGCCAACCTTTCATTCTGCATTCAACATGCTTGGATAAAGGCAACATTTATTTCTTAGTATCTTTCTTTCTTAATATAATATAAGAATTCTTCTTGCTACATTTAACCCCGGTAAAGAAAAAAAGACACATAAAGAATAAGAAAAAATGCCTTATAGAAAAGCAAATGAAGGCACACAAAGCCAGTGGGCAACAAAAGCAAAGAAAGATAATTCAGTCCTGGAAGCTAAAGTGATAATGTAACAATAACAATAATATAGTACTAGTGATAGCTGTTAGGGGTACACCTGCAGCTGGGGCTTTATTTCAAGACATGTAATTAGTATCATACAATTGTCTTCAGGAGTTAGAATTCCTGTGACCTTATTGGGGCAGGGGTGGGAATCTTGAGGAAACTGACAGGAAGATACATAATAACAGAAGTAGGATATCAACAGGAAAAGGAGGAGGAGAAAGAGGAGGAAAGTGGAAGGAGCAGGCCAACATCCGGGCGCTCCACCCACATCCAGACAGCCGCCCCTGGAGATTTTGCGTTGCAGCAACACTGCTTCGCCTCTTACACAGCAGAATCAGGCGCTTTCTCTTCTCTCAACGACAAATATGTAAAACCACCTGCACCTCTCTCTGGGAATTAGTGACAAATAGGCATTTGGAAAAAAATTTGCAAGACCCTCTGTCATGCTTTAACATTGTGAGGATCCCAGCTCAACAAGTCTGGAAAGGTGTCGACGTCTAGAACCAAGGATCAAGGATACGGAATCCCCACACTCAGAGCAAGAGCACGGGCAGGTGTGAAATTGGCTATCAGCTTCTAGGAATTAGTGGGAGTAGGGCAGAGTGAATTTGGGAACTCTACTCAGCAGTTCGAGGCCACATGACGCACAGGGCCTCTTTGACTTCCTTAGGCACAGTGTACAAAGCCAAAATCTTCCAGTTGGGGAAAGAAGTATTCCAGGAACTAGGCACAACACACCAAAATGCCACCTGTCCATTTTCAATCCAAATGAAACAATGTCAGAGTTTGGAGCTGAGAAACACCAGTGGTGAATCCAGAGAG
This sequence comes from Eonycteris spelaea, assembly GCA_003508835.1. Taxonomy (NCBI): domain Eukaryota; kingdom Metazoa; phylum Chordata; class Mammalia; order Chiroptera; family Pteropodidae; genus Eonycteris; species Eonycteris spelaea. The sequence continues at coordinate 9,101,383 of PUFA01000050.1, read as the reverse complement.
AAAGGAAGACTCAAAACTTCCGTTTGCGAAGCGTTTATCCCCAGAGGAGTGTGTGCAGAGATGAGTGCCACTCGCTGTCGTGTCAGATGGAGAAATTGTGCCAGAGGGAGTTGCCGTGATCTGCTTCAGATTGCACAGGTGGAGCAGAGATTTTAATAATTACTGGCTGACAGCAGCTGTGGTTTGATTCCATAGCAACAATCAACTCCTGGTTTATTCTGAGTTGATAAAATTATCCAGGCCATAAAGACATTATTAAAAAACAAAACAAAACAAAAAATCTACTCCATCGCTTGAAGGCCGTACTTCTCAATTCTCCTGAGCGTTGGTATCATAGGCTGCCCCGCCCCCCCCCAAAATAAAAAAGCAGATCTTCTGATTTAACCTCTGAGATATGAGACAAAGGTGAGGTCCCAAAATAGTGATTGTACAGGCTCCCTCAGTGACTCGAGGCAGGCAGTTTCTGAATTACACTTTGAGAAACACTGCATTAGACGACACAAGTTAGTTTAAGCCCCGGTTCTAGTGCCCTCCCAAAGCAGTACTAGAATAGACTCCAGACATGCACTGTCTAATGCAGAAGCCACGCCACAGGTGCCACCGAGCCCTAGAATGTAGCTGGTCCAAACTGAGACATGCTCTAAGTGTAAATAAACTGGGTTCAAAAACAGCATGTGTAGTAAAAACAGCATAAAACATCTATTTAAAATTTTACATTGATATATGTTGAAATAATGTTTTGACTATATTGTGCTTATTAAAATATGCAATATATTATATATATATAATAAACATATTCCTGATGCCTGTATTTCCCACCCACACCACCTTAGCCAGAATTATTCTCATAATAAGAGTGGTTTCAGAACGGGGAAGCAAAAAGATCCCAAATACTAAAAACTGAAGTAGGTAAAGATTCAATATACATAACTAGAGAAAGCCTCTTATTTCCTACCTAATGATTTTGACAACAAATTATCCAGGGCAAGTAATACTAGCTACTGTAACAAACAACCATGGGGATTAACATGATACCAGTTATTTCTTGCCATATTACAGCCACTTGCAGGTTGGAGCAGAACCTCTTCCATGATCATTGGGGATCCAGGCTCCTTCCATAATGGGTTCCACCATATTCTAGGACTTGGAGTCCTCCAATGGCCCCTATGGCTGGCAGACAACACAAGGAGACAAATATACAGGTTCATGTGAGTGGCTTTAGGGCAAGCAGGAAAGTGATGTGTATCATTTTCATTTAGTTTCCATTGGCCAAAACTCAGCCATATGGACCCAACTAATTACAAAAGAAGTTAGGGTATAAAGCTTAGCTGTTGACCCAAGGAGAAAATAAAATGGATTTTGTGCACCCACATCTTTGTCTGATCAAGGCTTAATAAGGAAAAGAATGGGCAGGAAGAATCATAGAAATAACCCTGCGAAGCCATGGGAAGCAGCCAGGATCGTGTCATTCTCATTTGGTATTGGGTCTTCCTCAGCCCCTGCCCCTCTGTCCTTTAGTAATTCCAACTGGATTCATAGGGCTTACAAATTGCTTTTTGTACCTCTACAGGCAGCAAAATGGATTACTCTGCTTTTCCCAAATAAATGTAATAAAGGACACAAGGACCATTCTTTTACCAGGATTCAGTGTCTAGTTCTGGCCCAGTGTAACCTGTGACTCCAAACATCTGCTTTAGTGATTAATACCATTTAGGCCCCAGAGGAAAATTTCTCCAAAATCGTGCCCGTGTCCTTAAATCATAAAGCAACTGCATTCAGGTGCCATGACAGTTCGTGGGTTATTCTGCTGATATCCAAGATAGATCTTGCTTTAAACTATGGGAGAATTTGATCCATAGAACCATTTAGGTAAAAGTAAAAACATTGTCAAACTTCCTTGGTATCATTGAAATAGATTCTTACACAATGAAGTACTCTTCTTCAATAGTGCTGAGTGCTATCTTCCTCTCATGTTCCAATTTGTGCTTTCAGAGGTACTCACAAATTAGGCTGTGTTCGCAACAGTGCACATGGTGGCCAAAGAACAGTTTGTAATGCTAAACAATTTATATTCTCCTTAATATGCATACACGTAAGGCTAAACATATAATGCATGAAGCCGAATACGAACATTTTTTTTAACCTGGGTTAACTCAATAGACATCAAATGCCAGACTTATAAATATTCTTAGTTTCGTAAAAATGTTTAATCAGATTTTAACAGCTTTTTAAGATATAAACCACATAGCACACAATTCTTTCATTTAATGTGTACAATTCAATGGTTTTAGCGTAGTCACAGGGTTGTGCGTTTATCACCACGATCTTAGAATACTTTCACCACCACCCCCAGAAAAGCCTTGTTCCCCTGAGCTGTCATCCCCAATCCTTTCATCCCTGTCCCTGAGCCGTTGGCCACTACAATTCTACTTTCCGTTTCTCTGGATCTGCCTATTTCTGACATTTCATGTAAATGGAACTATACATTATATGGTCTTTTGTGACTGACTTCTTCCACTTAGGGTAATGGTTTCAAGGTTCATCTTATGTTGTACCATGTGTCAGTACTTCATTTTTTAATGTCATATTTTGTTTTTCCATTGGAAAGTTTGTTTCTACTTTTTTTGGCTATTATGAATAATGCTGCTATAAACATTCATGTACAAGTTTTTTGTTGTTTTTTGAGGACATATATTTTCTTTTCTCTTGTGTACATACCTAGGAGTAGACAGTAAGATTTAATTACATTTTCAAAAATTTAAAATAAATTTTAGCTTTATTTAAATAATCTTGACTTAAAATTTTGATATTCATTAACTGCAACTTGAATCTGTCTTATTCTCAATAGATAATTTTAAAAATCCTGAAAAAGTAACATTTTGAAAATATGAAGTTTTAAGAGTAATTTTTATTTTAATTTGCTTTTTAGTGAAAAGATATTTAAATTGAGTTTGCTTTGAATCCAACATACTTTTGAAATCATTTAGGTCATAACTCTTAAATATTAGACATAGGATATGTGACCTCTACTTCTACTCTTGAAAGAGATCTATAGAACTTAGGGGCAGACCTAGTACTGGGTGCCTAAATGAAGACTCATGGATACTTGCTGATTGATTGGTCTAGAACTTAAACAGGGGCGAGAGGATTTTTTTTAAAAAGATGTTTAAGAATTTTTCATTTCCTTACACCCCATGCTTCAGTTTCAGGGAGAGACATTTGGGTTCAGTTACCCTCACTGGCATGGACAGGTGCAGTTGGTTGGTTGTTGGACCACACATAGTGTCTAACTCACACTAGCAAGCCATGTAATTATATCCTCCATGTCAAACGTCTCTAGTTAGGGTCTCCCTACCAATCTGATGGAAATCTGCCTGCCACTTTAAGAAGTAAATTGCAAATTTGAGCATTTCGAATTATTTCACTTTCCACTCATGAACCTAGGTAACCCCCTAGTCCTGTTGACTGAAGAGAAGGTCAAAATTTGTTTTCTATTTTTTTAATCTTTCTCTACATAAATTGCAACCAGGAACTCTGTAATACCATTAGATAGCTAACAAAGGTACTCTGAGTGAACATTTTATGTTGAGTGCTGTATTGGCTCCGTGTAAGGAATCAGGAAGGAGAGGATGCAATAAAGTAGGAGATGTAGCATAGTGAGCATTTGACATTTCGTAGGATCTCATTACTCTTTCTATTTGGAAGAAGTGTGTTGTATCACATCACTCAGTGGTAAGGAGTGGTATGCATTGATAATCATCCTCTTCATTCTGTGGTGCAGCGGAGGCAGCTCTGTCTCAACTGTGGGACTGCAAGTCATCTGGGGGCGGCTGTGCTCTACAGGTGTTCATTCAGAAGTCCAGCGGATGGCGCGGCGGCTTCCCATGGCATGTTCTTTTAGGACAATGGCAGTAGCACAGAGGGCAAGGCCCATTATCCAGATGTATTTCACGCCTTCGCTTGCGTCACTCCTGCTAATAGTCCATTGGCCAAAGCAAGTCACATGGCCAAGCTTCGCCATGGAAAGAAAAGCAAAGCAAATTTTGTAGAACAAAAATTCAAGTATCACAACTGCTGCCTCCTCCACCTCCCACCTTAGAAGCTTCAAGAGGTAAGAAAACCCCTGTCCTTGCCCATGCTCTGGCTTGGCCACTAGACAACCTAGAGGGAATGTAATTCAAACAAGGAGGAACAATGAGGAATAACCAGGGTAGTCATGTTATCATTACCTTTCTCATCAGGTTATTTCTTGGGCAAAGACCTTGACTATGTTCACCTTTGCCTAACTTTCTTTTGGTCCTCTGGCTTTCTGAGCCTAGTTTGGCAGCCTTCCAGATGATTCTGGCGTTGATATAACTAAATATATTATGCCAGTAGGCATAACATTTTGCCCTTGAGAGATAGTCTGTAGGTCAAAGAAATAATAGTCTCAAAGAAAAATCTTAAACAAAATTTACATGGATCATATGATATTCCAGGAAGCAAGAGTATGAAATTTAAGGCCTGATAGCAATGATTTCAAACCTCAACTCTGACACTTCCTTGCTCTCAGACCTTGTGTATACGACTTAATTTCTCTAAGCTCTGGTTTCCTAATCTGTAAATAGGAACAATACTATCTACCTCACTAGGTCTTTGCAAGGGTCAAACAATAACAGCATGTTTAAATCTCCTAGCACAGCATCTAGTATGCAGTAGATATTCAATAATTAGCAGTTATTACTTTTACTATGAGAAGGTGTTATTCAGAGTGGGTTAAGCTTCATGAGGGAATGGAGCTTTGAGTAAAGTCTTCAAGAAAATTGGACTTATGATGACGAGAAATCGAGGAACATTCCAGAAAAAGGTCTGTGTAAAAGCCAGAGCACAGGAGCAAAGGCTTGGCAAGTAGTATATGAGAGCTATGGAAAAAACTCATCTGAGGAATACTGTGGACTCAGGGACTCTTCAGGTAAAAGAATAGAGAGGAGTGTGGGATCTGTTGCATTTGGAAAGGGGCCAAATACATAAAGAGAATAAATAATTGCTTTTTTATTGATATATAATTCACATACCATATTAGTGTTCTCCAGAGAAATAAAACCAATAGGATGAAGATTCAGAAAAGCCAGGGTGTCATTCCAGTCCTCACCGAAGGCTTAAGCACCAGGGGAGTGATTGTATAAATCCCTAGTTCAAGGGTAGAAGACTGAGGCCTCAGCTCCAGCAACAGGTGGGGAAAGGAATGACTCTTCCTTCCTCCACTCTTTGTTCTATTCAAGCCCTCAGGAGGAGGAAGCTCACCCACAGCAGGAGGGCAATCTACTTTACTGACTTCACCGATTCAAATGCTAATCTCCAGGAACACCCTCACAGATGACCCAGCAATAACATTTCATCTGTGCACCCCGTGGCCCAGTCAAGTTGACACATAAAATTAGCTACCACACATATCCTACATTTCGCAATTTTAAAGTATACGAGTTTGGTCATTTTTAGTATGTTCATGATCACCATTATGTAATTCCAGACCATTTTCATCATGCCAGAAAGAAATCCCATAGCTGTTGGTAGTCACTCCCTTTCCCTGCCCCTGTAGCCCCTGGAAACCATTAATGAACTTCCCATCTCTATAGGTTTACCTTTTCTGAATATTTCATATAAATGAAATCATACAATATGTGGTCTTTCATGTCCCACTTGTTTTGCTTAACAGAATGTTTTCAAGGTTTACGCATATCACAGCAGATAACAGTATTTCATTCCTTTTTATGGCTGAATAATATTTCATTGCATAAATATGCCACTCTTTATTTATCAGTTAATATGAGTTGTTCCCATTTTTGACAATTATAAATAATGCTTCCATGAACATTTGTGCATACGTTTTGTTCATTTGGTTTTAATTATCTTGGGTAAAGACCTGGGAGTGAAATTGCTGGATGTAGTGGGAACTATGTTTAACCACCTGAGGAACTGCCTGTTTTCTACATTAGTTTCCATTCCCACCAGCAATACATGAGTTTTCAGTTAGTCCACGTTCTCGCCAATATTTGCTATTGTGTGTGTGGGCGGGGGGTGGGGGGAGGAGGCGGAGGGCGGGGAGAGTCTTTAAAACCATCTTAGTATCTTAGTGGGTGTTATGTGGTAACTTATTATAGTTTCGAGTTGCGTTTCCGTAGTGATAAATGTTGTTGAGCATCTTTTATATGTTGATTGGCTATGTGTGTATCTTCTTCACAGAAATGTCTGTTCAAACCCTTTGCCCATAATAATGAGATTTTCTGCCATGTCATAAGATCATCTGTACAAAATGCCATAGTTGATAGCTATTTAGGGCATAATCTGCACTGTGCAAATCAAAAGATTCTGAGGTTTCCAAGGTCTTTAAGGAACTACAGTGATGCTCCTTGCATTTTGTTTAGTCTGCAAGTATGTGATCGAGAAATTTAAACTACACAAGGGAGCTATTTCTCTACACATTTCTTCTTCCTCATTATTGTTTATGTTGCTTGGATGTAATTGGCATTAACACTTTGGATTAATTTTTTAAAGCCTTCTTTTATCTAATACCAAGAAAGCCAAATAGAATTCTTTACAAAAGTTAATTAATTTAACATTATTTGAACCCTTTTGCAAATGGAGCTTGATACTTCCAAATTAGTGGTAAATTACACAAGGATTTTTTTTTTATATAGCTGTAAAATAAAGGAGTCGGACTAAATTATCTTAAACTTTTCTTTCACCTTTAACATTCTAACGTAGTTGGTTGTTCACTGAGATGAGATGTGAAGCTAGGAATGCTAACTTAAGCCCCCTTCCCTGGTCAAGATGCCATTCTTCTTTGATGAAGTAACATTTGCAAAGTAAGTCTTAACTGGTCCCTTGGAGGCTGAAAACTCTGGAAACATAAGAAATAGGTCATAAAAGAAAAGGTTCAGAAACTAATGTATGCACTTAAGAGAGTGGTCATAGTAATTACTTGGTGGGTGAAGTGTACTTATAGATAAAAGTCATGATGAAAAATTGCAAAACAGATGGTGGTTAGCCATGGGGTAAAATTATTCTTTGGAAATCAATGGGATTTGGACTGAGGCAATTTTGAGAAGTCCAAAATGTTAACAGAAACCTTGACATTAGATTAAAGAGGAGTATACAGAAAATATTATCCATTTGAAATCTGCTTCCATCTAGCTCTTAGAATGGAATCAAATAAACCTGAAAATAGAATCAGGAGGATATGGAAGTTAGTCTAGTGCTATGAGCTGAAGGTAAAATGGTGTTCAGAAGCTCAGGAAAGGTTGGGTGTCTAAATGCTAGGTTTACTCTTTCTCAACACATTTCGGGCTTTCTCCTGGAAATATTTGAGAGAAAAGGGCTAAAGAGAATGAGAAATTTAAATTTGAATTTGAATCAATTGGGTATGTTTTATGCTTAGCACTTTTCTAGGATCTTTGGGCTATTTGAGCCCTGGACCAAAGGAGCTTAAAATCTTATTCCTATAGGAAACCCTTTAACCAGCAGAATAAGGCAATGTATGATTAAATGTTAAAATGTATGTTGCAGGCATACCTCATTTTATTGTGTTTTGCTTTATTGCACTCTACAGGTATGTTTTTTTACAAATTGAAGGCAAGACCTTCCACCAGCACAATTATTACCACTCACTTTATTGCAATATTCACTCTTTCGCAGTAGCCCGGAACCAAACCAGCAACAAACATCTCGGGTATGTCTGTCTCTGAATTATATGCTATAGAAGTCCGAGTGCAGTGATCTCTTGAGGTCAGAAAACTCAGGCTCAGGAAGAGCATCAGAGACATGGTAATGATCTAGGACATGGACTTGAAGAATAAGTGGAATTCAATCAAAGGAAGTGACTAGAAGAGGGCAGTCTTTCAAAAAGACTGTATCAGGGAAGATTTGGTGTTGCAGTTGAACACAGTGTGTTTAGGGAGTAGAAAACCGTCTTCTGTGACTGGGGTGGATTATCGCATTAGAAATGAGAACGCTAAAGAGCTAATTATCTTAAGTGGACCTTGACTGCGAGATGGAAAGTTCTTATTAAAAGACTGAAGGAGCCAGCAACTGTTTGCTAGATCCCACCCTAAAAGGAATAAAAGCCAGAGAGACAAAATGTTAAAGTCGTTTTTTAAAATGCAGTTACAAATGTTTTTTCAGGAGTTCAGGGGCTTTTTGGTTTTGCCTTTTTGCCTTTTGTTTTGCTTTAAGTAAACTTTTTATCAAAAGATAACATTGTTATGGACTGAATTGTTTCTCTCCCCCAATTTCATAATGTCGAAACCTTAACCCCCAAAGTCACTGTATTTTGAGATAGGGCCTTTGAGGTGGTATTTAAGGTTAAATGCAGTTATAAAGGGCCTTAATCCAATAGGACTGCTAACCTTATAAGAAAAGGAAGAGACCCAAGAATTCACACATACACACAGAAAAAGCCTTGTGAGTAGACAGAAAGAAGGTAATCATTTGCCAAAGAGAGAGGCATCACTGGAAACCAACCCTGCTGACATCTTGACCTTCAACTTCTAGCCTCTAGAGTTCTGAGACAGTATCTGTTTTTAAAGTGACCTAGTCTGTGGTATTTTGACATGACAGTCTGAGCAGACTAATAAAAACATACATACTAAAAAAGAGCAAAAATCTTTAAGGGTAGCAACTCCTTGAAAATTTTATAAAGTGAACAGCCCCTTAACCTGCACTGTAGAAGAACTCCTTGCAATTAATTATATAGAAATTGTCTTTCTCTGTATGACTTATTTTACTCCGTATAATGCTTTGAGGTCCATCCATGTTGTCACAAATGGCAAGATTTCATTCTTTTTTATGGCTGAATAATATTCCATTATATATATGTGTATACATACATATATATATATATATATATATTCACAATTTTTTATCCATCACTAGACACTTAGGTTGTTCTCATATCTTGGCTATTGCAAATAATGTTGCAATAAACATGAGGATGCATATACCTCTAGTTAGTATTTTCTTTTTTTTTCTTCTGAATAAATATCCAGAGGTAGAATTGCTGGGTCATATTGTGTGTGTGTGTGTGTTGTTGTTTTTTTTAGGAACCTCCATATTGTTTTCTATAGTGGCCAAACCAATTTACATTTTCAGCAACAGTGCACAAGGGTTCCCTTTTCTCCATATCATCACCAACACTTATTATTTCTTGTCTTTTGCTAATAGCCATTCTAATGGGTATGAGGTGATATCTTATTGTGGTTTTAGTTTGCATTTCCCTGGTGATTAATAATGTAGATCATGTTTTCATGTACCTTTTAGTCATCTGTATGTCTTCTTTATAAAAATATCTATTCAGATCTTCTGCTCACTTTTTAATTGGATTGTTTTTTTGCTACTGAGTTGTGCGAGTTCTTTATACATTTTGAATATTATCCCTTGATCAAATATGTGATATGCAAATATTTTCTTCCATTTAGTAGTTTGCCTTTTCATTTTGTTGATGGGGTTTTTTTTTGCTGTTTATAAGCACCTTAATTTTATGGAGTCCCACTTGTTTATTTTTGCTCTTGTTATTTTTGCTTTTGGTGTCAGATTTGAAAAATCATTGCCAAGACATATGTCAAGGAAGTTGTTGCCTGTGTTTTCTTCTAGGAATTTTATGGTTTCAGGTCAAATGTGCAAATCTCTAATCCATTCTGAGTTATTTTTGCATATGGTATAAGATAGTGGTCCAGTTTTATTCTTTTGCATGTGGCTGTCCAATTTTCCCAACACCATTTACTGAAGAGACTGTTTTTTTTTTTTGTCATCCTATATTCTTGGGTTTTTTATTATAAATTAACAGACCATATAAGCATGAGCTTATTTCTGGGCTCTCTATTCTGCTCTATAGATCTGTGTGTTTGTTTTATGCCAATACCATACTATTTTAATTAATATCACTTTGTAATATAATTTGAAATTAGGGAGCATGGTGCCTCTGGCTTTGTTCTTTTTCCTTAAGATTGCTTTGGCCATTTGGGGCCATTTGCATGGTTCCATACAAATTTTAGGATTGTTTGTTATATTTATGTGAAAAATACCATTGGAATTTTGATGTCAGGTAGAAATAAAAATATTTATTATCATTACTACTAATAACACAGCATGGGATGTCCTGTCTAACTATATGATAAGAGAAAGGAAATTTTTGAAAAGAAGAGCTAAAACTTTAATGTTTTACTGATGATATAATGGTCTCCTTTGAAAATTCAATAAATCAAATCCAAAAACTATTTATTAAAGGTGTTAATAATTCAGCAAAATTGATGAATACAAAATATTATTTGATAAAATCAATAATTTTTCTCTCTAGAAAAACAAACTGGAAAATGATATTCTTTAAAAAATACCATTCACAATAGCAATAGAATTTGGCAAACTATGGCCCATGGGATATACTCATGGCTTACTACCTATTTTTGTAAGTAAAGTTTTCTAGGAACACAGACATGTCCATTTGCTTACATTTTGCCAATGACTGACTTAACACGTTAACTGCGGGATTTAGTAATTGCAATAGATGTATTATAGCCTATAAATCCAAGAATGTTTATTATTTGGTCCTTTACAAAAAAACATTACCAACCTGTATTATAAGATATTCAGAAAACAACATAAAAGTATACATAACACTTTATAAAGAGGTTTGTTAAACTCCATTAAAAATATTTGAATAGAAGGGATATATCATGTATAGAATGAGATGATTTATCATACTTGTCGATTCTCTGCTAATCAATCTATAAATTCAATGCAATTATAATCAAATTCCTATCTGTATTTTGAGAAAGTTGACAAATTCACTTTAACATTTATGATAAAGGAATAAATAACCACAAATATCTAAGAGAAAGGTAAAAAGAAACCAAGAAGGGTGAATCATACTACTACTAGATATTATTCAGACATAGTAAAAATCATAGTACATAATAGATGTAGGAACAAATAGACTAGTGGAATACAGTAGAAGGAATGTATAGAAATATACATACATATATATACATATATACATATTATTATATATACATATATACATATATATACATATTATACATATACATAAATATTATATATTATATATGCACATATATATTATTATATATTATATATATGCATACATATATATGTGTGTGTGTGTGTGTGTGTGTGTGTGTGTGTACATATATATATATAAAACCCTGATAACATGGCACCACAAAGCAGCAGGGAAAGGGACAGTTGTTTAGAATATAGTATTGAAACAACTAGTTCAGTATATGTGAGAAAATAAAAATAGGTCTCTACCTTATACCATAATCAAAGGTGTTTATCAGATGAATTAAAAATATAAGTGTAAAGGTAAAATTTAAAGTCTAGTGCTAAAAAATGTAAGAGAATAGATTCACAATTTGGGGGTAGAAAAATTTTCTTAGATCGAACCTCAAAGGCACAACTACAAAGTAAAAATCTGATAGGCTTAACTACATCACATACCATATTTTTGTTCAATAAAAGATACCATTTAAAAATTTGACGGATAGATAATAGACTGGGAAAAGTTATTTGCAACATCAAAACAAGAAATAAATATCCAGAACTTACAAATAACGCTTAAAAGCAAGCAACAAGCAAACCAAATTGAATAATGAACAGGTAGAATAAACAGGCAAGTCACAGAAGGAAAGGTTCCCTCCACCCCCAAATTAGTGGTGTGTAAAGAGATGCTCAGTAAGCAGAGAGCTTCACTTCAAAATAATAAAAGAAAAACCACTTCATAACAATAATAATGGCAAACCTAAAAATATGAATAATAGTAAGTGTTGGTGAGGATGTTGGGACAGGGTACAGCCACTGTAGACAGCAACCTGGTAGTATCTGGAGAATTAAAATATGTGTATATCCTATAATCTAATGATTCTAAAGTAGCCTTTATTTCAAAACCTTCTTGTGAAGATCCATAAGGATCATGTTCAGGGATGTTCATAGGTGTATCATTAACTCTTGTGAGAAGTTGGCAGTAACCTAGGGGTCCCTAAGTATGTGTTAAATGTGGGTGCATGCTCTGGAACTCTGCAAAATGTAGAAGGAATAAACTCAGTATGTATACAGTAACATGTATTGTTACCAAAACACAGTGTTGAGTGAGAAATCTTGGGAACAGAACGTGATTTATAACACAATTCTATTTTTCTAAATTAAAAATACATACACATGAAAAACAACATTAAAATTTTATAAGATTAAATACATACATAAGGATATATATCAGATACATTTGATTGGGTACTTGTAGAGTGGAGGGAAGAAAGTAGAAATGTTGAAATGCAGAAAGGGCAGAGGGAATAAAAATAATACAAATATTACAATAAAATGCTTTTCACCAAGTGACGATGACAATATCCTATGAACCAAAGAGTGGAATAAACTTAACTGTATACCTTTGTTGTTGTTGTTGTTGTTGTTTAACGCAATGGCCAACTTCTAGCCAAATTTTAAAATAATGGGATTAGCAGTGTTCATTACATGCTAATTTTTAATTTAATATTTATCGTCCTGATATATATACTTAACAGAAGTTTTCTCCTTTTGTGGGTATTTCCTAGCTCAGCCAGCAAACTGTATTTCTGGGCATTTTGGAGGAATTGAGGTTGAGAGGGTTTTGCTCTGCTATTGCTCAAAATTTAATATCCGACTAGGCTATCTGCATGGCTATCAGCAACATTAGTCCTTGGGTGCATCAAAATTCAACCAGATGTGGATTAGCATTTAAATGTAATAGGATCATATTAGATACTGCTGTGGATGAGATGCCGAAGCTATTTATTCCCTTAGTAACCAGCTTAGACTTGTATCACACTGTGAATTTCTTTTTATCCCTAACAATGCCAACATAGTACTAGGCATCATTTGATATTTTTTAAACACTGAAAGAATACTAGTTGAATGAATAGGTAAAAACAAAAACAAAATAAATCAACTCCCTGCCTAGGTTGAGATTTGAAAATGAATAATATTCTAAAAAATTTCCACCACTAAAACATACAATAATTATGAACCTTGAAAACTTGAAAACTATCTTTAATGAAAAAAATATCCCTTAGATAAAGAAAACTCATTTTTGGTGGAAGTCTACTTGCTGTCATGGGTCCATCTGTCCCCTTGTTTAGTGACTGGTAATACACTTGACGATGGCTTGAGCTTAAGTGCAAAGACTGGAATTTATTAGAATGAATAAGAGATCTCAGCTAATCCAAGGACAAAATGACTAGGGAATAGGATTCAAAGAACGTTCCTTATTCTCAAGACATTTGGAAAGTAACTAGAAATATAGGACAGGTAAAACTTAGACAATGTAAGACATAAGGGTGGAACGGACAAGGGTTATTGGAATACACATGCAAGGATGATAACTGCAGAGTGGTTGAGTAAAAGAAAATTTCAAGGAGATAGTGAAATTTAAGAAAGGATATTAAAAATGAGAAAGGTTCACATCAGTGATTCTCAGAGAAGACTCCTGGGAGGTTCTGGAGATCCTCTCAAGAAGTCTGCAAGGTCAAATCTATTTTTTAACAATACAAGTCTTTTTTTCACTGTGTTGACTTTTGTATTGATAACGCAAAAATTCTGTGGTTCAAACTGCAGTGGCACCAAACCATACGGGTGGTGTATAGGTTTAAGCAAATTACCAATTTCACTTAAGAATGTTCTTGATGAAAAAACAAAATAATTTTATTAACTCTTAACTCTTGAGTATGGATCTTTTAAATAGGTTATGTGATAAAGTAGGAAGAATACAAAAAGCATTTTTGCTGTGTAATGAAGAGCATCATGAGGAAAACTACTTGTTTGGAATGGAGTTGCAAGCTTAAAAAGCTGCTTTTTCTTCAAAGAACACATTTTTTTTCTTGAAATAATGACAAACAGATAAACTATAGTTATTCAGGCTTGAGTATTTGGCAGACATTTTCTTGAAAATAAAAGAAGTGTCGCTTCAAGGAAAATAACTGACAGTATTTGTTGCCAAAAATAAAATTTGAGATTTCAAGTGAAAATTAGAATTTTGGCAAAACATCTTCACTACCATAAGCCTGACAAGCTTGCCAATAGTTGAAGAGTTCCCGATGAGATAGGTGATGATATTAATGAATGCAATATATATATGTATAATACACATCACATGTACATACATACATTAATATGTAAATAAAATAATGAAATGGGCCAACATTTGGAAGATCTGCATAACTTGGAATCACTTTTTTCAAATGACCAAAGCATCATGATATAAAACCATGAACGAGTAAAAGGTGCATTCAAAGTGCAAATATACCAGCAGTTTAATGTCACAGACTAAGAAAAGTTTTATGAAATTATTTTAGATTTTACATCATAATTATATTTTTTAAAATGACTGCTTTGAGAATTTTGATATAATATATAAAGAATAGCTATGATTATCTGAGAAATATGAAAATACTCTTTCCTTTTCCAAATACATACTTGTGTGACATAGGATTTTCTTCATAAATTTCAACCAAAACAACATATAGCAACAGATTGAATGCAAAAACAGATGTAGGAATCATAATGTTTTCTATTAAGTCAGACATCAGAGATATTTTCAAAATTATAGAATGATACCACCTTTCTAATTTTTTTTGTTTTTGAAGATATAGTTATTTTTCATAAAGATATATTGGTTATGTTAACATGTAATGAGGTTATGTACTATTTTAGTTGAATTTATAAATAAATATTTGAATTGTTTCCCAGCTTTAGTTTCTAATATGATAAATATTAATAGATATAATTCACATAAATATGGACTCTGGGTTTCTTGATAATTTTTAAGAATGTAAAAGAGTCAAAAACCAAACATTTTGAGAACCATAGGTTTAGTGTGTGTGTGTGTGTGTGTGTGTGTGTGTGTGTGTTTTATGTTGTCTTTTTTTTTTGAGGTCAGGTTTAATGAGATATAACTTAAGTGTAGTTAGGATGCACTCTATTTTGTATATAGTTACAAATACTGACAAATGTATGGAGTCATGCGTCTATCACCACATTCAACTTATAGCAAATTTTCATCACCCCCCAAAGTTCCCTATGCCCCTGTGTACTCCGCCTATCTCTGACTCCAGCCCCTGGCAGACACCAAACTTTTATCTATTGCTATCGTTTTATTTTTTCTAGAATGTCACATAAAGGGAATCATACAGAATATAACCCTTTGAGTCTGGTTTCTTTTAGTTAGCATAATGCATTTGAAATTCATTTCCATTCCTGTGGGTTTTGTGGGTATTCCTTTTTATTGCTGAATAGTAGTTCATTGTATGATGTATGACAATTTGATTATCCATTCACCATTTAAGAGCATTAGGACTTTTCCAGCTTTGGGCAATTATAAGTAAACATTAGCATACAAGTTTTTGTGTGATTGTAAGTTTTTACTTCTTTCGTGTCAATACCTAGGAGTTTCACTTTATAAGATGGTTTAGTTATTAAAGATGAAAATGGAAATATTCTAGATGGAGGAAAAATATTTTTGTGCCATTTGTTTCCTTATGTGGATATTTAGTAACTGACATATCATTATCTCTACCTTACTCCTCACCTCTACAAATACCCACCATCTATTAAGTAGATATGTAAGAAACGTTGCTGCTATATTGCTACCATGCTCATAAGGCAGGATTCTATAAGGTACTTCTTGAATCTGATAAATAGACCAATTTAATTGTTGCAAAAGATGTATGAAGCAGAGTAGAGGAAGATGATCCTGCAAAGTTAGTTTGGAGCCAGCTTGTAGAGAGCTCTGAATGTGAAACTAAGAAAATAACTTTTTCCTAGCAATGGGTAAGAATTGAAGACCCTTAGAAAAGAATAGGTACTTCTCACTCCTATTAAGTAAGACAGTTTCCAAAGACATAAGTTTTAGAGCATTTGCTTTGTGGAAATCACTGAGTGAGGGGTAAGAAATCTGTTCTTTGAGATATATCAGGCACATGTTGTGTCCCTTCACAGACTTCTTAGTGTCATGACCCTAGACTCTCAGCTTCTTGCTCTCCCTCAGCTCCAGCTGACAGATGACACCTGGGTCTGAGTTGTTATTGTTTCTTAAGGTTAGACAGTCACTTGTCCAGGAATCAAAAAGAATCAATAAGTTTGGAAGAATTAACATAAGTTTTTTTTTTCATTTTAAATGGAATTATCTTCTTTAATATAAAAGTAATTCATGGTTATTTTATAAATTTTAGAAATGTGTTTATGTTAAAATTTTTTTACTCAAAATCACTGTTTGCATTTGGGTTATTTGTATCTGATCTTTTTCTGTCCTTATTTCTATGCAGTTGTGATTACATCCTCTATATTATTTTGTATCTCATTTTTTCCCATTAATGTTCTATCATAAGATTTTCTTATTATAAAACTCTTTATAAAAATTATTTTAAATAACTGCATGATAACCCATCATATAGCTCTAACATAATTTACTAGTCATTTGTTTATTACTAAGAAATTGCTTTTTTTCTGTTTCATCACCAGTGTAAGCAACACTGTGGTAAAACCATTCTTTAGAAACTTTTTTAAAATTAAGTGTTCTTCTTTATAGTCCCAGTAACAAAATCACATAAACACTTTTGAAACTTAAAAAAATAATTCTAAAGAGAAACATCTTGGATAACCCTGGGAAAAGTTTATTTAATTTTCTTTCTTCTTTTTTTTCCCGCTAGTCCAGCAACACTAAATGTTTACTACCTGCTGATTTTTGTACTTGTCATGGAAACAAAGGTTTCAAAAGCAAATGTAGTTTGAGGTTCATGTTTCGAGTATCCAATTTAGTTAAGCAAATATTCGTTGCCTATTGCACTCAGCATTGTGCGAAGTGTTGGAACGTTATATAATCACAATAGCGACTGGTTTCTAATGAGGAGCCTGGCCTTCCCAACGCTGTCAGAGATGGTCTCATCTCATCCTCACACCAACATATATTGTGCATGGTCTTGTTAACCCCACTTTAGAAACAAGGAAGTGAGGCACTGAGAGATGAACTGACTTGTCCAAGCCATATAGCTCATAAGAGGCAAAGCCAGGATTTGAACCTGTGTGGTTCAGAGCTCATTATACTACATTGTTCTTCCCTCAGGAGAACTTATAGTTAAAGAAAAGGCCCATGACATCCTGTATTCGAGAAGATTCTTTCCTGCCATGTTTGTTTTCCAGGAGCAGTTATATGCAGGAGTAATAAACAATAGTGGAAGGAGGTCAGGATTGATGAGTCATGAGGTACTTCTACATGGAGTGAATTAAAGAAATCGTGGTCTCTGGAATGTTTTGCTGTTACATTTACTTGCGATGCTTTGAAATGTGCTTACATTAAACACACACACACACACACACACACACACACACACACACACACACACACGAAAGCAATAGAGTTTGAAGTATAGGCAAGACAGTGAAGAAAATCTGAATTCTTAAGACAAAAATTTCGGACTGAGCTAGACCACCAGTTCCTAAATGGTACTTTATGTGAAGGAGTTTTGTGGGTTAGCCAAGTTTAGGATATGCTTCATTCTTTCCTCTAGAGATTGATGAGGCAAATTAAGGAAGTTAAAGGTTCTGAGAAGTCCTGCAGTGAAGCAACCTGTTTAAATTTGTTTAATCCAGAATTTCCAAGACTTATTCCCTGAACCCTTGTCTCATGTGACTCCTATTTGCATCCCACATACTTGGGGTAAATGGTGAACTAGACTTATAGTAACTGAACAGTAATTTTCTTCAAGTTGCTTCTGAGAGAAAGAGCCAAGCAAGCATCATTATGTAGTGGGTTCCCGTAAGTGGCTGAGGCCGGCGGAGCTCTTGCGGCTTTTTTTCTCCTTTGTTATGTCTCACCAATGGAATAAAACAGAGCAGTGAGACATGACGATTCCCACCCAACAGGCTAATTCTCAGATTCTGACTCATTTCCCATACTCTTTTGAAAACTCTAGAGGCCAAAGGTAGCCGCGCTTACAAAGGAGAGGAAGGCCCCTTCTCCACATTTCATGTAACGCCTGGTTCAAGCGTGTTGCTGTTACAGGGAACACCTGCTGCCCGTCCTGCAGCCCAGCAGCTCAGCCAACTCACCCAGCTGGTCCTTTCTCCCAGCACGAGCCATTTCAGGGAAGTGTGATGAAGATTTGACTCGGCCCCAAAACTGCCTCCTACCCTCCTCCCAGCCCCCACGGGCTATTGTTTGGACGGAGGTGATGATTGAATTAACAAAGCTGTTAAAAGTAGAATTGGAATACACAGTAAGGACTCAGAACCCTAAAAGGCAGCTTCATTTGCTCTCCACTCAGGAGCAAAAATATGAGCTTCACTTAAGTGGTACCTGGTGATTATGGTATTAGGGGAACTCTGCTCCTCAATGCCTGTCACTCACTGCCAGTGAAGAGAGGTCTCAGCCAGGGGGCCAGCAGAGTGGCTGGGGAATGATGCACAGCTCTGTAATTATGATGCTAATTCCCAAAAGGTCAGAACTCCTTAATCAAACATTAATCAAACCATTTTGTAAATGATGATGATTCTATCTAGGGTGGGGGATAGAACAGTAAGGAGCAAAGACCTGAGGCCTCTTGAACCAGAATGGATTTTGAGGCTAAGTGTTGGTAAAAGGAAATGGCTTTACTCAGGAGAGAAAAATCAATAGTTTTTTGTTGATTTTTTAAATTCAAAGTAACATCATTTTCTATGACTGTCCTTTTACCTCGAATAACCACGTTAGAGGACCAGGTAAGGGATGATAGTCCCAATATGCAGCAATTTCTTCCCCTTTGCCCTTTCTGAGCACATTTCTTTATAATAATGCTTACATTTGCAGAGCCCACTTCAGTTTATGAAACACTTTCATCTGCATTATCTTTGCTGCCCCTTTCAATAACCTCATAGGACGGGTTCAACCCGTTACAGAGATGAGAAAACTGAGAAGCACAGATTTAGTTGTTTACTTTAGTCAGTGTCAGAGGCATGACTCAAACCTAAACCTTCTCATCTAAAATGTAGTGCTCTTTGCACATACGATAGTTTCTATTTGAGTAGATCTTGGATTCTTGGGTTTTGGAGGTGTCTCTTATTCAATAGTCAGGGTTCTGCCCTGACCCAACCCTACCCTAAATAAGAATTCAGGAGCTGACTTTTAATGGCTAGGGTTCTTCTCTGAAAATCTCCCAGTTACAAATAAATAAACCATACAAACAAGCAAAAACTCTGCACCCTCTCCAATTTTGGAGTCTTTAGAAATATACTTAAAATGCACGCACACACACACACACAAACCCACACAGGTTACACACACACACACACACACACACACACACACACACACACACAGGTTTTCTTTCATATTGAAAAGTCTGCATATTTGGAGATCAGTCTCATAAAAAAGCATAACCTTATTCACCAGATCACTAATGTCTTATTATACTTTTTTTAAGGCTTTGAGCCAGAGCAAAATTATTGTTGATCAGCTGAGATCAAGCTGATGGTAAATTTCTAGAAGCTCTCATTCTGCACCTGTTCGTGGTCATCCTTCTGGGCTTAGTGGGTTTCTTGTGGTCCTGCATTATGTGCACCAGGCTGCAAACTCCAGGCAGAACATGTTGGCAAACAACTTCCTCTTCCAATACTCATTTTCTCTCCTTTCCGGGGTGTGAGCTCCCCAAAGTGTGATTAATTCATCTATTGATCGCCTCCTGCCATAGTGAGGGTGAGATATGGCTAGCAGTTGGTGCCAGGCTGCCTATGTGACCTGACTGCTAAGGCGAGGTGAGAACAGACAAGTGCTAGCTGGGGCTTTCCAACCCCACAGACGGAGGGGGCAGCAGTAGCTGTGCTTCCCACAAGCCTTGGAAATGATCCTTCTCATCAAAATGCAGCTGATTTTTTTTTTCCCCGTAATTCATACATTATGAATTATAATGTATGTTCCCTGCTCTCTCAATTGGCTTCACAAAGGTCTAATAAAGGTTCATGGGTAAAGGGAGAGAAGATGAAAAATAAAGTAACAAGACAGAAACCTCCTGGAAATAGAGCCAAACAAGAATGTGTAGCTGCGATTGAAGCATTCCAGACAGATATAATGGATGACCAAAAACATGCCAACCAAAGGGATTAGAGGAGTAAGAAGGCATTTATCTCATATTCAGAGGCACTGTGGTGGGAGAAGGTAAGGTGAAGATAAGCTGAGACGGTAGGTAAAGACTCTAGAGAGAGAATCTTCTCCCTGTAAACACAGAGGGTGAAATGAAAAATACGAGCACTAAACTCATTCCTAAGTTTCGTTATGGCCAGTAAAATGAGGAAAAGAAAATTTGACCAAACCGAAATTAGAAAATCTTTTTTTTTCTTTCTTTTCTCTCCTGCCCAAGAGAAAGTCAAGGATGCCTGTCCTCAGCCACAGATGCCACATTTTTCTTTCATTCTGAGGAGAATCCCTCAACCACAGAGTGCACCCTTTTTCATTTCAGCACCCCCTGTCATAAGCAGAAAGTGACCCAGGATTATGTACCAACTTCCATTTCCTAAGGAATTTATTTTTAATGCACTCAAGCAGAAAACAAACAAGTTGAAAGTTCATCAGTGACTTAAAAACTAGTGGTCCTTCTGCATTAGGGAGAGTGGCAGTATAAATTTTAAATCAAACCTCATGTCTCTGACTCATGTTAGCTTTTCTGCTTACAGAAAAGGAACATCTACAGACATCTGGGAGAGACAGACAGCCTTAACCAAGGGAGGAGGAAAAAAAAAAAAAAGAAAAAGCTACAGTGTAAAAACTGCCAAAATGAAATAAAGAACAGAAAGTAAGCCAAATACAACAATTTTAATAAAATGAGGTAATTCTGACTTATATAGCATTCCTATGTAAGTTACAAATACAGAATCTAGTATTTGTTAAGCACCTACATGTTAATTTCTTGCTAAAGGCTGGGTGTTCCATAGTGAACAGATCTTGTACTCAAAGAAATTTTAACTTACAGGGGAACAGACCATTAGAAAACAGGGTCAAAATTCTATAGTAAGGTTTTTGGCCAAAATCCTGTAGTAAGGTTTTTAGCTCATGATGAGATGGGAGTCCAGTCACCAAATCTAGTCTTGGTAACTCTTTCTTAAAGCTCCTGGAGGAAATGACAGGCACATTGAAACCAGGAGGATGGAAACCATAATAATAAAAAAGAGGCAGATGGAAGAGAGGTAAAGAGTGCACTGGGAAGACATCAGATTATTCTAGATGGAAGAGTCCTCATTACACAGGCCAGGAGGTGAGAGAGATCAAGGCACATTCAGGTAACCACAAGCTATTAACCATGACTAGAGCTTAATATGTGGGGAAGAAAAAGACAATCCATAGGCTGGAGAGTCAAAAGGGGGCCCTTTAAGAAGTGTTAAGGTATTTGGATTTAATTCTGGGGGTAGTTGCAGAAGCACAGATGAATTAAATAGGGTAGTAATTTAATCAGTGTTGAGTGTAGGGAATGGGTTGAAAAGGGGCAATACTGGAAGCAGGGACCAATTAGGAGAGGATTGTCCTAATCAGATCAAGTGGCCTGATTCAGGTGATAATGGGGTGAAGGAAGAAAAAAAAAAAACAAAGTAAATCTCAGGGAGAAATCAAGTCCATTGAGAATTTATCTAGAGAATATATATCATTATAAATGGATTCCAGGAAGAGTCCAACATTTCTTACATGCCCAATAAATTATTAACAAATGTGTTAAGTGAACATTTGTTCTTTCCAGTGAATTCTGGGAATTGGACAATGCCAAGAGACAAGAAAACAATAGATATTCTAGGTTCATATTCTATTTGGAGAATACTCCCCAAACATAAAGGGAACAGCTTTGTCAAATTCAAGAGGAAAATGGAATCACAAGCCACATGTGAAGGACTGGCAGTGCCAGATGGACACAAAGTCACTTCAGTAGTGCTGCTCTCCCAAACACCAGCCAATGAAAGCAAAGTTACATGTGCTTGGAGATGAGCAGATCACTTACCACAAAACCAGTGTTTGAATATTTTGCTTGGCACCAAAGTAAAATTGGACTGGAGAAGAATGTGGTTTGGAAATAGGCTGAGATTTAGTAAATCAAACAGTCTGTGAGAAGTACCAGTGTTTCTAAATACGGAGCACAGAAATATTATTTCTTGGTGCCTTTATTAATAAATGAAACAGAAAGATTCCCTTATTGATGCAAATCACAGATGCTTCTAAATTAGGCAGCATTGTCAACACCCAGCAGATCACAGTGTCCCCAAAGAGGTTAGAAATGAGGGGCAGGAAATAATAAAACAAGGTTAAATTTGGCTGGATGGAAACTACATCTGGGGAAAGATAATTCAAAAAGCAGATATTTATTGGGCCAAAGAAATATGGACCACACTGGTGCCAAAAGAGACCCAGGTGCTATACCGGATGGCAGATGAGGTGGAAGTTTAAAATATGCTAGGGCAGCATGAAGCCCATTTGGTCCTGGTCTGTGCATCTGATAAAGAAAACTGATAAAGATCTGGTCTGCCTCAGCCTTCCATGTTTGCAGGTCAGTCACAAAACAAATTCAATCTATTCACTGCTTTTATTTTAGTTATTGAGATAAAACAAAAATCATCTACTAGAACTATAAGGCTTCTACCATTATCTCACATTCATGGCCAATGTGTTTCAGTTAAAGAAAGTAAAGCTATGTTAACATCTCATTGACACAAATGGATAGATCCTCCAGACAGAAAATCAACAAAGAAACAGTGACTTTAAATGATACACTAGACCAGATAGGTTTAATTGATATTTTAGAGCATTTCACCCCAAAGCAATAAAATACACATTTTTTCTCAAGTGCACGTAGACTATTTTGCAAGATAGACATGTTAGGCCACAAAACAAGTCTCAATGAATTTAAGAAGACTGAAATCATATCAAGCATATTCTCCAACCACAAGGATATGAAACTAGAAACAATTACAAGAAAAATACACAAACACATGGAGGCTAAATAACATGCTACTAAACAACAAATGAGATCAAGGAAGAAATCAAAAGATAGCTTGAGACAAATGAAAAGGAAAACACATGACCCAGAATCTATGGGACACAGCAAAAGTAGTCATAAGGGGGAAATTCATAGCGATACAGGCCTACCTCAAAAAATAAGAAAAATTTCCAATAAGCAATCTAACTTTACACTTAAATGAACTAGAAAAAGAACAGCAAAGCTCACAGTGAGTAGTAGAAGGAAGGAAATAATAAAAATCAGAGCAGAAATAAATAAAATAGTCTGAAAAATAAAACACTGAAAAAGATAAAAGAAACCAAGAGCTGGTGTTTTAAACAAAGCTTATAAATCTTTAACCAGGCTCATAAGAAAAAAGAGTGAGGACCAAAATAAAGAAAATCAAAAGTGAAAGAGAACAACTGACACCACAGAAATAAAAAGATTTATGAGAAAATACTATGAGCAATTATATGCCAACAAATTGGATAATCTAAAATAAATGGATAGATTCCTAGAAACATAAAATCTTCAAGGACTGAGTCGAGAAGAAACAGAAAATCTGAACTGACCAAATACTACTGCTAATAAAATAGAATTAGTAATAAGAAAAACTCCCAAGAAACAAAAGTCTGGACCAAAAGCCTTCACATGTGAATTTTATCAAACATTCAAAAAAGAATTAACACCTATTCTTCTCAAACTATTCCAAAAAAATCAAGAGAAGGAAAGGCTCTCAAACTCATTCTAAGAGGCCATCATTATCATGATTCTAAAACCAAAGATAGTACAAAAAAAAATTATAAGCCAATATCCTTGATGTACATTGATGCAAGAATCCTTGACAAAATATTACCATGCTGAACTCAACAATACATTTTAAAAAATCATTATACCATAATCAGGTTGGATTTGTTCTTGGGTTGCAATGTTGGTTCAATATCCACAAATGAATTCATATAATACACCACAGTAATGAATTGAAGACAAAAATCATACGATCATATCAATAGATGCAGAAAAAGGCATTTAACAAAATCCAGCATCCATTTGTGATTTAAAAAAATCTCTTAGCAAAGTGGGAATAGAGGGAAACTCCACATAATAAAGGCCTTATATGATAAACCTACAGCTAACATCAAACTCAACAGGGAAAAGCTAAAGCATCTTCCTTAAGATGAGGAACAAGACAAGGATGTCCATTCTCACTACTTTTATTCAACATAGTATTGGAAGTCCTAGCCACAGCAATCAGACAAGAAAAAGAAATAAAAGGCATCCGAATTAGAAAGAAAGAAATAAGTAAAACTGTCATTATTTGCAGATGACATGATACTATATAGAGAATCCAAAAGATTTCACCAGAAAACTGTTAGAACTGATAAATGAATTCAGCAAAGTAGTAGGATATAAAATTAATATTCAGAAATCAGTTGCATTTCTATACACCAGTAATGAATTATCAGAAAAAGAAATTAAGAAAACAATCCCATCAAAAAAATTACAATCACATCAAAAAAATTCCTAAGAATAAATTTAACCAAGGAGGTAAGAAACCTGTACTTGGAAAATTATGTCATTGAAGAAAGAAATTCAAGAAGATACAAATAAATGGAAACATGTACTGTGCTGATGGATAGGAAAAATCAACATCATTAAAATGGTCATTCTACCTGAAGCAATCTATAGATTCAGTGCAATCCCTTTCAAAATATCAATGGCATTTTCAGAGAACTAGAACAAATAACTCTAAAGTTTATATGAAATCATAAAAGATCCTGAATAACCGTCGCAATCTTGAGAAAGAAGAATGAAGTTGGAAGTATCATGTTATCTGATATCAAACTATAGTACAAGGCTACAGTAAACAAAACAGCATGGTACTGGCATAAAAACAGACATACAGATCAATGGAACAGAATAAGGAGCCCAGAAATAAATCTATGCCTATATGGTTATTTAATCTATGACAAAGGAGGCAAGAACATACAATGGGGTAAAGACAGTCTCTTCAACAAATAGTTTTTGGAAAAACTGGACAGATACATGCAAAAAATAAAACTGGACCACCTTATTACATTATATACAAGAATAAACTCAAAATGGATTAAGATTTAAATGTAAGACCTGAAATATAAAACTCCTAGAAGAAAACATAGGCAGCAAACTTTCTTGACATTGCTCTTAGTAATATTTTTTCTAATTTATCTCCTTGGGCAAGGAAAACAAAATAAAAAATAAACAAAGGAGACTACACTTAACTAAAAAGTTTTTTGCACAGCAAAGGAAATCGTCAATAAAGGAAAAGACAACTTATTGAATAGGAGAAGATATTTGCTAATAATACATCTGAAGAGCAGTTAATATCCAAAATTTATAAAGAACTTATACAACCCAACACCAAAAAAACACAAACAATTCAATTAAAAAATGGGCAAAAGACCTGAAAAGGTATTTCTCCAAAGAAGAAATACAGATGGGCAATAGACCTATGGAAAGATGCTCAAGGTCACTAAACAACAGAGAAATGCAAACTAAAACCACAATGAGATATCACCCACACCTGTCAGATAGCTATTATCAGTAAATCAAAAAACAACAAGTGTTGGTGAGGATGTAGAGAAAAGGGTACCCTCGTGTACTGTTGGTGGGATAGCAAATTGGTACAGCCACTATGGAAAACGGTTTGGAGGTGCCTCATAAAATTTAAAATAGAACAAATGTATGACCCAACAATTGCACTTTTAGGTATTTGTCCAAAGAAAACTGAAACACCAATTCGAACAGACATATGCACTCCTATGATCACTGCAGTACTATTTACAATAGTGCTACAAGATATGGAAGTAGCCTAAATGCCCATCAATAGATGATTGGATAAAGAAGTTGATACATATATACAATGGAATATTACCCAGACATAAAAAAAAAAAAAAGAAATTTTACCATTTGCAATAACATGAATGGACCTAGAGGGTATTTATGCTGAGTGAAATAAATCAGACAAAGACAGATACCATGTGATTTCACTTATAGGCATAACCTAAGGAACAAAATGAACAAAAAAGATGAAAACAGACCCTTAGATACAGAGAACAAACTGATGGTTGCAAGATGGGAGGACAGGTTGCGGGGTTAGATGTAAAAGGTGAACAGATTAAGAAGTACAAATTGGCAGTTACAAAACATTTAAAGGGATGTAAAAACAGCATAGGGGATGTAGTCAATAATATTGTAATCATTATGTATAGTGCCAGGTAGGTACTAGACTAATCAGGGAAATCATTTCATAAATCATATAAATGTCTAACCACTATGCTATTCAACTAAAACTAATATAAAATAATGTTTAATGTCAACTCTAATTGAAAATTAATAATAATAAATAATAATAATAAATTAAGAAAAAAATAAAGCTATGGTGATTTTCATATAGAAGCTTCATTCATAGTAACTCAAGATATGTCACTAGTATTCCTTCATTATTCTGCCATTATTGTCTTTTTGCAATAGTCTTTTAGGTAAGTGACTGGCTAATCATGTGGTCTATCTCTGTTTTATGTATTAAGCAGCCAAAGCATGGTTGAAAGGGCATTTAAGGTCTCTCTGGTGCTTTGTTTACTACAGGGACATGTTTTTTTTAAATAAATTAGGATTTTGAGAGGCTTTAAATGAAAATGGTAGCATCAATGCTACCACAGGTATAAAGGGGCATTATTGGATAACTCAATGGGCAGGTGAAGTATGTCGCTTAAGGTACCAAATTTTAAAATTAATTGCTACACAAATAAATATCAGATAGTCTTCATGATAAAATTCAGAACTTTGTTGGACATGCCTTAGTTTAAACTTCATTATTAATCTACTTTGTATTATAAAAGAAAATATGAATAGAACATAATTGTAATACTTTCAGTGATAAAGATTTCTTAAAGTCTATCAAGTCTAGCCACAAACCTTTAGAAAAAAGGAGGCAGGAAAAGGAAGTAAACACTACAATTGCAAGGAAAGTTATTTCGTTATTTCCTCAGTTTGCTTTCATGACTTCCAATCACACTCAGAGAATATAAATGTTCTTATAGTAGAAACATGATTTCATCCAACTGTAATGGCTCGGTTTTAAATAAATTCATTGGCCATGTACATGTCTGGGCAGAGTCATAGGGCTGTTACTGATGTGTAGTCTCAGAATCTCTCCCCAGAACTAAAATTGGATCTTTACCTTGACTAGAATCTGGGCACGGTGGTTTTAGAGCTTTGTTTGTAGTCAGATTCGCTTTGGTTATATTATATTATCTGAGTAACAACTCATTATTGCAATTCAGGTAAAGGACAGTTTGTGGCTTGAGTTTTAGTGAAGGATAGTAAATTTTATAGTATATAATTTGGAATACGTCTGTGTTCAGCCCATAGGTGGAAATCTGCCCGGATGTTTTTATATTATGTTTATCTGCAAATGACCAGATGGCCTTGCCCAAATGTAGGGTACCATTTAGTGCCATTTTAAACCATTAAAGCTATTAGCTATCACTTAAGATAATCCTTTGCCCAAAGGGAACTAGTTTTGCTGTCCTTCAAAGTCATCAAATGTAATTAAATGCCATATTGAGGAGTAAGCACTAATGGATTAAGGAGACAGCACTGTCAACTAGTCTTGGGTCAACCATGGCAGAGGGAATATAGGAATAGATCTAACAGATGGTCTATAACATGCTATAACAAAGAATCCCCAAAATACAATGACTCAAAAAGATAATTCATGTCCTTTTCAGACAAAAAAAAAAAAAAAACAAACAGAGATAGGTGGGAGGTCTAAGATAGGCAGTTTTGCTTCTTAAGATCAACCAGAGACCCATATTCCTTTGATCTCATTGCTCTGATATTCATTATAATATTTTTCCATACTTGTGCGGTTGAGGCTATCTCACCAATGCCTATACATTCTAGTCAGCTATAAAGGGGAAAAAAGAGCAAGTAATCTTTAACGAGTTGATGGTAAAATTACACACATCATTTCTGTTTACAATTTCACTGGCAAGAACTGAGTTACTATTTCATCACCACTAACTGCAAGGGAAGCTAGAAAATGTAGTCTTCAATTGGATGGCCATGTGTTTTGCTAAAACTCAGAGTGGTGGGAAGCTCTGCTTCCAAGAGGAAGAATGGGAGAACAGATACTGAAGCTGTAGTCTCTGCACTGGAAGGTTTTGTTCCAGATGGTGAAAAAGCCAGAAATAAAAATTGGGCAACTACCATTATAAGGAATAAGAAAAGATGGCGGCTGGTGAATGGCATGTGGGTAAGGCCAGAGAATATATATACTATGTCCTAGAAACTGCAAGAGTCTTTGTATATATTAGATCGTTTAATTATCATAGCAACTCTATGAAATAGTGTGTTAGTCGAGAGCCTCCAAGAAGCAGATACCAAGACAAGGTTAAAATGAAAGAAATTTATTAGGGGAAATGTCTGTGAGAGAAGATTAAAGGAAGTTAGGGGAGACTGGGAGAGCATATCTGACACTGAGTGAAGGAGACAAGAAAGGAAACAAGTTTGGGTCAAAGCATTTTAGACTGTTGTGCAGTCCTAAGGAAAGTATGGAAAATCTGTCAGGGATTTCCTGTGCTAAATTTGCCCCTCAAATGAGACCTACGTCTTCTATGTTTTGTATTAGACCTACATCGACCATGTCCTACTGCACTCAGTCATTGGCTAGGAGAAGCTCATGTGCAGTGTGGCTTCCGTGTGAAGGTGGTGATCAACTTCAGAGAGGGGGGCTTAGGTCAATTTCGCCTCCTGCAGTTCAAGATCTGAAAGGCACATTTTTATGTCTGCCATGGAGAAGGTATTACTTTTTTCTTTCTCTTGTATTTTTTTTTTCAGGACAAAAAGGTTAAGACATATGTCCAAATTTAATAACTGGTAAATGGCAGAGATTTAATTGAATATACAACCTATCTTTAAACTAGTCAATAGACACACTGCCTCCTAAGCTTGTTAGGAGCATATAGTACGTTTTCAGAGGTCACATCAAAATGACCAAAGGAACAAAAGTGTACGTGATGTCCTCAAACCATAAGCTTAAAAGTGAGGAAACCACTTCAGGCTGAATATTGATGGAAAAACCAGGGCCAGGGTCACTGAGCCTGGAAGTGAGGCTGGGAGGGTTTCACAGAGGAGCTAGTCATTTACATAGGATCCCTGCTTGAAGCAGGTTTGGAGACAAAAACACAGTCACAAGGCCAAATCCTAAGCTTTTGGCTCAACCTCTTATCCTTTCTAGGCTCCCCTTGTATACTGAACCCCTCCTAGAATGAGTTTCTTGACATTCAAACACTGGACAGTGAAGGGGGTCTGTCTGAAGGTAGATGAGTTCTTTAACACAAATGAGGCAGGATGGGCATAAAGCCAACCTATGCCTCTGTGTCAACTGGATAAAAGCGCCCTCTAGGGGCAGATGCAGAAGCTCTAAGATGAATGACTTAGACAAGCAGAAGGCAGGCTAGGTTTCAACGTCTATTTATTCATCAAGGTATGTCTGCCACAACTATACATAGTGACCCTGCTTAGGGTTCTGTGATCTGTCAGGCTTAGAAGTCAACAGAAACCCCCAAAATATTAATATGAAACTAATCCTGGCAAATTTCAGAGCCAGAGTGACTGTAGTAAGCTGTCTCATGTACCTGAGCAGCCCGCCCTCCTCAGATTTTCCTACTCTGCAAGCCCTGTTTAGCTCTTTCCTTTCTGCCTTTCAACCATTTGGGCTCCTCTCATCTCCCCCAGGTTTTCAATCCTGTCTCCACTTCCTGGTTGGCTAATAACTGACCTCTTTCGTTGGTCCATAAGCAATGTTTGCAAGATCTTCATTTAACAGATTTTAATTGAGCAACAACTAGGTGTTTGGAATACAAAGATAAACAAAATTTAGACCCTATTTTCAAGAGCTCAGTCTAGTGAGAGATCTACTGTAACAGAATTTTGTTTTCATAGTTCCTGTAGAGAAGGAATATGTCCTTATACCCAAGGGAGTCATGGGAGGTCCTAATGAAAGATGGATGTAAGTGAATGAGGTGAGAAAATGAGGAGAAAGGTCATTCCAGGGAGAGAGAACAGCATGTGCAAAGGTCCAATGGTACATAAAGCTATATGCATATGGGGAATTAGAATGATAAAAGCTCAAGCTATCTAGATTCACCAAAATGGGAGGTAAGGCTGGAAAGACAGATAGAGGGACAAGGTCCTAAATGATTTGATAAAGAAATTGGACATTATTTTAGAACTTTTGGGAAGCCAGCCATTGAAAGTTTTTAAGCAAGGAGATGAAATGTCAAAATTGTGTTTTAGAAAGGGATAGCTCCTACCTCATTTTGGGCTGGATCCTTTGCTACGTGGACCACCTGGTTGTGCTTACCATATCTAGGGAGATGGTAAGATCAACATGCTGGAATGAGTAGTAGGGGCCCCAGAAGTAAGGGCCGCTACTGAATATCTCATCTTCTGATTGTCTGTCTGTAGGGTGTTTAGCCTAAGCACAGGTAACATTGAAGCTATTGCTAAAAGCCATCTTCTACTCTCACTAGTTTTGAATTAGTTTAGTTGATTATTTCATTTACAAAAGAACTTTGTCCAGCATTACATAATGTTAGACTAAGAACACTTTAATTTGCATAGATTTTTATCATTTGCAAAGTGCTTTAACATATATCAATAGCTCATATAATACGGTGATATTGTGAGTTCAGTAGTTGTTAATACCAGCCTCCCCTGTTTGACAGATAAAGAGAAAAATAGGTTAAATGACATGAACAAGGTCATAAACTAGTAAAAGGACTAGTTTCAAGCAAAAACTTGAAAACAGGCCTTTTGACTCCAAATGCAATGTTTTGCCATTTGTATGCGTCAGGATTTTGCAGAGAAACAGAAACAATAGGATGTATGCAGATATGCATGAAGAGAATTATTATTGGAATTAGCTCACACTGTTATGGAGGCCGAGAAGTCTCTTGATCTGTCAATTGTGAGCTGGAGAATCAGGACAGTTGAGGGGTATCAATCCAAGGCAGCAATCCTGAGAATTGGGAGGCTGCTGCCTGAGAACTAAGAGCTCTGGTGTCTGAGGGCAGGAAAAGATGGACGTCCCAGCTCAAGATGAGAGAATCTGCCCTTCCTCTGTCCTCAACAGATTGGATGATGCCCACCCCCACTGGTGAGGGTGCATATTTTTACTCTATCTATTAAATCAAATGTTAATCTATTAAATCAAATGTTAATCTCTTCCAGAAATACTCTCACAGACACACCCAAAATTAATGTTTTATCAGCTGTCTGGCCATCCATTAGCCCAGTCAAGTTGAAACATAAAATTAACCATCACACCACTAGAGAATGCTGTCTCTAAAACTAATTATGTATTTATATTCTAATTCACTCCACTCTGGGCTGCTTGAGACTTTCTTTAAAAATACAATAAAACAAACAAACAAACAAACAAACAAACTAAATGCAGACAAGAGAATATATAGCTAGACTAGGAAAACAATACAAAAGAAAATTTAAAATACGAAATAGCCATAGATCCCTACAGAGTAACTGAAGTTAGTCTGCAAATTGAGCTCTGCACTTGCTGCAGCAAAAGCAAAAGAGGAAGGTGTGATTCACACTGTCTATAAAGTGCTGTATCTCGAGGGAAGAGAACCTTTTGTTGCACTCAGATATGAGAGTTTTCTCTTTTACATCCTTTTTGTTAAGGATATTGAGTGATGTGGTTTATAACTTCCTCAAAAACATTCCCAATGAGAGGGTATAAACCGGGAAGTATGGCTATTTCTTATAGAAGCTCCCAAACAAAACAGCAAATACTAACTCTGCTTTTCATAATCTTGCTCATTTGTGACATTTTTTAGCAATAGGTATGCCGATGTATTATTTTTGAAGATGAATATGTAAGAAAACAATCTCATAAGGTTGTTTTGGGAAAAGAGCACTTCTTGACTACAATAGTAAGCATGTGGGAGATCACCGAATTTTCTCCTCTTGTGAAAATGTGTAATAACTTGTTTGGAGATTTCAAAGCCGGCCTTGACTAGCTCCCTCTTTGGGGTGTGTGCCTAAGAAAAAACTCAATACCTAAGAAATCTGTGATCTACCATTAACCACTTTACCGCAAGGAATGAAGATAACACATTTTATTCTCTTAAAAGGGGTCCAGACGACTTTTCTAAACAAGCAGTTGGTTACAACTGCAACAATTAGCACATTAACTCTTACCTGCAGGAAGTCAGTTCATTGTGATTCACCCTGTCATGGAAACCTACACTCCTCCGAAGAGCTCCCGGAGATTTGGACAGGAAAAAGCAGAAAGGCCCACAGCTTTGTTGTTATTGTTGTTTTCCCTCTCAGAACTAAGACCCCCTTTACAAGGCTATAGGCCCAGCTCTGCCACAATTGTGTTTTGGTGAGAGGACTCTGATCTCCTGCCATTCTTCCTTTACTCCCAGTTTCCATATCCACAGACAATGTCCTCAGAGGGAGGGAATTCTGAGAGCCCTCCTCTTGGATGGCTATGAAATAGAGCTTGATGATTTAATCATGCATTTGCCAGACTGCTTAGGAGACAGCTAGCCAGGGTGAGGTCACAATCTGTGGCTATAGAACGTAGCCAAGTAAATGGGTTGAAATCACGACTTTGGCCTCCTGGGAATGAACTCTAAAGCAACTACACTAACTGGCTACATGTATGACAAAGCTGTTTTCGATGATGGTGATGATGATGATGATAAAAATAAATACATATATCATTTACAGAGTCCTTACCATGTGCCAGGCTCTTGTTCAGTGCCTTTATGAGGATTATCTCCTAGGAGTCTCTTAATTCCTTGTGAGGTAAGGATGCCTATCATAATTTTCATTTCACATGTGAGGAAATAGAAGCTTAGAGAGTTTAAGTAACTTTCCTAAGCTCACATAGCTAATTAAGAGTGAAAATAGGTTTCCAACCCAGATAATTCGATTCCATAATTCACAAGTCTTTCTCATATTGTAGAGAGAATAACAGATACAGAGAAGCTGTGCCATTCAAATAAACTAGCTTCCTGATTTTCAATTTAAGACTCTATTCATTAGCCTTAGAGCTTTTCGACCTAGATAGATGGCATCATTGTTTTTAATGTCCCAGAACCCCGTCTTTGGTGCTAGATAATGACAGACCAAGGAGGAAGTGGCTGACAATAAACAGGTTCACACCAACCACATTCTCAAGAAGTATTTTATGAAAACCTAAGTTTCCAAAGAGTAAATATTTGATCATCATTGCATTGCTTAAACACTACTAGTAGGATTATAAATTGGTGCAACTTTTCTGGAAGGTGGCTTGGTAATAATGTATCAAAAGCCTTAGCTGGGAGTATATATTTGACCCAGGCATTTGCTTTGGCAAATTTATCCTAAGGAAATGATCTTGGGGAAAAAAAATGCAATGAGGACCAACTGAGAATTTTAGTTACACTACTGTTTGTAAAAATGAGAAGTTGAAAATAATCTAACAGTCTGTCAATGTGGAATTGATTAAATAAATTTTGCTAAATTCTTACTAAAGAATTCTACTCAGCCATTTCAAATGGAAATGTGGATCTACATTTATGTTTGTGATATACTGATAAATTATAGATGCTTGTAATATATTGATAAGTTGAAAAAGCAATCATTAAATAATCTGAATAGTATAGTGTATTAGTTTTCCAGGTTTTCCATAACCAAGTTCCTCACACTGGGTGACCTATGGCAACTTTATTCTTTCATAGTTTTGGAGGCCAGAAGTCTGAAATCAAGATGTCAGTGAGGTGGGTTACTTTCGGAAGATCTGAGGAACAATCTGTTTTATACCTCTCTCCTAGCTTCTGCTGGTTGCCAGCAATCCTTGCTGTACCTTGGCTTGTAGATACATCACTCCATTCTCTACCTCTACCCTTACATGGCCTTTCCCCCTGCGTCTATGTGTCTTCTTTTCATCATTAGATCTAGGGTCTAGGCTAATCCAGGATGATCTCATCTTGAGGCCCTTTAATTACATCTGCAAAGACTCTGATTCCACATAAAGACACATTCCAAGGTTTTAGATGGACATAGCTTGGAAGCCACAGTTCAGCCCATTACATATGGTTCTATTTTTGTTTTATTAAAAAGACTACACACACACGCACACACACGCACACACCCCTGTCTGAACCTGTGTGTGAAATAGAAAAAAGCAGCCTTCTTTGGCAGATGACCCCACTTGGCAGATGCAGCCCCTGGAGCTGCATGTTTTGCCAAGTAGAGAGTACTTTATGCAAATTAAAAAAAGGCATCTTTACCTCTGACCCAAAATAGTCTCTTACCCAGGCACTCCTTGTATACCCCTGTCAGGGGACAACTGGTATAATGGCATGTTTTGGTCCTGAAAATGAGGCTATATTGCACCTACAGATTTTAGTCTTTTATTATGTAATACTTGATACATATAAAAATAATACATGTAATGACAATGTAAGTTATGGGGTAAAAAGTTTTTCAAATGAGCCTATCAACCAATTTAAGAGCAGAATTATTACCAATCCCACTGTCTTTCCCTCTATAGTCTTCACTATCCTAAATCTAGCCTTTCTCCCAAAGAAGAGAATTGCTATTTTAAATTTTGTGTTTATTATTGTCTTGACATATTATATAGCTTTATGTCTTTCTTTCTACTTATATCTGTTTATCTATCTATCTATCTATCTATAATCTATCTCACATCAGGTTGAATGTAACCAGTCTTCTGTGACTTGCTTTTTTAACTTATACTATTTTGTAGCCTAACATCACTTAATTTAACAAATATTGTTTAACAAATGTATTTTTTAAATTTAACAAATAAATTTTATTCTACAATATTGTGCAAACTACCAAGTATTCCATTATATGTTTGGGCCATAATTTAATTAATTATGTTATTATGTTAAATTAGTTAAACAGTAATTATGCTAAATTAACATAATTTAACTAATTCAAAAGGCAGATTTTTATGTTATTTCCAATGCTGCTACAAAATTCTTCATGACGGTCTTTGACTTCTAGCTAAATAAAATTTTGGACAACATCCTGATTTTTTTTTCTTACAATAAATCTCTAGACAGAGATTTGGTGTGTTAATGGTATGCTGATTGTAAGGCTTTCACTGTGTATTAAAATGGGCGATGTCATCAAGGTGATGAAGAAACTGCCTAAACTGAGGAAGTTCAGGGTTGACAGAAACATAAACACTTTCCAGATCTGCTGACCTCAGAGAATCCCACTGTGCAGCAAACCCCATAGGGCTGTGCTGTCTGCTCTGACTTCAGTAGCTCAAGGTTAATGATGATAATCTGAATAATGATGTCAGTGTGGGGTTGGTCATTTGGGAAAGAATTCTCAAGCAAGGATTGATGAGCATGAAGAATTACAAAACCAATCCAGGAAAACTTCACATTAGACCCAAGTGAATCACAGAAGATGGCAAAAGCATCTCTCTGTGTTTTAAAGATGAAGGGCAGCCCATAAACAAGAATTTATAAGGATATTTGAATACACACATCAAATGTAGAAAGGAGGAGTCTGAATAAACTACCATCACAGTCCAGTGTTATTCTGCAGGAAGCCCTCAGCTCACTGAGCGAAGTGGTAAAGTCTTTCCAAGGGGCAGGAGCCACCAACCTCAGCTTCAGGCCCAGAAAGAGAAGACAAATGAGTCCTTTCTAAGAACAGAAGTACTTGATTAGAAAGGCAGAGAAAAGTCCACATGGAGAAACCTTCCTCATTGCATTGCTTAACTATGGTTAATGCAATGGTAGACTCAGTCATTGCCTACTTTGGCCGTGACAGATATTTAACAAATGGAAATATCATTTGTATATTAGTATATTTGCTGCTTTTAAAAAAACAATTTTTAAAAGCTCTTTTTTTCCCCCCCAGGAAGCATTTCTATTTTTCTAACTGATTAAATTATTTGAATACTATGCCTAAAACCTTTACAATTGAAATGAGCATGGCTTCCTTTCTATCATGTCTGGAGATCAAAAATTAAATTTGTCTGTTAAGTAGATTGTCAATAATGCATTTCAAAAGGTCATAATGTCTGGACTTAAGCAAAATTATGTTTTATATAAAGAAATATTTTCTCTTCTTGCCAAAAGACATGCCAGTAGGTTCTTTCTGTGTCAGTTTGCAGCATTGGCCTATTTTGTTATGTGATAGAACAGAGTCTGCTTGGAACAACCAAACAATAACAGCAGTTATATCTAATTGAGCATTTATTATATCTCATGCACAGGTTAAATCCTTTGTATGTAGAAAACAGTTGATTCTTTTAACAACCAACTGAAGAAGCTGTTGATATGTTACAGAGGAGTAAGCTGAGGGTTATTGAGGTCACCTACCTGGTGGAAGCCATTACCAGTGGCAGTGACCCAGCTGTACACTAACTAACCACTTTCATCTATAACCCACACCAACTAGGGGCACAGTGAAGGGAATATCAGCCACATCCTAACATGAGGTGGGTGCAGGAACATAAAAAAAATGGTGGGGCCTCAATTGTTACATGGGTGGGAGAAATCAATAAAAAAACTTCACCCTAGATTCCTTCTCTATGTCTTTGGGTGTGCTACCCACTGTTTTCCCTAAAGTTTTTTTCCTTTTTTTTTTCTTTAATCATAGTCTTAACATTGTCATGTCCACATATAAGTTTTAAAATGAAAAAAAATCTTTAGTGACCATACATAAGAGAAATGATTACTCACCTCACACCATTGCTTCAGCTTTCATTTCAATTAGATTAGAATTATGACCCAGGTTAGAAATAAAATCAAGCCCTCTATTTCTGAGCTCTGGATTGGAACCTTGAAGAATATGTCTATGAAAAGTTTTCAGCTATAGGACTCACTATAAATTGAATTTATAGACTCTATAAGCTCCGCCAAGTTAACTTTGTCTTTGAATTCACAAAGAATCCTTGACCACCTACTATATGCCAGGAACGAACCCAGTTGCTAGGAAGACAAAGACAGAGGGAATTGTCTCTGCCCAAGAAGTGAGATGACCACAAACAGAAGTAAACGGATTAAAACAAACCAGGGGCTCTGGCTGTCCATTAGAATCATCTGGAGAAATTAAAAAATATATATCATGACTGGATCCCACTTTCAGAGATTTTGATTTAATTGATCTTAGACAAGTCCTAGTCATTTTTAACCAGCTCTCCAAATGATTCTGAAGTACAGCCAGGATTCTCAATCACGGAATGCAGGCATGGATAAGGATGTCCAGGGGAATTGATCTAGAAGCAGGTGAGGAGGTAATATGTGAGTTAGATTTGGAAGAATTGATGGGGATGTGCCAGGCATTCCAGGGCAGAGCTGAGGAAGGGCAGTGAGGGAGAAAGGTAGAGCATGGATGAGACTCTGACACACATCTGGGAAGGTGACTTTCATGGAGTGCTTGGAGAGCTGAATGGGTCCAAGCTGAGTGGGAGATGAGGCTAAAACAGTAAAGTGGGCAGGTAGAGGGAAGGGTGCAAGGAGGGATCAGGCAAGAAAGACTGTGTGCCAGACAGAGGAGATAAGACTTTACTCTAGAGGTGACAAATACCCATCAATAGTTTCACATAGTTGCCACTTGCAGAGTGTGAGGTGTGCGTGCGTGCGTGCGTGTGTGTGTGTGTGTGTGTGTGTGTGTGTGTGTGTGTTTGGGGTAGGGAGGGAGAACTCAGAAAGAAGGTAGTTATAGTAAGCGAGCCTGGATAGAGAAAAAAACCTGTGAGTTGATTCTTACAATCCTTCCGGTGAGATTTTATTCAAGAAGAAGATAAAAGAGAATAATTCATACATTTTTGTTTATTTCCTTGGGATTACCGGCCTGTAACTGCAATCTATTAAAACAGCAAGTAGGTTTTTTTTGAGAGCCTATAAACACTGAGTGAGACACCGGGCAGAGGAAAGTAAGATAAGTACATACTCTGACTCCCTGCTGTCTTACAATCTGGGGGTTAGGGTTAACATGGTGGGTTTTCCAAAGACGACTTTGAAGAAAAAACTTCAATAAGCTACACACAGATACATAAGAAAGATACATAAATTCCGGAGGGATTTGGATCAGTGTAATGGAGAATATTGTTGGATTGTTAAAAAGAAGTTAGAGAAACTTGAGCTAACTGGAATTGTCCCAAACATCCGTAATTATAAGATGTTTGTTAATTTAGACTAATGGCTATTACAAGAGTCCACATGGCAGCACTTGGATACTGTACTATTTCCAGCACCCTGTGGCCTCAAAGAACTATTATCCCTCAAGTGAACTAAAATACGCAGGAGACCTCTTACCCTCAAGTATTGTGGAATTGATTTTGAGTAATAAGGATGTGGATGATAGGTTTATTATGATTTAGTAACAAATATGAATATAAAACCTACTTACAAATATCCATTTGTATGTAAAATCACCGTTCATTATAGTAAATAATGTTTTGACATTAAATTGAATTAGTGGAAGATTGGGAGAAATATGGAATCAATCAGCAATTTCTTGCCTTTTTTTTTTACGCAAGCTCTAAAAGCTGATGAGGTGTTTTAATTATTTCGTTTCACATGTGGAAAGAATAAATCTAAAGGAAATAGCTTAAGATTCTTTCCAAGTTTGAATTACAAATTATCCCAGGACCCTGGAGAGAAGCAACAGCAAACATGATGTCAGGTGGTTCTTTCTCAAGTCAGCCTTCCGATCAATACTGAAAACAACCTTGAAGACCTAATTTTTTCCTTGTGCTCTTTCCCAGAGTTTAGGGAAGTTTAATCTTCCCCCCGCCCCCGATAGGTCTATGATATTTGTTATTCATGTTACATGGCTGGTGTCCCAGGCTCAAATCCTATGAAAGCTGCCTCACAGGGCCACCTACACCTCAGCTAAGTCCTATGGAATAAGTGCCCCGTTGCCCCTTGAGGCCCGCACCAGAGACAGGTGATGCGATTGTCCTTGTGTCCTATCCACAGGCCATTTGCACCTTCACACTCAGGAAAGAGGAAGCAGGTACTGCTGTGGTGCTTGGAGCAGAGCGGTTTATATGCCACCCAGGCAGAACTCTCATGTCAGAGATGGGATTCTCTGATAATCCCTTCCCCTAAACTCTACTCAGGGTGGGCTCTGACTTAAATGAGAGAAGATTCCCATGATGAGAATAACCACACGGAATAGAAGTGTTCCAGGAGATGGAAGAGAACATTTTCCAAATCTAGCTTTATTCGCAAACCCTTGAATTCCCTCCCATAAGCTCTCACCCCCATCATACAGTGGCCAGTCTGAGATTCCTGAGGAATCCTTCTCATCTTTGATTCATATCCCGAAATGTAGATGTGAAGGGAAATCTCGAACATCCCATAGGAATAACGATGTGCCACTAACCATAACTGAAATCTGTTTCTAAAAATCACACACCTTATTCTGGATGGTGTTAAGAAAAAACAACATAAAAGATAATATTACTAAAAAACTGTCTAAAGAGCATTTGCCTCCATAAAAGGCACCCTCCCCTGAAATGAATACACACTTAGTCTGAATTAATAAAGAAGATAGAGAATTTCATAGACTAACTTGGCAAACCCTTAGAAATTTCATAGCATGGGAAAAACAAACAACAAACCAGACAAGGATTTGGTTTTGACAGAAGATTGATCTAATTTTCATCCTCTACACTGGTCAACAGGAGAGGTTTTTTTTTTTTTTTTAATTTTTATTTTTGGTATTTGTTTTCTAAAAGTCTTCCACTCAGAGGATGTTTTTACCCCATTGCATGGATTTCTCTTGACTCTAAACTCCAGCTTGGCACCCGAGCAACCTCCTACTCTGGCTTTTAAATTGCAGAGGGAAAGTCTCAGGTGTCCCAAAGAGTATGTAGTCACAGAGGGATCTGCCTGGTGTTGCTGCACCTCCCAGAGCACCTGTAAACTGTTGTCTCTGTCTCTGTCTCTGTCTCTCCCTCTCCCTCTCCCTCTCCTTGCCTGAAGGATGCCTCCTTTTGGCATCGACAAAAAATCATCTTTTCCTCTGGTGCAATGCAGCTTCCACATCAATCGATGCCGGGAGAATTCTGCCGAGAAAGAGGAGTGAAAGGAAAACCAGCAGCCAAGTGACGGCATCATTTTTTAAAACACTAATTGACCTTGTCAAGGTAATTACTGCAGATTGGGAGAAACTGACTTTCTCTGGCAGGTTAGGTGGAAAACTTGCTGATTCTAAGGAGAATATACTAAGAAAAAAGTTTGCTGTGTTAAATGAATAGCTTCAGGCTAGTTAAAGGCAATACTTCTTATTCAGAAATCATGAAGCCGGGTGACATACGTTTGCTTTAAACCTAGAAGAAAAAAGTATGCTCATAAGGTTGTTTTTTGTATCAGAATCTCAAAGCATTACTCAGTCCTAAAATCCATCTCTGAAGTTGATAATATTATTCTCTATATCAGCTCAGTGATTCAGTCATTCATCACCTATTTATTGAGCATCTACTGTTCAAAGTGCTATATGAGCTGATACATGCAATGCAAAGATGAATCATATACAGTGCTTGCCTTCCAGAAGCATATAGTGTCAAAGGGAGGTATTATATTTATAAATAAACATAATAAAAAATGGAAAATTCTATAACAGCCAGAAGTCAAATAGAAATGTTTGGAAATAGAAAAATTTGGAAGAGGCCATACCTGGAAATAACTTTGGAATCATTGGAACCAATCATTTATTGGAAATCTTGGGTAAATTCACTAACATTTTTCAAGGAGCCCTAGTCCACTATAAAAATCAGACACAAACTATGATGATTAGGTTAAGGTACAATTTACCACAAATTGGGTTGTCAAAATAAAATTGTGGCACTGATTGTAATTGTCAGATTACTTTGTCATCAAGTCAATATTGGTTCATATTCTTAGCGCTTAGTGTGGAACTGGCCAAGGTCCAGAATGGAGAGAGTTCCGTAGATTGTTTTCCATGATGGGTTGGTTTCCTTTAAAGAAGCTTCTCTTGAAATCTTGTCCTATTCACCAGTAATCATAAGTTGGCTAAGGATATAGGTAACATGTTGGTCATAGCAGATCAGCAGATGAAGCTAGGAGATATATTTATTGTGCACAATGACCAAAAATGGCTCCTAAACAACCTCAACCAGCTATAAAAAAAGAGCCTGTGTTTGAGTCCAGAAAGTAAGTGAATGTGCAGGAGCCCTCAGGTCCTGGAAGCTCACTACATGCCAATCATATGAGGAAGCATTCCGCCCGCCCCCCACCCTGCCCCCAAATGAATATACACTTAGTCTGAATTAATAATAATAAAAAAAGACTATATCAAATAAGGGGACTGAGCCCCACTATAGTCTATGCTGCTTGGAATATTTTTTGCCACGATTTCAGAAGACCACTGGTAAACTGTAGAACACTGAGGTTGACCAAGGGAATTAAAAACTATAACATACAAGGACTATGTGAATGAATGTGGCATACTGAGTCTAGAGAGGAGATTTGATGGTGAGAAGTACATTAGGATTATCTCCCAGTAAAAAATTAGCCACCATGTAGGGAAAATATTAGGCATTCTGGGTAGCTCTGGTGGGCAACAATAGAACCCAGTGAAAGGAGTCAGAGAGAGAACTTGCAGCTCAATATAAGAAAGAATTCTGCAATAATTGGAGCCACTGTAAAAAGAAATTTGGTGGTCTTGAGAGACAGTAAACTTTTTGCCACTGAAGGCATTCAGGAGCATACTTAGTGGGGGACATCAGTGTGAGATCATGCATCAGATAGGAAAAGAGGACAAACGACTGTTGATGTTCCTGATAAACTAGAGATTCTGTGAATTTGTGTACATGGTCCTAGAGAATTATTTTGTCTGTATTCATCTGAACACCTACATTCAATCACAGTAAATCACTTACCAACAAAATCACTAAAAAAAAAAAAGAGACATATTTATTTGTCAAAAGTACATAATATAAGACCTACCTGTCACCATGGCTCATACATAGACACTCAACAAGTATTTTTTGAATGAATGAACTCGGCTTGTAGTATGAAGCAAGTGAAAACAAAACTCAAAGCTTTATGAATAATGCAGTATTGGAGTACATTAACTAAATGCTACCAGCCACATTTCTATCTGTCTGCTTCCTGGACAAGGAGCAAAAATGACAAATCTTACTATTCTTGATACATCTTTCTTCACTGGACAATGTCATTTTCCACTTTTCCTTTAAGGAATTCAGTTTTAAAACCCCTTAAGCTTTCCCCCAAACTCCTTTCCCCTAACTGAAAAGAATTTTCTCTCAGTCACTTTACCTTGCTGACTGATAGACTGGTCAGGTGAAAGACTTTCAGTCACTGTGTCACTTAATCAGTCCTGTGCATTTAAAGTCTTTGTCTATGATTGTGGGAAAAAGGTCCAGAAAGTCGACTCAGATCTCAGGGAGCAGGAGGGTGAGTCAAAAGCTTAGAAAGGGCATTGAGGTAGTCAGATCTGAACCCTCCCCCAAATTTCTTAATGCAGCAGGAAACTTTTAAATAAGGAGATCTGTAGCTACCGATGTTCTATGATAGTAAATAAATTCAGGGAGAGAAATAATGAACCATAATAAAATTCTCCATGTTTTACTACAGTAAAATAAATAAAAGTAAATCACATTTTTTTTTCAGGATAGAACATTAAAACTCAGAAAATCCATGAGAATCACCTCTTAACAAATGCCTACTACCATTAGTATACCAGTAAATTATGCTTTCCCTCCCCCCAATTTTTTGGGGGGCATATTGGTATTGTCTGTGTGTGTATGAGTGCATGCATATGTGCGTGCGTGTTTGTGATTTGAACCTTTGAAATTAAAAATAAGAGTAGCAGAGGAAGAGGGAGCCTATGTCAGCAAAGCCAGCCCTGAAGGTCAAGTGAATTTTGTCCTTTGCATGGGGCTCAGAATGAATTTTCCCAGCTCTTCCCACGTCCATGGATAAGATAGGCCAGTGATTGGATGAGTTGTGGCTGCTGGAAACCTCTTTCCAGATGTTAGGGGCTTAGACATATGTCTGTCTGATGCCCGCTGACACAATCTGGCTCTGGCCCTTCTCTCTGTTCTCAAGTTTTTCCTCATTTTTGGAAGAGGTCTCTGCTTTCCGAACCCTCCAGCCATTTCTCCTTTCCTTTTGTTTACGTGCTGGGCTCCCCCTTCTCCCAACTTGACTCAATCCCCTTCCTTTCCCTACCTTTGACCCAAGAGATTCAGATGCATGTTTTACATTTCCAGCTCATTTGTTGCTAGCTTAACTAATTTATTTTTATAATTCCCTCTTTCTGACATCCTAAATGCCTCCATGTGTCTCCATATTACTTCTACTTCTGCTAACATAGTTTCTAGTTTCAAAGAGGGTATTGCAGTGCATGCTCTGCCATCAGTCAAGGTTTCACTCTATTAATACCAGCCCCATCCTTGGACCTTCAAGGATTTCATGCATCCAGGAGAGAGAAATAAAGCTGCAGGGCATTTCACAAACAGCCTTTTGTAAATTCAAAGCATTAACGCCACAGCACATCTGATCTTAGCAGCCCCCGCCCCTTGCCACTGGGGAATAACTGCTTTAAAGCAGGAATCGTCCTTTCCAGGCACACAGAAGCCCAGAGTCCGTGCCAGGTCTGCTGAGTGTGGAGATTTAGTCTTTGGTTTCAGGATGAGCCCTGCTTCATGTTCTTGGCTGCCTTACTCTAATGATCTTTAATGACATTGCCATTGGAAAGAGGAAGACATGAGCTGAAATGAAAATAGCCAGTATAAAAAAGACTCAACAACAGCCCTCCCAGCTGTGAGGTGGGCTGGCGAGGTATGCTGTTGACCTGGATACTTAAATCTAATAACACAGACTGATGTCTAGAGCTTGCACCAGAGAGAAGAATAGAAAATTGTGTAAAACTCTGGCCATTGGAAATGGAAGTGGAAGCACGCCTATGGAGGCATTTTCTAGGCAGGTGGTCTGTATTCTGTGCTCAGGGTTCTCTTTGATCATGATCTTTTGATGACTGGCTTTTAGGAGCCAAGGCCACCTGTGAAGTCGCTGACAGAGAACAAATAGCTGAAGAAGCAGAGAGGAAATTTTGTCTCAGTGAAAATGGAATCATGTCCAACCATCCCACCAGGCCCCACTTCTCCAGGGACTGGTTCCTGCTTGGCCATATGGCCTTGGCTGAGACACACTAATGCCACAACAAAAAGCATGTTGCTACTGAGGGCTGAGGCAGCTACCATCCATGGACTGTCTTAGGGCTCAGAATTACGCTTTGCAAAAAGGGGGTGACTTCTGTAGAGCTTTGAGAACCTCCTTCTATTGACTCAAGCCATCAACCTTTGGATGTCCAATCTGAGTTTTTCCTAAATTTAATTAAGTTGCTGTGAAGTCTTATATAATAATATATTTTTAAAGTGGCTT
Source organism: Eonycteris spelaea (assembly GCA_003508835.1). NCBI lineage: Eukaryota > Metazoa > Chordata > Mammalia > Chiroptera > Pteropodidae > Eonycteris > Eonycteris spelaea. The sequence goes on along the minus strand of PUFA01000050.1, from coordinate 9,056,862 downwards.
TTGGATTTATGTTCTTGTCTGGGAGTCCTTTGCTCCCACATGAACCCCAGAAGGAGGTTCTGGTTTCACATTATTACCTCGAGAAGACTTAAGAGGTTAGGTAAGAAGTTTTAGCTGCACACACAGCTTTCCTGGGAAGGGGTAGAAATTAGTAAGATGGGGGAGGACAGATGGGTAAGATCTATTGTCTCTATTCCTTACTGTTTTTCCCAGGCTGTGAGAGAATCTGAGCTTTTATATTTGAATCTTATTTTATTTTTTGCTATGGTTGTGGAACACAGGCAGCAAAAATGTAATGGGTCATCCTGTTTCCTTACCTTTTTCCTTGCAGCTAAAATTCTGTCAAAATCATGTTTGAGTTTGTGAGGCATTATTATCCCAAAAAAACTGAGAGAAAAGCTAGTGGAACTATGTAGTATTACCATGAGGCACAATTCCAATACGGGTTCAAGGCTTCACAGAGAGATGGGGAATTTACTCTCTTTATATCTATTTGTCAAAAAATGAGTCTTACAATGACATTCTCCCCCATTTCACATTCATGTAGAAACAGGGGTTATACCCACAGACCATTTGATAGTAAAAGAGCCATAGTTATAGAAGTAGAATAGCAACAATGATGTTTTAAAGCACTGGCAATTATAATGATTTATAATTTCTAACATTTTTCTAGGCTTTATTTCTAGCTCTCCTGCCCCTATGTTTAGAACAACAACAACAAAAGCTTCCTCCTAGAGTGGTTGGAGGGTTAAACTCCAAACCTGAACCACTAATTGGAATTTTCTGACATTCCTTCTGGAAATTGGCCAGCGCGCCTCCTTTCAAGGCAAGTGCAGTCACCCTGGAAATAGTCCCACAAATGACTGTCACAGTCCAATTTTCCCGGTAGCCATAAAGAGGATCAGAGCCCTAGTACCAGAAATAATGGTATTTAGAGCCAAACCATTCATTTGTCTGTTTCTCCCTCCTGGACATCCTCATTCCATCTGACACTTTGAATCATAAAGCTTGGGATCCTTCCGTAATGAGACTGGTCAGGTATTTTCAAGAAATATGTGTGGCCAATTTAGTCAGTAACAATGATACTACTACGGCTGGTAATAACAATAACAACAACATTAATCGAACTTTTACTCTGTGCCAAGAAGTATTCAAACCTCTTCCATACATTAACTCACATAATCCTCCTAATGGTTTCTAGATATACATACATCCTTCTCACGTAGATAGTTTGGCCATGCGGCTTTGTAGGTTTGGGCAGGAATGATCCATGGTAACTAATACTGAATTTTTCTGAGAGCAAGGTTTCTTATGAAACACATTATATTTGATCAGCTTTATTTCTGCTTTGTTTGTTTGTTTGTTTGTTTGTTTGTTTTCAGGGCTTGAAGAATACCCTATTATGGTGGAAGAAGGGTGTGACATTAATTGATTGTTTTTAGTTTTTGTTTTATTTGCCACCACCAGGCACAGGGCTAAACACTTCAGTATACATTAACTTGCTAAATTTTCATAACATTTTATTCTCATATTCATTTTAAAGATAAGGAAATGAAGGTCCAGAGAGACTAATTATCTTCAAAGATGACTCAGTTATTAAGTTTTTGAGTCAGGATTCCATCTAGCTTTATATGATTCCAAACTGTATGCTTTTCCCCAGGACACCATTTTTATTTACTGCTATAGAGCCGAGTCAAACCCTGCAAGAACCATTTCTTCTTTACCGTGATCTGCTTTTCCTCTTACCTCTCCTTTCCTTATCCTGGGTGACATCCAAAGTGACAAGCAGAAATGACAAGAGGATTAAGTTGATAGTAACATGGTACCACCTAATCTATCCTGAGGGCATTATGCTAAGTAATATAAGTCAGACAGAGAAAGACAAATATCTTATGAACTAACTTGTACGTGGAATCTAAGAAACAGAAAAGCCTAGCTTGAGATACAGAGAACAGATTGGTGGTTGCCATAGGTGAAAGATGAGAGAGATGAGTAAAGAGGATCAAAAGGTACAAACTTTCAGTTATAAAATAAGTCATGGGGATTTATATACAACATGGTGACTATAGTAAATAATACTGTATTGCATATTTTCAAGTTGCTAAGAGAGATCTTAAGAATTCTCATCACAAGAAAAAAATTGTAACTGCGTGGTGATGAATGTTAACTGGACTTACCATGGTGATCGTTTTGCACTATATACAAATACTGAATCATTATGTTGTACAGCTGGAACTAATATAATGCTACAAATCAATTAATTATATCTCAATTAAAAAAGAACTAGAAAAATAAAAAATAAAAAAGTCAATTTTCCCTGTGTTTATTATTCTAGGTTTGGTCTGGGACCTGAAGTCTGTCTGCTCGAGGAGCTGAGATCATAGTCATTTGGGTAAGGCACAATAAGCACTTGCCTTGTTGTGGGGACTCTCTCTCTTTTCCAGTCACATTTGTGTAAGTTCGTTCACCCTTGCCTATGACATTTTCACCTGTGTTTTGCATCCTTGTATGTTTACTATACTAGGTCACCATAAAAATTGATCCTGTTTACTTCTAATCATTCCCCTAATTTGCCAAGTCGATTTGTAATTTGGATACTAGATGCCACTGTTTCTGCTAATTTATAAGCACTCGTAAGTTTAAGGAGCATTTGTGGAATGGGTAGTAAAGCCCTGGCCAGGCTCCATGTGCTCCACCCCTCCTGATAGCTGATCTCAGTCTTGTCGATGTCATGCAGTAGCAGTGAGTACAATGCATAGGTAAAATAAGTAATCATTATGTTACCTATTGCAGAACCAGGTGACATGGCTTATGAAATTATATGAGGAACCCATGAGAGCTTTTCATGTGGTATGGCTTGGTAAATCCTCATTCTGTGTTTTCTGAGCTGACAATCTTTTCCTGTAAAGAGGCAGAATCTACCAACCTCAACACATCTTCCGTGAGGGACTGAGAAACTCAAGAATCTGTGCTCACAGATCAGACTCTGTCAAACATCATAGTATCTTCCAGCCTGTATCTATTTGGCTACTAAACGCATGCTTACTTAGCTGACAATGCGCTCTCTGAGATTATGATCAAGACTATAACATTTATAGGAGGGAGTATGTGCCTGACTGCTTCCCCCCACCCACAAAGCTCCAATTTGTCTTTATAAGACAATTCAGACTGTTACCCAACCAAGACTAAAGCAATCATCGCTCTCACCTCAACATTGGAATATTACTCTATGGTTTTCAGAACAATCCCATGCACTGTGATAGATTATAATATTTGTTCAAAATTCTTCCTTCCCTCCCACCCAGGTCATGGCTTCCCTGTGGGCTGAGGATTCCTCATGACCTCACTGACCTGTGACTTGTGTTGACCAGTGAGTGTGTCAAGCCCAAGCATTAACAGCCAATGTAAGGTTCTACCTGGCCTCTTGCATCACATCCTTCCTGTCCCATAGTAGGAGATGAAGAAATAGATGAGTATTATTAGCCTTCTTTTATAGCTAACACTGTATTTTACAGATAATCTGGATATTTAGAGAGACTAGTCCGTAGTCACAAAGCATGGCACAGCAAATATTATCTAGGTCTCTGACTCCAGATCCACTTATTTTTTTTTTTTTACTATACTAAGTTGTGAAATACAGTTAAACGTATATTTCTCTCTGTCACACTACATAAATACAGCCAGTTTTCATAAAATCATTTGAGGGAAACAGCAGGGTTTATCTACTACTATTTCCCGGATTTATCTGATCATAAAACGGCTTGAAAGTATTTGAGAATAATGCAAGTTTCTATACCCCACCCTAATTTACTACATACCAATATCCAGAGGAAGAGCCTAGGAAAGTGGGTGTTGAAACAGCTTCTCCCTTTCTGTCATCCTATCCATGTGCGTTCTCTGGGGCTGCTGGACCTGGTTTCAACTCCAAAGGAGACGAAAGCTGTGGACCCAAAGGGACTCCACTCTGCCACAGAGTTAATGGAAGAGAGACCCAACCCTACATTTGTAGGTGATTCTCATCAGTAGGGAAATTTAGAAAACATGATTCCAAACCAGTGGCTCTTCAAGACCATCAGCATCACCTGGGAACTTGCTAGAAATGCTCAGCTCTGTTGAATCCAAAACTGAATCCGAATTGAATCTGAAGATGAGAGGGTGTGTGTTGAGAACACCTGGGCCATTCTGACGCACACTGAAGTTTGGGAAGGCCGTCTTCTGAGCCCACCCTAAACAGGTGAGACTAATCTAATTTACAAAAGGCACTAACACCACCTCTTCAGTAACTCTGGTGTTGAACGGCCATTGACACAAGGAATCTAAATCCCTCCTGCTCTTCTTGAAGTCTATTTTCTATTGTCGTGAAGCAGCGCTTTATAGATTTGGATTTTATATCTCCTGATGAATTGACAAGTTTTTTCGAGTAATATATCTTTCAAAGGCATTTTTAAGAATTAATTATATTGGGGCTTTTGTGAATTTTTTTTTTTTCACCACAGGGTGACATCCAGTCCAGCAATTATGCAGGTGTCTTGTCCGTACGGTCACCATTTTATGCAAACATAGCTCAGCACTGGGCCTGGTATGGACAAAGGGCTTGATACAAAATTGTTGAAGCTGTAACAATGAACTCTTTGGTTGTGGGCATGGTATTCTGACCAGAGGGGGTCAGTGGAAGGGGACAGAATTCTCAGTCCACACTCCCGGCTCTGCAGGTCGGTATGGCTGACTCGGCTCTTGTTCTTCATTGTGCCCTATGCGTTTTGTTCTGGTCTGTGCCTTTTCCTGTCTTCCTCACCTGCTGCCCTGACATTAAGACACCGCCCTGCCTGCCTTTCAGTTCATGTGAGTCTAATCACTTCTTCAGCTCACTCAGATTTCTGATTCTGTTTCCCGAAGTGCTGCTGACCCCGATTTCTCCAGTTCATTGTCACCTACAGGTGCAAAGAATCCTTTGGTTCATCATTCTCTATCTCCCCCTTTGGAGCTGGAGTCAGGTTCAGCAGACCCAGAGAACTCATGTGGGTAAAATGACAGGGGAGAAGAAAAGGAGTGAATGCCAAATCGAATCACATGTGTGGAGTAGTCTGTTATTACCATGCATTAAGCACTTGGGCATGCTAAGTACTTAATACATGTCAATAACTATAATAATAAGACACATCTTGAGGAAATGGCATTGTGTTTACACCCTCCCTGCCTGGGTAGCTATTTAACATGGTCAGTTGTACAGCTGGACTCAGGCCAGTTGGTACCCAGTATGATCTTTGCTAAGAAATGACTGCAGCTGCTACAGCCCTTGAACACTTTGTAATGCTGCCCAGTGCCCAGCAGGGAGATGCAATTGTCCAGCAAATAGATTTAAGAAAAAGACTAGGAATAGTTTCCCAGGCAGCATTTGAAAAGCTAATCCTTCCATTTCTAACAACAACTACAAAAGAAAATGAAGAAAAATGCAGAGCACTGTGAGAATCAATTGAGATGGGAAATATTCAATAATTTATAACATTTCTACAGCATGTTTTCCTATAAAATTTAAGCAAATTGAATCTTCATTTTTATATCAAAGCATCTTCCTACCTCATAACTGCATGGCTGTTCTGTATGTGCTTAGTTTGTTGGAATACCAGAAGAGAAATGATTATTGATGGGTTAGAGCCTTCCAATAGAAAGGAACATTATTGAGGCAGTATATAACATGAAAAAAAGCACAACTCTGGCATCAGGACATCTGGGTTTGACCATAGCCTCCCCAAATTACTAGCTTCATGATATTAGATGAGTCTCAAAATCTTCCTAAGCTTCAGTTACTTTTTCTATAAAATGAGAATAGTGATTCCTCCCCTACCCATTTAGAAAACTGTTTTTAAAAAATAAGAGATAATACAACATATAAAAATAGGTATTCAGGTTTTTCTATAATAATGGTATGAAACAAATTTTAGTGATTTATAACAACACTTATTTTCCCCTCATGGATTTTGGGATCAGCTGTGCTCAGTGGAGCTTGGCTAGACTTGGGTTCTAGTGTCCTTGGGTGTCTCTTATTCTATGACTCAGGCAAAAGGTATGATAGTTATTTAGGTTATGCTCTTGTGAATGTTTGATAATAATACTGATCTATTCCTTCAGCTCCTACCATGGGCCAGGTGTTTGCCAAGGTGAGCTAAGATAGATATGGTCCCTGCTCTCACAGAGCACACAGTCTAGAGAAACAGAACATGAAATAAATGATAAGAGTAAAATGTGGTGAGGTGTCCCACACTCTTGTGGGGTTTCTGTGAACTATGAGGAGATAATATGAAAATATTGGAATTATAAAACATGGCAGGTAATTTGGAATTTACTTGATCATCATCCTCTTCATTATTAGCAAGAGACTGAATTCTGTTAATGGTCATAGAGGAACAGTTAAGAGGGATCAGAAAAATGCACAACTTGAAAATGTTGACAGAATAAATGAATGCCAAGAGGTGAAGTGAAGGGGAGCCTAGCATTATAGAAGCCAGGAGGGTACAGAGTTTTAAAGATTTTGAGAAGAAGACGGTCAGAGAGATCAAGGAGAGTGAGAACTGAGAAAAGGCATTTAGGAACCTGAGTTGGGCAATTGGCAGCTAAGGGGATACAGGCAGCTGGTAAAACAAAACAGGTTATTTTTCATCAATTTTATTGAGTAGGACACTGAGCCACAGAGAGGTACCCCCAGGTAAGCCATTTGCAGAAATCAGATAAAAAAAACACTGTGCCTTTCCAAAGGTCAAGCTATATCATCGTAAATTAGAGTTCCAGTCACTTGTCTGCAGTCTCCACCACTGGTAGCAATAGCAGGCCAAGCAGCCCTGGGGGACCACACAGGCAAAATGACTTTCTTTTTGGAGGTGGCTTCTTACAGGTCTGTTGGCTTTGTTCAGTGCAGAGGCAGGTGGCCTGACTCTCTTCATTATGCATCTGTAAGGTGCTTTGAGGTTTAGGAGGCTGGCAAACTATAAATTGTTATATCATTAATAATAAATAACGCTCAGCAAGACACCTGCATTGCAGACATGAGAGCTACAGTGAAAAAGAAATCTACCAGGGGGTGAATTTCATAGACAGTGGGAAAAAGGATGAATTCATGAGAGTAGGGGTGGGAAGGAAGAGTTAAACATCTAACATGTATTGTTAGGGACATTTCAAAATGTATATACTTTCTGCTTTTGGAGAGAAAAATCTGTCTCTAGGCTGGCTCTTCTAATTCCACTGGGGCTGTTTGCAAACCTTAGGCATAAGTACTGAAAAAGTCTGACGCCAACAAAATGTAGATGAACTGCGGGAACAGACACAAGGCCACAGTGGCGGATCAAAGAGAGGCAGTGAAGGGACCCGGGCTCAGCTAAAGGTGATGAGGCATTATCATAATGAATTTTGGGAGTAAGCAGCTCACTTTAAAATCGCTCCTTTTGATCTGTTAAGAAGGTGTTTACTATAATCAGGAGAGGGTTTACTTGGCAGAGGGAAGAAAAGAAAGAGGAAGCAAGAGAGACAGTTTTCTATCTGGTTCAAACCATTTTCTTTGCTCTTTTTGGTGTCTAGACCCTCCTCCTAGATGATTTCCCTCTCTGATTTCCTTACCCTGCTTCGAAAAGAAAACTTAATTTTAACTCAAATATTTGGGGTTTTAATAGGGGTTGGGGAGGAGCAGATGGAAAAGGGATAAACTTGAAGACATCTCACTTTAAGAGTGAATTATGGTTTCAAACCCAGTGAAACTACGCAAGTCCGACTTGCCAATACAATGTGCAAAGATAGATTAAGTGTGTTAAGAAAAGGCAAATCTCTGCTCTTGTAACTGATGAGGCTTCTTGGCTTTTAGGGACTACTGGGCATTCTGGGAAAGCGTCAGTGGAAAAATTGCTTTTCTGCTTCCCTGTTCTTCGCCGCAGACTGCTCTTACCATATTAATTCAAGGAGAGGCACAGGCCCCTGCAACTAAATTTCTTTCTACTGAAGAGAGGAATGTTTTCTCTGCTTTACTAACTAGCGTGCATAACCTTTTGTACCGTGAATGATATGAATTAAGACTCACTTGCCACACTCTGGTCAAGTCTTTCTCTTTCTTTTTTTTTCTCCAGTCTCTGTGTCTCCTCCCTTTTTTCTTCCCTCTCCTCTCTCTCTCTCTCTCACTATATTCAGGGACCTTAAGTGAAGTGGTTTTGGCAATAGTCAATTTTGTTTACAAACTGTGCATCATGCAATGTGTTATTAGCCAGCTACATCCCCTTAACTACTTCCATTCACATTATAACTGTGCAAGGACAACATGGAAAGCTGGAAGGATAGGATCTGCAGATTGCTCCCCTTTACATGAGGACCAGGTCTAGGGGCAGTGGATGGAAAGAACCATGAGTTCAGAACCAGTTGCTGACTGTACACTCACATCATGTCAACAGAAGAGGCTCTATCCTTCACTTCTTTTCCGAAAAATCTTACGGGAAGTCCTAAGAATGTTAAAATTTTGCTTTGACAAGACAAATATCCCTTTCTATCCTCCCAAGATCTGATTAAGAATGGAAGAGTCTGTAATGTCCAAAACAACAATGACAACAACAAAAAAACCAACCAGATACCCTGTCCTTCAAGTGAGTAGGTTTTGATGGCGGTTGCCACAGAAGGAAAGGCAAGGAAGGCAACAGCTGGGGTAACTCATGCCACAAGTGCCCTTATTTCAGAGGAAACTCTTCAGAAAGCAGACACTTTAAAGTTCCTAGGTGCCTTTATCCCAACACTTTATTGCCTTTCCCAAGAAAACTTGCTCAGCACCCCATATCCAGGGATGCCCACAGCTTTGAGCATTTTCCAGAAGGTGTTTAGCAAAAAACTGGACATGATAAACACCCATATTTGTCTACGGAATGCTAAGGGTAAGACCAGAAAACAAATTTCAACTGGGAGAATATTTCCTTAAAAGAACTTAAAAAGAAAAAAATTAAATATTTATAGAAAAAGTGAATATGGGCTTCAAATTGAGGCCAATGGCCTGATTTTAGTGTCTCTGTTCTAATTATGGATTGACTGGCTTTTAAACATTTTTAAAACATTTTTACAGAAAACTTCAACCATATGCAAAATAAATAGAATCAAATATTGAACCTCTGTATACATGTCACTTAGCTTTAACAAGCATCAAAATAGCTTTATTTTTGTACCATCTATATCCCTACTTATTCCCTACCTCTCACTTGGTTGTTACTAGTATTATTTACCAATTTTGCTAAAATTTATGTACACTAAAATGCAAATCTTAGCTGTACAATTTTAATAATAGATATAGCTATGCAACTCTTACCCTATTATAAATACATCAATGTTATCTATCTAGGAAGTTCCCTTATGACATTTGTAAGTCGGCTATTAATTTTTTTCTCTGATTTTCTTCTATCTATTTTATTGATTTTTGCTCTTTATTATTTTCTTTGTTCTACTTACTATGGATTAATTTTACCCATCTTTTTTAGCACCCTAAAGATCACTGAAATTAGACTTTTCTTCTAACATAAGCATTTAAAATCCTACGTATCATTCTAAGCAGTGTTTTAGCTACATCACACAACTTTTTGGTTTGCTGTATTTTCATTATCAGTCAAATAAAAATCACTCATACTTCTCTTGTGATTTCTTCTTTGATCAATGGATTGTATAGAAATTTGTTTTATTTCCAAGTATTTGTGGCTTTTCTAGATAGCTTATTGTTATTGATCTAATTTAAATTCTTTGTTATCAGAGAATATACTCTGTAAGATTTCAATTATTTGAAGTATACCAAGACCTTTTATAAGTCTATGGTCTATTCTAGTGAATGTCTCATGTTTCTGGAAATAAATGTACATTCTGAAGTTGGAGGGGTAGGGTTTATAAATATAATGAAGTCAGGATAGTAAACAGTGATCTCATCTTCTTTATCCTTACTAAATTTTTTGTCTAGTTTTTCTATCAATTACTAGGAAAAGAGTGTTACAAATCCCCAACTGTGTGTGTTTGTCTATTTCTTCTTTTAGTTCTATAAGTTTGGGCTTCATGTATTTTAAAGTCAAATTAAGCTCATAGATATTTAAAATTATATCTTCCTGATGAATTAACCTTTTTATTAGATATGAAATATTATGCATTCTCTCTAAATTATACTCCTTGCTCTTGATGCTTATTTAGCCTCATATTAATATAGCCACTCCACCTATATGAGTAGAATTTGCATGATATAATTTTTTCCATCATTAACATTCAATTTATTTGTATTTTATATTAAAATACATCTTTTGTAGACAGTGTAGAGATAGGTCTTCTTGAAAATTCATTTGTCAATGTTTGGCCTTTATTGAAATCCTTAGTCATTTAAATTTAATGTAATTATTCATGTAGTTGAACTTAGGTCTGCCATTTTGCTATTTATTTTCTTTTTCATCTGGTTTTATTCCTCCTTTTCTGCATTTTTGGGGGGTAATAGAATATTTTCATATTTTATTTTGTTTTCTCTCTTGGCTTTTTAGTATACTTTATGCATTCTTTTTGTAATTGCTCTTGGGATTACAATATGCATTAACTTTCATAATCTATTTAGAGATAATGGTATATTACTTAACATAAACTATAGTTACCTTGATTTAGATTTATTTACCTCCTATTTTTTTTGTTATTTCATCATTTATATTAATTTACCATGTTACAAATCCTACATACACTTATATAATTTTAAAATGATAACACATTATACATATTTTTTAATAAAAAATATATGTATATATCGATCCTAATAATTCATAATTTGTGTATTTGCAAATTAACCTACTCACTAAAATTTACTTGTAACCCCAAAATCAGTACTCATAGCTCTTTCATGGCCATTTGCAGACACCAGCAGGGAGGAGAAAAGTTTGAATGACCGTGTTTGTGCATTCCCTGCTGAGACCGAACAAGGTGATGTTCTGCCTTCTGGTGTCCGTTCTCACACTGTAAACGTGTCCTTTTCACGGTCTATTTAGTGCTATATTGTTGCATTTTTTTTTTTTTTTTGCTTTTTGTTGATGATTTTGCTGTTTAAAATAACCCTCAAGTATAGGACTGAAGTTCTGTCTAGAGTTCTTAACCACAGGAAAGCTGTGAGAAAATATGTGTGTTAGATAAACTGCATTCAGGCATGAGTTATAATACGTTGTTTGAGTTCAGTGTTAATGGACCAACAACGTACAATAAACTATTTGTCTTTAAACGGAAACACACATAAAACAAAGTTATGTACTATTGGTTGATGAAAAGTTTGTAACCAGAGGCTTGTGGGACTAAGTCCCTACACCTGTGGAGTCTTCACTAATTCCGGATAGTTAGTGTCTGAGAATTAGAGAATTGCTGGTGGAAGAGATACCACGTATTGAATGTCGGTTAAAATTCCTCACTTGGTGTCAGAAAGAACCCAAGAGTCACATTTTCTGGCACTTTCACATGTTTAGTAATTTCATGTATTTAGATATTGAACATTATAAATAGCACATTGTAGAGACCCTGGATTCCATTTTGTTCCTCTGAAAAGTAAAATTTTTTATAATGCAGTTAACCAGTCTAGATTCAAACTCCAAATTCTGTCTTTTCTGTGTAGAAAAGCAGCTGAAATCTGTTTTATTTTTCAGCTTCTAGGTGCTGGTGGTTCTTTCTGGACTCTTCTAGGATTTTCCCTAAAGATGAGTGCTTTTAGTCTATGGCATAGGATTTGGTTAGAATTTTTTATGTAGATTTTTGGTTTCAGCCTATCTGTAGGTCTCTCCTTTCCATGATTTCCTCTTGACTATTTGATTACTCTGCCATCCACAAACCTGTAAGGCTGTGGCTTTCTGTCACCTGAGCCTCTTGTGGATTAGGCAGTACTTTTAGACAAAACACCACAAACTTACAAACTTCATTCTTCATAGTTCCCCTCTTTCAAGGGTAACTCCCTTCTACTTTCTGCTTTCCTTTGGTCACTCTTCTGAGCTTTCAAACAGATGTGTGGGAGAAAGAGAGAGAGAGACAGAGCGAGCAGCGAGAGAGAGAGAGAGAGAGAGAGAGAGAGAGACAGAGACAGAGACAGAGACAGAGACAGAGACAGAGAGAGCGAACGCATATTTAAATATTATTTTCCAGATTTTATAACTTTTCCGGAGAGAGTTAATTTGACAAACACACTCCACCATTACTCAATTCACCTGCCTATGAGTTTTAAAATGTATATTCTTGAAAGGAAAGAAGCAGTATTTATGCAGACTAGGCATGCTTTTTCCCTTGCTGTTCCTTCTGCCTGAAATTCTCCTTCCCTAGATAGTCTCACTGCTAGTTTCTTCTTTTTTTTAGATGTTTGTTCAAAGTTAGATTCTTAAAGCAGCTTTCCATTTCCACGGTATCTAAAATTACAACCCCTCCAAAAAAACCTTTTTAGTCTTGCTTCCCTTAACATATATATTTTTCTAACATAGTACATAGGTTTTCATTTTTCTTGTTTATTTTCTAGATTTATTTATTAGTTATTAACTAGAATATAAGCTCTCGAATGGAGAATTATGTCTCTTTTTTTGTTTATTATTATGTCCCTAGACCCTTGAATGATGCCAACACGTTGTAGGTGCTAAATAAATGTTCAATAAATATTGAATGAATAAATATGTAAAACTCCCTTAATTCTCTGGAATTCTGTTAAACATTCACTATTGAGAACTAACTTTCTCAGTTGACTCACATACAAGCAGCTTTTGGTATTGTGGAAGTTTCAGAGCCTCACGTTTATATTTTCAATTCAGTTTCTACATGGGGAATGTTGCTTTTTATTACACTATTGGGGGTTTGTACATTATTATTACAAGACAAATACTATTATTATGAATACCACTGAAATCCAAAACTTAGTCCAATGAAAATAACTCTATGCTCTGACCAATGACCCCTGGTAATAATACTTTATTGGTCTTGTTACATTAAAGCTTTCTTACATATCTTATGTATATGATACCTATTATATATATGTAATCTCAGTACAATCAATGTTCTTTTACCAGTCTAGTGGCTTGTGATAATGAAAACATCTAACACCTGCCTGTGTGGCATAATGCAAACTGAAAAAGAAATATAACACAATGACTCTAGCTAGTGTAGCACAAAAATAAGGAGAAAAATATGATTCTCCTTAAAAAACATTACAAGTGATTATAATTGGCCCAATTCTTTGGGGAGTAAGAAAACCCAAAGGGGAAGTGTCAGAGGGGGAAGAGGATTGGCTTCTACAAGAAAGCATTTCTGCCGTGGTCTGCATGCTCGGGCAACTTTAATGAACCCATGAGGGAGGCTGGTGCCTGCTTTGTTTTATGTCCAGTCCTTGACCTTAGGAAAATGACCTAGAAGTTTACTGGCAATGAGATTTCGAACGATGTTGATTACAGTAAATTCCAGTCCAGTGAAAGATCTTGTACCTTTCTTAAAGTTCTTCATGATGGGATCTGACCCATATTATTTTTACTGATAGCTATAATTGAGCATCAAGGGGATATGTGACTTGCACAGCTGGACTGGCTTTCTCTGATTATCTAATCCTTGACAGTTGAAATTACTTTTATTTTCTAATACTCGAATGCCTCAGGCAAACCAAACTCCCCTCCTACAACCATTGCAGGCCCACACCTGTGTAAGGGGCCGGGGCCCTAGGCTCCCTGTGCCCTCTATTTGTTAAGCCAGCTCCTGGGCTATGAAAAACAAAACAAAACAAAACATGTTTCTAATTCATAACAATTATAGGATTCTTACTTGTCCATTTTTTCATCAATTTACACAGCATTTGTGACTGTATTAAAGGGATTTAGCCAAACCATAAATTCTAAACTAGTCAGTAGAAATAGTGACAAATTAATGGCACTGTAAATTTAGGCAGGTGAATGAAGTCCAAGATCACCAAGTTGTGACTTCAATTCCCACCTTGGATCTCAACACATCAAAATTTGGTCTCTCTGATTAAGCCTTCTTGACCATCACTCCAATTCTACTCCATTCCTCAAAATATTGTTTTTTGATATTTACTCCTTTCCGTCTATAGAGGTTTATTTCTTTCACATTATTCCTCACCCTGCTTCTTTAATTAGTTACTTAAATATCCCACTCTAACTTTAAGCAAACATGTTATAATAAATTCCAAATGAAAATAAACACATATTTACTGTATAAAATATATAATAGCCAAAAAGAAAAATAAATTATTTCTACCACTCAGAGAAGTCCACAGGTTTTTAAACTATTTAGAAATATATATAGAATACAGAAATATATATAAAATACCAATGATACATATGTTTTGATAAGACATTATATATATACATATATATATATACCACCATGTATATTTTAACTTACTTTCAAAAATAATATCTAGTACCATCTTCGCATGGAATTTAATAACCATCTATACCATAATTTTTAATGTCTTCTTAGAGAGGTAGCGTGACCTCTGAAGCCAGATTCCTAGGTTCAAGTCCTTCCACTACTTACTAGTTGCATTGCCATTGATTAATTAAATAATCTCTATGTAACTCAATTCCCTCATTTATAAAATGGAAATAATAAAAGTACCTTTCTCATAAGAAATTCATATTTGCGTAGTACTTAGAACTTTGCCTGACACACAGTAAGCAGTATATAGGCATCTATTTGCATCAGCATCAGCATCATCACTGCTAGTCCATTTGGGGATGTATTAGTCTAGGAGGGCTGCCGTGTAAAATACTACATACTCAGTGGTTTCAACAACAGAAATTTACTTTCTCACAGTTCTGAAGGTGGACGTCCAAGATAAAGATACTGGCAGGGTTGCTGTCTGATAAGATCTCTCTTCTTGTCTTATAAATAGCTGCCTTCTTGCTGCGTCTTCACATGGCCTTTTCTCTGTTGTACGCACTTATGGCATGTTCTCCTCTTCTTATAAGGACATTAGTCCTGTAGGTTTGGGGCCTTGTTGAATGAACCTTAATTACCTCCTTAAAGGCCCTATCTTAGTATACTCATGTTGGGCTTAGATCTTCAACCTATGAGTTTTAGGGGGACACAATTCAGTCTATAAGAGGAGATATTTGCTAATTTAGTTATTGTTAGACATTTAGGTTGATTGCTGGCTCTTGCCACAAAGGTGTTCATCCCACAATCAATGCTACTCATTCTTATTTCCTTAGTGTAATTAATATAAATTGAATTATTGAAGAGTATGTAGAATATTAAAGTTTTGGAGACATATTGACAAATTGCCCTTCAGAAAGGTTATACCAATTTACATGTCTACTAGCCATTTAAGGCTTATTTTATGTTCAATTTATTGCATGAAATACAGACTTTTTAGAAATTACAAAAGCCTGTTACTCCCCATCATTCCTGCATCTTCACCTTTCTTCTTCCCAACACACACTCAGAGTTTTTCCCTTGAAATGTAATATAACTGAATGCAAGTTGGAAAGAATGCATGTTGACCTACCCAATGTCCATGAGAAGATTACTTCGATTAGCATCCTACGTACTAGTATAAACCTTAGCAACTAAAATGAGCAGTGGTTACAGAAAACAGTAGGGCCATGTCAGGCCACATAAGAAGAATTTGAAATTTAAATAGCAGAAGTTAAAATAAACAAGTAAACAGAAACATCAGTTCAATACCCCACCTTGTTAGGAAAATTTTTTTTTAAGATTAAGCAAACTAAATTGAAAGAGAAAGTGGGAACTGAAAACTTGGATTTCACAAAAGTCAAGCAATTTTGAATGGAAAATAATTTAAAGCACAACTTAAAAACCTCACAATGAAAATGTTCAAACATACAGTGAAGTAGAAATCTGAGTACTACAATGAACACTACTATAGACCCACACAGAGATTACAAAATATTTAACATTTTGTTAATATTTTACTTTATCAATATGAATATATATATATTTTTTCTCAATTATTTGAAGGTTGATACTTCACTGCTAAATACTACTGTATGCATTTCCTCAAATAAGAACTCTCTCCTAAATATATTATTAAAACATTATCACACCTTAATTTTAACAAAATTAGCAATAGTCTCCTGATATCATCTAGTATCCAGGTCATGTCTAAATTTCTCAACTATTTACCCCAATACTCTTTATAGCCGTTTTTTAAACCAATACTCATTTGATTCAACAAGTATTTGTTAAAGGCATATGATGAGCTTAGCACTGTGCTAGCTGTTGTGTGATACCACGAATCCTTAAAAGGTTCCTGTTCCTGAGACAATATTACTACTAAGAGAAGTAACAAAATGATGACAATGACAGCACAGCCTTGCCATACAATGCTTTGTTTTTTCCAAAGCGCATTTCCAGCTCGCCTCTCACTCACTGCCTGATGGGATAGATGCAGTAGGCATCATGAGCTCCATATAACAGGTGAGGATGCAATCCTAAGGAGTCAGGTGAAATGCTCAGTCACATGGCTAGTCATCCATTTGGGATGTTTATTTTCAGGTTTCTCTCAACCCAGGGTCTGTTCTCCCCAACCAGTACCTACTTCAAGATTCTGTGTAATTCTCAACTTTCCAACAGGGTAGACATCGTTTTTTCATAGACACATCTAAAACAATGGAAAATATAATGCAATTCTTTATAGAATGACGGGAGTAAAATGGACCCAGTGATTTTTTTTTTTTAAGTGAATGGATTTTCTGGTTGAATAAACTGAGGTATAAGAAGGCTCAGTGATATACCTAAGGCCTCCCAGCCAGCTTGGAGCAGAGTTATAGATATACTCTCCACTATGTCCACTGTCCACTATCTAAATCTTTAATTCTACCACTGTTTTATGAAAAGCGCATTTATTTTATTCCTGCCTTACTGCTGGGCCTAAAACCACTCAGCAGATACATTTGTTCCTATTATTACTATCCTGGGTGGCTTTTGTTTACTCCTCTATTGTTTGAAGAGATTGGGACAGAACTAGGAAAACTGTGAAGTCTTCACGTTGGCAGTGATCTTTAAGACCCATAAAAGATTAATCTCCAAGGGAGCTATAACTTTGCATGATCAAAGTAAAAATTCTATTTTTACGGCTGTCTGTGTTTTATCTTCTATAAATTTTATAATAATGATTAGGCTCAAAGTATGAACATAATTTACATACATCAAAATGTCTCACACCATCCTTACAGCCAGTGAAACACCTGCAACAAATACAAGGGAGCAGAAAGCTCCCAAGCTCTCAGGCATTAATCAATGGGGCCTCTCTAAGGGAAGGGGGTGGAGTGGGGCGGGGATGGGGAGAGAGAGAGAGAGAGAGAGAGAGAGAGAGAGAGAGAAAACGTGACAGCGATGGTGGCCGCCTGTCACCATAGTTGTGAGTCTTGCAGAGTTCACCTAGGAATAGTGTATTCTGCATTTGTCAGACATACACTTACTTCAGCTTTTTTATCCCTTCCCAAGATGATCGGCCTTATTTCCCAGAAATGCATTTCCTCTTACGATGACTAAAAACTCTGTAGAAGCATCAGCCCAGGAGGGACGTTAGAGAACATTGCTATTTAACACGACTGGTTTCTGCCACCTGTGCCCAGAATACATTTAAGTCTACAGATAGATGTGGTGCGTGACCCCCGAGTCTCTACAGCAGCTTCCCTCTTCTCAATCCTCCGACTCAGTTCTACCTTGGATTGATTTTGCCTCCTAGCAAAGAGTTAAAGGTTATCGCACAGGGATTTAAGTCCAGGCACACTGGCAGACGTGTACCAAGGCAACGGCAGCTACAAATAGCATATGGTACAAGCTTTCAGGGTAAACATCAATTTCTCCAATTTGCTATAGCCCGGGAACCTTATAAGCCTAGCGAATGAATTGTGAGTGTAGATTTTGTGCTGGATGGATGGAGCAGGGGTTGTTCCTATAAAGCTGTGTTAATGTACACTGAGTCCTCAGTTTCAATATTGTGAAGGAGTAAAAAGTCACAACTGTTTCTTTCATTGCCCTCCTTACATGTGCCAGTTTCAATCTTTTTGGACAGAGGCTGACTTGCACTCTCTCACCTTGATTCAACTTCATACTGACGGGAGAGGTGGCCAGAGCTGATCTCCATCTTTGAGTGCACTATCGACCCTTCAAATCAAACTATTTTTGGTGCACATTTGTCCATGAGTTGTGCCCTATATTTGGAAATATTTTCTGTTTCTGAGATCTTTCACCTACCGTAATAGAGACAGCTCTTTCCACATGCTAGGTACTGTGACAAGTATAACAGCTCTGATTATCTTGTTTAATAATATACATTTATGAGTTAGGTACTATGCTTAGCCCCCTCTTTTTGATAGGTAGATGAGGAAACTGAAGACGAAGTGAAATAACTTGCCCCAAATCATAGAAGTACTAAGTGTTAGAGCTGAGATCCAGACTGAGACTAAATGAATTCAGAACTTTTATGTTTATATCTGGGCTTTTAGATTGGCTATAGCTCCCATGAGGTGGGTGTTAGTTATATGTCTTTGTTTCCCCCTCATGCCCCTAGAACACTCAAATATTTGTCAATTTTGAAAGGCTAAAGCAATCCTAGGAAAAGCCAGGACAAACAATCAGAACCTATAAAAGCAATAGGCCTTAGAAATACGATTCTCTCCAAAGAAACCCAACCTTTCTTCCTGATGATGGTAAAAGACTAAAATATGATAATTTAGTTTAAGAACAACCTTGGATAAAAGTTTTATTATCAGAAGGAGTATTCCTACAATAATGAGCCCAGGGTTGAATTTTAGAACCCTCTTCATGCTTTGTTAGTAACAAAGCTGTTATAAAAATAATTTGATAAGACGGTACGTTACAACGGTGTGACTTAACAGTGTAAAAAGGGGGCTTCGCCTGGTTTCTGAGCATACCCAACTTATGCAATGCTAACATAATGGATTATGCATATTATATCGAGTTAGAAAGGAAACCCAGTGAAGTATTACAGCAATTTAAAAAATATATATCGGGGCTTGTTCAGCACAGATATTTAAAATTTAAACCTGTTTAAATATTCAACTGAAACTAAAATAAAATTCTGAAAAATGGAATTCAATAGAAAAGCTCCATTAAGAGTAAAAATGCTTCTCAAAACCCATTTGGTTCTAATAGAAACCCATCGAGTGAGGTGTTCATTGTTGCAACACCAGCCAAGGGAAAAATTATACATCCATTTGGGTCAAAAAAATCAGTTGGACTCCTTGTGGCATGAGCTGCTCTTACAAAAGTAAGAAAAGAGAAGTCTCTGACCAATACTCTCAGATCGGGCCACAATTTGTTTAAATGGTCTGGAGCTCCTTAAATAGCATCTTCTCATTCATTCGCTTGCTTCAGTAAAACCTCATTTCACCTTCCACATCAGATGTAATTCTTTAAAAGAAAAAAAAAAGGCACCTTTTGCTGCAATATCAGGATACTAACCAATTTGCCTCCTGAGAGCTAAGCTTTATTTCTCTGATAAACATCCTGCAGGAAGTTTTTATTCAATTAACAGGAATGACTGTTTGCACAGAAATGTCCCGCTTTATCAAGGTCTGCTCGAATATCAGGTTTGGGCTGAGGTACATTTTTGTTCCTGAGTTCTCCTGACAGCAAACACAGGAGGATTCTGAAACACAATTAAAACCATCAGCAAGAATTAGCCAGCATGGTGACTGCACTCAAATAGCAAAGGCAGAGAAGTAAATAGGGAGATGTATGGTAAGTAAAAAGCAAGCATCCCAGAGATGGAGAGAAGGCTGTTAGAAGACTTAAAATGGACGGTATTATGAGAAGAAATATAGGATAATATAAACAGAGTCTCTAATCCAGAGGACTGTAAATCCCTTTTCCTTAATTGGTTTAGAAACTATGGTCTGTAATGTGAGAAGGAGGGCTCTGGCTGCCTTTCTTGTTTGCTGCCCAGAATCACATTAAGTGGAAAACAATAGCAGGGCTGACAGCTCCCTTTCTCTGGGGCACTTAGAGCTAATCTGCTATTGAGACTAATACAATTACATGGGATTAGAGAGTTGCCAACGATACACAGATTGGGAAATTCCCGGTGGAGGGGGAGCTGGGCTCTTTCAAACTAAAATGTGGGGGTTTAAGAGGGAGAGTGAATCAAGTCTACAGTGCCCCAGTTATTCTAAAATCAATTATTCTAAAATTACATGATTTTGTAATTTACTCAGTTTCTTGATTATAAATTCTAATCCAAACAAAATTCCAATTTGCGATTTCTTCACTGGTGCTTGATGCTATTTTGCTTATTTTTAATGATTTATAATTGAATTTAGAGATTTCCTTAAAATTTTATAATTAAGTTTAGTATACCTTTCTACTTGCTCTCTCTCTGTATATTTCGCTTGTTTCTCAAGACAGAGAACCTATATTTAGGAATTGAGAAATCAGAACTGGCCATACAGTCATTCCTTGGTGTCCCCGTGCATTCCCTTTGTAAACTGATGGATAACACTGAGATTTTTACAAAATGAATATAGAAATCTACCAGCACTAGTAAACTAATTCAGGGCTTCCTTAAGTATCCCAGGGAATCTGACATTAGTCTCATGCTGATTACACAAGGGAGAGATGTGATACTTATCAAAGAAATACATGAGAAGGATACAATATATATTTTTAAAATACCAATTTTTGAAAAAGCATTGCCAACTTCCTCCTTGTGAGCCTTAAAAATTATCTCCAACAAAACAAGTACTACATTTTTGCTAACCGTTACTATTTCTCATCATTTGCTAAAAAGTTCCAACTATATTTGTTTTTATAATTTTTAAATGGAAATAGCTAATGTGGCCTGCTTATTACATCCCCAGCATGATGTCACGATACTTTTCTAACTTAATTCCAAAGCTGTTGGTCCTAAAGAAGTGCCGCTGGTGAGTGCTTTGGTGATTCTACTCCTGAGTGTCCTATTCAAATGATCGGTACATTTTGAGTGGCTTTTTCAAGATCAGAGCATCTTTTTGATGGCATAGCAATGACAAAGAACCTTGGGTCTAAAAGTCCATGTACTCTTTTTTGGTTATGGTACTTTCTTCAAAAGACCCATGTTTTAATACAAATGTAACAATTTGAGATGTTAACTGAACGTTACAATTTGTCTCATTGTGAGGCCCAAAGCAAGGAGACTGTTCTGGTGATTCTTGGTCCAGAGAAGTAATAGAGGAAAGAAGAGAAATGTAAGAAGATTGATGAAGACAGATATTAAAGATTTCACGTATTAGTTAATATAAATTTTAGCCATTTCTGAGAATGATATCAGAAAGATAAATTTTGGTGTGCTTTTTTCCAGCGTTTTCACTCATTCCCAGCTTGTGCATTATTCAAAGTAGTCTGGAACCACACCTTCAGGCCTGGATACAAGTATTCATCCAGTTGTGAGAGAGGAGCCCGCCCCTCCCCCCAAACACACACACACACACACACACACACACACACACACACACACACACACACTCTCTCTCTCTCTCTCTCTCTTTTTCCTTTTTCAAAGGCCTTCCCTGGGTAGCAGAGGGCAGCAACACACTGATGCCAGGCTTTTTACATCCAAGCCTACCATCCTCAGGCCAACTCTAGGAGGTGAGGAAGAATGAAATCCTCATTTGACTAGTGAGGAACCTAAGGCTTAGAAAGTTAAAGTACCTTGCACACAGGTTGAGGCCTGAATTGCAGTGATTCTGTCCTGCTCCATTCCACACACTGTTCTGTGTTGTTTCCCACCAACATCACCATCATTAACATCACCGCCACCATGACCTCCATTTGTGGGGCCCTATGCTCTACCAGCCACTGGTCTAGTTACTGTAACATATAGCCTCCTATATGCTTCGCATATAGGTATTTTTAGGCCCACTTTACAGGTAGGTATTTTTTAGCCCCTCTTTACAGAGAAGTTAAGTAACTTGCCTAAAGCCACACCTTCAAAAATGTCAAACCCAGGATTCTAACCGAATACTTTATGAAACTGGAACTTCTTTCCATCACACTGTGGTACGTCTTTAGCTACTGTGTGACTAGTATGAATGTGTGATACCGCTGTGTGTGTGTGTGTATTGGCCATATCCGGCATCGTTTCTCTGATTTCTTGCTGGGAAACTCTAACCCTCACCTTAGGAATGGGCACATGACCAAGTCTTACCAGGTAGAGCATTTTTTTTCCCCCTGGCCACAGTGATTGGCAGGGCTGGTTTCATGGGATTGTGACCTGTGCCATATCACAGGGCTTCACCCTCAGAAAGGCCCCACCCTTGATTTAATGCTCGGTGATCACTGTCTTAAAATTAGTGATAATTTGTTAACAAGATCCCCTGAATTTTCAGTTTTCACTGGGTCCCCAAAATTATGTGTCTGGTCCTGGTGATAGGTCCAGCACTGGACACCTAAAACAACAATCCACACCTATAAGACTCAATTTTGGGACTTTCCTGGACTTTTTGAGATAGTGGAGCTCTTCCCACTGGAGTGCTAAGCCTGGAGCTTCTAGGGGCAAATCTGTGTGCAAAGCCTGCCTGAGAAGGAAGCCAGAAGAAAGCAGGGATGAGAGAATATTAAATCACTGAAGTTCCTGGGTCTAATCATCCTCTACCTCCTTTTTTTTTTTTTTTTTTTTTTTTTTGCCTGAGTCATTTTTTGGACTGAGTGTTCACACAAACCAGAGTTCCAACCAGTACTGTTGCAGACTGGTTTCTCCAGAGCAGACACTGAGACAGGGTGATGGGTATAGGATGTTTATTAAGGACCAACATCTGTAAAGTGAAGGGGGAAGAAGCAGGACTGGGCAGAGGAAGAGGTCAAACTTCTGCCTCTTACAGTCCCAGCAAAACCTCAGCCAACCTGGCAGTGAGCTCTAGACTGAGTATTGCTTGTCTGATGTATTCTGTGTTGGGCCAAAGCAGCTAAGCCTTCTTTATACTCCAACAGGAATGCATGGCTTGGAGTGAGGCAGACCTGAAAGAGTTGACAACTGAAAGTTGTCTGCTGACCTCACTCCTTATTGCTGGATAGCAAGTCCTTCTTTGGAGAAGTCGCTGTGCTCACATCTTAGCTGAGTTCTTCTGGAATCAGAACCCGAGACAAAAGTTTATATGAGCTATTTTATTACGGAATACAATCCTAGGGAAGAAGATATTGAGGGGGAAGGATGAGGCAAGAAAGAAAAGATAACCAATAAAAGGGTGTGTAACAGAGCTGGCCTCTACTTGGTATTAAACACAACTGATGCTCCATCTTAGAGTGTGTTCCGGGATATTCTGTCCTGGGGGGGTAGAAAAAAGAGCATCTATAGATGGCCTACTGCTTTGGACAGGAAGGAGGGGTGTTTAGTGTCTCTGAAGTGGCTTCATAAGAGGTGAATTCCAGTTGCTAGAAATACTGAAAGGTAACCTTTAAACTGTCCCGCCATCTAGTTAGGATGAGGGAACACATACAAAACTAAAGGGACAATATAGGTTGAGCAGGAAATCGCTGCAAAATAATGGTGCTGGCAATATGTGGTATGGCTTCTCTGAAAACAATAGGTGTGGATACTGTAGTAGCTGGACAAGTGTTTACTGAGAGGTGGGACTAGGGCAAGACCTTAAAGTTAGAATTTTTCCAACTGGAGAGAAAAGGAGCAGAGTGAGAGAAGTCAAAATGCAAATACTCCAAAAACAAACAGACCACATCTTAGAGTAGCAAATGGGTAGAAAGGATGAAGGCCCACAATAAAGTCAGAAAGAACCAAGAATACTGAGAAAAAGAAAATGGACAAAGAGAAGAAAAAAAAGGGGCAGGGTGCTGGTGGAAATTGGTATTATCATATGTACAAGGCCAATATTATTTTAGGACTTTGGGTTAAACTCTTTTCAAAAGGTGTCTTCTTACCCATTCTCAAGTACCAGTGGTGTAGAATTGCCAAGTACACATTTTATGCTATACACTGTTTATGGAACTGTTTGTCATGTAGATTTGGAAGTGTTTAACTTCAGCCTATTTAGCAATGACCACATAGAAATGCAAAACCCCCCTTTAAACAGTTAAACTTCTAAATTTGCTGAAAATCTATTATTTGGCTTGCAAGCATTTAAGCAAAGAAAGCAAGTATTAGAAACTCTTACAGTCTTGCCAGCTGAGAGACAATGGAAAATATTCCAACCATTCCTTAATTTGTTTCTTTATGTGTGTTCATATTTCTCACATGCTCAATGTAGCAATTGTGTTGAATGCAATACATAAAATTGGGATCCTTAAAGATTCAGGATCTCACTCAGGAAATGAGGAGTTGTGGATTCCAGATCTGGCCTTGTGGTTTCTGCCAGAAATTGCAACACCTATAGGATGGAAAGTTCTGTCTTTTCCAGAAGATGAAGTGCACGGAAAAGGGAAAAGGAAAAGGAAGTCAGTTTTCACAATGATTTATTTTCCTTTCACACACTCACTGTGGGTGTTTACATATCTTTATTCAAGATGATCCTGCCAGTTTGTACAGAAATTTTGTTGCATTGACAGAGGGTTTTGAGAAACTATGACTAGGGGAGTGATTGGAGGACCTCTCAAATAGACAAATGGTTGGGTGAGCATAACGTTAAATTCAGGAATCTTAAGTTTACTCCTCAAAAACATTCAGAACTAGATTGTTGTTGTTGTTGTTGTAGAATAAACATATTGTTAGGGCATCTCTGCTATGCAGTATTCAGTTGTGGAAGACGGAGCCCCCCACAGTTCACGACACTCCATCCTCAGATACTGCCCCAGCACCTGGTCCTTATTTATTATTTGTTTAAAGTAACAAAGAAACAGGCTCTCTACTCCCAGGCTGTGGGGAAAAGCACTCCCTTCCTATTTTTATAAAGCTCCAGAGGGCAGCTTTCTCCCTGCATAAAGCTATCAAATCCCAAGTTTGAAGAGCCTCCCAGGATGTCATCAGAGGTTGTGTCCTTGTTTTGTAAGTCACCGTCCTGAGGCAGGGTCAATATTATTATTCCCAGTTTGCACATTTTGCACAGTGGATCAACTTCAATTCCCAAAAACTGAACTTTCCAAAATTTTATATGATGAAACTTAACTCCAATCATATGGGCATAAAAAATATGCATACCCACAAGAGCATTGTTAGATTTCAGGAAGAAATTTTATTTCACTTTAAAATATGGTCTATAGTAGCCTAATTGTGAAAAAATGCATTGTGTGTGGGCCTCTTTTACATATTTAAATGTGGAAGAATGTGAGCAGTCACCAGCTAATATAATTTTCATTTAGCCAAATATCAAGTACAATAAAGGAAATGTAACTTTTGCAGTGTGATTTATACATGCTTATAGACCCTTCATTTGAGCCTATCTGAAATGCAGACATTTATAGTCATATAACCAGAAGAATAAAATTTGAATGTCATAAAAGAAGAGACATGTGTTTTAAGTGGTCTTTAGAAACAAAACTGGGAAGTCTTCAGGAGGCCACAGTCACTAATGCCATTGGTTATTTCGCTAGATGTCCACTCAGACGGAGACCTGGCAAGCACAGGATTGAATTCCAGCTGCTAGGCATGGGAGATGGAGTGATGGCTTTCTGGAAGAGATTGAGATACAGCAACACAGTAATCCAGGCTGGCCATACAGCATGCCATAAAGCCAGTATGAGAAATTTCTCCTGCCCATGTGAGGAATCCTTATATATATATTTTTACTTTTGCAAGAAGAACTATTTTATGATTTGGCATAGATCATTGGTCATAGTTCTTTTCTATTTTAAATATCTCCCAGCTGTGTTCTTTGTCAGATTTACAGAAGATATAACCATTATTTCCACAAAATATTAGAAGATTGAGCGGCCATTTGCCCATAGGCACTTCTCACTTCCAATATAGCTCCCTTGGGCATGCATTATAGAATCCACTTTTAGGCTCCAAGTGATGTCTGAGGAAAGGGGAGTGTTAAAGAGTGTTCCTTGCAGTGTGATGAGCAGCTGGTGGTGTTGACTGTCCAGGAGCTCTTCTCTCTTGTCCTAAAAGAACTTGTCATTCCAGTTGGAAACCTGTGTCATGTGGTTTGAGTGGAAATGAATCTGTTCTTCCTTCAACCCCCACCACAGGATGCCATGTGAACCAAGCTGGGCCTATCAGAGTCCTCCACAGGACTTTCCATGAACACCTTAAAGGGAGATTGGTTCATTCCAACAGTGTTACTAAGCTGAGGGACATGAGCTTAGGGCTGCTGGCAGTCATTTTTATTAAGCACATGGAGAAAAGCATCCTAGAGACTGAGGCCAAGCAGAGCTGAGCTCAGAGATGGAGAATAACCAAACTCATTACCCAATTTGAATCTCTGGATTCAGTCAAGCTCAATTCCAGTAATGAACCCCTTTACAGTTATGTGAGCTAATAAACTTCCTTTTTAGCTTAGTGTAGTTTTAGTTGGATTTCTTTTATTACTTGTCACACTAAAAAAGCTCCAATACACTTGCAGTTTATAAGGAGACAATATATTGTCTATATTTATGAGACTTCCTAGTATCCAAGATTGGGAGACATGTGACTAGTTCAAACCAATAGACTGTGAACAGAAGTGATCAAAAGATGAAGCAGTCAAGAGATGATGAAAGTCTTCCATTTCTGTCTTCCACTTTTGTGGAGACCGAAAGGCCATATTTAGAAGATCATGTGTCTAGAATATGACAGAGCCTGCTTTAGCGGGATCACTCAGACCATGTAGAACAGAGCCTCCTGCCAACTTTCACTGTGTTAAGACACTATTTCAGGAATAATTTGTTACATAGGAACTTGTGATAGAAATTAAGTTCAGCCATGGGAAAATTAATAGTTATATTTTCTTTGTTCCCCTGAGTTTGTGGCTAAGATCCATGTCCATCAATTAGCATTTTGTAACAAATGCTTCTTTATAGTATAAGAAGTAGAGAGAAGAGATGGCAAAGAAGACATAAACAAACAAGAACAGGGAAACAACAACCACAAGAGGCCTCTTCAGTATCGTGCCTAGAGAGAATGGTAGAGACCTGAGCCTCAAAGAAAAGAAACATTCGGTGAGTCCAACCATGGCTCAAACACTTTATCTACTTTATTTCATTCCATCCTCACCAACAAACCATGAGATAATATTTTCATTTTATTGACAATGAAACTGAATTCCAGAGAGATTGAGCCACAGATTCCTGGCGAGAAAAGGGCAGCTTTGAACCCTATATGTGCAGCTGCACATGCTAGTCCAAATTATTCTGTTATTACTATTAATAGTAGCATAAATATTACTTACAGATGATTCTTTCCAGATGCACTCAAAATACCAGTCTCCCTCACCTACCCTTCAATATAGAGAAGCTAGATCCAGCCATGTCTGGTCTAAGTCCTTGGTTCAACCCTATCAGGGCTTTAGGAGCAAAATACATGTTTCCCAGTCCCCTGACACCCCAATTCCCCTTTCCCTGGATTATTATGTCCTTTTCCTGCCATCGTTGGAACATGACAGTTTTTTCTTCAACACCCTCCTTAGTTTAAACAATTTTGCTCTTGGGCGCACAACCTATTCAGGTCCCAGATTTCCTCATTCCCAGTTTTTCATATTCACTACGCTATTTCTCTGTGCCTTGACAAATTTCTTGAGCTGTTGGTCCCCATTTCTAATTTGTCACCCAAGGCACTCCCTTCAGACTAATCGACAAGTTCCCTAATCTAGATACATCATTTTCCTCTTGCACTTATTAAAAACTGCCTCATTATTCTTATCTCTTTGCAACATTAGCATTCTCAAAAATATTTATAAGCAGTTGTCTTTTGGGTTTCTAGTAAATAGATTTTAAATTTCAACTCACAGTAATTTGGTGAAGGAGATTATTTCTTCTCAAACTTGTAACATCTTTGGCTCAGAACGTATCTGTTATTTTAAGTCCCACACATTTATACCAAATATACATTGCTATTCAAAATGTGAAATATGGAATTAAAGAGAAACTGGTCACTGTGAGATTCCTCCAAACTAGATATCAAATATAAGAGTAAACCTGGCAGTTTGAAGGGAAGTCATTGGGTCTCCAATAATACACAATCAGGTAAAAATATCTATTGCTTCCTTGCCATAAGTTAAAAACAAAACAAAACAAAATCTTGTAGCTGAATATATAACTTTCCCACAAGAAAATCAAGGGAAGAGACTGGGATTAATTTTCTGAACTTCCATGAAAGGACGCTAGTGATTACAAGCTGTCAGGGCATTCACGCAGTCACACTTAAGTAATGCCATTGTGCTGCAGTACAATTAGGGCTTCTTATGGCCTATCACTTAGATCAGTATTTATGAAGGCTCAGGCTGCAGATTATGAGCCAAATCTGGCCTTTGTCCCACCAGTGACTAAAATAATGCATAAAAGGCCATTTAGAACATCTCTGCAAACATTGCATTGTCATGAACTTATCCTGAGACAGTGAATTCCATAAGCATTAATGGGTTTTATTCAACAAACATCCATTTTGTAGTCAGACAACTTTTGCCACTGACACCTGCCAGTTTATAGTCTAAGAAATCACAGAGCTTATAGAGTTGTCATTTAAAAAATGAATATGGCTCATTATCTTTATTTATATCTTTCTGACTGCTCCAAACTATCAATCTAGAAGATCTCTGAGGCTTTGGGTGAAAAAATTGTTTTTCAAAATCAAACACTTTACTTTGCCAGTTCATTTCTGCATTAATTTCTCATTAATTTTATTGAAATTGGAAAACAGGCAGGGGTCCCTGCCATCTGGACCTAAGCAGATATATTAACATTGGAAAGTTTTATAAAAAAATGAATGAGGGAAAGGGACCATTGTTCTAATTCCTTTGCAGCCTACCACTTTCTAGCCATTGGCCTTTGATCAAGTCATTGTACCTCTTTAGGCTTCCAGTTTTCTCAACTGTTAAATGTTGTGGTTAGAACCAGAGTTCCTCTAAGGTACCTTCTCATTTTGTAACTTTCTGGTTTTCTAGAATGATTCCCTTTTTTCAATCAGAGGGGACATCATTGATCTTGCACAGTTCTTTTTTTTTTTTTCCTGATGTCTCCAGTGGGCAAACTTCCATTCAGCTTTCAAATCCCAGCTCTAAAAATTGACTCTTATTTGGCCCTCATTAGACTTAAGATGCCTTCTCCTAAGTTTACATTTACTTTATAAAGAGGCCACTCTTTATACTATAATAAATATTATATTAGGCAGAATAAAAGTTCTCCATAGATGTGCATGTTCTAATACCCAGAACCTTTGAATACATTACCTTACATGGCAAAAGAGAATTTGCAAATCTGATTAAGTTACTGATCTTGGGACAAGGAGATTATTCTAGATTATTCAGGTGGAGCTAATGTAATCACAAGAGTTTTAATAAGAGGGAGGCAAGAGGGCAAAAGTTAGAAAAATCAGATGTGATGTTGGAAAGATGTAATTTGAAGATGGATGAAGAAGGCCATGATCCAAGGAATGTAGGCCTCCAGAAGCTGGGGAAGATAACAACAACAACAACAACAACAAAAAGAAAGAAAGACAAAAGAAAGAAAGAGAAAAAGAAAAAAAGGAAAAGGAAGGAAGAAGGAAAAGGAAGGAAGGAAGGAAGGAAGGAAGGAAGGAAGGAAGGAAGGAAGGAAGGAAGGAAGGAGGAAGGAGAAAAAGAAAGGAAAGAAAAGAAGAAAGAAAATGATTCTCCCCTGAAGACTCTAGAACTAAAACAGCTCTGTCAACACCTTAATGTTAGACTTCTGACCTGTAGAATTGTAAGAGAATAAATCTGTCTTGTTTTAATCCATTAAGTTTGCAGTAATTTTTTACAGCAGGAACTGGAAACCAATACAGAGACCATGACTTATTTTATAATCATACCATATTATAACTATTTGTTTGACTGACTTCTTGCTGGCCAATGAACTTTTTGAGAGTAAGACTATGTATTTTTACCTTTATGCAATCAATTCTTAGAATAGTCCTTGGCACAGAGTAGATACTCAAAAGATATTTGCTAATGAATGAATAAATGAATAGATGAGTAAGTCTTGTAGTACAAAGATAATGTGTGAATTTAGGGGATTAATGATATATGCAAGGCTTCACAGTAATTGGAATGCTGTACAAATGCTGTGCTTTGTTTGGGATTCAGTATTTTTGCATAGCTAATATTTTTACTGAGAGTACAACACCAAAAAGGGTTAAGTATTGTTGGCCCTATCACTTTATATGAAACCACCCTGCACAAATATAGACTCCTGGCTTTTATTTATTTATTTTATGGATAATTCTTGTGATTTCTTAGGGGGAAAAAAGCATTCAAACATTGGCAGAGTGTATTATATTATACAGTTTTACTTGGAACTCTTTCAATGATTCAATTTAATGCTAAGTAGTCCAGATTTTGAGTAGTAAAAATATTATGTGCACTTCATCTGTTTGTTTAAAATGGGCACTCTAAACAAAGTCTACACTTTGGTAAAAGTTACCAGTGCCAGTGGGTGTGACTGTGTATTTACTCAACAAAGAATAGAAAGAGGATAGGATACAGGAGGAGGAGGCGGAAAAGACCACCCACTCCCACTCACCCCTATCCCTCCCACGGTAAAGGTGCAGCCTAACTCTCACTGGTTTCTCACTGGTTCCTCACTGGTTCCAGTTAGGCCATGGCAGGAACCAGACCACATTTCTGAGCATTAGGTCTTGGAAGAAAGGGTAAACGTGACTGCCATTTAAACTGCGGATGGTCAGGGCTGCCTCAGTCTTTGCGTGAGCAGCTGCTTGTTGTCCTCTTATTCTTTTAGAAAACTGTGTTCTGTTGTTTGGCAAGTTCCTTGGTCCAAAATGTATTCCTATTTGAAAAGGAGAAGAGTTGGTTTAATGTCATTTTATAGGAAGAATTTGTCTATTTTAAAGTAAGTTTTGTTGAGAGGGAAAAGTCTACAAACATCCTTTACGAGTATGCACTTTAATTAAAACGTTTACAAAGAAATTATTTTAGAGTTGAATTCTGCTTTTCATCAGGAAATCCATATTTAAAATTTCATTCATATTTGCAGCTAGAAAATCTTAGGAACCATCATTCCATAAGTATTTTTTGAATGCCTAGTCCTCAATGGTGAGAGAAAAGAAAAAAAAAATTCAGTATGTTTCCACAATTGAACTTTTGACCTCACTGAGGAGAGATTATCCATGCCAATGAAAAATTGGTGTACAAGACACATGATTAGTTATTTTTGTTGAAAAAATATACCAAAAATATGAAATAATTTGGTGAACCAAAACATATGTATTCTTTTACCACCCTGGCACAACCATTTTTATTTGCCTGTTTGTTTCTTGTCATATGTGGTCATGAACAGGAAAGCAATATTCAAAAACAGTATGTTTCAACTCAATTATAATCCCATAGTTTGCTTTTTACTCTTCACATAGCATGAGAAAGTGGTACTTGACATGTTCGGAAGTTTATGAACACACCTTATCATTTTAACAGTGTAGTAGTTAAGAAACTAATTCCCATATCTTTCTATGCTTGTCAGCTTGTCATTCATGTCTCAGCTCAAATGTTGCCTCTTCAGAGAGACCTTTCTTAACAACCTAATCTAATGTAGCACTCTAAACTGTCACAGTCACATTATACCATTTAATTTTCTTCTCAGTCCTTATTTTAATATGAAAAATTTTTTCCCACTCATTTGTTTGCTTGTATGTTCTATTCTAGCCCACATTAGAAAATAAACTATATAACAGTAGAAAGCGTATCTGTATTCACCACTATGTGCAAGTACCTAGAACAGGTCCTAACATATAGTGGAACCTCTTTTTATACTTGGGACTGAATTAATGAAATACAAACTTGTCAGTCTTTTGTCTAGTTCATAATGACTGACTCAAGAAAAAAACACAAAATAAAATTGGCAATTACTAAAACTTGTACATAGTAAAATGTATTGTGAGAAATTGATTACAGAATCAATCCTAGTGGTAACAATAAAAATTCAAAAATTAATCTGGGAAAAATACACTGGGTTAAATAATTGATACAAATAAACAATGGCTAAAACTGCATATAGAAAAATTTGCCTTTGAATAAAGTGACAGAAGAAATAAATCTTCTAAACGAAATTTATATCTGTAAAATTTGACCTTGGAAAATAATACTTGGTGGAAATAAGGGTCATAAAAGAAAACTTATAATAGAAGAAGATATAATAGATAACATTTGGTCTGTATGGAGGGAAAATATCTGATGGAAAAATCAAATCATCATAAAATTTACAAAAAAATTGATTTTGAGAAAAGTAACTTTAGTCAAATAAAAATACTACTGGGCAATAACATCAAGACTGAAAAGAAGGCTCTTGAATGTGTCTAGAGGCCAACTTTGAAATGGCAGCCATGGTATTGGAAGATATCATAGGAGGAGGTGGTCAGCGTTACAAGCAAATATGAGGAATGGGAAGGAGAGGCCTCTTGGTCAGAGCTTTTTAGTTTCCAGTGACAGGAATTGAACTTGAGCAAGCATAGGAAATAGGTTGAATTTATTATCTCATCTGTTCAAACTTCAGGTGGGGCCATAAGTGTGGGAACCCCAGGGATGACTGTAACCAGGGACTGGAATACTGCCAGGACTATTTCCTTATTCCATCTCTGCTTCTCTTTGAGTTTTGGCTTCATTTTCTCCCACTGTATACTAGCTTCTTATATTTGGCAGAAGAAATCGTTACTGATAGCTTTTACACTCCAGCTTTGCCACCAAATTTTTCTTAATTCCAATGTTAAAAATCCCAGGGCAGGATGGCTAATCTTGTCAAACATACAAAGGCACAAGAGGAGAAGACATTCTCCAAAAGAAAGGGGATTACTGATCCCCAAAACATGAGACAGGTGTGGGACAGACAAAACAATACGCCCACCGCATGCAGTTAGGAAATGTAAATGCTTTTAAGATGAAAAAGAATGAAAAGAAAAACATCACTATAGGAAGACAAGAAAAAGTGAAGTTGAGGAGATAAAAATGAAGAAAAGAAATGGAGGAAAATGAAAACACTAAAGCTGATGCTTACGAAGTGAGAAATTAACCAGAATGGGGTCTTGCACTCACAAGTGGCTTGGAGGGGTCCTCTTTTTCTACTTGGCGTCAGTTCTTTCTTGATTTTTCCAAACTTCTATTTTTCTAGTTTGGCAATCCCATTGACTAGCTCTCCTCATTCACTCCCTAGTCCAGAGTTTATCTTCTCCCCTTCTGATCCGGCCTCTAATTCAGACTTCTTCTATAATGGCTCCCCTGGAGTCTGCACAGTTAGGAAATGCCCACAGCCTTGGATCTGCCTTTTTCTCAGCTCAGGACTGAGAAGGCTGGGCAACAGACAGCCAGTCTCTCAGGACCAAACAAGGGATGGGGTCAGAAACACAGATGGAGAATTCAGCTTTGGCAAAGAAGGGATAATGGGCATTTTTCTATTGGACAAACTAGAAGGAAGAAATAGATGGGTACATTTCTGCAAAGAAAGATTTGGGCAGGGAAAGAGACAGGTTACAATAAAGGATAGAGTGAATGAGGGACTTTGGGGGAGGGGATGGTCTCCATCTCTTCAGAAAAGTAGAAGTCAAGGCCATCCATTGCTAGGAAGGATGGAAAGTGTAGGCTATTAGTAGGTGTATTAGTTTCCTAGAGCTGCCACAACAAATTACATACTACAAACCAGGTAGCCTGAAATGACATAAATTTATTCTCTCACAGTTTTTGAGGCTGAAATCAAAATGTTGTTAGGGCTGTGTTTCCTCTGAAGCCTCTGGTGGAGAATCCATCTTTGCTCTTCCAGCTTTTGGTGGCTGTTGGCCTCCATTACTTGTTGCTGCATTATTCCAATCTCTGCCTCTGTCTTCACATGGCTCTTCTCTGTGTGCATTAAATCTCCCTCTGCCTCACTTGTCACTGGATTAGAGCCCACCTGGATAATCCAGGATGATCTCATCTCAAGACCCTTAATTTAATTACACTTTCCCTCCAAATGAGGTAATATTCATAGACTCGGGGATTAGAGGTGTGCAAATGTTTTTGAGGACCACCATTCAACCCACTGTGAGGGCAGAGGAAAATGTCTGGATTAACTGATCTAGAAAGACAACCTTGGAGCATGGAATAGAAAAATAAGTATGATTGCTGGGAAAAGATGATGGCCAAGTTGGAGTCGGACACATGAATTTGTCATAGGCCAAGACTGCATGGTTTTTAAGCAGCTTTTGGCAGCCCGGAAGCAGGAGCAGAGTGAGCAGACAGTAGAGGTAACTCGGAATAGGGCGTTTATAGGTGGGCTTAGCAGAGTTAAGGGGATGAAAGGTCTATCCTTTCCCACTTCCAGCTGCAGAATTTGAGATGTCTATTTATTTGAGTGAAATAATGCACATTCAACCATCTTGTAAACCGTAAATCATTTAACAAAATAAAGAGGCATAAATTCTATTTGTTCCCCTCATTCCTCTCTATATCTTATTCTTATATCCCAGGTATATCCTCACTATCCCACTCTACCTTCCTTCCTATTCTTCCTCAAATCCCCCATAAATAAAACTTTAAATAAAACCTCTATTACAGTAAACCCAAACTTTTTTTTTTTTTCATGAGCGATGCCTGCAATGACCATATGACTGAGTGCACTAGTTGCTGATAAATACTCCCAGCCTCTCCTGGCTCTCCAATACACTGGTGGCAGAGTATCTGTCTATATCACAAGGTTACAAAAAAAAGTATTAGAGAATTTTCATTTATTGGTAGGACCAGAAATAGCTTAAAAACCAAGCCTCTGGGTCATATTTCCAGGGCAACGCTCAATAGTTGCACCTCATCCTGGAAGGCTTGCTGGGGAAGTGAAAAAGCACAGGTTACTTCACAAGCTGCAAGATCTGTGATTTTTAAAGTTCATTTTTCCTCTTTATCTTTTTCTGTCTTTTTTTTTTTTTTTTTAAGCAGCAGAGCTCTCTCCTCAAACAAAAATTTATATCAAACAGATAAAAGTGGAGCTGCCAGGGGCTGAGGTTGGGGAGGGAACTCAGAACTGCCTCAGCCTGCTTCCCCAACCCCTGGTGTCTTTCCTCACAGGCCCCTCCTCTGACATCCCCCAAGCACTTCTAAGGATCAATTTCTGAGCAGCTGCACTGGGTAAGTGTGGAGTAGGCTCAAGAGTACAGAAAACAGTAGCTGCCTTCTTGTCCAGAGAACTTCAATGTCTTGTCCATGGAACGTCTGACTCAGGCTGAGCCTCCGTAAATTAACTTTATTACTTAAATAATGAAATTGCCAAATATTTACATTGTGAGAAACTTGTGATAACATCTAGGCCAATTCCTTCCTTTTTGGTCAGTTCCAGGAATATTCGGCAATAACTAACACAAGTTCAACTGTTCTTCCTGCAGGAAGGTGTAACTTCTTTCTTCTCTCTGTGAACCTTTACAAGAACACCATTAAAAAATATCTGAAATAGAATTTTTCCAGGATAAATGGTTCTATTTTCATTAGTATCGACACCTTAATATTTTTGAGAATGTTTACAGACCACATTAAGGTCTCTGAAGAAAGAATAAGTGTCAGGCCAGACTCCATTCTGTACTAATGACCTCATCTCCAGCAGGCTGCTTTCTGAAGAGCACCCTTGTCTCCTTCCCCTCTCCCTTTTTCAAATTTTTTTCCTTTACAAACTTTACTTTTTAACCTGAGGATCTGTTTATTCATTTATTTATTTATTTTTACTTTAAACCTATGTATTTCTTAGCCATCTAACATGCCCAAGATAGCACGACCCTCACAAGATCTGTTTTTACTGCTCAGCAATTGGTGATTCTCCCTGCTTGAATAAACTTGCACACATTAAAAATTTTAATAGAGGAGTGAGGATTGCAAGTAGGTGTTAATAGGGCAGGCCTTCAAAATGAGCCAAGTACAAAGGTATTTGGCAGAGGAAAAATAGTTCACTAACTTGAAAATTGGAGTTAAATAGCCAATGGAGTTAGATTCCAACACCATTATTTGAGAAAGGCATTCGGTAAATTACCTTAATACAAAATATTCATCTAAACCTCCTATGTGAAAGAAGTTGTTCCAGGCTCAATTAAGGGGGGGGGGGAGATGGGGGTGAGAATACAATGATAAGTAAGACAATTTCTTTTTTCGAGGAAATGATCATGTAACTGGAAGGATTAGTCAATGAACTGTAATGCAACACAAGGAAGTTATTTAAGATAGTTTGAATCATGAGAAATGGTTCATCTATACGTGAAGAAGTGAGTGGAAAGAGGAGAATATACTCAAGAGTTGTTAAAGAGGCAACCTATATACACATAAATACATATATGCACATGTATATATGTCTATATATGTGTGTGTATATATGTATGTAACTGGCTACAGGGAGTGAGAGAGAAAAAAAATCAAAATAATGTTATGGTTTAAAGCCTGTGTTAATGAAAAGTAGAGTGTCGTCAGGAAAGGGGGGCAAGGATAGCTATGAAATAATAAGTTAAAAAGATCCAGGGCCCTTCCTCTGGATGTGGTGCCTAGAGGTACTGTTGGATGTAAGAAGAAATTCCGGGCCCAGGCAGAACAAATTAATCTGCTTCAAAGCATAGTTGGTCTTCTGAGGCCCACAGTAGCAATGAGAAAACTGGGGCACCATGAATTAGATGAGGTCACACCACTGCTTATGGTCAGCAGCTGGACAAAAATTCTTATTTCCTGAGCCTTAGCCTGGTAAGTACTTTTGCCGATACTCCATCATTGAATAAGAATGTGATATTAGAAGGTAGAGCAAGAAGAATGGAGGAAAAGAAATATTTTAACTTCCAATCCACCATGTCTTCTTAATTTTATAAAATGTTACCATTTCCACCCAATTATTTAAGCTGGAAACATTTTCCTTTTCTTCACCCATC
The DNA here is from genome assembly GCA_003508835.1 of Eonycteris spelaea. Classification (NCBI taxonomy): domain Eukaryota; kingdom Metazoa; phylum Chordata; class Mammalia; order Chiroptera; family Pteropodidae; genus Eonycteris; species Eonycteris spelaea. The sequence continues at coordinate 9,019,943 of PUFA01000050.1, read as the reverse complement.
CACCAACAATATGCAATAAATCACTAAGTTCTGTCAACTTACCTCCAAAATATATCTGGAAAACATTTCCTCTTCCCTGTCTTCACTCTCACCCCTTAGTCCAAGCCACCATTATCTACCACTTAGACTACTGCAAAAGCTCCCCAGTTGATCTACCTGATTCAATGCTAGCCTACTCAACAGACTAGCCAGAGTAATACGTTTAAACAAAAATCATATTCTTCACTGGCCTCTAGTTTCATTTAGAGTAAAATCTAAACGCCATACTAGGCTCTGCATGACCTTGTTGATTCTGCCAAGATCACTCACTCTCCCCTTCATTGACAACTCCAGGCACAGCAGTCTTCTGACAATTCCTAGGATATGCCAAGCTCATCCTGCCTCATGACCATCATGCAGTTTCTTCCATCTGCCTGGATTGTGCTTCCCCAGCTCCTTGCCTGTCTGGCTCCCACTCAATTTTCAAATCTTGCCCTGATGGAAGGCCACTTCATGATAACCCAATTTAAGCAGCCACCTACTTACCCCTACTTTTCTTTACTACATCATTCTGTTTATGTCTTTCTTAGCGATCATCACAATCTATATACATTTAAATGCATGTAGTTTTTTTTTCCCCTCTTTAATTCCCCTCCTCACCCCACTTCCACCTCTGACCTATGGATGTTGCTATTTCCCCTTAAGATCTAGATCTCTGAAGGCGGGGCATTGTCTCCCACGTACTTGTGGCATGAACCAGGGAACTGGTGCCCCTGGCACACCGGGGCCTGGTCCATGGCTCCACCTGGGGCACAAACCCAGGACCTTCTGCATGTAAAGCAGATGTGCTAACCACTACACTAGGGAGCTACCAGAATGCATGTAGTTTTTTATGGTCTTTCTTCCTCATTGGACTATAAACACCAAGAAAGCAAACATCTTACTTGTATTATTCATCATAGTGCCCTCAGGGCCAAGCCCAGTGCCTGGCATGCATCTCATCCTGTCAGCTCTACCTCTATATTATGTCTTAAATGCATACTCTCTCTTCCTATCTCTACTCCCACCATCCTAGTCCAAGCTACCATTATTATTATTTTTTGGACTAATGCCATAAACTCCTATTGACCTTCCCACGCTAACTCTAGCTCAGCACTTAATAAATATTGGTGATGGAAGAAATAAGCATGATTGTTGTGGGAATAATAAAATCTAAAAGAGATAAAAATTTGGACCCTGTAGGAAAATCACTTAGTTTTTTCCAAGCCCTGAAAGAACATCAAACAATTCTCACTAGCTTTTGCTACTTGAATGACAGAACATGAGGCATTTTATTCAGGCTCAGGCACTGCTCAGTTGAAGAGCAGCATGGAGAACAGAGAGCATTCGATTTTTCTATCTGTGAGCTACTCTTCTAGTCGTACACATGGAGCTTCTAGGCTCTACAGTAGGGGACATAAGAAAAAAACCAAATGCCCAGTATCTCAACCACAAATACCTACAAGAGTAATAACAACTTAAAAAGACCTCCAAAGCCCCAACTCTGACCCTGACCACATCAGAAAAATCCAACTTGGGGACTTTTCTCTAATACCTATACCTAAGAGATTGGTGGAGTTGGGGGGCTGTGGAGCCCAGGCAGAAAATAGGAGCACTATTAACTAAAAGGACAGCTCACAAGCTTTTCTTACACCTTTGAACTAGTAATAAGAGGATTGTTGTTCCTGATACCATTTCTCCATTGTCTGACCCAGAAAGAGCTTTTTTTGCTAAGACGTGAGGGAGTGGAAGAAAGGATGTATGCAATCCCTTATGCCAGGATGTCATTTTAATCATGCCAGCCCTATTCTACAGTCTTAACTTGAATACCACCAATTTCAAGACTCCTCAGGCACTATCCATAATATACACTCACACAGAAAGTGCAAATGTGTATACATATGGACTGTAGCAGCTGGTTGTGTTAGAGGCTGGAGGTGCTGGAAACTAGTGCAGCTAGGGCAAGAAGCACCTGCTACTTGCCTCATTTGAAGTGACTTGGAGGGAGAAATCATCCTGAGGTGACAGAAACAATTATGCAAGTTCGTCTAGAACTGACAAAAAATGCATTTGACAGGCATAAAGCAATTAAGACTGCCCTCCCCCATGTTGGCACTGGGCAGTTGCCCTAGGTTAAAAATTCAACAGATATCATAGCAAATGGTAGCATCGTCTTGATAACACTTTCCCTTCTCTATTCCTCACCACCTCCCAAGTTAATTCAACACGGTTTTGTGATGCAGCCTCTGGACGTCCTGAGGGAGTATTCTAGATATAACCAGTTAGTTTCATTTGGGTTCTCTCCCCATCCCCCACGTAGATTTGTAGGCTGACGTTGACCTGAAATCCATTCTCGTAGTGAAACCTCAGAGCTTAATCCACTAAGTCGGTCTGGCTTTGAGCCCCAGAGAAAATGGGATTTCTATAAAATGTTCACTTTAAAGAGAGATTTGCTCCCTTCACAGCTCCTTTTCTGCGTCACACACCATTAACTCACAAAACGCTGGCTATCATCTGAGGCAGAGGCTCAGGCTGGTTATGAGTAAAAGGGCAAACTCCTGCATCTGCTATGTCTCTTAATGAGATTCACTCGTGCTGGGTGGGAGTTCTCTGCCTCAGAATCTGTATCACAAAACATACCAGTTCCCTCGCTTTCTTGCCTCTCCTGAGTATCACAATTTGACACAGAGACAAAAACATGGACATGCTATTGTGCTTCTGCCTCCCCACTCTTTCTCCATGTTACGGAAGCTTCAGGAAGACTCCTCTCACTTCTCGGCACAAATGAACATACGAGCTCAACCAAGTAGCTCACGCATGCGTCATTGGGAGTCTATACCATGCACCTGAATCCCCAAAAGCATTTCAGAAACACCACTGACTTGACAGTGCCAGACCCCTATTTGCCACTCGGAGAGTATGGTGGTTATTTTCGGTTCATTTCCTGCTTCCCCCCACCCCCCTCCGCATTCAGACTCCACTTTTCTCTGTCCGCCTCGTGCCCCAGAAGACTGGCCCCTGGTGGATGTCATCACCCAGGCTTTTAGCCAATTGGCTTCTGCTTCCGGAAAGCCCTGGCAGGAGGTCAGAGGTGGGGGAAAAGCCAGGTCAAAGCATTTCTTCCTTCACTCCCTCTCAGCTATATTGTTCAGTCTCTTGGGGTAGCTGTGTCTCTCCAGAACAAAAAATACACACCAGGTAATCCTTCCTCCTAGGCTCCAGATCTTACTTAGTTTTTAAATCACTCTTTCTTCTCCTTGACACTTCAGGCCTAGGTGTGCCTCAATCCTAGTCGGTGTGTGCCTCACCATTCTTTAATTGTCCTTCAGTTCTTCCCACAATTATGCAAATAATGTGTCCATTAAGAGTTCTTCATTTGAACTTCATTTGAACAACTCACCACAATCTAATTGATCAATAGCCACTCACTTCACTGAACCTCCATCTGAATGCCAACCAACCAGTGACAGTTCCATATTTTTGAGCGTCAATCAATTTGTCTTGGGATCAGTCCATTAACAGTTCTGAAACCTAGCCAATCAACAAGTCTTACTCTCTAAAACAAACTTTTAAGCGTGATGTCAACCAACTACTACCTTTCACCAACATAATCCCAAAATGAGTCCTGACCATAAACCCCATTAAGATCAGCAGACTGCTTTACAGAGAGTATGTTGGTTAGCTATAGTCTCTCTAAATAAAGCAGTCTGCTGATGTTACCTAAGTAATGAATTCAGCTGCTGATACCTTTCCTCTACAATATCAAATAACACCTTTTAGTAACTTAAAAGAGTAGAAGTGAACTTCTTTAGCTTGATAAAAGAAAGTATCCTACTTAATGGTGAAACAGTAGTGGCATGTCTATTAAAGACAGAATGAGTTCGCCTGCCCTCGCTGTTGCTGTTTCAGTGTGAAAGGCAAAACCAGGGCAATAAAATAAGACAAAGAAATAAGGAATAAATATTGGAATTGTCATGATTTTCCAGGAAATGAGTTTTAACCAAGCATATCTAAAAAGAGTCAACTTACGAACTGTTAGAATGACAAAGTTCAGTAAAGTGGTTGGATACAAACTCAATGCAATACTAATGTCATTAATGGTGACCATTAACTTATACTGAGAGCTTGCAATGGGCTGGGCACTATGCTATGGACTTTGCAGGTTTCATTTAATCCAATACTCACAATAAGCCTCCTAAGTAAGTACTGTTATCCTCCCTATTGAAGAGGTGACATACAGCAAAATTGAGCAAATTGCTCAGAATACCTGGTTTGTATGTGATAAATCCAAGATTTGAACCCAAGTAAACCAATAGCAGAACTCATGCTCTTAAATTAACTACTGCTCCAATGATCTCCAAGTTTTTAATTCATGGATCTCATGAGTACAAAAGATGGAGCAAGCACCCCCAATATATGTATATTTCTTATTTTTAAATTACATGCACATTATAAAACAAATAAAAGATGGAAAATTTAAAGAAAAAGATAAAGATGAACTAAGCAATGTTTATAAATAAATTTTATTTTACTAGTGGCCAAAAATATCTGAATTAGCCCTCTCTGAATTAGTACAAATAATGTGACTGAATATATGTCTTTTTATTTTTTTAAATGCATAGCCTTGACACTTAGTGTCAGACCACCTGTTCACTCTACCAACAAGTTCAGTTTCTTTTGACACGGCGGATAACATCTGTGAAAATAATTGGATGGGGTAGCTGATAAGAGTAAACTTTTGATATATACATTATATAGATGTTTTAGAAATAAGAATATATTCATTTATTACTGGTATAATTAAAGACAAAAAAAATTAAACCGAACCCTCAGTCAACTCCTGTTGCTCTTTGGATAAAGACAAACATTGCATGATGTGGACCCTGACTGACTTTGTAGTCTCAACCAACATTTTAACCCCTCTTCCTCTGCTTTTTACGCACAGTGGCTTCCTGATCCTTCAACAAGCGATTCCTCCACTCCTTCCTAGTTTCAAGGACTTCACATACGCTTCCCCCGGAAGCTCTTTCTCCCCAAAACCCACGCTTCACACCAATTCTTCCTTATCTCCCAGATACATCGCTCTCTGGGAAGGCCCATCGGTGGAGGTTAGACCCCTGTTACGACTCTCTTCTCTCATCACAGATTACAGATCGACATCCACGGGTAGGATTTTTTGATAAATATGTGTCTTTGTCATAAGATACTAAGTTCCACTAGGGAAGAACCAACTGTTTTATTCATCATTATGTCTTCAGACTCTAGTGCAGTATGTGATCATATGATAGATTTTCAGTAAATACTCAATGAATTCATGGTTGAACGAATTAATTCGCATTTTGTGACCTCAGCCCAGATATGGGAGGGTTAACAAAATATTCCTAAATTAGCACCCCTCTCATGATAATTGAGGAGGCATTTTCAGGCTCTCATTTGTCCCTGGGTCTTAGTGGGCTACTGACCCACCTCCAATGTTGGCTTTCTCCTACTTCCCATGCCATAGATTGAGGTGGCAAAACAATAACCATCTTTGGCAGCTTGTGTTTTAGATTTGAAAAAGAAGCATTGGTGAAGGATTCACAAATGTAGAAGTGCTCAGAAGAAATATATTAGGTGCTATCAATAGGTGTTGTCTAATTTGTTTTTCCCTAAAAGCAGAGCCCAAGAAAGGACTTGGGTGAAGATCGTTTATTTGGGAGATAATTACAGATGTGGGAACAAGTAAGCAGGGAGAGTGATACAGGGAAGAAGGAAAAGCTAATATAAAGATGCATTATCAAGGTTTGCCACAATAGGCAATGCAGAGGGTCCATTCATCTGGGACTTCTGGGAAGCATAAATAATGTCTCCTAGAAATATCTATCAAAGGATGGAGACTAGAGCATTTATCTGCAGGCTCCTATCCCCTTGATTAAGAGACCCCCATGGGCACTGACTCCTGTGCAATGCTAGGCTGCACAACTTCTCAGACTTCAACCTGAGTACCACCCACAGACGTTCAGCATGATGGTAATGGAAGTAGCAGTGAACAAGTGGCTCTGATTTGTAATTGCAACTTAACCACCAGGAAGAAAACTTCTAGGGCAGCACATTTCATACAATAATCAGAAATTCGGAATAGGAAATGAAGACACTAGATGAAGACACTCTTTGTGTGTGATGATGATCATGGCTTTGCTCAAAATGACAATTTAGGTTGGCAATGCTGATAACTACAGAGCAGGCTGCCTTATATTTCTTACCAAGATGCATTGATTTTAGTTGTCCCATGAACCTTTTGACTTCTTTTTTCTCCCATATCAAGGAGAGTGACAATTCACAAGCGTCTCAGTGAATAAGGTCAAGATGAACAAAGAGAGACTGTTTCCTGCCAAACTTCATATCCTTCATGTGCAATCGCATGCTGTTGGATGACAGCTACTGCCAAAATGAGTGCAAGCACACAGCCGAGCTTTAAGAATTACACAACTTGTAATGTGGTTGAACATCCTATAGCTCACATCTGTAGCTCTGTTCTTTACTGCCTCCCTTAACCTCCCCCATACCCCACTGCTCCCTTCACTGACTGATTGCAACCGCAGTTGAACTATCAAACTCTCAGATTTAAAGATCTGATGATGACACTTCCAACTTTTTCCTTTTCAATCTGTGACTGAGCTGGACATCACCAGTCAGTGTGATTACTACCCTCACGCTTCAACTCACATCTCTACCTTCCCTCAAAACCTCTTAAGCCCCGATGGAGCCATGAATCCCTTAGAAGACAGCGTTGTAACCTCTTTGTGCTTGCAAACACTTTCAGAGATCTCTCTCTCTCTCTCCTTCTCTTGTGTTACTCATTTGACAAGTATTAAAAATCACAAACCTATCCCTTCCCCTCAGGTGATTAATGCACTTTGGATTTTCTGCAAGCACAAAGTACTCTTCCTTCAGGGCACAGCATTTGATAAAGAAATAAATCCTTGACGTTATTAATTCCCTGGGCCAAGATTTTGTTTAATAACTGTTCTGTCAGTGATAGATCCGAAGACGTAGGGTGTCTGTGTGACTGCACATGTGAGAGAAAGGATGCGGAGGAAGTGGGGAGGGAAGAGAGAGAGAGATGATGGGAGAAGAGTGGGGGGTAAAGAGGAGGATAATTTGATTGTGGCCTAGAGATTAGGCTGGCTGACATTACAAAGCACCTCTTTATCCAGAACTGGAGCCCCAGTGTGACAAATCACACTTTCTCCCCCTCCCCACCTCACTATCTGATCAGGCCCAAGCCAGCCAATCACAGCACATGATTTGGGAAATATTTCCTCCTTGACATTCAGGAGAACAATTCCTGGCTGTGGGGAGGGGCGGGGGATGGGACACATTATAAAATAAATGGAAAAGCATCAATCTTTTGTGTATTCTACTGGTTGGAGGCAAGTGATGTTTTTATTTAAATTGGACAGAGGGCAGGGAGGTTTGATTTTTTTACTAAGATACCAAAACAGAGCAGGGGAGTATTTGTATATAAGTTCTGGCCTTTCCCCTCTAGATGACAGGTTTATACAGCAAGGTGGGCCAGTAGAAAGTTATCAGTGAGGCAGACATCACATGGTGACTGCTAAATTACTTGTCTAATTTAGTATGATTTGGATAAAAACTACAAAAGTAGTTTCATTACTGACACACATACACACACACACAAACACACACACACAAACACACACACACATCCCTTCTGTAGATAAAAGAATGGTCAAATTGCAAAAGAGTAAATCTTTCCTTTTTGAAATGAGCCTCATTCAGGGTTTTAATGATTGGATGGCTAGCTTTCATATAAGAGGAAGCAGGCCTGGTTTCTAACCCTCACGTGAGATGGAATCTACCAAGACAAGACCTGTTCAATGAGGCCTTGAAACATTTATCAGCCCATCCTTCCCTTTTCCCTCCTCTCTTCTCATGGCATAACCTTCTACCCTCTTGCTGTCCCCAAAGATAAAGAAATAGATGTGTTTGTATGACTCATAGGTCCATGAACTCAATCCAGAGGTAAATAACTCACTGAATGAATGAGATATGTCATTTCCAGGCTATAAAAATAATTCACTGCCTCACCTTTTCCTAATGGGGCCTCGTGACCCGGTGCATTCACGTCTGCCTGCTGCAGCCGCAGCCCCACCGCCTCTGCGAAGCCCCTTCACCCAACTTCTGCCTGCGCTGAAGACATGCGGCTTAAACGGCTCTAAATGACATGTGCCTCCTCTTGGATTCTTGGAGAAAATAATTTAAATTTATACACACACACACACATAAATACATATAACTATAGATGTATAAATGTGTGAAGATATATTATATATATATATGTTTCCTATTTGTGATACCCCAAAATACTTACAGGGACATTTTTTTCTCATGAATCAATAATAAAGTACAATTATGCTGCAGGTTTTTTTTTTTTTCTTAGTTAAAGGACAGAAACTTCCATAATAGCGTATGTGGATTATGCAGTAATCTGAACTAGTTCTGGGAAAAGCAGTGCGGAAAACTAAACTGATTATCAGTTACTTTTTCCTCTGTCTTTCTCATCTTTCATTCTGCTACCACTTTACCCCCAATCCAGGGTCACCACTGAGTACACACACACACACACACACACACACACACACACACACAACCTCACTCTGGCAAACTCCCAATTTAGCACCCTGCAAGTCCAAATCACCCATTCCCCCTTTATGGCTTTTATAAAAGGATCCCTTTAACTACATCGCTGAGGTCTGTCTGTTTTCCTAGGACAAAACAACCAGCCAGCCTTTACTTGATTCCTTTCACCCACCAAAAGTCAACTCGTCATCTATTTGGTTATACTTGCGTTCCGACCCACAGACCAGAGAAGATCCCATCTCCAACCACCGGAAATCCACCCAACTCCTCCAAGGTTAGAAGGTTATGTTCTCATTTGGGTAAGTTCTCCCCTCAGTACCTACTCTCAATATTTCTGCATTCCCAATTTTTCAGACAAAAATTTTTAAAGTATTTTTTCATCGGGTTATTTTTTTTCTGCCAGGTTCTAAGCTCCACTAAAGGCAAGACTGGCATCTGCAATTACTCTGAACACACCACACACACACACACACACACACACACACACACCATCCAAAAATGTTTCATTGCACAGAGCCAGTGTTTTGTAAATTTTTGCTATTAAATCTTAGCAATTTCAAGTCCTCTGAGAGAACCCTGGAAGAAGATATTTGGAGGCAGACAAGGGATTGAAATCAGACCAAAAAAGAAAAAAGAAAAAGAGGGCATTAGCATTTGGCAAGTCCCCTAACTATTCTGATGCTCAGTATTTTTGCATGTTAAATGGTGATAATAAGGATTTGCATTGGGCGAGTGTGGGAAATAATAGGATGGAGTGTATAAAAAAGTAGGCAGCATGGCTGGCACATGGTCAGCTCTCAATAAGCTGTGGTTAGTAGAAGTCACATCATGTTGGCTTCTTTGTCCTTACGGGTCTCCCTTGCTCCTGACTCAGAACTCACATCAATGATTATTAGGGTGTGGTCTTGGGGCTCATTTCGTGTTCCCATTTTCAGCGTGGCTATCTGATCATGTTCTCCCGTCTCCCGACTCTTCCTTTCCTCCATTCCTAATTTTCCATTTGAAAAGCAGTCACACCCTCACAGTCCCTTCTTCCCAAGACAGACTAACACAAATTAAATATTTGAATACCCTTCACTCATGACATCACTCCAAAGGGTATCAAACTAGCTATCTGGGGCTGCCACACAGGCACCTGTGCCTTGTAACCATCTCCCTAGCAACAGAGCTCCCCATGGCCAGTGGACATTCCTTTTGAAGCTCTAACAGAGCTTTTGTTTCCAAAGCATGTCTGCTTCTTCTACTTTAATTAATCAGCATCACTTTTTTTAGTGTGTGTTTAAGTAAAATAATAGATTACTGCTCAACTACAGTTGAATGGCAGAGGGTTTTGATGAATCTCAAGAAGAAGAAGCAAAAAAAAAAAAAAAACAACTCTGTAATGGATTTTGTTGAGAAGAAAAAACTTAAAACCTCTCTTTGCTGCCTGGATTCTTATAAACAACTATATTTCGAAAAAAATCGTTTAAACATGAACAACCTCTCCTATCTCACCAAGACTTTGGGATAGTTTACTCCTTTCAGCTTTTTATCATTTATTTGTTTATTTATCTATTACCTATTTATTTATTTATTTATTTATTTATTTAGGTTGAGAATACTTGAAATCCTACGGATATATCCATGCTTGACTCACAAGAGTAACACTTATCATGGTGTCTGATGTCATGTCTCAGCAATCCTTAGAACTCTGTGTTTTGAGATTCTGACAACTATTTTGGGCTGCATCTTTTGTTTTTTTGGCAGGAAAGGTTAACATGTGTCTTTGAAGATACACTTCTCAGGGAAAGTTTTTTTTTTTCCCTCTCTCTCTCTCTCTCTTTTGGAATCCTTTCCTCAGCCGTAGAAAGTTCTTTCGATTCTGTGATACCAGGAATTGGTCTGTGTCTCCTCTTTACCCTTTTGGGTTGGGACCGGAATTCTTAATTCGTTCTACTAAGGTTTTCATCCCCATTTGACAAGATATTTAAAGTGGTGGTACTCTACCAAAATGGGTCACCCATTAGATTCTGGCTGACTTTCTCCCCTAAATTCTTAACTACTTTTCAAAAGGACAACTGAGAAAGTGGAACCAGTTTTGTCATGTATTCAGGTCTGAATACTTAAATGATAATTCTTGCCATTTAAGTCAAAATGGGTTATTCACTGCCTGGCAAGGAAGAATACAAAAGATGCCACGTGCTTCAGTTCATATGTTATTATCGTGTGCTTAAAATACATTTGCTTTTGTCTTGAACAAACTCATTTTAAAGATGATTCATGGAAAGGATTGACACTGAATTTTTTTCCCCTGTGCTTTATGAAGGTTACTAAATTGGGGCAGCTTTATAAACAAGCAGGTCTTTCATGGAGTCCTAAGAGTCACCACAAGGTGGCACACAAGCACAATGTGAAAAAGGAATTAAGTCCCAGGGGGCCAGCTTCTAGCCCCTGTTAATGGCTTGATTTTCCACTTACAAGCAAGAAAATGCCATGGAAACTTTTGTTTTCCTCTTGGAGTGGAGGGGGAGGGAAAGGGGTTGGGAAGGCACAGAGCCCTCTTCCACTGCATGTTATGCACTGCCCTATAGCCACATCTGGACATTATAAATCATGCATTGTTGGAATCCAGCATTTTCTGATCTTAGTGACAGCCCCAATCTATGCAAAAAGGAACCAGCATGTTCCCTTTAGCTTAAAAACAACGAAAATCACAAGTAAAGGGAAGAAAGAAAATCATTTAAACAGAGGGAAAACAGTGGAGTTTTTTTGGATAGTTAGTACTGGGCAAGTAACTTTAGAACATACCGGATTGCTGGTTCCAGGTGCCAATTAGTGCTTACCTGTAAGTTGGTCTACTTCTAACAGACATGAAACTGCATCCAGTTTCGCCTTACAACCAACCTCTTCTCTGCTCATAGCCCTTTCTATTGACACTCTGCCCCAAAGTAATTATCTTTTATTATTATTATTTTTAATCTGGACACTTGCTTGACATTCCTCAGAACTTGCTTAGAAAGGGTGCAACACTGCGCTTTTCTGCATGAAATCGCTTCTGGGTGGCTGTGTTCTAGCCCAGCTGAATCTGATGCCTCAATCTGTCTGCCTCCTGCATTCCCGAGCTCATGGATAGCCACACGAAGTACTTTTAGACCATGTGCACGAAGGTCTGTCTAATCTCATTAGATTTCTCATTTTCAGCACAAGACTGTCATGGTGCTGTGCACCAGTGCCCCAGATTATGGCTTGTCAGAATGGTGCCCCACTAATGAGCTAATCCAAATAATGCTCAAATCCCAAATCAGATTTAAGACGATCCAGGCTGGGTAGAATTAGGGAAAGAGAAATGCTGGCTGAAAGAACAAGTTTTCATTCTCTTTGTTTGCCTTAAAATAAATAGAAGAGTGCTGTCGAACTCCAGAATTTTTCCCTTTGCACAACATTAACCTCTGTTACACAACTGGGAATAATAAACAGAAAAGAGTACATCTGTATGGATTGGTATAAATTTACCTTAGAGGATTAGCAAACACACATACATACACATACGCAAGCTTAATATATTCAGCAGATCTATGTCCTTCACAGCTTCTAGTTTTTCTGACTTTCCTGTGAGCTTGGCCTTAAGACTGCAGATTTTGAACCTGATATATTTCAATGGTGACCTTAGGATGTAGGGTTAGGTCCAAAAAATTTTTAAAGCTTATTGGTTTCCTTATTTTCCCTCCGGGTAAAGCTGGGCTCCAGAATTCCCAAAACATATAATAGCAAAGTTCAGGTCAGACCCTCAGCCGAAGAGCACGGGGAATAGAAGGCAATCACAACCATTGTGGTTTCAGGTGTTCTTGACAGTGAAGCTTTGGCTTAAAAACAAACGAGGTTTAAAATGGTTCTCATTTCTGTAATTTTCTAGTATTTTTGAGAATGAAAGAAATTACTTCTGTTGGCAAAAAACAGATCGTTTTTATGATGGCCACCTTGTGGGCCAGCACGGAGCAGTAGGGGGACAGCTGTCTTCCCTTCTCCTCCTTGGCGCAGCAATCCATGAGCTGTCACAGCAAGTTTCCTTCGTCCACCTTATTGCTGTGCAAAACCCAAAGAACGTTAGTCCGACTCTTCACGAGCCAAGTTCAGCAAAGCGGAGAGTGTGCCATTGTGTGCTGACACACCAACCCAGCCAATCTGGTATGAGAAGGGCAGCCTCGGCGTATAAATATGGACCATTCCGTACTCTCACTTTCCTACGAGTCCTCGTCTCAGTGCTTTCTAGCCAGCGTTCAGTCGTCCATTCTCCAGAGTCTTCAGTAAAGCTTTTTTTCCCCCTGTGTTCCAGATTTAACCATTTCTCCTCACTTTTTGCATTTTCATTTGAAATTACGTGTGTTTTATATTCGCTAACCTTTTTAGTTTATAAGCTACCAAAAGAAAGTTTTGTTTCTGAGTGGTGTGCTTAGTGGAGTACTATTTGTTTTGTAACTTACATGAGCTTTCCTTCCCTGATTTCAAGCTTAACACATCACGCCCAGTCACAAATACCGAAAGACTACCTGGGACTCAGGGTACGAGAGATGGCGCCTGCAACTCTCAGTCCTTCCTTGTCCTTTCCTTTCTCCGTTGTCACATTCTGAAACGTAGAATTGGACTTGTTTCTGTACCTTAGGCCAACACTAACTTCTTCCTTCATTGGCTGGATGATCAGTCAAGGAGACTGATTTTGTTTAGTTCCCAATTAGATAACGGAGGGGATGATTGTCAAGAGAAATGAAAACATTTCTCCACAAAGACTTGTACCTGAATGTTCATATCAGCTTTATTCATAATAACCCCTTACTGGAAGTAGCCAAAATGTCTGTCAAGTGGTATGCAGGTAAACAGATCGTAGTGGAGCCCTATGATGAAATAGAACCCGGCAATCAAAAGGAACAGTTCGCTGAAAATGCAACAACATAGAAGAATCTGACAGAAGCCAGACTCAAAAAGCTAAATTTTGGATGATTCCATTTATGAAAAAATTCTAGAAAAGGCAAAATTATAATAATGGAAATCAAATCCATGGTTGTCTGGGCTGGGGGTAGGCGGTGGGGAAGGGGACTGACAGCAGTGAGGCAAGAGGGAACTTCTTCAGGCAGACGGAAATGTTCTGAGCGTTATTGTAGTGATAATTACACAAAGGTATACATTTGTCGAAACTCAGAGAATTGTACACTTAGAATACGCGTGTTGTATTACATATAGATTCCACCTCAGTTATAAAAAAAAAAAAATTTAAATCCTTTGCCGATGGATAGGTTTTCATATTTACAAAACTGCTATAAAAGGCAAGCGCGAACACCCAGAGTAAGCCATTTTGTATGTTTTACCTTTATCACATTAGCTTAGTGGCTACAGTTGAATTTGAAGAAAATCAAAATGATGTTCTGTAACGACAAAGCAAATTGGTATAGATTATATAGTACTGCTGTGCCCTGTGCTGTCTGTGAGGCCACCACAGCCTTCTCCTCCCAGTGCATAGGGAATGTGAACCTGTTCCTGTTAACTCAATAGACGTCAGCCAATCATTTACTTAAGTTTCTTCTGTTAACTGCACCCAAGGCAACCACCTCGTGCCATCCTTCTCTCCTTGCCCTGCCGGACACTGATAATAGTAACAGTAACCACACTCTGCCTCCTGGCTCGTCCCAGGCACAGGGTGCAAATTGATGATCATTTTTTTTATAAATTATGACACAAGCACATCGCCTCACCCCTGGAAGAAAGTAGCTCCTGCCAATACTCTAAAACAGTCAGGAGAGAAATGAGAGGCTTCTAGGGCCTATTGCTTCCCTGCTGACTCTAATTACCCAGTCGGGAATTTTACAGTCCCTCCGTCCCCTGCCCCCAAACTGGAATGGAAGACTGCACTCTGCAGACCTTGGCTGGTTCTTTTGTGTGCCCACTGCTGCGGAGTGGATTGGGCTCCTAATGAGCTTTGACACTAATGGAACCGTGAGACAGTGTGATTATGGATTCTCCCCCCATGCAGCACAGACCTGGCAGGAAATGACCCGAGACCCTGCACCCTTCCACCCTCCCAAGAATTCTGTTGAAACCATCTTCAGCAGCCAGCTGGAGCTCTCCCCCTCACCCCGCTCTCTGTTCAGTTTCCTCTTCCCTCCATCATCCTGCAGGTGGCTGAAAATAAGGTTTTATGGCCTGATACGTGGTGGGTTGGTTGACAGCACTGGGGACCTTCTTTAATTCAGAGGGGCTGTGGAGCATTGAGGTGAGATTGGAAATGGAAACCGGGGTCCATAAAAACAAAGACTTTCCCAACTTGCTTTTAAAAAGCATTCCAAGGAGGAAGGGGACTAGGGACAGTATGGTTGTTTTCTATTAGATGCTTAACAACGTGTGTAAGTGGAGGTGATTTAAGAAAAAAACAACATGTGCTTCTGTAATTTCCACGTTGTGTGTGGTACAGGTGTAAGAGACTGGAGCTAACTATTGAACTGTGAGCTAATTATAGTAAGAAACAGATGTTGTCCTCTAATGAGGAGACAGAGCCGCGAGATACTTCTCGGCGAGGAAGCCAGAGGAAGCCTGTTGCAGGGCTTCTTGGAGATTGCTTATTCCTTACAAAATACTCCCTGCCACACACTTGGTCACTGGCCCGTTCTCACATCCGCTCCAGCAGGTGATAAGTAATTTTCACCTCACTGTGTCTGGAGAGATGAATATGTCCCTATTTTATTAACCTCTATGCTCCTTTTATTTTTATTCCCCAGAAGTGTATTATTCTTGACCCCAGCTGTGTATTATCAAGAGGGGAGCCCCTGTTCGAACCCCCTTTGATTTTCCTCCATCCATTTCCATTTTTCTCTGTTTCCAGAACAATCAGATATTCCCAGAGCTGTCAGCTATTTATCATGTGATGTAGATGCTTACCTAGACCACATTTTCTGTTTCTTGGTGTCACAATTTTCTCCCCAAAGTCCCTTAAATGTGACCAAACATCTCTTCGATGTCATGGAATGCAGACCTCAGAGGGTCTGTTGGTGAGTAGAAATCCAACTTCCCATTTAGATCTCATTCCAAACAAATAATGAAGTGTTCGCTTGAAATGATATTATAAAATATGTTAATTAGATCTGATTTTCACATTGATACAAGTATTCTGAAAGTGTTAAACCTCAATATCTTGCAAGGAGGGAAAGAGTCAAAACCCTAATGAGCTGAAGAAGCAGGTGCTCTGCTCCGTTTCTCAAAGGCTTTTTGACCAAATGGAGAGTAGGCAATTTAAAGGGACCCTTTCCCCGCCCCACCGTGTATAAAGTATTATTTACTGTGCAATTGAATTAAAAACAAGGGCTCACTATAGCAACCACCCTAACAAGAGGCACTATTCACAGGCCGCCTTGGAAGCCCAGGGGCCAGGGGCCCATGAAGCACCTTTCTAAAAGCACTTGTGGTTCAACGGGTGGCATATGTGTCTTTTATAGTGTGTACGAGGCGGGGCTTGTGCCATAAAACATTTCTCTGCAGACTGTATTGCTTTTGGAAGGGAAAGGGGAGTGCCAGCAGCTATGTTTTTCTGTGGTTAGGATTAGTGGAAATTTAATTGAAAATAAAACACAGAGCAACTGTAGTGGCTACTGAAAGGAAGAACAAAGAGTTCTTCATTGAGCCAGCCCACCACATGGCAGCAGAGGGAGGCTGCTGTTGGCCTCATCTGCTCGCTTCCATGCGACATCCAGGGCCTGGGAATAAGCCATTTTGTAATCACCCATCCTGTAGCACCGTCTGCAACCTAAGCATTCCTGGAAGAACCATGGAGATTTCTGCAACATGGCCAGAGAAGCATGTTTCGTTTATATTTTTGTGCATGTGTCCACTTAGGTCAATGTCTTCTTTTATTCTTGTCCCAGTAACCTTTTCATGTGTCTTCTCCGTATAATTTCTAGAGTCTTCTTTGTCCCACATAGTATCTCTAAAATCTTTATTTCACTGTATTTTTTTTTAAAACCTCAGGGAAGATAATCTCCCTCCGCACCCCACCTTCCCCACACAAATTTTCAAGAAGACAGATATAAATTATATAATAATTACAACATACTGTAGGCAAAGATTAGGTAAGAATGAAGGCTGAGAAAATGTTATCCTCCTAAAGACAGTGACCTGAGGTCTCTGGCTAATCTGAGCAGTCCTCTTAAAGCTTCCCAGGTATTAGAGATGAGCAATTTTGTTCTGCTGTTTTTCATCCCTTTCTATCCCCAAATAACAGCTTTGAGTGTATTCTGGCATGAACTCCTCCAGCGCAGAGCCTCTATGTGAAGGTGACATCTGTCTAAGTGTCCCTTTCCCTCCTGCTTTCTTTTTTAAAATGGCAAATGTTATCCCTCAGTAATATCACTGCCTCCTGGCCCTGGCTAGAAGTCAAAGCATCTTCCAGCTTGTGACGTCTGGGGAGCTCAAAAGGCCAGGTTCCCTAGTTTGTGTGTCAATTATGTTAGCTGCCTTGATTCAAAGTGGCCACCTTGTAAGGATTGCTTCTTTATGAATATTATGCTCGATAGTTTAAATCCATGTATTCCAGTGTTTTTACTCCGTACAACTTGCACACCATTCAGAGTTTATGTCAGAGCCCAGCATAGTGTTTTGCACATATTGAGGGTTAAAAATGTTCGCTTGAATGAATGAATGAATAGAAATAGAAGGGTTGTTCTGCATTGGAAAATAGCAATTTGGTTTAACTTATTTGCAGATTTAAAAAAAGCAACTTACAACATAAAGTGCCAACTAACTCCTTTGAAGAACTTATATATAAAAGAGACTGATTTACCTTGTACTTTAAAATATTTAAAAAGTGCGAAATAAGCAAAACTAGCACAGTGAAGAATTTCTAATTTCGACAGTCTTGGTTTTGGAGGGGAAGACGAATTCTGTATAGAATTCCTTATTCATAGTTCTAGAATCAAAGAGATGTGATCAACAAAAGTTTCTCAAGACTCATTTATCAGGAAACCTGACTTGAACTGGCATGAGGCTACTTAGAGCTATTGTTTATATTTATTCTACCAAGTGTGGTTATTCACATGCACACTTCTGCAGCAATATTAATGTTTGATTGTAGGGAGCTCCAGATGTCCCCGGGTTGTTAGGTAATAGCATATTCACCATATTTACTCACTTTCTAAAATCTAAAACATCCTGAATTTCAACACATATGGCCTCAAAAGATCGGAAAAGGGATCAAGAATCTGTGTTAACAAAATGCTCTAGTAAGTCCAGGTTTATTTAGTAACTTGAACAGATTGCCAATAAGACAAGGACTTGAGAGGTTTTAAATATTGCATATAAAAGATTTCAGTGCTCGAGACTTTCCAGTATTATATTTTTAAAGCACGAATTCCTCGAACAGCAAACAAATGTGACACAGACCAGAAAGCCAGCATTATCATGTGGCAAAGGCCTCAGAGAGAGTGGCACTGTCCCTCCTGTTCTCAAGGTACTCCGTCTCCCGAATAATTTTATAAGTGGCACAAAAATGACTTAGTGGAGGCTTTTAAACATGCTTTCATTGTAGATCCACCTGAAGCTTTCTCTGCTTTTAATTCTTCATCGGGACTTGCAAAAATCATGAAGTGATTTCTTAACCGCAACCACATTAATTGATGCAGGATTTTAAAGCATGGGACATTTTCCATCACAATGGAGACTGTCTCGGTGCTTCTATCATGCAGTGTCTTCTGTGGACAAACAGCACCACTGATCACTCTCCAGCTGGGGACAGCAGATACAGGTGAGGACTTGGATCAAAGAAACTTTGAAGTCATAGCTTAGACCCAGATACCAGCTCTCGCAGGCTGTATTTCTGCATCTAAAAAGCCACGGTTACTCCTGAATGTTAAATGTGTTTGAAAATCTCAACCAAATCCCAAGTCACTCTTTCCAACGTGAGCGGGAAAACAAATGGGCAAGGGCCTGGCAGATGGGAGCTTTGGGAGCCCAGCTCACTCAACATGTCTCGGACAGAAGACTTGGCTTCATTTGCTCAGGCCTTCAGAACCCAACTTATTAATGTTCTTGTTAATGCAAAGGCTATATATTTCACTGTATCAATAAAAACTAATGTTGAACAAATTACGTGTCTGACAGGCGAATGCCAAACACTGCGGCCTGAGCTATGTCCATTAGGAAGTACTGTGGCGCCATGGTGCTAAAATATGCAAAGCTTTTGGAGAAGGTGACTCCTGTGTCAGTGTTAAGTCTAAATTATGGGAGAGCTTTGCCCGGTATTTAGATATTTGCTGCACTGTGATTCCATGATCTCTTAAGGAAGTGTTTCTGCCAGTGTGTTTTCTACGTACTTTCCTCGTAACAGTAAAACGGCCTACGGAACTTGCTAAGCAAGGTTCAAAGAACCACGGGCTCGTCTAAACCTTGGCTTAGGGGACACATTTGGATCTCTCCATTGTGTCCTCCAGAGTCTTTCTAAATGAGAATTTTGTTCCAGTCATGGGACCATGCAGGCCGCTGGTACTCGTATCTCCAGGGGGACAAATTCTATTGCAAGAAAAATAACAC
The DNA here is from genome assembly GCA_003508835.1 of Eonycteris spelaea. Taxonomy (NCBI): domain Eukaryota; kingdom Metazoa; phylum Chordata; class Mammalia; order Chiroptera; family Pteropodidae; genus Eonycteris; species Eonycteris spelaea. Next base: position 9,000,740 of record PUFA01000050.1, on the reverse strand, counting down.
CTCTTTTCTTCCAACAGATCTGTCACCACTGCAGAATTTGAGAGGTGCTGCTCACAGCCCTCGTGGGAAGGCGGCTCGCTGAGTCAGCCCTACGAATGTGAATGGCGCACAGTCGTTAGGGTGATGATGACTTCCAAGGGAAATGACCTGGAGAATTCCAGTAATGAAATTCCACGCAGGAGTCTTGAAAGGCCTGCAAGCACCAATCCATTCTAGAGTCTGAGCTCAGAGCAAACTCCATCAAGCATGAAGTCGAGTGTTTCAAAGCATGCTTTGACACGGCTATAAACAAAGAAGAGCAAGCCCCTGCCTCTGACTTTTATTCATTCACACCAGATCTCCAGAAAGAGGACAGGCTAATCTCTTTTGTTGTTGCTACTGTCACAGTATTGGATTTCTGACCAGCCAGAGGTCACTCTGGTGACTTTGCAGGTGGTGGTCAGTGAAGATTCCTAACTCATGAAGCTTTAGAGGGAAAAAGGGATGAAGATTTATACCGAGGTGGTTTTTGTTTCTGTTTTGTTTACCAGGAAGGCAGCAATCCAGAATTCTGCTATAAAATAAGCTTTGTGCCCAAAACTGACAGCAATAGAATAATAATTCCTCCTCCAGTTTTCTGTATCCCATTTTCTTAATTGGGTGGGCGGGAGAGCAAATTTTCACATGGCCTAAGTAGGTGGACACAGGCCGTACAAATCCCACACTTGCGATCCTTGGCAGGGATACGCACTGCCGTTGTGCCTCTAAATGTCAGCTGAGGTAGAAACCGGTCCCAGATTCGAGAGGCTCCAGACACCTGCTCCCTCTGCTCTAAGACTTGCTTCTGTGGGGCAGTTGCCTGTACACAATGCTATTTCAACACACACTGATCCTCTGAACCTAGGAGCAGCTTGGACTTCTGTGTTTGTTCAGATTCCCCTCCATTCTCAACATTCACATTCTTCTCCTTCAATTTGGTCTTTTGAGAGAAGTCTGAGTTAAGCATCTGTACTTTCTTTTGGTACCTAAGTTCTCAGAATCCCCGTTCCTTCTGCTGAAGGCTGGGACCCTTCAAAGAGCCAAATACCTCAATTAGGCAGAATTGCCTTCCTTAAAAGAAAAAAATTTAACCTAGAAGATAAGCTATGCTGGTTGAGTTGCCTCATGAAGGTGAAGCAATAGAACTGACTTAATTGATAGTGATTGTCTTATTTTCATTTCTTTCCTTTAACTTTGATAAATGGTTTTGTCGACATTCTATAAAATCGAGTTTGGGATGATGTATACAATCGAATGAACCTAGCAACTTAGATATAGTTACCAGTAGTCTGGCACCCAGAGTTTTGCTTGTGGAGCATGGATTCTTTAACCATTTAAGCCCCTAAGTCCATCAAGTTAGGGCCTAAGACAACAATAGCTAACATTTATTGAGTATTTACAATGCCCCAGACATCAATAGTTTGAGTATATTTCTCATATTTGTAATAGTCCTATTAGGTAGGCGATATTATTATCTCTGTTGTATAAATAAAGACAGTAAAAAAATGAAGGCACAGAGAGGCTAACTTGCCAAGTGTTACACGGCTGTATAGTAATTATAGCAACATTCATATAATGTTACTTTGGGGCAGGCACTGTTCTAAGCGCTATACAGTTTATGTTAACTCATGGATTTTCACAACAATCCTAAAGGTAGGTAGAATTAACCCACTTTACAGATGAGAAAATTGAACCACAGAGAAGTTGTCACATGCCCAAGATAACACAGCTAATAAGTGGGAACACTGGGATTTGAACTAGACTGGCTAGTTCCAAAGTCTATGCTCCAATCAGATACTAAATTACCTCTTGCATAGTCTTTAATATTGGTACTTCAGTCTTTATTTTCCTTAGTAAATGCTTCGTAGGGTTATTATTAAGATTACATGATATACACTATGTGAAGAACTTAGCACAATGCCTGGCACACAGGAAAATACCACAATAAATATTAGTTACTATTATTATTAATTAAAATAATATTTAGGCTGAATGACTTTTTTTCCAGAGAGAAATAGAATGTGAAGGACCCATTTTTATCTTCCTTAAAGCAATAGCAGCTATTGATAGTTAACAAACATTTTCGGTAAGGAGGAATATGGACAAATCATCTCTATTATTTACCATCCTTTCTATGACTGTGAAGCATTGCAACCATTTCTCTCCTTTGGAATGCTCATTCATGTTAAGCTTCAGCCAAAAAGTCAAGTGAAAAAGAATAGGGAAGTTCTCTGCAATTTTAAGTAAGGATAAAAGGGTAAAATATATCTCTAAAATAAAGATGACAACCTCACCTTATCTAGTTTTCAGAGAAGGTCTGAGGCTCTGAGATAACAAATACGAAGACCCTTTAAAAAATGTGCACCCTAATCACAGCAGTATCGTTAATAGGAGACGACAGCTGGAGGAATCCCAGATTTATACAAGTCACAGTCATTGTAGCATGGCAAGCCATGCTGGGAGCGTCTGACACAAAAGGAGAGGCTGTTAAGAAGAAGGAGCCAGTTTGGGAGAAGGAAGAAGAGAAGTTGTGGCTTTTGGAGACCAAAAGGGAAAATCCAAAAGGGAAAATCCGTGACATAACAATAGTAGGAAGAGAGGCTCCTGCGAAGTAGCAGGAGCCAAGAGCACCCCAAGCATTAATGTCATGTACTTCCTTCTGCACAGCTGTAGGTGGGCCTGCCCTGAGATGGCCCCACCAGGCAGGTCAGCCTTCCCTCTTGGGGAAGAGCAATACACCAGGGGCAGTACTGTAGCAAGTCAGTGACAAATCCCGTTAGGGAGAGGGGGTCAGCGGGTGGCACATTCCAACCAACATTATCCTGCCACTAGAGCCACCTCTAAGCAAACTGGAATGTGTGACTTCAAGGAAGGATTAATGGGTTTAAAGGCCCAGTCCAGCCAACACCAGAGGATTTATGAGAGTCAGGAAACCACCTAACAATGGCTCAAAGAGAATTCGCTTAGTGCAGCCTTAGCAATGGGCCATTTTCTTTCAGCTTCTCACTAGGTATTTCAACAGTTACAGTCAAGAAGACGCTGACATTTGATGCTCAATGGAGTTACAGAAAGGTGAGACATGTAAATGCCCACGTAACCCCAGTGCTGGTCAGTCGATTCAGAGGAAAAAGGGATCTGCAGAATAGGGTAATTCAGATTTTTTTTTTTTCAATAGAATCAGCTACTAAAACATCATCCAGGGACAAATTCCCTCCAGCCTGTGCTAGATGCGTTTGGTCAACCAAACCTTTGGATGTTTGAAAACTTGCAAATAGGCTCATTTGTTAAAATGGAAAATTGTGATTTAGTATCCTTGGAACCAGCCAGATTAGCAAATGGGAATGCCTTCTAATGATACATTGTGCTAATTTGGATTTCACTGTTCAGTGAGATGTTACTCTGAATTTTACAACCAAGTCTGACAACAGACTTTACTGCCCAATCATAATTTGGGGGAGTGTTTCTGCCAGGACTTCAAACAGTTCAGCAAAAACAGTTGTCTCAAATTTTCTTTTAATAAACAAAGTTACATTGGCATATTTATGTGTTCCTTGTGGATTTTTGGAAATCAGTTCTAGCTTATTTGGTTAAACTGATTTATAAGGGCTCATGAATATCGACAAATTGATAATGTACAAAATTGAACACCGCTTATCACATGTACTTTTTGAAAGTTGTTTTCCCTCACCTTTAGGAAAAATACATGCACATTGTAGAAGATATAGATACTCAGAAAGCAACATAATTAGTCATTATTGCTTTGGTAGAAACAAAAACTCAACCCAAATCAACATAATTAGCTCATGTAAGGAGGAAATCCAGCTGGAGTGGATAGCTTCAGGCACGGTGGGTTCCAGGAATTTAAGCAATATCTCCCGTGTCTTACATTTTGGGAGGGGCAGACCAAAAAACTCTGATTATACATTCACTGACAAATAGCCAGAAACAAAATGATGGGCCAAATTCCCGTCACTCAAAACAATCATGTTTGATATTTTGGTATATTTTCTTCCCTTTTCTTTTTTCAGGCACATTTTACCTGGTTCATAAGTAACTTTTAAAATGAGCCATTGTTTAATTTAAACATTAAAATCAGCTATTGTACCCCAGAGAGTGCAATGAAGGCCAGAATGCATTTTTATGCATGTCATCGAAATAAGTGAACTAACATATCACTCACAGTCCAGCAAGTAGGTGTCCAGAAGGCCACGGGCACAGAGCCTGCTCAGATTCACTATAGCTGCCGTTTTCCGGTGTCAATACCACCCAAGAGAAATTTCTGCAGTAATGTTCTATATCTGCACTGTCCAATACACTAGCCATGCATGAATCATATACAGCCTTGGAACATTTAAAATTTTGGCTATTGCCACAGAGGTAATAAAGTTTTAATTTTATTTAATTTTCATTAATTTGAACTTAAACAGTTACATGAGGCTCGTGGCTACCATATTGGACCACCATGTCTAAACAACAAATTACACGAGTAGAAGCCACAGCTTAAAGACAAATATACATCAGCCATACCCCTCCTGAGTCATTGGCGGCTCGGGTCAGAAGAGTCTAATTAAGTTCACTTTAATAAGCTTTAATGATGGTTCTTCTTTGTCCTCAAGCACAGCCGTTAGCACTGGTGCAGGCTGAAGTATTGTTCTCCCTTCTCACTTAATTCCAATCTTGAGTGCTTGCCTCTCCCCTTCACAGAGTCGAGTTCCCAGGAAAATTTGCAAGCTTTCCAATACTGTCCAATACACTAGCCAACACACTGCATTAATGTTCTATATCTTGATTGGCAACTTACTTCCTGTTTTGTTCTGAAGAGGCAAACATAGTTCAGGGGCTAAAGAAGGTAAGAAGGAGCCTGTCTAGATCCCAGACCATGTCTGTGAAATCCCACAAAGTGTAAAAAAATAGCTAAAAAGGGTGACATCATTGTGATTTTAGGCTTTCCTCTGAAACAGTCTCATGCCATGCCTCTGTTTTCTTCCACATTTTTTTCCCTTAGTAAAAGTTTGCAGTCTTTTGTCAATTAAAATATAGACCCTATGACTGTCACCATGATATTTGTTTTGTCAGCTTCAGAGTTGTAGTAAATACCCTAAGCGATGCAGCAAAAGACCACAACCTTCAGGAGCGTCAAACACAAGAGTTCAGCTGCGAACATATGAGCCAATATGTTAATCTGGAAAATACAAAAGCAAAACCACTTCAGGAAGATCCACGATGATGTGAAATCTGTCGTGTGCCTTCTGTTCTAGATTTCCCACTCTTAAAAGGCAGAGATCCATCTGTCCGCTGCCCAAGAAGATACCCTTGTTGGCAGGCCAGCCGAAGCCTGAAGGCGGGATTCTCTGGCTCCAAAAACAGCGCGCTTTCCCTACACCTGCCGGTCATGTCTGCCCCCAGATGACTTTGTATTCTTAGCTCTGGGAAGAACAAGGAATTGGGAGAATGTTCCCCACAAAGCAACCAAGGGATTCAACGGGTTTTACTCCTTTTTCCCCAATATCTTTAGCTCCAACCAGTTCTTGAAATACAGCACTCATGAAGTCTGTTTAATGACAGTTTTTGGTTTTGTTTTTTGTTTTTTGTTTTTGTTTTGTTTTGTTTTGCCAGTCATAATGTAAGAGATATCTGGAGGTTGGCAGATGCATGCTGGTCATGTGTACACTGTGACCTGTCACCCGGTTTGCCCGGCATGCCACAAGTCTCTACTGAGTGAACTCATGCTTATTCTCTACGAGTGTTCCTGCCAAGGGGGCACTAGACCACTCATTCTCTCTCAAGCTCTCTAGGCCTTAGTCTTCATGTCTGCAATGGAGATAATCATACCACCCATCTCTTTGCAGGAGTTGGAAAACATTGTGGGTCACACCAGGCCCACCATGGGCCAAATCCAGAAATATCAATTTGTTTACTTATTGTTTATGGCTGCTTCGGCACAAAGGCAGAGCTGTGTAGCTGTATCACAAACCATGTGGTCAGCAAGCTCTGTGGCCCTTTACAGGAAAAGCTTGCTGGCCCTTGTGAAGACTGAACAATGCCTGGCACATAGTAAGTGCTAATAAATATCAGCAGGTAATATTATTATCATCAGGTTCCTCTTCCATCCTGAGCCTTTGGCTTTTCCTGTTTGTTTTCTTAATTTCATGCCTTACTCCAAGTTTATCTTTTTTTTCTCTCTTCCTCTCCCCGCAACTATCACAAGAACATGATAAACATTCTTCTTGCTATAGGTTTTAGTTCTATTCTTTCTCTTTAGGTCCAAGTTGCTCTCTCCACCTGAACTATCCGATAAAGCTCACTTCTAACAAGCAGGGCTTAGAGTCCTCTCACCTCTGCTGGAGCTATTCCCCTATTCAGTCACCCGCTGCTTTGGCTTCAGCTTCTTGAGGACATGAGCAGGGGCACTCTTTGTGTGTGGTTGTGAAGGCTGGACATTGCCCAGCCATGTGCAGGGACTCTACAGAGCACGTGGATATCAGCCCCAGAATCTTCGTTTGGTCCTGCTTTGATTTTTGCCTGACTTCTTGTCTGCTTTCCTGCTTAGAGTAGAAACCTCCCCGGCCCCAACTGACTTTTTCTCCTGTAAGGTTACAGCCCCACTGAGCAACCGCCATGTTTTCTTTCCCCTGTCACCACTTCAGTCTTCTTTGACCTTCCAACCTAAGAGCCTTTTTAGAAAAAAGCACACCTAACCTGCGTTTTACCTAAAAGTCAGGGAAGGGAAAAGTCTGCCAGACAAGAAGGAAAGGCTGTTTGAGCCCTTTCATTCATTCCTCAAGAGCTCCATTCTTCAGGAATGAATAGGGATTTGGGGGCTTCAACTGTGTTCTTGATGACAGATAGAGAGTCCCTTCCTGGGAGTTGAATGGTGAGGGGAGTAAACAGGTAGCCAAGAGCAGTATCCGAATCTTTTAAAATTCAATGCTTGGCTTTCCCTGTGTTCTATACACATGCATATTTCTCTACCCCATGGTCTCAAACCATTTCTGGAGCGTGTCTCATTTTAACAATTTTAACAGGCAAAGCGGCATATTAATTCTAATCTACATATCACTATCTATTCCATTCTCTATTTTCCTTTCCTTTATCCTATCCTCACAATTCAATTTACATTGTTTTTGTTTTTGTTTTTCACCAAGTATTTTGGACACAATAGAGATTTTGGATAGTGAGGTTTCCTCAATGAAACGAGAGATAGCCTCATTATTTCCAGTCACACAGGGGTAGAGATTTTGACAAAGAAGTCAACTTTTAGACTTAAGGTAAAGATTTTCTTTAAGATAAGTTGTTTCCAACTGATGTGTGTTTGGGAGGTTATGGGTGGAAGAGATGGTAGGGAGTAACTTAGGTGAACTTTTAAAAAACTTTATGGCTTCCCCAAATTCTGATGTACCTCGATTCTGATACACAAAGAGTTCTAAATTAAGAACTCTTTGTAGATTGATTCTGTAGGAAACTAAGGTTTGCTTGGGTAGCTGTGGGTTATCAGAGAGTGTTTGAAAATCTTATTAGTCACTTTCTTTGCTCAGGAGGCCATGTCCCCAGCATAAAGATGACAAGAAGCAGCAGAAGAATCAGAGCCACATCAAAATTGCCCTCATCAGAGCAACCTCAAAACAATATAACAACAACAAAAAAACTCTTAAAATTATGAAATCTATTTGATTCAATTGCATTAAAATTTGTTAAGTTCCAGCTCTTACTGTCCTTGGTACAATTGGACATACAGAGAAAGTAAGACAATATTTCAGCCCTCAAAGAGTTTGCAAGTGGATTAAAAGCCATTTCCAGTGAGAGAGTTTTCCTCCTCTACTAAAAGGCCTAACTTTAATTGTGAAAGACCTTTTTAAAAAATATTCTAACACAATATACATGAAAGTTAGTTTGTTCATGGAAAGCACAAAAATTGAAACAATCTTCAATGAATTTTCTCTAAAGGGATTTCCCCTTTTAAGTACTTCTAAAACCTGATCCCACACAGTAGGAAATTTGACCTAACCATTTGACCTAACCATTTGACCTACCGTTAGTGTTGGCTAATCCAACTCCAATTTAGGTCTATCCAAAATGTGGCCAACATTCTCATTGTTTAAGTCCCTGAATAAGACAACTCTAGGAGCTTAATCAAAAACCAAGAACTGCTCTTCTGCCCATACAAATCATATAGTGAGTTCTGTTTATTAGATACATATGCTTTTTCTCTAATTAGACTGCAGGTCCCTGAGATAGAGAATTACTTCTTTTTATTCCTTTGTATGCTCTCCTCTTCGTAACTCCCACAAATTCTTATCACATATTACCTAGTAATAACATATATTACTTAGTAATAGCATATATTACCAGGTTAAATTAATTGCACCAAGGCATAATGCAAAAAAAAAAAAAAAAAAGGTAGATTGAGGAATTGAATCCAAGCAGTCAGAACCCAGAACCTACATGGTGAAACCCCGAGCTTCTGTCTCCTGCAATGCTCTCTGGCTAGGCTGACCAAAATGCCACAAGCACATGATGATTGCTTGCGGAGAGAGAACACTTCTCCCCAAGAGCATTTGAGAGGCATCTACAGTGAGCTTCCATGATGTGTCAAGGAACATCTGCAGCCTCCCTTTGCAACCAGCGGAAAGTCTAGCTATATCAGTTTCACATACTCTACTGGAAAAGTGCTCCGTAGTATTTTTATGATATATGTTTTCTTCTTTCACAATCATCAGAGGAGGTAAATCACTCACAATATTCCTTTTATGGATAGATGAAAAGCAGAGAAAGAAGAATAAGTCACCTAAGTTTAGGAAGGAGGTCAGTCAGTAGAAAAGTCAAGGCTGGCCTCTGCAGCCCCTAAATTCTCAGCAGTCTCTTAATCCGGGCTTTTTTTTTTTTTCCTCCTTCAGAAAAGACCACCAGGTATATAATGATGAAAACATATGGGTGTGAGACCCAAAGAAGGAAACAAAATAAAAACCATGAGAGAGAGAGAGAGAAGAGAGAGAGAGAGAGAGAGAGAGAGAGCGCGCGCGATAAGAACAAGATAAAACTATGCTGGAGACAAAATTACAAGTTATTTACTAGTATATTTATAAGAATGCTTTAATGTGTTTTCTACGTGTAACAATCATGTTTAATATTCTTAGGGTTCTGACTCCACAACAGCTCTTTGGATTCAATTCATTTCTAGTTTATAATTAAAATAGAGTCATAAAAATCACTCTTTTTTTTTTTCCTTTCAAATTGACACTGTATAAATCTGTTTTCTAATTCCTTCTTGGAAATATTGGGAGATTCCTGAAAGATGCCCATTACACCCAATTAAACAGTGATAATTACACCACATTCTTTACAAAATATCACTTGCATCTCGCTTGATTTAGAAGATCTGTGTTGAAATGTAGAATGTGGAAATGACCCTAGAAAAGAAATGATATATTTAGGATACTTTGTACAGTGTTAGGTATATTTACTATATCCACTTGATGCTGTTTTGGGTGATTTTTAGTCTGGGTTCTGCTAGGCTTCTTAGAAATTATTCTAGTTATATTTCAAATTTTAATTTGAAAAATCTTTCAAGAAGTGCAAAACAAACATAGGCAGGTCCAGGTTATCTTGGATTGCTGGAGGAGATATAACAAAGAGCTGATACAATTTCTAGACACAAGTGGGCTCTAGCACCATCTCTACCTCTTCATAATTTTTTATATCTCTGACTGTAAAGCGTAAGAAGACAACTTGCTGAATTTCAAATGTCCTTCAGTAACTGGAACGTTGCATTCTAATGCATTTTGATGAGTCCGATTAGTTATTTGTCACATATGTTGGTAATGCAAGGAAATGTATTCAGTCCAGAAAATTAATCCAGGCAGCCAGCCATGAGCAGATGAATGAAAGTGACCAAAAGTAGATCCTAACAGAAAGCTGAGGAAAGTATTTTTAAGGAAGCTATTCAGTAGCCCACTCCTTTTAACATTGAGTAATAGGTTTAACAGGTTGAAATCTCTGCCTTTTTGTGAAGAAGGCAGAAATCCTTTCCCTGCTTGGTGGGGGAGGAAAGCAAAGATATTAAAACAAGAGGACTATATAATTTTCTCCTTCCTTGAATGCATATGTCTCATTTCCAGGACACATGTGGATTCCACTAACCTGCAGAAAGAAGGAGCTGGGGGAAGGCTCCATTGTCAGCAGGCTGTTTATTAGAGATTAGGAAAGCGTTTGGATTCCCTGACACAGCTGGCTGGGGACCCCTTGCCTTGAAGAGCAACAGGAAAGTGAAAAATCTAAGCTAAATTTTGCTGTGTCGCTGGTCAAATTTCTCCCAGAGCTGAAAATGACATTGCCCTTCCCAGGCTGCTGAAATGAGATAATGTCACATCCCGAATGAGATCACTAGGTCATAATCTCAACCAAAATGTGATTTCCTTGACGTGCATGAGCATTTTTAGGAGAAGGCGGAAAGGATGAGCACGAATTGAACAAAGCCATTCCTTTAATTAAGCTCATAGCCATGTCACCTTCTGCTCTGATCCCATCAGATATTAGCAGCTAAGTGGGGTCAGGCTGGGGGTTGGCAATTACTCTGTATCTGTGGTATGTATTATTATAAGGTGTAAGTTGAAGACTTATACTACTGGCCAGGTGTGTGCTTTGTGGACTTTGAAGAAAAGAACAGAAATGAGGCAACAATCTTAATATGCCTTGGGATTTCTGAAAGGTTGGTATGACATACATGAAAGTGATGTGTTTCAGTATCGGTATGTTGATACCTCAATAAAGAGAGCCCTGGAGACAAAGCTTTTTTCACCAATTCTGACAGGACCTTCAGTCAACTGAGAGAAAATTCCAGCCTTTTCACAAGTTAGGAGGGAAGCAACCATCAAGATTTAGTATTCAAGGTGTTGTCTGGCAAAGAAATCCTTAATCCTAACTGAGGAAATGGTTGAACTCTCAGGGCTCCTATGGAATATTTCAGTCACATAGAGGTAAAAGAACCCTGCTGAGATTTACTATGGTTATTGCACATCCCATTAAATGATTATGCAACTATGATAACATTTTTCTGTGTCTGCTTGCTAGAGCCACCTCTTCTGTAGACAAGGAGCCTACAATCAGCCATGTATCACAATCGGCCATGGCTTTGGCAGGCCCTGAAGCTCAGCAGGGAACCTCAGTAACTGGAGGACCCCTTCTGCTTGGCTAGAGACAGGTCTAGAAGAAAACCATGCTTACATTTTAACCTCTGTGTCTTCACACTGGAATGATAGTGCAAGGCAATCAGAAAAAAACAATGCTTTGATTGAGAACAAAGAGTGAGAAAGCATCTGATAACTGCCACTTCATTTAGCAAATAGCTTCTATATGTCTAGTTTCAATCCCTTATGGCTCCAGATTTCTGGAAGTAAGTTTCAGAATAACAGTCTATCCTCCGGGACTAACTTTCAATCCCTTTATTCCTTTCAGGGAAAACTGCAAACACTGACATTTAGGTTTAACAAATATCCTTGCTCTTGACCCTCACTCATCTTTGGAAGAGTAGTAAGGAGGAAGGAGAAGATGGAAGAGGAAGAAAGATACCATAACCCCAATATATTCACAGTAGTCTAGTCCACCAATGCACATGCACAGTCAACAACAAGGCAAGTAGAAGATACTCATCAACGTCACTTTATTGCTCTTGATTCATTTTGATCCTGTCATTCTTTGGGCTTTAGGCTTCTATCTTGATTTAGCCTTGGCCTTATGGGTAACATAACCAGAACAAGGAGAGAGTGTATTTTGAGAGAGGGGTGTCTCTGACAGCAGTCTGGCAGGTAACATTGGCATGCAGCCATCCCCAAACTCTGGCCTGATAAGTAGATGGACTCATATATTCACTTCCAGAAATATGGAGAGGATTAAAGAGGAGGAGGAGAAGAAGAAGAAGAAGAAGAAGAAGAAGAAGAAGAAGAAGAAGAAAGAAGAAGAAGAAGAAGAAGAAGAAGAAGAAGAAGAAGAAGAAGAAGAAGAAGATGATGATGATGATGATGGAACTAGGCATATAAAATAGATATCTGATCTCCCTCTCTTCTCACCCTCTGATCTCCTACCAATACCTTCCAGGGGCCAAAGCCAACCAGGAACTAAAGGGCAAGGGAGCCCCCTAATGCAGCCCCCACAGGTCAGCCTTCTGGGACATGGAGCAGTGTGGGGAGTGGGACTAAAGGAGCAGATGGAGACTATCAGTGGAGGCCACACACTGTCAGCTGTTTTGTTAGTTTGTTTGATTTTCGGACCTGATCAAAGATCCAAAAGGCTACTTTGAAAGCAATCACAATTCAGAACAGGAGGACAATTCATTACTTCAAACAAGTACATAGGTTTAACACACACTAACAGAAAGCCCAATGGAATTGAGGCAGGGAGAGAGGGATGTACTCTAGAAAGTTAGCCTTTGTTCTTCGGAAGTATTTCTTTCCAACTCAAGTTTTCCTACAAAGCTACTTTTACATTCTAAAAAGTCCCAAATGTCTGACCACCAGCTCCAGATGTGTTAATAGCACTAAAGCAGCTCACAACAGGCTACTTGAGTTATTGAATAAAAGAACTCAACAGGCAGCTAAACCTTCCGACCACACACATTCACCTTTACATGCTCTGAGTCAGCTTTCAATAGGCATTAAATTCTCCCCTTGTTTTCATTCTTTGCTGCAGTAGCTTTAGTGGGGGCACATGAATAGCTGGGCTACAACTAAGTACACTTAAATATAGGTATTTGAGAAATCCCTGTGTGTATGCAAGTTCCATACATAAGTAATGGCCAAGGGTGAGTTGAAACACTAAAATATTAAAATAAAAGACAGGAAGCTTGAGTCCTACTCTTGGTCTATTATTTTTGACTAGTGCTGTAGGGTAACCTTGGACAAACATCTTTACTTTTCTAGAATTCATGTTTTGCTACTCCAAAGTGGAAAACAGAGTCCCACTATCAGAAAGTAGATGTGAGCTCCAGGCCAATATTCATAACCCTGGATTTGCTGAAAGCAGACAGCCCTTTGGGGCCAAGGAAAGGAGAATTTTGTTATAGCATTTGCTTATAGTCAGTTGCTTCCAGAAGATTCATGAGTTCACAATTTAAGAGACAACCAAGCATGAGGATAAAACTTCCATTAAATGGTGCCTGTGCTTCTGGTACTATGACAACCCACTAAGCCATGCTCCCTGGCTTGGTTTATTAATTTTCACATCTGAAAATTTTTACATTGCTCCATTTCCTACTGCAGTTTAGAGTCTTCCCCTGAAAGTATTTCACGGTGAGTTATTTATTTAATGTGACAGGAAAGGGATTAAAAATGCACCGCGTTACAAAAAATTATATCCTCCTCTTCAGTATGTCCACAGAAGGCACCAGAAGCAGCAATAACGTGATAGCTCTGGGATGGTATCCAAAACAAGGGAAAATGAACCTGCCTTTACCCTTCATCCAAGCCTTATGCTGCTGCAATCCATTTTCTATCCTTCTCAATATCTGTGGGGCTGGTACATTAATAGACTCATGTTTTTCATAATCTGCTCATACCACCAGAGCATTCAGGAAGTTCCTAGATCATTCAAAATTTTTCCTAATTCAATATCTCCTGTAAGAAAAATCTGTCTTTGTTTTGGAGCCATTCTTGTGACTTATTTCACACTCATAGTTTTTATTTTAACTGGGATTAAAGGTTGTAATGACAGATCTGGGATGCCACTTCACTAACTGCAAAAGAAAAGAGAGAGAATAAATAAAATGTATTTATACAGTTTTAAATGAATACCAACATACCTGCCTCAAAAGAGAAATCACAAAATAAACAGGTACACAATAAACCTGTTATTATACCCCCACAGGCAAACAGAGGCTTCAGAATGCTTATCTCCTTTAGGAAGCTCTTATTTTTCAGATAACAGTACTTCTTTTTTATTCATTCATGCTTACCTCCAGAGAGCGGCTCTGCTGAATGGAAGACAAAATCTGCAAGCCAAAGAATAGAAACACTTAAGGCCTTGAAGAAGAAACCTTAGAAGGTGAGAAGGAAAAGAGAGTAATAAAAGGGAAAAGAAACACCCTCTCACTAAACGTGGAGGAGCTTAGTGACAAAATCTGCCCAACCACACCTGGTTTGTTCCTGTCTGAGGATCAAGAGGGTTACCCTTGTTTGCAGTTAGACTGACGTAAACAGTAAATTTGGTTCTTAACAATTATGACGGGTTTCCAAAACTGCAGTGATGTATTTATTCCCTTCATAAAAGTTATTATATGTATACAGTGGTGGCCATGAGAATGGGCCTCTCAGGTCTCCGATTTCAGGGAGGGAGGGCCCCTACGGAGGGTTCCGGCTACTGCCTTCTGAAACCCTCACCACGTTTGCAATGAGGCACGCTTCCCACAGGCTGCTGCCAGTCAATGATGAGTGCACCAGGGGATATGAAGGCAGACCCATTCCTGGGAGATTTTCCCCAAAAGGGCACACATCTCAGGTGGTGGGTGAGCCAATTTCAGGTACTGTGCTGAATATGTTTTTTCGATACTTGCATATTTCTTTTTATGTGTGATTTCACAGATGATATAATTTAGCAAGAGGCTAAGCATGGGTCTACCTGAGGGGTGAGGCAGAGGCTTGGCAGGGAGTTCACTGCCAAGTATCCCAGGAAGCAGAAATGGGGTCTGGGAAGGTGAAACAGGAAAGGAGGGAAACCAATATATGGACCCACAATTGAGTTGACCACTGAGGCCACTGGGTTTCAAGACTCCACAGACAGCTTTGCCAAACTCTCCCTAGAACGGCACTAGGGTCTGGGACGTGGCTACCCAGCCTTCCTTCCTTCCCTCTTCTTTACTCAGGGTTGGACCTGATGCAACCCTGGTGGTTCTCTGTTTCTCTTGACACCTTCTTCATTTTCTCTTATAAGCATTTCTGTTAATAAACATATTGCAAGCTTAAATCCATCTCTGCATCAGGTTCTTGGAGGACATGGATTAACACATATAGGTAATACCACCTGCATTGTGTAGATAGACACAATTATAAACAGTTACATATTTACTCTAATTATGTACCATTATGTATGTAATGTGTATATATTTTGCAATAAATTTACGATGGCATATCAGACACCTCTAGTTCATCATTCAGTTACTCTTGGGTCTACCTGTTACTCTAGCCACTGCTGTAGCAACTTATTCCAGGTTGGTCTCAAGCAGATTTGCAGAGTTATGGCTTGTTCAGGACCTCAAACCACCTGCCAGAACTGGTGGCCACTCATGCTTGTGCAGCCCAGAAATGTGGGGTGTTAACACCTATGGGGCCATCTTTGAGCAGTGAAGGATAGACATCAGTGGATAGATACTTTCTCCTTCCATCCCCTGAGATTCATGCCATAGGTGCCTCAGAAGATGCTGTGGGTCAAAAGTTAACAGTCAACTCAGTCATGTATGCATCTCAACCCTTGTTTTGCTCTCCCAAACCCTCATTTCTGCTTTTTGGGTGTGACACTTTTCCAAGAGAACGCTCTTCATTGTCTTCAGGGAACCCCAAAGTTAGCATCTCCTTAAACCATATTGTTTATAAAATCACACATCAAAATAAATATGTAACTATCAAAATTCACAATAGCGTAGCATCTAAAATTAATTCACACTCTACCTGGTATTTGTACCCTATTTTAGGAAACACTGTAACCAAAGATGTTGAGGCCTTCTTGTTCAGACACTACTCTGTCTTTCCATGGCTGTAGTTAAAATAAAGTCAGTGTTATATTACTGCATAAAAATGTCCAGTTAGATCAGAAATAACTAATGAAATCCAGGGCTCCTTGGTATATTTTGCTTTTGTATGTTTTGTACACATTCAGTGACAAGGGTCTTCTCTGTAAGCATTTCGTTCTTTTTGGCTTTGTGTAATCTCGATACATTGTGATATAGCCTTTTACAATCATTTGGTTACAGCTTTGATTCTTGGAAGGCTTTTCTTGGGTATCTGAAATTAGGGGCCCTAAGCTTGGTGTGTTAGGTGGAATTCTAAAGAGGTCTCCCAAAATTTCCATCCCCTGGTTATTCAGTCAAACTTTAATTTTGGAACTGTCAAGGAATTTCATAGATAGAATTAAGATTATTAATCAGCTGACCTTAAGACAGGGCAACTATCCTGGAATTTTCAGGAGGAACCTAATGTAATCACATGAACCTTTAAAAAGAGCAGAGGAAGGCAGAGGGAAATGGAAGAAAGAGTGGAGGAGAGATGAAGCACAAAGGGAGGTTGAAGACGTGGTCACTGTCATGTGATCATGAATCAATGAGCAGGAGGACAAAATGAAGCGTGCTGAGGATGAGAGGAGGCAGCAGACTCTGTGTCTGTGATGTCGGGGAGTCACTGCCCCATTCCTCCGCCACCACCAGACTATTCATTACACAAGAAAAACCAATACCTACTTGGGTAAGTAGGTGTTAGTTAGGTTTTCTATTACTTGTACCAAGCACATTTTTAAACATTACAGCCCCTTCCAAAAAGGCTTAACTGATACCCAGCAAGAGTCTCTAATAGTCTTGACAGAAAGATGCTTTAACATTTGCTTTATTGTACAAATAAATGACATAGACACTATTGCATGGGCCAGTTTCCGCTTGGTCTGATTACCAAGGAAATAAATGACAGGTTGAGCATTTCTTGCTGTGAGATTGCAATGTCCAGATCCAAATGCTTGATGATGAAAAGAGGAACACTGCAAATCCGCATTATATCCTTCTTTTCACAGCTACACATATTTACAAATATATTGAGTTCACTTACAAAGGCAGAAAATGGCTGCCTCCAAGCAGAGCAGTGAATTACCTGTCAAAGCCCAGAGATTATTTGCTTATACATATTGGCATTATTTGGTTTATCTTCCCAGCCTAAAGTTTCTAATGAGTGACCCTAAGTTTTTACCTCTTGCCCCAATATTCTGACAGCTTTAGGATTTTGCCCATGCGTTGGTTACCTCCTAGGTAAAGTACGCATGGTTGGCATAGAGTTAAATCAGTACTACCCAGCTGTCTCCCTGGGAGCCCTTCCTCCTTCCCCTGTTTTTGGTAGAAATCAGCCCGTGTGGTTATTTGTCAGCTAGTTGCAATGAAGCTGATAAATCCTGAAATCTTGTCGTGAAAGACAACCCTCTACTGACTTGTCCAGCACTTCCACTTTGCAGCCAAACTGTACATGCCACCCCAAAGGTGTTAGGTGGCTCTTTTTCTATGTTCATGACAAGAAACGAGAAAATGAGAAGTTGCACGAAGCTGGGAAAATTGCAGAAAACTGGCAGTGGATGACTTTCACCTGAACAATTTGTCAGGTCTAAAGGGACAGCTGAAGCAAGTTTTAAGATCAAGAAGTATCCGGTTCACATTCCAACCGGTTTGCATGGTCATAATTACTGCAATATGGACTAACATCCCCAGCCCCACAGTGCACCTGTGTAGGCTCAATAAAAATAACCAACCTGCAGTATTAACGTTGATGACAAAAGTCAAAAAAGATCTTTATTTAGTACGATATGTTCTTTTTTTAGCTGGGGACATATTATATTTTCCTAGCTCCAGCCTGTCAAAATATACTCATGTATATATTGCTCTCACTTCAAGAGGAGGAAACTCAGGGTCCTCCATAGCCCCATCAATGGAACTTGCTTCCCCAGGGCCATGGGGGAACTAGGCCAGCAAGAGTGCGAAGTGGTGCAAGCACCTCCAACAATATAAATGTTCTGGGAGTCAAGTCGCTTGATAAATATATGCCTTAGATTGAGAAATCTAATCTAAGTCTCCCTCATCTTCCCAGTCCCCTGGTCCCACTAGATTTGTCAGGATGTAACAGATTAAGATAATACCCAAAGTGAAAAGTAACTTTTTTTAAAAAAAGGAGGGGGAAGAGGATAGTGGATTTGAAAAGAATTTAGGGTCAAGGACAATAGATTTTAATTTTTGCCCAGTCACTAGTTTACAGACGTCTGTAAGCCTCTTAATTGGGCCTTTTTGTGTGGAAGAACTGAGAAGATGGCCCTTTCTTACACTAATGTTCTAAGGATTATTAGTAAGTGCTGGCAAATCCCTCTGCAAATATGAAATGCTATGTACATAATAACAAGCTCCTTGAGCAAATATTACTGAAGTGATCTTGAGCCAAGTGGCCCTTCCTGACTTTGCTCACCGCACACACATGTGCATACACACATACACACACAGTGTGTAGTAAAGGATTTATTGATGATGATTCCCATGAGGATGGATGACTTGAGTACAGGCTTACCCGATGGCTGCAGCAACACTGGTTGACCTCTTGAAGTCCTTTCTAGACCTATTAGCCTATAATTTCATGCTGATGATGCTAAACCTAATGAATATAGAGTGAGGGCCATATCTAAATGCACCCTTGGCAGTAACGACAATGTTTATCAGTATTACTGAGCTTTAGTCTTCATTTTTAAAGTGTATTAGCATCAACCATTTTAAAAATATATGTTTCCCAGAATTGCTGCGCTCTGCAAAACAAACAACAGAACTCTGGAAGAATCAGTAGATATTAAAATATATGGCACAATGCTTAGGGTAACAAAACAGTAGTTGTATCATTATTCCCAGCATGACATGTTGATGCACAGAAACTTTGGCTTCCTTTAAACAGTGTCTGTCAATTTCCCTACATCAGCGTGGGAATTCCTGACATGCACAATTTTACCCATCAGTGTGATGCCCAATTATTTGAAAAGGGTGAAAACTTTATGCCACTTTCCAACATGATGGACATAACCTCTAACACTGGCGATTGCTGAGATGTTTCATGTTGTAAAATTTCTGAATGTTTTCATTTTCTTTTGCCATAAGCTCCTCTTTCTATTCAAATTATAAAGTATTAAGAAGTTTTGCTTGTCTTTATTAAGATTCAAATTTATAGCCAGAATGAATTGCTAAAAGAGATTGCAGAGTCCACTTTGAATGATATTTTAAAACAAGAGTTTTTCTTCCTGGATACTTATATGTGTAGCATAGCCTGAAACAGTGTAGGTGTTGAATATACTCTTAAAGTCCTGTCTGGATGTATTACTCAACTTATTATTCTCATTCAAAACTCAGACACAGTCACATACAAAAGTAGTAAATGTTTGGTTTCATGTTGGCCTGAAAGAGTGAATAGTCTTCCTCAAGAGATATACCATTCTCAAAATGTAAATTCGTATAGCAAATAATTAAAGCTGCAAATGTCATGTAATTTGAATATGCATTTATATGCTCTGAATGTATATGCAAATTTTTAAAAATTGCAGAGCATGGATGGCCTCCCAACTATAATGCCCAATGGTTTTTTTTCTTTATGTCACAGAAACATTTGTCACTCTTCTTTTGGGATTCTGTCTACCCTTAGTGACCTTGCACAAAAATGGATTTGTCTATGATTCTATGATGAGCATTTGTTATATTTTTGACCATCTAATTATATGAATTCCCTGTCTTGGTTAGAGATGCCCACTGCAGACGTACAAAAAGCCAGGTATTTGTTCCCTGGGACTCCGGCAGCTAGAGCGAGGGCACATGACTTAAGCTTAGCCAATTGAACTGCCCATTTACAACTCTGAGCCTGGAGAGATGGGTGCAAAGCAGCAAGGCCAATTTACCATCCACTGTGATGGCAGTTGTGGGTCCACAACCAGTGACTGGAGCAGAGGTGGCAGCGGAGTCAGGAGTCCGGCAGTTCTCAGTGGTGAGATACTGGGGGCATTTCTAGCCAGACTATTCCTGAGGCTGTTCTCAGCCTCTTCAACTGCCCATTTTTCAAGACTTCTTCTAAGCCTTCTTGTTGATCCTCTGATCTACCAAGTATACTTTTAATTAATAAAGCTCTTTTGAACTTAAGTTACCTAATACTTTTGTTTGTTTGCAAACAGTAAGTTGCAGTGCTAATTATGTCACTCTTCTGCACAAAATCGTGCTCCAAACTATGTGCTAAAATTAATACCTAATCATTCTAGCAATTCAGGAGGCTTGGAAGTCTTTCTCAATCTAACTTCCATCGCCATCTTTATATTTTCTACTCTCCAGCTAGACTGGAGAGTTTTTAGATTTTCTATTCTTCAGTCCACATTCTCTGACCACAGTTTGTCTCAACTTGTATTAATGGCCTTGCTTATGAAAAGCCCACCTACGATTTGGATCCATGTGACTCTGGCTAAGAGTTGGGCCACGTTGCCCATCTGCTGTCGATAGCACCAGAGGTTTCGGATTCCTCCAGATTCCAATTCCCCCATCAAGACTTCCTTAACTGCCCCCAACCCATGGAAAACAGATGTAACCTTGATCTTACCTGACCTCTTACAGCGTTTTACGTCTTTCTAATGTCAAATATCACATTCCAGATTAGACAAAAAATGGTCATTTGTTTTTGTGTTCAGTGTCTCCTGGACCGTGAGCCCTGACTAACATACTAGAAGATATATGTTATTTGTTTTTGTACCTGTAATATTTTTCTAACACAGATCTTGTGATTCATAAATGTCAGCTGAAAAATGATATGGGTATATACACATCTTTTTTACTCAAATGAAGATTAATATAAATATACAACTTTCTGTGCCTCTAAAATTTCACTCACTCTTGACTTAAGAAAAATAAAATATTATATTTTAATTATAGTTTATGATATCTACCTAAACAAGAAAATAACATATTAAAAGTAAAAAAATTTAACAATTAAATGTTTAGGAGTTGAATCGGTAAATGAACTATTTTTACTTTGACTTATTTTAGTGGATGTTTTAGGTATTTTGTCAACAGTTGATGTCCAGAGGTGCAGTTTTGGGGGCAGACAGTCTACATAAATGAATTCCATTGTTCAAATTCATTGTTCTCATGGCAAATATTTGCCACTATAAGGTTGTTCCCAGCCAGTAATGTTCACATATTTTTTGATGTACACAGAGTTTCAGAGAAAGAAATTAGGGAGCACTAGATAAATTTAGGGGAGAACGCCAATTATCCATGTGTATGTTTTATTTCTCAGAGGAAACAGGTTTGAAGAAAACATAGTTTTATGCCATCAATAACTGATATGGACAAAGTGGAGTTGCTAGATAGCAAAAAAAAAAAAAAAAAAAAAAAAAGAACTAGAAAAAGAAACCATGTGCTTAAAAAGATGTTTACTGAGATGGACAAATATGGCCTGTTTGGAAAAATTACCATGCATATAATGTATTTCCAGAAGCTATTGTGCAAAACTTATTTCTTATGGATATTTTGTTGACTTTTAAAAAGCAACTTACTTTTTTTCCTTTTTTTTTTTTTTTTTTTAAATTCATAGATGTATTTAGGAAATAATAAGTGTTTGGGGGCACTCTAGACATTAATTCTGGAGGACCTCTTCGATTTTTTTTTTTTTTTTTTTTTGGTCACAATGCATCAATCATAGTTCTAGATTAAACAATGTGATCACAGATTTGGGAGGGTTTCTGTATAATAAGACCAGTTCCTGCAATTCGCAATTCTCACACACACACACACACACATGCACACATTCTGTCTCTCTGTCCCTCTGTCTCTCTCTCTTTCTTTCTCTCTGCACTCTAACTACAAGCTGTCTTTGCTCTTTCCTTTCAGCATGGCTTCCGTCCAGAGCCAATTACAGAAAACAACAGCTCCCTAGCACTATCGCTGACAATAATCTTAAGGAAAGAATTGCACCTACTCAAGCCTGAGAACATATTCAAGAAGTTAATTATTTTTCTAGCATGGTCCTTGGAGCAGGCTTTTTTTTTTTTTTTTTTTTTTTTTTACCTAGTTTCTCTATAAAATGCCATGGGGGTAATGGGGGTATTATGCCTGTGAAACATATGGGGTACTATATAAAACTAAGTTGTTGCTGATTTTACTTAAAATCAGTTTTTATTTCCTGTTTTATGTCTGCTTGTTTTATAGCATCTCGAAACATTTCCTGTGTCTTTGTCCAGTTCCGAGGTCTTCTATTCAGAGCTTCTTCTGCCTGGTTCCTACATATCTCACTGCAGGGTAAGTGACACTGTAGGCCGAGAGAAGAAAAGAGATAATGTCAAAAACTAATTTTCAAATAAAATGGCAACATGATTGAAATGCATTCCCCTAAATTCAGTATCAATTAAGTTTAATGGTCACAAGTCTTTCATCGATTTACAGAGCTGTGTATATCATGATTTTTAGAGAGAACATTACTCCCGAGACAGCTCTTTAATTGAGAGAAGGATTCTATAGTGCAGAGACCTTCAATTAATGTTCTATAGAGATAATTTGTAGCTTTTTGTTCTGTTGGTCACTGGGCCAGTCATACATAGACTTCGGTTAGCAGGTTTGGGAACTTTAGCTGCAGCCACAGCAAACAAAGGCTGATAACTATATCCTCCACGACAACAGAAACCTAAAGGAAGCGTTGATAACTGACAGGGCTTTTGTTCTTGTTTCATGTTCTATTATGGGCAAATCATCAAGGTAGTATGGAGATCAT
Source organism: Eonycteris spelaea (assembly GCA_003508835.1). NCBI lineage: Eukaryota > Metazoa > Chordata > Mammalia > Chiroptera > Pteropodidae > Eonycteris > Eonycteris spelaea. The sequence goes on along the minus strand of PUFA01000050.1, from coordinate 8,978,223 downwards.
GAATAGAAGACACAGAGACTTACTTGTCCCAAGAGACAAGTAGCAAAACAGACTGTGACATTCTCTTTATTCAGTAGCATGGTAACAGAAGACAGATTAGGACTTAGGCCTGGGTTCAAATACTAGCTCAATAATACACTCAGTGTGGACAGTGTGACAGCATATTGACTATTCCTTTTTAGCTTTGGGCAAGTTACTTAATATCCCAGAGGCTCACCTTTCTCACCTATAAAATGAAGCCATAATAATGAACTTATGTAAAGCTGAACATATCAGTTTCCTTACCTGATAAACACTTACCAAAGGAGACTGTCGGAGTTTGCTACACTGGTGGGATGCAGTGACTCCTCTGTGACAAGTTAACCAGTTAGCAATCTCAAGAATGGGCGAGGGTGGGAGGGATGCCCCACACCCACGATTACATTCTAGTGCCTCTGGGCTTTCCTGATTTTACTGATCTTGGTAGCATGGTATTCCTGGACTTGATGATTCCTTAGAAAATCAGCTTTCCCCAAGAACCACAAACTAATTTGAGCTTCCCAAGAATGCAGGGTGGTGATTAAAATGCCAAAGGCATGAGACTTGAGTCAAGATCAGAATAAATCTAAAAGCAGAAAAGCAAGGAACTGAGAAAGATGGGCAATCTAGTGATACCTCAGGTCTTCACTATTCCGCTCTTCATATCCCCAGGCTGCTACGGTTTCATACTTCTCCGATTTCTGTAAAATAAGCAGCGAATGGCTCTCTGGTAGGGGTAAGTTAGAAGAGTGACCACCACACACAGCTCCCTTGAAGTTCAGTGCTGAGGAAGCTGTTTGGTGCATTGGATGGAAGTGGGTTTGAATGTCACCTCTGCCATTGGCTAGCTGTGTAAACTTGAAGTTATCTAACCTCTCTAGAACTTGGTTTTCATCTGTACAAGAAGGAGTGCCTTTTTAATTGGATTGTTGCAGGGGATTAAGTGAGAATGCTTTTAAAACAAAGGGCCTAATGATGTGAAAGACATTAAAATTAAGATCATGGACTTAGAGAGATTCACAAAACCTCTCCAAGGTTCTTTCTCCTCCTCTGTAAAATGATTAGAATAATAGTTCCTGCTTTTTAAGGCTGTTGGGAGGATTAAATCAACCAGTCTCAAAATAGCACCTACAAATAGCCCTTGGCGCATATTATATTCCACATAAATATTAGATATTGATGTCCTCCTTATTACCCTATTCCTTGGACTGTTCACCTTTTCCAGTGTTTACCCATCCCCCAACACCATGCTCAGCCCCACTGTAGCTGTCTCCTGCCAGGGCCCAGATAAAATTCCCCAAAGAGCCTGAGGCAGCAAACTTCAAATGGACGCCAAGGCTCCCTAGGGAGGTGAGTCTCCTGTCCCTTTGTCCTGGTAGTCATGATTAGCCACTTTGAAGTTAACTTCAGCCTTTCCTAAAGTAATAGCCATTAGCCAAGTAAATGTGACATCTCAATCTCTTTTATAAAAGTGAGGAGAGTGTTAAAAATATTGCTGGTTATTTCACAGTTAATTGGCTTCCCCTTGAAGACGTAGTGTGCTTCAGTCCTTGTGGGGAGTCTCACGTTCACGTCTGACACCTTGCTTCAGGAGTGGAACTGAGATTGAAAAATGCTGGAGAAGGGCATGATCTCGCTCAGAGGTTGAGGAAAATTTATGGACTATCAGAAGCAGCGAAGAATAGGATTGGCTAAAGATCAGAATGAATTTGATAGCAGAACTCAGCATTATGAGGGTTTAATAAAAACTCATTGGTCTCTTTGTCAACATAACAGCAAAACATGAGTGCAAGTGATGGTAAACAATATCAAAGGGCACCAAATGAAAATCAATACTAGAAAACAGGTGTTTGCACAAAATGTTTACTTGTAGAAATCTCTAATGTCAAAGACATCTCTGTAACTAGGATTCTGTCCCTATATTTTAAAAGACTGAACAGTTTTGTGCAATAAAAAATGTTGATTATGCAAGTATGTTTTATATGGGTAACTAAATTTCATGCTTCAGGAGACAAATTAGTTGTTGAGGAATATCTGGAAAACAATTCTTCTGCATGCATATCATTTCACAACTAGCCAGGCTCCCCAGTGGGGCTTTGCCTTCCTGCTGGGAAATGAATAGGGGATCTCCAGGGGGTCTGTCTAAAGGCACATCCTTTTCATTTACTTTGAACATCTCTTACCCTCAATTTGAGTGTTTGTTAGCCCTTGGGGTCTGAGCCTATTCTAGATGGATCCCAAAAGAACTGAAAAGACCATGTCAGTAGATGTATTTAGTTTTCCAGCATTGCTTAGAATATCTATCTGGAAGCCCCGAATCAAAATCTTAAGATGATCCTGGGAAAATCTTATTTTCTCTTAAGACCTTTAGGCTTGAATGCATCAGGCAGAGACAGTCACTGGGGAGCTTTGGTTTGCAAGAAGGGAGGTCCAAGAAAAGAGTTGATGATATCTGGATTGTGAACTTTCCAAAGTCTTAGTAACTGCATCAATGAGGAATGCACATTTTTATTTAGTTATCCTTTGCTGGAAAAAAAATACAATTGTTTATTAAAATTGGAAAGAGGATTGGGGAGGAATTGGCAATAAAACGTTATCTCCTATGAGAGAAAATTGTATCTTTTGAGGAAAAAAATTTTTTTTAGAAATCTCCAAAAAATAGCTCTTTGTAGGTAGAGGAGGTATGACAGAGCCCAAAATGATGTTTGGTCCAAAGGATGGCATTTAAAAACTAATTTATATGTATTAAAGCAAAGTATTAGAAAGTCAGAAAACTTTTGAGAATATGGCATTTTGGGGGTAAGTTATTTCTTTCTGTTATTGATGTGTTTGTATTATTTTACAGGGCTGTAAAGGACTGAACCATTGCCAATTTTGAATCAACTTTTGTACTGAACTTAGTACTAAACTTAACTTAGCTCCTAGCACATCATATGTTCCTTTAGCACTTTTTAGGTTATAATTCACTGACTTCTGTGAAAAGATCTGTAGATTTAAGTGTTCGGAATCTTATGTGTTAATGGTTAAATTCAAGTTCTTGACTCATTCATGTTAGATGTTATGCTCTATATGTCCAATATCCTGGGAGAAATTGTGACCATGATTCCAACATCCATAAGTGACTGAAAAAGATCCTTGTGGGCAGGTCAAGGAGCCTAGGAAAGAGTACTGTACTCTATTGGGTTACTTTTCACTACGACCCAACATAACATGTATTTAAAGTCCCATTTTGTGAATAAAGGGACTAAAGCTCAGAAAGGCTGAAAAACTTGACTAAAATTACCTAACCAGTTAATGGTAGAGCAAGAATTTTAACTCATATGGATGGCCTTAAAGTTCACATTCTATTCATACTCATTTCAGAGCAAGAAGTGGAAAGTGGTGATGGCAGGTTATATTTTCCCAAAATGGCCACAGCAATATTTTTCTATCCTACACACTCTTTCACAAACTTGCCCCTTTCCATCAAGAGGTAGAGTCTATCTCTCCTCCTCTTGAAGGTGCGTGGGACTTCCGGATTATCTTGATAAGTAGCTGTAACAGAAGTGACACCCAAGAAGTCATGACTAGTTCATAAATGCAATCTGCTTTCTGTTGTCTCCCTCCGAGTGAGCCTTCAGAAGATTCCACTCACAGCCTTTGAGCTGCTCCAGCTGACACCACATAGAGTAGAGATGCGCATTCCCTGCCAGGCTCAAATATCAGATTTGTGAGCAAAATAAACACCGCCCTTGTTTTAAGCCACTGTGTTGGGATGATTTGTTAGCATCCATAGTAATAGTGAAATCACAGAAAGTATATAAACCTTATACTTAGAATCTTGATTTTAGCATAAAAGGCAAGCCATACCCATATGTATAGGTTCATATGCATGTGTGCATAAATGTGAATGAATACATAAATGTGGAGACTTGGAACACAGCACTGGTAAAATGCATGACAAGGAAGCATAAGCCTATGCTTCCACTGCCTGCTTTATCCCTCCACCCATCTCAGAGACATTTCCAGGGGCATTGAGGAGTGAAGATTCTCTTCCATGTGATTATTCAGGCCCCTTTTTTCTTATAGGGAACAGTAGCAGCTAGGGGTCTTACCTGCTAAGCATGCTTTCTCATGTCCCTTTTTATTCCTCAGGATAATTCTCTCTGCAGTCCATGTGATCCTCAAGAGCTTTCAATTATGATGTCCTGTTGTCCAACATTAACACAATCTCCAGAGGATGCCCTGGATCACTAGCTCAGTCAGTGTGGTCAGAGTCCCTCATTTCCATCTCAGAAATTGGTCTGTGGATGGGCACGTCACTCAAACAAGGTCCATTTGTGTGAACCCTGAGACTGATAGCTGGATCCTGGATAAAAGATGTCTTCTGTGGCTAATTGAATTATTAGCCCCAATTCTTCACCTCTTCTTAGGTCCACACCCTCTACCATGTAACTTTGCAGTTCCTTCAGTAGAGATGTAGAATATATTTTCTTGCACCTTGACTTTGGAATTGGCCATGTGGCTTTTGGGTCAATGAAATACCAGTAAACATGATGCAAGCAGGGATTTAAAATACATTGCACTTTAGAATTGTGCATTTGTACCTCTACTATGTCTTGAAAAGAGTCTTCTTAGGTAACTTCTGCCCATTCATCCTTAGCCTGAGAAGGAACACAAGAAATAGAGCAACTCTTATTGCCTCAGACTGAAGCAAAGAAATAAATGCTTCTTACTGTAGGCTATTGAGATTTGTGGTTGTCATTCGGCATTAAAAACATATATTTTTCCAATGGAGTCAGTAAACCAGGAAAGCATAAATTCAGATTACTAGTTGCTATCTTGAGGAGACAGCTCAGTTGAGAATGAAGCCAGGCTGGGACTAGCAGGGCCAAGAGATAGAGAGAAAACAAGTTTATATGAGTCCCTGGACTCAGCTGCTGCCTAGAGCATTTGGATCTTCCTTTGAAGTTTCCAGGGACATGGCAACAAATTCTTTTTTTGGCTTAAGATAGTTTGAATACAATTTCTGTCACTTGAACAAGAATAGCCTAGACTAGTACACGTGTCATGTAAACTATGTCTGATATGTTCCTTGCCCCTCAAGTTCACGACTCACTGCTGCCCACGTTGCCTTTCTGGCACCTGAATAACTGGCTTTTATCTAGACACTTTCTCAAAAGGTCTAAAAGATTTTACAGTTAAAGTTTCCTCAAAAAATATAAATTGTCATATCGTCTTCCCTTCCTCCTGCACAAGATACAGCAGGGCTTGACCTGCAAAAGACATACATGGCTTGGAGTCCATCAGATGGATTGGGTTTTATTGTCATATGAGAAAAGTAACTAGATTCTGACTCTCTTCTATAGTTGAATGCAGTATACATCAGTTGTTTTTTTTTGTTTGTTTGTTTTAATTTTTCTCCCCAGGTGCAGGCAGCAGGCATCAGGCAGCATCCAACTAAGTTTAGTGGATGGGACTGACAGCTTCATGCTTGACATACACATTCTAACCCTAGAAGATTCATTCATGTCCTAATCCTATACGATTTATGCCAGAAATGAAGAGCTCCTCCAAATCTACACACCTGTTTATTTTTCTGCTCTTTCCCAGCTTTCTGGGTACTTCAGAAATGCAAGCTCCAAGATAGTCCCAATAACTCCACCCCTGAGTGAATGTTTGAAGTGCTACATTTCTCGTCTAGTGTAGGAGATTCCAGTTTGGGCTCTTCCGGGGTCATTTCTTTCTCACAAATCTCTTTAATCTCTCCACCCTCATCCTATCATAAGGACTTTCTATCTTACACCTCAACCGTGAGAACAGAAAAACAGTACCTCACATGAATACATTTGCTCCATAAGAAATTGGAGGAGGTTGAACCAACACATCGAGTAAAGACCCCAGACCCCTGCCAGCATATGAGGCCAGGCCCAGAAAACAAACGTGACACTCCCTCTGTGGCAACCACACCACATGCTAACGATAGGTCCAGCAGGCTCGTGTTCTTTCAACTTTAATTATGAAGCAGGGGTGTAATGAGACTGTGTGGCAGAGAACCGCTGTGGAGCTTGACAAGGTATTTTATCAACATATTATTATATTCTGACATAGGCGAGCCCAAAGGATAAAGTAGGGCTCCAAACCCAGCAGAAGTCTTGGCAGACCCACCGTTATCGGACCCATGCTAGTGTCCTTGGGGAGAGGGGCCTAACTGCCCTGAGCAAGAGGTTCCTCGGGGGTAGGAGGAGGGGTCAGCAGTGTCGTTGGAAAGCATCAGAGTTCCTATGGAACCCATCAGTAGGTCCTTGATTTTCTTCCTGAACCCACACACCCAGGTCCTCAAGAGAAATGCAGCCCCATCAAAGTCATGCTGCGAAACGACCTATTCCCAAGCACCTTCGATGTGCTGTGCATTCTACGTGAATGTCTCTAATCTTCACATGGACCCCGTGAAGCAGATTGATGAACAATGCTAGAGCCTCCAGTATCCATTCTCTATCTTTTTCTTCCCAAACTAACAGCAGCCTGCTTTTGTGCATGTTGACAATGTGCTAACTAAACGAACTTGATTTCCAGGCTTCCTCGCAGCCAGGGAAGAACACGAGACATGGCTCTGGCCGAAGAGCCGTAAGCACACATCTGCGGGCAAAGCTCTCGGGAGGGCTGTCATTTTCCTGACAAAAAAGGGACAGATTTGGCTGGCATATGGCTTTTGCCTGTTACCTGCCTTTGTCCCTTTTCTCTCCATAGAAGGTCAAGATGCCTGGAGGGGCAAGAACCGTCTCATAACCAACAGCGGGACAATGATAGAGCAGGAAGCGAGGAGCCCAGAATCTTAACTGATGCATCCGTGTTATTATCTCCGTTTTACAGGTGGGAAAACTGAGGCTTAGAAAAATGAAGCTGTTTATATGAGGTCACAGCATAGGTCAAATCTCTATTTCTCTAAGTCCAAACTTCATACTTTTTCCATAAGTGAAGAGTTCACTTAACACATGAATTTTTTTCAATAAAGTAAATGTATTTTTTCTTCCTTAAGATTTTCCTAAAATCTCAACTTATTATCCATAGTACAGTATATAATACATACAACCTACAAAATATGTGTTAATTGACTATTTATGTTCTCAGTAAGGCTGTTAGTAGTTAAGTTTTGGGAAGTTAGATTCATTCACGGGGTTTCAACTATGCAGGGGTCAACACCTCTAACCCCCATAGTTTTAAAATGATAGACTTTAAAGAATATATGAGTGCATTCATTTTTAACTCTGGTAGAATGTATGGAAAATATAACTTTGTTTTTAGGTGGGGCTAAATCCTTGAAATAGGGATGCTAATTAACAAATATGAAGGGAGGACAGTGAGTGTGAAGGGCTCAGACAACTCTTTCATGATAAGATTGGAAACTTCTGGGTACTCAGACTTATATTACACACAGAGAGAGCAATGTGATGAATCAAATAAAAGCTACCATAAAGAAAGAAAGCTGGGTGTCACTAAGTAGAAGTTATATAGTTATATGCAAATTTGAGGGTAGCAAGTGGACTCATAATGGTGTTCCATCAATAACAGACAGAATTATTCTTTTCTTCCCTATCCCTTTCCTCATCCCATTAAAAATAAGTTTCATAAGCACTGTTACGCTACAAAGGAAAAGAAAAAAAAATTACGTTTGTGTCCAGGATACTAGATTTAAAATTATTTTGCTATTCAAAAAGCTTAATCTTCTAAGCACTTTACACCCAAGTGGGGGTGAAGTTATCCTGAAAAGTCACCTTCTTATTACCTTTAAAATGGGGTTTAAAAAAAAAGAGTGGTGGGAGGGAATCTTGTCAGGGACTCTTTTTTTTCTTTAATGAGCTGTGGTTTCCTGATGTAGCCTGGATCTGCTTTAAAAGCTTCTTTATTCACATGCACTCCAACTCAAGGAGAGTTAAGCCGGTCAAACCCAAACAAGTTTTTCACTTATACCAAGAACAAATGATTTTCTCCTGCAAATGCCTAGTGAAGAAAATTCTAAGAGAGATTTGATCCTGAACTCCAGCACCTATGAACCCTGAAATGCATGAATATTGTTCTTGCTTTGATCACAGATATTTGAAAAGAAAATAAGAAATAAAGACCCTGTATGTTCTTAGCTTTGTTTTGCCTTTAGATGGGAAAGACCATATTGATTTTCTCCCAAGAAGTCAGGAAAGAAATGCATCATTTAAAGGTACTTTCTGGAGGGATATATGGTTTAGTAACTACTTTCCCCAATCAACTGACTTAGTATCACCTTGTCCCCAGTAAATGGCTTAGTACTACCCTTTCTGAATCATTCAAACTGCCTACCAGTAGTCTGGGAGTATCCAGTAGGTATTTATCTAAATTATTACAGGGCAGTGGGAATAAACTCAGTGCTATAGGAAGTGAGGAATAACTGAAGATGTGAGTCATATACGAGGATTTCAAAGCCAGTCTGACCACCAGTATTATGCAAATTTGTGTGAGATCCAGAAGAAGCCAATCTATGTGCCCCTTCTTCACACTGTAGCATTTTTATTCAGCTGAATTCAGAAAAAAAAAAAAAAAACTGAATATAACTTGAAATGATGAAATCAAGAGCAATGGCTGTAAACAAAAGAGATTCAGGACTAATGAAGCCTTTTGAGGTAAGGCTACCTTCCCAAAAGCAAAGAACAACCTGAGGATAGGAAAGGTTGTTGAGTTCGGAAGACAAGGCCATTCCCATCACCACTGCCCAAGAAAGGTGGGGGCGGGGGCCACAGAGGAATGAATGTATGGCCGGGCTGATATATGTTCATTTGTTCAGACATTTTAATAATATCACATAGTTACTGAGCCCTTGTCTTGTTCCAGACAGTGTGTTGAGAACTTTACCTGGAGTGCCTTGTTTTGTTTTTACAACTCTATGGGGCGTAAATTATATGGAATTCTTATAAGATTTTTTAAAAGAAGAGGAGACTGAGGCTTGGAAAGTTTGAATAATTTGGCCAAGTGACTATGATAGTTGTCGAACTGTGATTCAAACATGGGCAGCCAGACCCCAGACTTACCATCTAATGCTCACTTGAAGCCATAATGTCTACTGTATGCCTTGGGCACTGGGAATTTCAACATGATCAAGACACTTTCCTCTGTCTTATGGCTATTTTTTTTCTACTTAAGGATTCATAAAGTCTACTTATTTCTTGAGATTTTCCCAATACTTGAAGGCTTTCCCTACTTCTAACCCCCAAATTCTGGAGCTGCCTGTGTAATTCTCTTGACAGTGACTGTCTCGTTAGTGGTTCTCAAGCTTGGCTGCAGAAAACTCTCAATCACCGTTTCTGGGGGGTATTGTCAGGCATGGATAATTTTTGTAAATTCCCGGGTTATCCAATGTTTATCCAGAGTTGGGGACATTTGCAGTGGTCCCTGGGGCAGCAGATGATCCCCTCTTTTGATTATGCTTCTACATCTCCACAAGTTTTCTGCCCTCAATTTTATCCTCTTTCGCAGGTGTGTATATATATATATATATATATATATAAAAACATCCTCAACTCTGAGTTGGAAACTGCCTTGTTCTTTTTTCAGTATATGTTATAGGGAGGCTTCCGGCATTAAGTGCAAAAAGAAATTGAAGTCCATAAGAATTGGCAAGTCCCAGTTCTCAGTCTAGTTCAACATGGTTAGTCTTGGAAAGGTGTGGAGAATAAGATTTCAGGAAGTTAATAAAAACCCCAGGGTTTTACTTGTATTGAACCCCCTGGGAGGAAGCAAAGAGCTAGTGGAAATGAGATGGCACTATTTGAAGAGGGTCATTTGGTCCTAATGATGAAAATAAACAAAGTAGATAATTGTTTCCTGCCTAGAGAAAGGTCATGTGGGTGACCTTGTGACTAGGTCTTGCGAATAGATATTTTTTTAGCCTCCATTTTATCTTCCTTATCAATCATCTTTCACTACAAAACAAAATTTCTATATGACATGTTATTTCTCCTTTTTGAAAAGCTTTGAGTGACTGTATTTGGCTAACTTAATAAATCCAAAATGTGTGTCCTTGGGGTGGGGGAATATTTTGGTGAAAATTACCATCAACTGTTAAGGCCAGCTGTAATCACTATGAGCTGGAATCATAGACCTCTGCAGCCCATTTCTTTTTTTCAATTGTCTTATCCTAAATGCTATGCCAATGGTCTTCAGTCTTTAGGTTATTGGCAGATGCCAACTCTATCCCCATCTATAGTTATTAAGTGGCTGTTCACCATCATCTAGTTAAAGATCTCTAGGCCTGCTACCTACTCAGCCAAACTTAGATATATAACAGATGCTCAGAGTGCTTAGGAACAACCTCTAGATAATTTATTCCCATCACCACATCCTTCATATGACACTTCGACCTTGTTCAAGGAATACCTATAGCTATTTCTCAAGGAATTCAGCAAGAACATGAAATGGTTTCAAGTTCATAGTCATCCCTTAGTTTTTGTTCTTTTGTATAAAGCTGCTTGACGTCTTGGTCCTATTCACCATGTGAATTTTATAATAATTACTATGTCAATGGCTAAATGTAAAACGCAGGAGGAAAATCAAGAAGCCATATAAAGCCTGTGCCTTAGTAGGTTCATTTTGTATTATAGTAAGATTGTAAGAAGCATGTGAAATGTTAAATAGCGAATGATGTTCTGGCCCTTCTACCCCCAAAACATTCTTCAATGAGTTATTTTCAGACAGCTTTTGAGATAGTTTTAGAGACTTTCTCAGCCTAAAGAAATGGGTACACAGAGAAATGGATATAAACAGAGATATTTGATAAGACTTTCGCCAAATATTATATTGTTATCCCGAAGGTATTTGGCATTTAATTCACTAATTATTCATTCAGTTCCTTGGGAATGTTGGATTTCAAAGTGCCAGGCACAGGGACATCATCAATATTCAGTGTGGGGAGTGGGTGCTGGCCAATCTCAATGAGGTTTAGTGGTTTCTTCCCCTCTCCTTAACTCCTACCCCAAGGACAAAGGCTATCCTCTCTTCCTGCCTAGCATCACAACAGAAACTTTGTTATGTGGGAGAAGGCAGAGAGACAGTTAAAGGGCTGGGAAATGAGACCTATGAGAAATAGTGAACAGACTAGGGATTATCGAACCTGTAGAAGAAAAGGCAGAGGAGTTATTTCACTTTTTCTTCCGAACAGTCTCTCAAGCTGAGGAACACAGCCAGCTGCTCAGCGTCTCCACCCAAGACTGACCTGGAGGAAATTGGTTCAAGCTACAGCATTAGGGATTTAGGACACAAGAAAGAACTTCCTGACTTTGAGAAATGTTAAACATCAGGAAAAGTTACCCACAAGGGTTGAGGAAACTCTTTCTCTTGGGTATTTAAAAATAGGAGATTTTCTGAGCTGTCTTGAATGATTAAAAGGCTCTGCCTAACACTTGGGGGATGAAGGGATATGTCCAGATAATCACTTTCAGAGATCTTTTGATTTGTAAAACTAAGAAGGTATTTTCAAAATTGTTTTAAAAAGTAAGACCCTTAAACATAGGTTTCTACTCTCCATTGACCGTCCATTGCCAATTTAGTATAAAATTTATGTCGAAGCAGCATAAAAAAGGAGAAAACACCAGGACTTAAGGCAAAAAAAAACAAAACAAAACTAAACTAAACTAAAAATCTAATTTATAGTTCCTCCATCATTTTAAATCTATTTGTGCTTGGGAAGATAGAGTGATGACCTCAGCCTGAGTTTCCTCACCTATAAATTGGAGGCCAAAATATCTGTAATGTATACATCACAAGATTACTATGAGTATCAAATAAGAAATGAAAATGCTTTTAATTGTGAAAATAATTATTATGCATATGTGAAACATCATTATGGAAAGGTATTTTTATATGAGCATCTAAATATTTCTCTCTCATAAGAGACAGTCTGACAGAGGTAATCCTAAACTCTCCAGGTACAGCTGGCTGTTCTTGCCATCTCTGGCCACTCTCAAGAAAAAAGTTCAGAGAATTTCACTTTGAAGTCTGGCCTTGTAATATTTTGTGATAGTCTGACAAACCCAAGGGCTTCCAATTAGAATTTCAAACCTGGGTAAACATCTGAGCACCCGATCAACCACCTTACTGGGTTATATCCAGGTGAACAGGCTATCATCCTGTTCCAATCATTCCCAAATGATTTTCACAAGAAAAGAGTTGGAGTGTATCACATGGCTTAAAAAGCAGCTAGGGAAAATTGCCAAAGAGACCCCAACACAGGTTCTGGAAAATGGCTTAAGTTACAACATGCTGGTGCCATTTGCTTGGCTAAGAAACTGTCAGAAGACACTGCTGATGATCCCTTAGAGACTCAGCTTTCTCCTGTCTCCTTTGATACTGTTTCCTTAATTTGGTGAGTGTCGACTAATTGGGAGAGTGTTGATTAAGAAACTGTATCATTACTTCAGGGCCTGTCCCAGTGGGCCTGGGTTTAACACGGACGGAAAGCCTCCCTCCCTCCACTGTGTGTGTTCTACCGCCTTCTCAGTTCCCCTGTCATTTTCTTTTTTCAAAACTGCCTCCCCTGGTGGGCCGACTTCCTGGAGTCCTGAGGTTGCCCGTTTCTAAGGTAACAATGTCGTGTTACCAAAAGAACTTCGTTGGGATTCGACTCAGGAAAAATCTCTTCTTGGTGATTTTCAGGTTTCCCCCTCACCAATGGAAAAGTAATTTTAGTCCCAAATACCAGGCAAAGTATAGAGAAAAATAATTTGTTGTTTTGATGGAAGAAGTTGACCAATAGCTAGAGAACTGTAATGAGAATTGACATTAAATCTTCAAACTCAGGAACTAACTCTACTCTCTGAAAACTGGAATAAAAGAATAACAAGAGCAGCATTTATTTGGTAACCATTGTGCTCCATAACCCACCAAATTCAATATGCAGGCAGTCATGGGGGAAGAGAATGCTAACCACATCCTGATATGGGCAGTAGTAACCCCAAAGTCCCCCACCTGCCCTCACAGTCAGAACGTGCATTTGCAGCAAACTGCTGAATCTCAAAAGAAAACACTGAGTCTTTTCATTTTTATCCTCAGAATAGTTTAACTTTTTCTAGGGCTTTATTCTTGAAAAAAAAAATTATTTTTCTCTTCCTGCTGGTCCCTTGGCAATTTCTTAGGTGAGAGAAAAACAAGAGCTAAAACAAATGGTACTTAGGGGGAAAGCCACATTCCGAATGAATTTCTGTTGTTTAGTTCGCTCCCACTTTTTCTTTCTCCCTTCGACGTAAAGAGATTTTTTACCCTACTCTACATGCTGTGCGTGGTTATAACGTGACATAGTGACGCTCATACCAAATCAAGTGTGAGGGGCGCGAAACTATGATTTCTTGAGTCACGCAGTTTTAACTTTCAAATTAAAACTTTGTAGGGAAAAAATAGAATGCTTTCCTCTCCCCATATAGTTAGATACCGTAGCAGGTTGTTGGAAGGAAATTATATTGATGAAACAGTTAGACAGTGATTAATATGTGCCACAACTCATTGCGATATCCCTGTTTCAGCATTCTCCTCTTCCCAGAGCGATGTCCAATTACTCACTATTGATCAGTGATTGCATTGCACAGAGTAGAATGGCAACATCAGTCATTTCATCCTATTGAGTTTCAGCCAATAACAATTGATATTTGGCACGTGTTTCCCAGAGACATTTGTCTGCCATCAGGGAGTTGATTAACAGGTTGGCAGTTTGTTTGCGAAAAAGGGAAGAAAAGTGTAAAATCTGCTTATGAATTTGTTCTCATTCCTGATGTGGAGAAAAAGGCAATGCTCTTCCCTCCTCTAAATTTAGCTCTACATTCGGCTGTTTGCCCCTGCCAACCTGTTCATATTCAACACTGTTCTGGCCTTATTTTTTATTGATAATCATGTGAATAATTAAAGTCCAAGTACATGAATCCCAAATAAATCATCTTCAATGGGCACGTAATGGACTTGGGCTCAGCCATTGCTCACAGCATAAATTAAGGCCAAACTATTGACAGTGTAAACTAGGCATATCATTGCTTCCTGCAGAATTCATAGTAACGTGCTTGTCACTCAAAACCTGCCACCTTCAAGGGAGTCAGCAAGCAGAAGGCCCTTTTCTCCCCAGCCACCATGGGGACCACTGACCACATTCTGCCTTCCATTTGCCTCAGCCATTGATGTCATGTAAGTAGAAGACGTGCTATTTGTTTTGAAAATCCTACTTGCTTCATTTAGCCATTCCTGCTCTGGCTTTAGCATTTGTTCCATGCTTACCTTTACAAAGCGCCGCCCGGAACCATTAACCTCTCTCTAATGTCATCAATCACGTGCTTGGCACAGGGGCTTTGCTAGACAAACCTAACAACATCTGTCACACATTCTGCAACTTCCTTTTGATTCCTCACACTTTATTTTCACTTTCATCTCTGCTTGCTGGTGAGATTGATGCCTGATCCCTCTCAGATACCAGGGAGCCAGGAACATGCCATTCCCCACAGGGCAGCACGCCTGGAGAGACGTTGGGGTGGCCGCTAGTTCACTGGCAGGTGTTCCTGGTGCTGGCATTCAATGGCCGCTGAAGCGCTTTACCAGAGAACCTCCTTGATTCAGAGGACACTGCATCTGAGAAACCACTCATGGGGCATCTTCAGAAAAAATCATTTTATTGAGAAAATAAGGTACGCATTTTCTGCCTAGACCTAGGAAACATCCAAGAGCAACGTTAGCCAAAGCCCTGCTCTTTGTTCACTGAACTTCCTCCTTTGCCACCCTCATAGAGAAGCCCCAACCTTTTTGTGTGTCATAATTCCCGGAACAGCAGTTGCCTGGCATCACAGGGTCATAACCTGTTGCCTTGGCTGTAGCTTCTAAACACCTGAGATGACACCAAGCCATTTGCTCTGATTGCAACGTCCAGTAACCCAAAGATCAATCATTGTGGCTCCTCCTGGAGGTGTTAACCCCCACCCCCCCCGTCCATCTATTTCCTTATTGCAGGCATGTCCTCTGGCCAGTGTTCTTAGGACTTCTCGATCAACAATTTAAGAGAAAAATCCAAGGTTCCAAAATAGCCATCAGGCCCTATTATTTTATTAGTCACCTTCTGAAAACCTGTCTTCAGCCTTTTGTGATGGAAGATGAAAAGAGTGCAAGAGAGGTAGATAGAGCATTAAATAAAAAACACCCACTCTCATGAAAATGTCGTTAGTAATGAGAATGCATTTCAAAGTTCTCTACAAGGCATCCAGGGCCATTTCAATGATCAAGGAAAGTGAGCACTCATGTCATGAAGATCTTTTTTTCCTTTTTTAAACATTCAGGAACTTCACTCTTGGCTTACTAAGACTAATATTTATCTTCTTCAATAAGCATCATAAACTATGGATTTTTTTTTAAAAAAGTACATGCTTATATCATTTACGAGCCCATTTATCTTCACTGTATAAAACTTATTTTTTAGGATAAGGCCATGACATAAGGGATCATATTTTAAGGTCCTCCTCATCTTAAAGAATTCTTGAATTGCCAATGTTTAGGTGAAAGAGAAAAATGAGAGAGCTGATTTGGTCAATGCTGATGCAAGTGTATCCTAATTCTAAAGAGCTCTCAAATATTTAATTTAAAAAAATTCCATAATAGGCTTAAGTGAAGTGGGCAGCAAGACACACATCATATAATACTTGTGATCAAGAGACCTGTAATTGAGGTGGTGTGAAGGGGTAGGCACTGCCCTCAAATACATTGATAGTACATTTTTTCCACTTGGATGCCCTCCCCCACACACTAATCCATAGATCTGATGGGGAATAATCCACTGACATCCAATTTTCTGGGAGAATTTTTTTTTCTTTTCTGAATGAGGCAATTTGTTCGTAAAGTAGTGCAAGTATTAACTATTTCTCAGCTAAATGGCCCTCACAAAAGAGAGATTAATTCTGGCATTGGAGATTAAGGTCACTAAATCAAAAAACCTAGTCAGATGCCCTCAATTTCTAGCCACATCCCCTTCTTGTCTAAAAAAGTAACAAGAGAAACTGATTTTCCTGTAAGGCAGAAACAAGAAAAGTTCAATACTGGACCTGCAAAAATCTTACAAATGAAATGGGGTAGCAGTTCAATCAATTCTGGTTCTAAATATTTTCTACCTCAAAGACAGATCTAGAAATTACATACACACACACACACACACATACACACACACACATATACACATATATATGTATATTAATATGTATATGACTCCAGTTAGTAATTTGAAAAACTTCATATGGTGCTCAGTTCAGGAAAAATAAAATATGAGCAGAAATTATTCAGAGTATCGTGGGGGAGACACATGTAAGCAAATACAGAATGCGTTAAGAGTAGGCATATTCAAAAGATATTATGGGAATATCAAGGGCAAAATTGACTGTGCCTAGCAGACATCAGAAGAGACTTTCTTACAAGGAGGGGAGGGTTTTAGAAGGGGAATGTGGCTACAATAGGCAGAAGAGGAATGGGCATAGTACCACCAGCATGCCTAGGAGAGCAAAATCGCAACGTGGCCTGACCTGCTATTATATAGGTCATTTATGAAAGTAACTTATTTCACAAGATCTTGTTCCCGTCTTCCAATGCAGGACCTCGGGTCCCTCTACCTCCACCGCTCCACCCCCATTCACGTTTTCATGGAATCTCCAAGAGGTATCTTGATGTGCTCAGGAAGAAGTCTAGTCAGTTATCATATGGCATCCTCTGCTGTTTTCTCCTCTCTACTATGACTCCCACTACTACCTGGCCTGGGTACTGCTATGTCTGTTGGCACCACTGCCAGTTTCATTGAGTTCTGTGGCACTAGCTAGGTGAAGTCTGCCAACTGAACACCTCCTGATTCACAAAACACAATGTTGCTCCTCCAAGATCCCATCTCCACTGCTGCTACTTCCCCAGGCCCCTTCAACTACTCCAGTATCCTCAAACTTTGGAAGTGTCAGGACTGGTCACTTATAACGGCGTCACAGGCTGTAGAGGGTACCAAGGAAACTATGGGGTTTTACAAAATTTATAGTGCCAAATTCTTTCCACTTTCCACACACAACTCCCTTTCTCTGAAGACTCCAAAACAGGGAACTAGGGTCAACCGATGCTACTCCCAGAATCACCTCCCACTTCCAACCAGGCCAAGCTTGTATGCCTGGCTTTCTCACTCCTCAAGTGACTTCTCTCCCAAGACGAAGCTTGGCCCTCTGCAAACACAAACATGGCAGTTCACTGATGTGCTTGGACTGTGTCAGTCCCCGTGATGGATGTGGCTTACGTTCAGGCCGAGACACTCTTCCCCCAAGTATGATAATTGGGGGCATGATATGGAGAATTCCTTAAAAAGCCCTATTAAGTCACTAGAGCTGATAAGAAAGGTCTTATGTATTAGAACTCTTAGTTATGAGAGGCGGAAAAAGTAATCTAAAATGGCTTTTTTTTTTTTTTAAGGGAAATTTGCTGGTTCATGTAATTAAACACTTGAAAGGATCCACTTCTGCACAGCTTGATCCGGCATGCAAATGATGGAATCAAGACCTAGATTCCCACCTTCCATTTCTTGACCTGATTTCCTTGGCTCTGTGATCAGGTTAGTTGATACCGAGGTAGCTGACAGCACATCCCAGTACTGTATCATTCCCTGTGTACTATCAGCAGGAAAAAAAAAGAAGGTAAAAACTTCTCTTTCCCCAAAGTCCTGGCAAAATATCCTTATATCCTTATATATCCTTATATGACTGTGATTGGGATATTTTCTTGAGCCACCATGATGGCTGGAGTAAGACAATGTATTGAATGGTTTAGGAAGGTGACCCTCTTCCACCCCTTTATCTGGAGATGGAGTCAACTCTACTTCCATAACTGAGAATGGGTAAAAGAACTATTTTCCAGAGGCAAATCAGAATACTGTTTAATAATAATAATAATAATAATAATATGATAATAATAATAATATATAATAATAATAATAATACAGGGTGAGAGAAACTAAGTGGCCAAAATTCAAAAATCAATATTACACCACAATTTGTGTTCCTAAAATATTGTGGTTGTGTTGGCACAAAGTGATCTAACAACCTGGAATAGTTATTTGCACTGTTGAGAGAGCTTGATGGATGTTAGCCTTTGGGTTTTATATTCAATTAAAAATGTGTGGCAGTGGTTAAGAGGAGGGAGGTGGCTTGAGCAGAGAGACTCACCTGGGGCTCTGCATATCTGGGAAGACATCTAACTGTCTCCCAGTGAATGAGGTAGGGAGGGCTAACACTATTTAGATCAATCAGATGTGAGACCAGAGAAAAATCAGCCATGGACCATTCAAACTACACAGAATAAAAGTGGCGAACTTTAATGTAAAAAATAAAACAAAAAATATTTTAAGAAAATATAGGATACTACATATACAATCTATAGGTTGAAGAGAAGTTTATAACCAAGACTAGGAGTTCAGAAACTGGATAAGAAAGAACAGGCATTTTAAATATATAAAAATCAAGAGTATTTGTATGGCAGAAATCTAATAAATAAAATCACAGGCAAATATCAGAGCTAGAAAAAAATGTATCAGATTTAAAATAATTGCTATCTTAACATACAAAATTCTCTTAAAATTATCAAGAATAAGTGAAACAGTCCAATAGAGAAGTAGGTAAAAGATACAAATAGACAAATCACTGAAGAACACATCTAAATGGTCAAATACATTTTTTTAAATGTTCAAATTCACTAGTAGTCAGGAAAATGCAAATTAAAGTAACAATGAGATGTCATTTTGTAACCATCAGAGGGACAAATTAGTAAGAATTATCACACCAAGTGATGGTGGGCTGGTGGGAATGCAATAAAAAGGGTGCTCTTATATATGATGGCAGAAATGTGTTTTATAGCTGTTTAGGAAAGCAATTTAGCAATAATTACATAAATTGAAATTACATTTACAGCAACTCAGCAATTCTACTTTCAAAAATTTATCTCAAAGAAATTAAAGCACCAATGTATGAAGTGTTGTGTGTGTGTGTGTGTATGTGTTGTTGTGTGTGTGTTCAAAGCGGCCAAAAAAAAAAAAATACTGGAAACAAAAAATAAAAATCCATCACTAAGTGAACAGCCAAAATATTCCAAAATATGGAATATTCACAACAGAGAATAAAGGAGAATGAATCAGAGCTATTCTAGTTGATTTTCTTCCGCAGTTTTTTGTTTCATGGGCAAGTCAGGATTAAAAGTGTAAAATATGATATAGTATAATATAATATATAATGTAACAAAATATAGAATATAACTTCCTTTTATAAAACAACAATGACTATTACAAAACCTGTATTATATTAGTACAGAGAAAAATACGTTATAATAAGTGTTTTAATAGTGGTAAAAGCAGAAGCCCACACAAACACAGAAGAGAAGGCATTAACTTTGCCAAGTAGAATTATGGAAACATAACAAACGAGAGAAATATTGAGGGTTTGCAGAATGGAGAAAGGAAAAAATGGGAATCTGGAAAGCAAGAACACTCTGTGGAAGACCAAGAGTCATGCAAAAGCAAAGGTATTTGGGAAAGAGTTGGATGTTTCCCCGGGCCTGTGTGTAAGGGCCAGGGGAAGTTGATGAAGGAGGATGGGAGAAGGTCAAGCTACACCGTTAGGGAGAGGTGAGACTGAAGGCCCCGCGTACCCCACCAAGGAGTTTGAATTCATTTTGAAGGCACTAGGGCAACAGAAGAAGAGACACAATTGGATTTAGTTTTTAGGAATGTAACATGAGCACCAAGGTGGCCAATTGACTTTATGTTCAAATGCCAGTTTCAACTGATGGTAATGAAAGCTGAAGGACAATGTTAAGAAAGACTGTGTGGTCACCTATGTCTGGGCTTAGCAGTTTAAAGTGCCATGGCCAATTAGACATGTCTACTACAGACAAGAGAGAAAGGGATAATGACAGAGCTACTATGTGTTTTCCAACGCTTGTGTACTTACCAGAATGTGGAGGAGGAACCACGTGGAAAGAAAACCACGGTCAGAGAGAGCAGGTGATTTTACTAATCCAGACAAGAGCTGATGAATGTCATTGACATCATGGAGGTAGAGTGCAGGGACTAGATTCAGAAAGGATTTCAAAGGTGAAGTCCATAGGACCTGCCTAAGGAATTTAGGAATGGATGAGATCCAGGCACTAAGGGCATCTCTGGCTAGCAAGCAAGTTTCAGATGAAGATTGCTTTATGATATTGGAACCAAACCCACTTGGCTTCCAGATACACCTCAGAGAGGGCATGATGACTCAGCAGTTTCGGGAGCTACCAGGGCACATCCAACAATTCTTGCCACCAAATCACTTTCCGGTGTCTGTGGCCCTGGCTGCTTACCCCAGCGGTCCTTGTGATTTATTCTCCAGAGCAGCTCTCGGAAGTTGAAAGTTCCTCCTAGAGCGGAAAACAGGAAGCCTCCCCCACTCACCTGGCCAAGGGGCCAGGAAGGAATATGTGTTCTCTGACACACCAGCAGCAGTGTAAGTTCCCATTATGTCAGCAGTGTTTACCATCACCAGGCACTTCCTGTGACATAGGAGCATGGCTAAATCTCTTCACCAGCAGAGAGGAAATGACTAACTTGAGGAAATCATCCCTTCTCCCTCTTCCCCCACCCAAAAAATGGAGACGCTGTTAGACTTTCACTAAAAATATCAGTACTGTCTAAAAATAAGGTTTATCAACT
Source organism: Eonycteris spelaea (assembly GCA_003508835.1). Classification (NCBI taxonomy): domain Eukaryota; kingdom Metazoa; phylum Chordata; class Mammalia; order Chiroptera; family Pteropodidae; genus Eonycteris; species Eonycteris spelaea. The sequence goes on along the minus strand of PUFA01000050.1, from coordinate 8,957,489 downwards.
GTGCTGTCGCCCCAAGAAATCCGGATCACAAAGCTCGTCTTACATCACCACTAGCCCTTGTCAAAGCAGCTCCTCAGAGCCATACCCTATCTGTCCTCAGCTTAAGTTCATTTCAAAATCAATCCCCACCTGCCTTGCACACCAATGAAAGAGTGAAGAATCGCTAGCCATGATTATATCAAACAAATGAGCCTCTTCCCAAGGGACAAATGGTCTTCCAAAACATCCACAAGCACACGCACCCAAATGAGTTTATTTCCTGTCTAGTTGACTTCCTCCAGGCTCATTACAATTTCAGTGTCATTTTCCAGAACAGGAAAGAGTGCAGGAGCATGGCCTTTAGTATCCCTGAGTGGACATATAGTGGCTGACCTGGAGGAGAGAGAGTCAATGAAACCATTTGTTAGGCAACCACCAACAGGCACTTGAAGTATTTGATCCTGGCACTGTTCCTGCTACTGATTCCTAGGGCACTCAGTTTGCTGCAGTTTATATTCTGTCTTGCACTAAGAGGCCACTATCAAGTTGGCATTTACCTTTCTGGGATGGGAGAGGAGGCTCCCAATGGGCTGTACAGATCTAAAGGCAGAGTTAGGAAGAAATGCCTGAAACTCAGCCCTTCTCCAGAGGGAAGGAAGGGAGAAATGAGAGCTAATTCTTGATTCAATCCTTAACTCCAACATTGCTGAAAGATCCCCTAATAAACTGAACTGACTTATTAGTTTATTTCACAAACAAGGAGGCAGGAGGGTCTCAAATAGGGACCCTCCCTCCAAGGAGAGGTAGCACAGCATGGTGGATAAAGACCTTGAAGTTAGACTCCTGAGTTTCAATTCCGTTGTCACTAACTACAGCTGTGTGACATTGAACAAGTTAATTAGGTTCCATAAGCCTCATGTTTCTCAGCTGTAAAACAAGGGTAGTTATGAATATGAGGTTAAAAAAGAAACGAACAGTGCTCCACACATTGTCAGTGTGCCATCAATATACCTATCAGTTTTCTTTATTCCGTGCCTTACCACATGATGGATGCTCAGCTAACGCTGGAGATTCCATGGAGAACAGGACAAGCAAAGCCCAACACACAGCAAGACACAGTGTGCAGTTAATGGATCAGGAGTTCTTGGGTGATGGGAAGGGTGTGTAAACTCGGTACCTAAAACCAAACAGAGACTTGTGCAGTGGAAGATATTCTTTCATTGCAAGTTCTTAGTCCCAGTACCAGAGAGCCCTGGAAGAGGGAGCAGGAAACTGACATGCAGAAGCATCCAGGGAGGTGTATCTGTGAGGCCATGTGGGCTACATGATATCCTCTCAGACTACACTGTCTGCCTGAACTCTATCTCAGAAAGGGACCCGGGGAAGGGTTTAGTGGTCACAGCAAGCCTGGCCCACAGCACTTTTCAAGCAATGGGAATCTGGCCATGTCCATGGCACACCAATAGCAAAGGGGTCTTGGCCAGTGTGTCTCCAAAGTGGCGATGCGGAGGGAATTATGAACTATCAGAGGACAGTTTTGGAGAACAGGATGTGAGGACAAAATGAGAACATCATATTAATTTAAGAGGAAAAAAACTCACTAAGTTTATGGGTTCAAATGGAGCCTTTGAATTGATGTTACTCTTGACTTTGGGGGCAGGGCCCCTTGTAACCAGAAGTCAGTTTGATTCTCCCGCATGTCCCGTGGAAGCATGGTGGTAAAAACTTCTTTGCTCTGTGGAACTCTCTCTCTCCCCGACTCCAGGTCCAAGACAAGGATCAGATAACATGATGTGTTGTAGCGCTTCCCTCAAAATCTTTAGGTCTCTGTCTCAAAATAAATAAACAATAAAACCCTGAAATGAACAAGAAAGAAACAGAAAGGAAAGGAAGAGAAAGAAAGAGAGAAAGAAAGAAAGAAAGAAAGAAAGAAAGAAAGAAAGAAAGAAAAGAAAGAAAGAAAGAAAGAAAGGAAGAAAGGAAGAAAGAAGAAAGAAGGAAAGAAGGAAGGAAGGAAGGAAGGAAGGAAGGAAGAAAGAAAGAAAGAAAGAAAAAGAAAGAAAGAAAGAAAGAAAGAAAGAAAAGAAAGAAAGAAAGAAAGAAAGAAAGAAAGAAAGAAAGAAAGAAAGAAAGAAAGAAAGAAAGAAAGAAAGAAAGAAAGAAAAAGAAAGAAAAACCCTATTAGCTCATAAAACGCTATAAGCAGCCTTTGGAGTGACCAGGGCACACTGCCCTTGCCTTCCAACCCACGACAAGTCACTGCCGCTCCAGGATCAAGGAAAGCTCACCAAAGCTGAAGGAGACAGCAGGAAGAGGAGAGTGGATGATCCCCAAATATTAATTAGAATTTCAGCTCCGTGAGAGCAGAGAGCTTTGTCTTTTTTGTATAGTGAGGAACACGAGCACCTGGTACCTGATAGCCTTTTGATACTTATTTGTCGAATGTGTTTCCTACCATGCTAACTTTACCCTATCGTTCCCCCAAGATCTTATGCGTGGGGTATAAATGTATCGTTTTCATACCAGTAAGCACAGTGGTGTTAAGGGTTCGTTTCAAACGTTGGTCGTCATTCCAGACTCATTGTAGTCAAGAACTTTATTCCTACCATTTGAGGGAATTAAATCCATATGCATCAGATTCTTTATAAATTCTAGTGAGGCTCCATACTGGTGCAGATGATTATTACTTGACATTCAGAGTGGCCCAGTGGTAATTTCAAAGCTGTACAAACTGTCACAGTCAGAGCTAACTACCCAGACACCAAGCGATTTGTGTTTTTTTCTGGGTTTTGAGGGTCATGACAGAGGAGATCCCCTAGGGGGCAGTGTGCGCACATGTTTCGGCCAAGCAAGGAGCACATTTTATGGCCGCTGAGATAATCCCAACAGCAACAGATTTGGGGGGTCTGAGAAACAAAATACGCTCTATGAAGGTGTTCTTTAGATGGAGCAGGATAAAGGCGGCCTGAAACGACTGCGCGGTAAAGGAAAACCTGGTGACGCAGCAGAAACTTGGGGAATGGTACAATTTTAAAGGCTCTAACCGCCGAATTGCTTGAGGTTCAACAGGAATGATTTGACATGCTCCTTAACTTTTGCGAAAGGGCTTTTAATGTTTGTATTTATTACCTTTTACATTTCATGTTTCTGAAATGCATGCCGAATTGGGTTTCATTTTCTTATCTATTCTGGGTGGTAGTTCAAATTCAATTAAAGTTAACCAGTTTTACTTGAGTAATAATAGTTCATACTGTATTATTGAAAGCTTGTAATGTTCTGAGTGTTTCCTTTACACGACTTTACTTAATTATTTACATTACATAGTTTAATGTTCCCACATCTCTCTGAGATGAAGACTATTCTCATTTTAGAAATAGGGATAAGCATGGTGTAGAGAGTTTACATAACTCACTCACTATCCCAAGCCTAATAGTTGAGTCCAGAACCCATTCTCTTAATGATTTTACTTTTTTACCTTCTAAAGCAGTGCCTCTCAAACTTTTCACTGTATATATATATATATATATATATATATATATATATATATATATTATATATATATAATATATATATATATGTATGTATTCCCTGGGGATCTCGTTAAGCTACAGATCCTAACTCAGTAGCTCTGGGTGGGGCCTGAGAGTCTGCATTTTTAAGAAGCAGCAGGTGAAGCCAGTGCTCCTGGTTCATGGACCCACATTTTGAGTAGCAAGAGCTTAACAGGGTTTGTGTGTGTGCGTGCAAATGGGGTGGGGGATATAATGATGTGCATGGTACACACTCAGCTCTCAAGAAGGTTATACCTAGTAGGAAAGGGTAAGATAAGTATACATATAAAAATATTATGAGAGGACATCTATGTCAAAGGCCACAGAGATCCAAACGCAAAACCACTCAGTAGATACTAAATGAGGGTCTTCTAAGGTAGGATAGTGCACCCCAAAGATTTGGGAGGGATTAGGTGGATGAACAAGATACAGCTGCTACCTCCAAGGCACTTACAAGCTGGTGGGGGAAGGGTGACGGGCTCTTAGATAACTCAGCACAGGTACAGGTTTTACAAAAGAGCTTCAAAGGAGGGACGTGGGAACAGGAAGGAGGGACAAGGTGATATCGGTGAGAATCTCAACCACAACAGGAATTAGAAAGCAATGTATTTAAGAAGCTCAAGAAATGCTCACTTTCAGGGAGCCATGAGCTTAGAGGAAGGCTTCACGAAAGAGATGGCATTCCAGATAAACCATGAAAGACAGATGGATTTTTGATGGTGGATGTAGAAGGTTATTTCAGAGAAAAAACAAATTCGAGCCAAAGTTATGAAGTATGAAAAGCTAATTTGGGGCTGAGAACGTAGCCTTAATTTATAATCTGGACATTGTCTGGAAAGTTATGCTGGAAGCCATGTTTTAGGCCAGTGATTCTCAATTCATATTAAAAATCACTTAAGGAGTTAAAAAGCACTCTGATAAAGGGGCCCCATTCCCAGAGATTCTAATTCCATTTGTCTGGGGGTATAGCAGGATATTGGTATGTTTTAAAATCTTCCTATTTTAATTAGATTATATAATATTATATGTATATATATATATATGTGTATATGTGTGGTCAGGTTGAGAACCATTAGACTAGAGCACTGGTCCCCAACCTTTTTGGCACCAGGAACCAGTGCACCTATGAGAATTTAATGCCTGATGACCTGAGGTGGGCTGAAGTGATGCTAGTGCTGGGGAGCGGATGCCAATATAGTTGCAGCTTAGCTTGCTCCCCAGCCGCTCACCTCCTGCTGTGTGGCCAGGTTCCTTACTGGCCAAAGACTTGTATCAGTCCACGCCTGAGGTATTGGGGACCCCTACCCAAGAGCAATGGTCTCAAAGTGTGGCCCCTGGACCAGCAGCATCAACATCACTTGGGAACTTGTGAGAAATATGAATTCTTAGCCCCTTCCTCCCCAGATCTACTGAATCAGAAACTCTGGGGGTGGGTGGGGTCCAGAATCTTTGTTTCAAAAAACCCTTCTGGTGATTCTAATGTGAGCCAATATTTGAGAACCAATATTCTAGAGATATGCTACTCCAAATGTGGTCTACAGACTATCCGTATGGATATCACCTGGAAGCTTATTAAAAATGCCGAATCTCAGGTCTCGCCCCACGGCTAATGAATTAATCAGAGATTCAGGTTAATAAGCTCCTCAGGTGATAAGTGTGTAAAGTTTGGGAGGCACTGCGAATTTCAGGGTAAGAAAACTAAAGTTCTTTAGGTAGTAATGAGGAGCAGCTGAAGGTTGCAGGGTGATGATGTAACTCATTAGAGCACTAGGAAGAACAATTTGATAATTGTATGTAAGATGGATTAAGTAAAACATATCCTCTACGATATAGCTTATTTGTTCCTGCAAGATAATAACGGAAAATTCACTTGCCCCTCTACCTCCCCAGACTGTCTCCTCCTCTTCATTCCTTCTTCTAGGCTCCAGCGGAGAACATTGCAGTGGGGCCTGGAGAACAAGCCACTTCGCTGCTCTGAGTTCCTTTCAGGGTGGAATCCTGCCAGCCATTGATCCAACAGTGAGAGTTATCTCAGCAGTCCAACTGCACTCAGGCCCCAATTCCAGCTTGTATAATATTTCTGATAATAGGAGAGCCTAAATGAAGCATCCTTTAAAAGGCCTTCACTGTTAATTTGGCACAGGGAAAAAAGCCAGCACATTATACTAGGTTTTTCCAGTCATTCTGCTTGTGCTATATAGACTCTTTGAATAGATGTCCATAATGAGATTACTCAAAATGGAATTCATTACCTGACTTAAGATTTATTGCTTTTTAACTAGAAATATAAGGCTACACACACTCTGCTCCCAGCGTTGGCTGTGTGACTGCTCGGCTTCTCCGTTCCAGGCTGGGTCCGGGAAACCAGAGCAGAGGAAATGCTACGCGAGTGCAGGGTCTTGAACTGAGAATGGAGGGAACACTGTGGCTCCGTTGGGACAGGCACACGGGGCCCCGAGGGCTCTGTTGCTAAGTTCCGCTTCCACAGTCTCACTGTGGGTACCGTGGATGGGCCAGTCACCTCCCCACTAGTGTAATTGGAAAGACTCTAAGGGGCCCTGAAATGCCGAAGTGCTGTAAATTAGCAGTGTTCAATTCTGATGAACATTAAAGGGAGTGTGTAGTTAATTCCTCCACACACGCTGATCGCTAAGTCTTCCCGCTGGGGGCTTTTGGCTTGGAAGCCTTACAGGCCCATTCGTTCTGCCTGGCTTCTCCATCAGGGTAAGGACCTCAAGGTGAGTTAATAGGCTTGGCTTCTCAGCACTTTATTTTAATCTGTATTTACCATCATCCTATATATTTTAACAAAACTCTGGTGCATGGCACGTCATTGAACACTGCACAAAACAGATAAGAGAGACAGGGGCCCGTGGCCTCATTGGCAGAAGGCAGCAATGACATTCAAGGGGTTATTGAGGATGTCCTGCCTTGCACTCTGGTTTATGATGCTGCTTAGTCCCCATGGGGTCTACTATCTGCCACATGCCTTTCGAGTCTTCACTTCTTTATTTGGGGCCACCTCCACTGGACTGGCAGGAACAAAGGGAGGTCACATCTATGCAGTCTCCTCTTGCAACCATTGTAACCAATGCCATTCCATTTCCTCTGTCCTCTCTCCCTTCCTTCCTCAAGCACCCTCCCTCTGGCATGCAAAGTAAAAATATTGCTGATGGTGGCTCTACATGAGATAATAATCCTAAATAGATGATAGTTACATGGATAATAGGATAAAGTAAAACAGGATGGGAAAATTGATAATTGCAGATTAGGAGGAAATATAATTAGCAAACCAAATAAAAGCCAAATTTCGGGGGTAATAAGCATGATGTGTTAGAATTGTAAAGAGTGAGATATTTTTGTATACAAGTCTTTATCCCTGAGGTAAAGGCCTAAGCAGCTTCTTTATGTGCTCTGGAAGTGTATCTGAAATCTCATGTGCTATTTGTTTGTTTAAAGATTTTACATTTTAAAAGCAAAAGAAACTATTTTTACAGATTTTTTCCCCCATAGCTTTCAGAACTGACAAGAGGAAAATTGTCATCATAGGTTATAATATTGCCCTGGACAACTGCAGGACAAGCCACTAGCCTGAATTCTGGTTATTATTTTAATTTATATATAAATCTTGTCAGATAGCCAGACATATTTTTAAAAATGCAAACCAATAATCATTATCATCTGATGTTCCTGAGACAAATATGACAACAGCAATGTGCTATTAAAGGCCATGTTTGCACTATAAAAATAATGAGTCCGTGGCCCAGGCTGCCTGATAATTTCAACTATCTTTTAGTCAATTTTGGATTGTCACTTGAGCAATGCTACAGACAGATCTGGGAACAGCTGTTTAGATAGCTAGAAAGCACCATATTTAGTTCTTTTCAGTGAATGCAAAATGGTACGTGCTTCTTTGTGTCCCATGATCTTCCAATCTATTAGAGAGTATACCTCAAACGGCAGCTGTTGGTGCTCATGGAGGTGCTGGGACTGGACCACCTGGTAAATGTACCGTGGCTTGAAGGCAAAATCATCAGGTAAATCTTCCCCAGCGTACCGGATACCTATAAATATGGATCTTATGAATCTCTAGGGCAGTGTCTCCTATCTAGGCCATGGCATTCCTTCTGGAAAAGGTGTTCTGTCTTCTACCTCCTCTTTCAGTTTGAGGCTCTTCAAAAAAGATTGAATGGATTCTTTTAGGATTTAGAGTGAATTTCCTGTACTCTTACACTGAGGTCTCAAAGCATAAATCAGCGAGTCCCCATGTGCTCTTGCCTGGGCTGGGGACCACTAGGGTCATCGATATGACTTTCCCAATGGCACACTTAGGAAATGTCGAATGGGGGAACCTAAACTTGCTTATTTTTATTTGTTTATTGGTGTTATTATTCTTTATTGTAACATGTCACAGGGAAAACCAAAACTCCTATCTGAAATAAATATTAATTATCCATTGCTGGAATATGCTTAATTTGCAAAAATTGGCGGAGGGTTGTTGAAAGGATTTAACAAACAAAATCCTAAAAGAGAAAATATTTTGTATACTAACACATCTTAAAAATGTATGAAAACGCAAACACATTTCTGCCAGATGACTGTCGTTGCTAAAAAGTCCATTCCTTTTACTTATAACATAAGTAAATAATGAGTCCTTTCTCACTATAAAATATTCAAATATTTATATAAATTTATAGAATAAAAATGAAAGTTGCCCATTCCTTCCAGAAAAGCTGATGCTTCCTTCCAGTTCTTTTGCTATGATTTTATAATATACATGTTCACATGTACATGTCTTTAAAAAATAATTGAGATTATGCCATAGAAACTATTCTGAAACATGCTTTAACCATTAAATATGACTTGAAGATTTTTTTCTATATCAATACATAGAACACTGCCTCATTTTCTTTAACAGTTGCCTAATGTTCCATATTAAAAATGAACTGTAGTTTATTTACAAATTATTCTATTAAATATTATTTTTATTTTATTTTATTTCTAATTTCAAACTTCATTTGAATATTCTAGAGCCCATGTGTAAATAGATCTTTATGTTGCATTTCTAGAGTAGAATTGTCTTTACAATTTTCAATAACTCCTTGGTCCCCATGTGGTCTACTTGCCTCCCAAAAGGGTTCCCTAGTTACATGGGGATTTTTGCAGATTTATAGGATACTCTCTAAATATATTCTCTTAGAGACAGTAGGCTCCATACTTTGGAAATAAACAGACCTGAGTTTACATTTCAGTCTGTTCTGACACTTAGCTCCCTGGGCAATTTACTTAAACTCACTAAGCTTCAGTTTCCTTGCACAGAAAATGAGGACATTACTGATCCTTGGAGGCTATTGGAAGGGTAAATCTGATAACATCTAAAAAGCACTTGGCACATAGTAGGGGCCCGATAAGCCAGAGTTATTATTAATGAGTCCAGACACGACCTGAATTCCACTTGAGAGAAGTATAGTAACCAGTATTTTCCAGAAACAGAAATGGCATTCTGAGAACAAAAAAATGTCAATGAAAATACACATAGAAGCCTCATTTTTTTATTTTGAATCTTATCAGTGTTTCTATCTCCTTGTTATTAAAACCATGAAAATCTAATTGTTTTTGCTTCTTCCACCTTCAGTCTACACCTGCAATTCAGTTTCAAGGAACACGCTCAACACACACAGAATTCTGTTTCCTTCGTGATATTTTATATGACATGGAGGTTTATGCAAGGAGTTATGCTTTGTTACATGTTCCCAGGTTAATCTTAAGATTAACTGGCATTTCCTAAGCACATAGTGATGTACATGTCCAACCTAATTTATCACTCTCGCTTAACTGAGAAAGCTGTCTTTCCCTGTCCCACCTCCCACTGCCTTCGTGGCCAAGTTCATGTATACAGTTCTCTTCTCAGCCTCTTGGCTTTGGATTATGGTGTGGTTGCTGGCACCAGTTGCCCTTCATGTCTTGGGGGGAGGCCTTCTAGGAGAACATTTATTTTTAAATTAATGTGTCTCATTTGATTCCTAGCTTTCAGCCATTGTAGCAAACCTGTTCATGCACCTGATTACCTAGAGTTGGATGAAAATATCTTCTGTAACAATCTAAGTAATAGCTAAAGCAGAACCACTCATTTATGTCAAGAAATCATTTGGGGCTTATGAATGAAGAATGGTTTCCAAATCTCCACGTTTAATAATATTCCCATCACCCTAAACATTATCCCACCCATTTAATTCTTCCTCTTAGCTGCCACCTGCCACCAACAAAAGAAAAGCAAAGATAAATATGAAGGGATATTTATGGGAAGACACTTTATTATTTTTTTAAATGGCTTTTCATGATTTTAAGAAATAAAAATATAATTCAAAACCAACTAAATGCAGCTCTAGAAGATTCTTGGCAGAGGTGTTTTTGAAGCCTTGCTAGATGCTTAAAATGACATGGTAGAGAGAGGAGAGCATCACAGTGAGAACAAAGTCTCTGTCATCACTCCACCTTGCCATTTACCAGGCAGGGGACCTTGGGCATGTTACATGGCCTCTGTGTACTTCATTCATCTCATGAATAAAAATAAGGTTAATTTCAGTACCTACCTGATCAAGTCAAAGTGAAGATTAAATAACAAAACTGTGAAGCATTTAGTGACCCACAAAAAGTTTTACATGAGCGTTGGTTGTTGATATTTGTATTTAAAAGCCCAAGATCTGGAATAGGCTGCCTGAATTCAAATCTTGAATCTGCCATTTATTACCCAGGTAACCTTGAGCAGGTAACTAATTCACCCTTCCTCATTTGTTAAATGGGAACAATAACATTATGTCAGGGGATTCTTTTGAGAAACAGTAGATAATATAGTGTTTGGCATTTAGAAAGTGCTCATAATATGAGTTCACATTATTTTTGGTAAACTATATCACAAGATATTTGTACCATGTTCATAACAAATTTGTTCTGATATGAGTGACCATGGATTCATGCACTCGCTCTTTTAGTTTTTTACAAGAATCTGATTTTAAAATATATGTAGGTCCACAGAAAACTATATGGAGACATAGAATTTCACTCCTTATTAATATGTTGGTATTTTATTGACGAAGCAATATGCAACTGGTAGAGCTTGGACCTCAGCCAGAGCAGTTATTTCTGAAGTAACAAATGGACTTAATGATTAGGTGGTTTTTACCTGAAAGGTCAGTCTATGCTATGTAACTGGAGGCTGGCATTATAGGAAGCTCCTAGTGTATTATATTGCATGTTATATTAACACATGTTCTATTACTGCTACGTGAGGCCTTAGCTTTCTATTCCATGTAGAAAATCATGCATGTATGCGCAACACACACACACACACACACACACACACACACACACACACACACACACAGCACTTCCCTACATATGCTATTTGGCTGGAACTACTAGTCACCCCAAGTCTCATGATTCTGAAAGCTAACTTTGTTGCTTAGGAACTCATTTTTTTTTTTCAGGCTAGTTGCACTGCTGAAATGAGTCCTTGCTGCTTGTAAGTCTTGTTCCATAATTTCATTTGGCTGAGGCAGGAGACAAGTACCTCATTTTAATTAGAATTTCAAGCAAACTGCATTACGTTGTCGTGTGTTATTCCAAAAGGATATACCACATCAAGGACAGCTGTTGATAGAGTAAAGCATCCTGTTTATTCTGCCTAAGAAATAAAAATCCTTTCATTTACTTCACAAGTTCTCTCACGAAGCTGCTCCTAATACATCCCATGAAATAAAAAGACTTGTGGCTTTCCAAGACGTAAACAAGATGCCAGGTAGTAACCACGGGACCCCTAAAAATGTGGCATTACCATGTCATCAGTGGGCAGATCGCTGGTCCTAACCTGCTCTCTGTGTCTCTGCTGACTTGCCACAAATCACATTCCCCTTGGCCTTAAGAAAGGTCCTCGCTCATGTTAAAGAAAACCAGGAGCTGTGCTACATTAGACCTGCAATGAAGCCCCGACTGCTCCCCAAACCAATGAGTCCTTCCAAGTAGAATCTAACCTATTTTTCCCATTTTCTAAGTAATGCCAGGATAAGCATTCATCATTTTAGATCCAATGATTCTAATTCCTAATTCAGACTTGTTTGTTCAGCAGAAGGTAAACAACCCCCTAGCCATCACACCCCCCACCCCACTCATTCGGAAAGAGAGAGTTTCAGTTGGGAAAAGATAAATAGCACGTCAAACATGGTTTGGAGGGGCTGCAAAGGAATAATTTCTAGTTTCCTACGCCTGTCTCCAGCTGTTGTGGCCCAGCGTGACTCTGGCAGCTGTGTGCTGGCTTGGCTGAGCTGCTATTTAGTCAAATTAGATCAATACTTCTAAACATGTGTTCGATATAATAATTTCAGGCTAGTCCAGGAATTCACACAACGAAGCACATGAATGGGGATAACTTGTTTCTAGTTATCTGTTTGTGAACACAAGATCAACTGGTTGATACTTGTAATCCTAATATCCCTCGGAAAATAAAGGTAGGCCACATTTGAAGGATTGGTGGGATCAAAAGGCCCTGGGGATGCATTGATTCAATTCCACAAACATTTATTGGGTATTACTATATACACGAAACATAGGAGATATGAAGATCAGCAAGATAAAGTCCCAATTCTCAAGTATAATTTGATACCAGACTATAAAAAAATCAGTAGTTAATTAATTGTTATTTAGATTTGGCCTTGTTCCCAAAGGATCTAAGATGAGAGAATACTTGCACAAATACATACAATAGGTCAAAATGAAATTAAATGAGATTACACAAGGAGCTGGGAAAAGTTAAGGCTCGGGTATGTTTAAGCAAAGCTAGAAGTGAAATAAATTCTGAGGATATATATTGTGAGAAATAATGCCTACCAATGGTGAGTCATACATTCGTCTTGGAGCTTCCTCAAAGCCAGCACAAAAACAGAAATAAAACTGGTCTGTTGTATAATTAGGAATGTGTATATTGATCTTACTCAGGAAAAGAAGAGTTATATCAGATATGGAAGCTACACAGATTTTTCTCATATAAAGAAGACTTTGATTTGTGCTAGTCAGTATCCACACTGACTTATAGAGAATACAATCATTATTTTTACTGGCTGGGAGCAAGGACTATTTGTTGCTATGTTCCAGCCATTCCTTGTCACGTTCTTTCTTGCTGCAAACATCCCCCCACCCTCTACAATCACACCAGGGGCGGAAAATGCTGGATGTTGGCTCTCACAGAGTTCCTTGAACATGTGACCCAACGGGGGCCAATGGAAACTAAACAAGAGGATGCTGGGATGCTCCTCATCTATTAATAAACATCAAGTCTGGATATATTTATCCTTGTCCTAGAATGAGTACAGATATTATAAACATAAATGAGATTCATGAAAAAAAATACTTTAGTGTAAGGAAATGTCGTCAGAAAGTATATTTCACAACGACTATAATTGTCATGATATTTTCACTCGTAAAATACATCAGATGTACTACATGTATAAAGAAAATACAAAAAGTGAAATCAGCTATGAAGTAAGGGAAATGGATATCAAGTGGCAATACTAACAGAAAGTTTTAATAATAACTTTCTATTTTTTGATGGCTTGATAAAAAATATAAATCTAACTATACCACATGAGCATAGAATATACCTTTTTCCCCAATACTAATTAAACATCTATTACAATAAATAAAAAGATCATACATCAATAAAATTACAAATAGCAAAAATAAATACACGTGATTATAAGGAAAGAAGCCATTATTGAGTCAATAAGAAAATGCTGTAGAAAATTTGAAATTAATAACAGTAAGAATAGCATATAACAAAATTTATGAGATGTGCCAAAGTAGTATTCAGAAGAAAATTCATAGACTTAAGAGATTTTCTTTTACGAAGAAGGAAAAAGGGAAATAAATGCCCTACAACTGATGTGACAACAAGAGGAATGTCCTCATCAGAGGGAAGTTTAGGTTAATGTCCTGTGATGATTTAATTACATGAAATCTGCTCCTGCCTCTTGTCATCCTTCCTTCAGAGAAAAGGTGTTCAGTTCAAATTCCAACTATAATGCCGGAGTGATATTTCTCTCCATTCTTCTGTAAATCCTGGAATAGGTGAAAAGTTTATGATTTATATATGGGCTTTTATTTTTTGTTTTACATCAAGCTTAATTAGTACATGAAAATTGCAGGAATTTGTAAGACATTATTGTAGTACTGTTTCTAAATCCATAATATAAAGAGCTTTTAAACTCATGTCTTCATGATGCACTAATCATTTCTTCTCTGTTCTACTTTATTTTTGATGGATAAAAATGGACACAGAGAGGGAAATATGCTTTATCAAATAAATTACCATTTTCCAGAAGCCCAACTGCCTGAAAAGGTCATATTGTAAGCAAGTTAAATTTTAATATAACTAAATGCAAAATATAAAACTATACAACTTATAGAAAAAACATAGGAGAAAATGTATATGACCTTGGATTTGGTTATAAGTTTTAAAACATAATACCCAAACTATAATCCATGAAAAAATCTACTTTGTTCTTTATTAAAGTTGAACTTTAAAAAAAATTGGATTTTATTAGAATTTTAAAATTCTGGTTTGTGAAAAACACTGTTAACAGAATTTTTTAAAAGCCACAGATTTGGAGAATATTTTTGTAAACCGGTCTGATAAAGGACATGTATGTAAAAAATACCAAAAAAGAAAAAAATAACCTCTTAAAACTTCACAATAAGAAAACAACCTAATTTTAAAAATGCATAAAATATCTGAACAGACACCTCGCCAGAGAAAATATACTGATTACCAATAAGCATGTAAAAAGATGCTCAGCATCATTTTCGTTAGGAAAATTTAAATTAAAACAACAAAGTAATACCAGAACATTTCTATGACAAAATGGCAAAAATCAAAAAAACTAGTAATACTAATTACTGACAAAAATGCATAGCAACAAGAACTCTCATTGCTGGTGGGAATGAAAAATATACAACTACTTTGGCAGACAGTTGGCTGTTACTTCCAAAGCTAAACATAGTATTACTATACAATAAAACACTCATGCTCCTAGATATTTATTTACCCAACTGATCTGAAAACATGTCCACACAAAAATCTGCATGAAAATGTTTATAGCAGCTTTATGCACAATCACTAAAAACTAGGAGCACCCAAGATGCTTTTCAAGAGGTCAATGAGTAAACTGTGGTACATCCATACAATGAAATACTATTCAGTTATGCAAGGAAGAGGCTACCACATCATGAAAAGACATGGATAAACCTTAAATGCCTGTTCTTTTGTTTGTTTTTTATTTTTGGTATACGGTACAATGATTAGACATTTATATAGTTTATAAAATGATTCCCTCATTTACTCCAGCATCCATCTGGCTTTACACATAGCCATTACAATAATATCGACTGTATTCCCAATGCTGTGCTCTACATCCTCGTGACTGTTTTGTAACTACTAATTTGTACTGCTTCATCCCTTCACCTTTTTAACCCAGGCCCCCCCAAACATCTCCCCTCTGGCAATCAGCAGTTTGTTCTCTGTATCTGTGAGTCTTTTTTCATTTAGTTTGTTCATTTTGTTCTTTAGATTCTGCATATAGGTGAAATTATATGGTATTTATCTTCCTCTGTCTGACTTATTTCACTCAGCAAGATACCCTCTAGGTTCATTCATGTTGTTGCAAATAGTAAAATTTCATTTTTTATGACTGAGTAATATTCCATTGTATAGGTACCAACTTCCTTTATCCAAACATCTATTGATGGGTACCTAGGTGGCTTCTATATCTTGGCTATTGTGAATAACATTGCCATGAACATAGAGGTGCATAGTATTTATAAATTAGTGTTTTGATTTTCTTTGGATAAATACCCAGAAGTAAAATTCTATTTTTAATTTTTTGAGGAACTTCCAAACTGTTTTCAGAGTGGCTGTACCAATTTGCAATCCCACCAAGAGGGTAGAAGGATACTTTTCGCCACATCCTCACCAAACCTGTTTTTTTTTTTTTGATTTATTAATGATAGCCAATTTGACAGATGTGAGGTGATATCTCATTTTGATTTTAATTTATATTTCTTAATGATTAGTGACCTTGAGCATTTTTTCATAGGTCTATTGACCATCTGTAGTTCCTCTTTGGAGAAATATCTACTCAGATCTTCTGCACATTTTTCAATTGGATTGTTTGTTTGTTGTTGAGTTATATGTGTTCTTTATCAATTTTGGATATTAACCACTTGTCAGATGTATCATAGGCAAATATCGTCTCCCATTCAGTAGGTTCTCTTTTCGTTTTGTTGATGATTTCCTTTGTAGTGCAAAAACTTTTTAGTTACATGGAGTTCCATTTGTTTTTCTTTTGTTTCCCTTGACAGAGGAGATATATTGAGGAAAAAAAAATTACTAAGAGCAATGTCAGAGAGTCTACTGCCTATGTTTTCTTCTAGAAGTTTTATGGTTTCACATTTTACATTTAAGTCTTTAATCCATTTTGCATTTATTCTTATATGCGATGTAAGAAGGCGGTCCAGTTTTATTGATTGATTGATTGATTGATTATCTATCTATCCATCTATCTATTTATTGCATATATCTTTATAGTTTTCCCAACACCATTTGTTGATTGTCTTTTCTGCTTTGTATGTTCTTGACTCTTATTCATAGATTAAATGACCATATAGGCGTAGATTTATTTCTGGGCTCCCTATTCTGTTCCATTGATCTATGTGTCTGTTTTCATGCTACTACAAAGCTGTTTTGATTATTATAGCCTTGTAGTATAGTTTGATATCAGGTGTTGTGATACTCTCAACTTTGTTCTTCTTTCTCAAGATTGCCATGGCTATTCTGGATCTTCTATGGTTCCATATAAATTTTTGGATTATTTATTCTAGTTCTCTGAAAAATTCCATTAGTATTTGGATAAGCTCACATTGAATCTATAGATTGCTTCAGGTAGTATGGCCATTTTAATGGTGTTGATTCTTCTTACCCATGAGCACTGTATATGTATATGCTTCCATTTGTTTGTATCCTCTTCAATTTCTTCTTCAATGAATTATAATTTTCTGAGAACAAGTCTTTTACCTCCTTGGTTAATTTGATTCTTAGATATTTTATTGTTTTTGATGCAATTTTAAATGGGATTATTTTCTTAATTTCTCATTCTGATAGTTCATCATTGGTGAATAAGATGCTTGATATGATTTCAATCTTTTTAAATTTATTGAGATTTATTGTTTTGTGGCCTAACATGTGATCTATTCTGGAAAATGTTCCAATGTGCACTTGAGAGAAATATATATTCTGCTGCTTGGAGTGAAATGCTCTAAAAATATCAATTAAATCCATCTGGTCTACTGTGTCATTTAAAACTGTTTCCTTGTTAGTTTTTCTCTCTGGAAGATCTGTCCATTGGCCCTGAAGGGGCATTAAAGTCTCCTACTGTGAGCGTATTACTGTCAATCTCTCCTTTTATGTTTCTCAAAGTATGCTTTATATATATATAGATGCTCCTATGTTGTGTGCATGTGTTTACTAGGGTTATTTCCTCTTATTGGATTCATTCCTTTGTCATTATGTAATGCCCTTCTTTGTCTTATTATAGCCTTTGTTTTAAAATCCATTTTGTCTGATATAAGTATTGCTACTCCAGCTTTTTTAAAATTTCCATTTCCATGAAATATCTTTTTCATCCCTTCACTTTCAGCCTGTGTGTATCATTTGCTCTGAAGTGGGTCTCTTATAGACAACATATGTATGGGGCTTGTTTTCTTAACCATTCAGTGACCCTACAACTTTTTTTTTTACACTACAACTTTTGATTGGGTCTTTTAATTCATTTACATTTAAAGTGATTATTGATAGATACAGAGTTATTGCCATTTTATTATCCATATTTATGTGTTTTTCCCCTTCTTCTTTTTATAGAAGTTCCCTTAACATTTCTTTTAATTCTGGCTTGTTAGTGATGGATTCCTTTAGCTTTTCCTGACTGAGAAGCTCTTTATCTCACCTTCCATTTTAATCAATAGCCTTGCTGGGTAGAGTAGTCTTGGTTGTAGGTTCTTGTTTTTCATCACTTTGAATATCTCATGCCCATCCCTTCTGGCCTGCAAAGTTTCTGTTGAGAAATCAGCTGACATTTTTATGAGATTACCCTTGTAAGTAACTAGCTGTCTTTCTCTTGCTGCTTTTATGACTCTCTCTTTATATTTAAACTTTGGCATTTTAATAATGATGTGTCTTGGTGTTTGGGTTCTTCTTGTTTGGGACTCTTTATGCTTTCTGGACTTGTATTCCCTTTGCCAAGTTAGGGAAATTTTCTGTCATTATTTCTTCAAATACATTCTCAATCTATTATCGTCTCTTTTCTCCTTCTGTACTCCTATGATGCAGATTGTTGGGACACTTGATGTTGTCCCAGCGTGTGCTCTATTATGCCACCTGCAAGTGATGCTCCAGCTGCCAGCCTCTGTCTCTGTGTATCTGCCTTCTTCGGGGGACAGACTGGGCTGGAATGCTTCCCAGCTCCTTTCACATAGCCAAAAGCACCACCTGAAACAACCCTGGTATGCAGCTGTTAAGATATACTCTGGGATACAGCTGAGCCTGAGTTGATGGGACAGAGATGGTGGAGGTGGGCCACATCATTGTGCCCAGGAGCTTTCAAGTGGAGGGAGCTTGGCTGGGCAGTGTCCTCGCCCTTCGTTCTCCATTGAGGCTGATTCCTGGACCAACACAAAAATTTGCCCCATGAGGTTGATGTGGTTGTGGATCTGCTCTACGTGCTTCTCCAGCCCCATCAGGTCTACTGAGCAAAGCATGGTGGCCTGGCTCCCCTGAATCAGCTCTGACTCCATCTCAGAGCTGTCCATCATCTCCCGGTCTCCCCAAACAGTTCCTCTGCCTCTGTCTTGACACTCAGAAGCGGCCGCCCTGCTCCCTCAGCATGAGGCTTTGACCCAACCGGTCCTTCAACTCAGCATATTTTTGCTTTATTCTCTCAAAACCCTCCTGGGCGCTGAGCACCCACCCACTGGCGTCCTCCGTGAGCTGCTGGTCCAGGGCTGCCTGTGCCTGCTGCTGCTCAGCCTGGCAGAGCTGCTCTTCCATCCGTGCTCGGAAGCAACCCAGCTGCTCTGTCATGCCTGTCACCAGTGTCTCCGCTGGCCCCAGGACCTGCCGAAACTTAGTTTCCTCTTTTTTTGATTCTTTTTTATTTTGTACTGTTTCAAATGGCTACTTTCTGCAACTGTGTCTTCCCACTTGCTGACTCTATCCTCTGCTTCATCTAGTCCACCGTGGATTCCCTCTAGTGTATTCTTCATTTCAGTTATGATATTCTTCATTTCTGACTGATTCTTTCTTATGGTTTCTATGTCCTCATTGAGATCATATATTCTCCCCCTAAGTTCATTGAATATCCTTATAACCAATGTTTTGAGCTCTGTCTCTGGTAGGTTGCTTGTCTCCATTTCGTTTATTTTTTTTTTTCTGGAGTTTTCTCCTGTTGTTTCATTTGTGGCATGTTTCTTTGTTTTCCCATTTTAGTTGCCTCCCTGTGTTTGTTTCTATGTATTAGGAAGATTCGTTATGTCTCCCAGGCTTGGCCAGGTAGCTGTATTTTGTAGATGTCCTGCGTGGCCCAGTGGCTTAGCAGAAGAACCAATGTACCTCCAGGCCTGAGGCTGCCTGCCAGCTGCCAATATGACTCCACAGCTTGAAAAGCCTTTGGGTGGTACACGAATTGGGTGGGGTGGGGTAAAGTCATGGGTAAAGTGAGCAGATTTTGTCTGTCTAGTGCAGATTCAGGTTTCGTGCCTGTGCGGAATCTGTGGCTCACTGTAAAAGTTTCAGGTGGCCACTGGGCCAGCTGTTTCCCATCTAGGGCCTACAGATCCCTGAGATCTGTTCAAGAATGATTGTAGCTCAGGGCAGGGCTGGTGGCCCATTGAAAGTCTCTTCCAGGTTACATTGGCCATTAGCGGGCTATGCAACTGTTGTGGCTGTTGTTTGCTCTCAAATTTGCAGCCCAGGGAATGCACAGGGTGGAACTGGCTGCCTAGGAACAGGCTTGCCATGAGTAATTTGTAGGTTGGGCGGTACGGGGTCTCAAGGAGTGAGGCAACACCATCAGGCCAATGCAGGTTCAAAATTGTTGCCAGTGCTGAGCTCATAGCCTCTTGCAGATGTCTCAGATCACAGAGAGGCCAGCCGACATCCACCCCAAGCCTACAAACTCCCACAAGCTGCCCAAAGGACGCTGAAGCTCAGGCTGGCATCAGTGGCCTGCCACCAAAAGTCTCCCGTGAGACTTTTGGGCCACGCAAGCTGAGAAATGCGAAAGAATGTGTGCCCCAGGGAAGATACAGGGTAGAGCTGACTTTCTGGCAATAGTCTCAGCCTGAGCAATTGGTGGGCTGGGTGGGGTGGGGTTACAGAGAGATGCGCGGTGATAAGGCCTATCTCACCAGGCCAATATAGCTACAGAATTGGCTGTGCAAAGGAGGGGTCAACACAGGCAAGATGGCGCAGGTCTGCAGTCTATCCTGGAGGAAGGCCTGACAAAGAAGCAATGGTGGCTGTCCTTCCAGCCCTAGCTCCAGTGCCACACAACTCGGTCTTTCTTTGCTTGTCTCTTGCACCTCCCAAGCTTCTGAACCTCCGCAGGAGCACAGAGAGAATGGCTGCGAGAGAGTGAGTCTGTGCGTGGACCCTTTAAGGAATGTCTGGATTTTCAGGTTCCTTCCCATCTTACCCAGACAGCCAGAATCCCCTTTAATTTTCACAGTCAGATTTTGTGGGAATTCTCTTCCCAGGACTGAAACCCTGAGCTAGGGAGTCCCCGTGTGGGAGTAGGACCACTTGTTCCTTCAGAGGGGCCTCTGCAGCCCTGCTCTCCTTCCTGGTGCTCACCCACCACAGCTGGTGCAGGACCAGCCCACTTCACATCTCTGTGCCTCCTACTGGTTTGGATGTGGCTTTTTCTTTATATCCTCAGTTGTATGTGTTATGATCAACTAGACTTCAGGTGATTCTCCAAGTTGATTGTTTTATAATTTGGTTGTAATTTTAATGCAGTCATGGAAGGAGGCAAACCCTGCTTTAACCTAGTGCGCCATCTTAACCTCAATGCATACATGCATGTTCTAAGTGAAAGAGGCCAGTCTGAAAAAAATTACATACCATATGATTTAAATTATATGAAATTCTGGAAAAGGCAAACCATAGAAAAGATAACAGATTAGTGCTTGCCAGAGTTGGTGGGAGGAGGACGATAGGGGAAGTTTAAATAGGTAAGTCACAAGGGATTTTTTTTTAACTTGGTGAGACTATTCTGTATGATACTGTAATGGTGGCTATATGACATGATGCACTTATCAAAACCAATAGACCTTTACAGCAGAAAGAGTGAACCTCAATGTAGATTTTTTAAAAAAATCATTTAGGCAGTTGTGACATCTAGGATGTAATAATAAATGAATTTAACAGTATGATAAAAATATCTAACTATGTTCAAATGTATTAAACACTCTTACTGAGGAAGTTTAGGGGAAGAAGTTGCTGACCTAAGTAACTGGAAATTTGTGGAATCTGTAACACAAATGGAACTGCTTAAAAGCACTGTATTCTAGTTGATAAAGTTGTTTCTCAAAGAAATATGCAATAATATCCATACATACTGGAACTGAACAATTAAGTAAATGATGGCAGACAATGAGAGCAGATTTCCCACTGTTGGGATGGGAGGTTACTGTTGAGCAAGGGAGAAGTTTAAAATGATCCATGTGGAAATGGACTAAAGTTGGAAACATCATTTGAACTCATGCTTAGCTTGAGAGAGAGAGAGAGAAATACTTATAGATATGTGTATATACATGAGTTAGTATACACACATATATTTCTTTGTTCTGTCAACTGAGAGGGGTTAGAAGCAATGACACTCCAGTAGTAAGAAGCATACCTGGATTTGGTTTCTGATACCATTCTATAATGAAAAGAGCCAGAAATTCTTTGTGAAATCTCTTAGTCTAGGCCTGAGGGAGGAAATATACAAGATGGGCCTGGAGCATCTCATAATATCGGAAGGAAAGAAAGTGCTCAAAAAGCACAATGATGGTGGAATGTCAAAGAGATATAGGAGTCAATTTAAAAAGTCCTCAATGGCCAAAGCGGTAACAATTTTAGGGCAATAAAATAAATAGAGTAGTATTGGATTATAACTAATTGAAGAAGAGACAGTGCTCCCAAGAGAATTCCAAATAATTTACATACATATCTGCCCCCAAAGAGGTGTAGCAAAACTTACCCTCCTTAATTGTGGGCTGTACAAAGTGACTTCCCTGCAAAGAGTAAGTTATGGAAAGCCTGGGGCAGGGGTAGGAGGGGTGGGAGTAACTTTCTAGTGGAGAAACCTGACAAATACTATTTCAACCAGATCGTCAGGGTTAACATCAAAACTTAACATGCTAACATGTTGACAGGATATACTCTTGATATGATATGATGAGAATGGCACTTTATCTTCCTCTCCCTAACCCACAACCCCAGTGTTATCAGGAGGAAAATATCAGACAATCCTACCTGAGGGACATTGTATGAAATATCTGACCAGTCATTCCTCAAAACTGTGAAAGTCATCAAAAACAAAGTCTGAGAAACTGTCTCAACCAAGAGGAACCTAAGGAGATGTGATGAACTAACTTTAATGTGATATACTAGATCCTGAAACAAACAAACAAAATAGATAAAAAAAAAAAACCTATGGAAATATGAATAAAGTATGAGCTTTACTTAATGATAAATAGCAATATTGGTTTATTAATCATGACAAATGTACTATACTAATGTAAGATGTTAATAATAGGAGGAACTGGGTGTGGAACATATGGGGACTTATCTTCAAAACTTATCTGTAAATCTATCTTTATTTAGAAATCTATTTTAAAACAAAATCTTATTTAAAAATTCTTTAATAAGAACTAAAGTTTAAACCTCTGTAGTGCAAAATTCTCTAGATTCCTTTACACTGACATTACTTTGCTAGTAACTGCCTTCTCTAGTGTCACCTAGCCACTGGCCAGAAAGAACCAACCCAGAGTCCAAGCCAACAAGTGTGAGTCTCTGAACCTGAGCCAAATGGACTGAGAGCTTTACTCCACATCTGTTTAATAATCTCAATGTCCCTTGCATCATGCTCATTGAATCTCCAATAAATTTAAACTAAAACTAGGCATGGCTGCTGTTCATAAATGCTTACAACAGCTCCCACCCTAGCCCCTCCAAAAAGACCCTTTAGACATAGACAACAGCATGAATCTCACTCAATGGGTCATGATAATCAGTTAATTTCTCTCACCTCTAACTCTCTCCTTCTTCCCTGCTGGGAGCTTCTAACATGCTGTGTAACCTGGGCCAAGCTACTTAGGATAGAGCTGATTAACCAAATTAACCAAGTGCTTTGCTTGTGCATATTTACCTCCCACTGTTTACTCTTTGGCCATTTTCGTGCTTGTAAACATATATTAAAGGCAGAAACAGCAACAGGCCTGAACCTTTGATATGATACCATACATCAAGGGGCACAACTATATACTTGTATATGTGTCACAGAAGGGCCTGCAAGAAATCTCATGAAACTATTGATAGTGGCTACTTTTTACTTCTGGAAGGAAGATAAGGAAGAAGAGCGAGGAGTTTCGTTTCATACTTATTTGGTATTGATTTCTATCTGTAAGCATTGTTTTGACACAATTCTACAGTGTTCAATTTTTTTTCTTTTTTTACAATAAACATGTAGTAGTTTTGTAAGTAAAAATAATATTTTAATGGAGGATACATACTGTTAGCTAAAATGATTGATTCTGGCTCTTAAGAAAAATGTTTCTACTAAACAATGTAGATGGAATTTGAGGGTTTTATTGGGATATATTGTGTCATCATGCCCAAGGGTAAAGGTTGGTGGATTACTGCAAATAGGGTCTCTCAGAGCTCAGAACTATACCAAGAAAAGAAAATAGGCAAGATAAGGTTTTGACTAAAGGTGAGAAGATGATGGAACAGGTAAGAGGGAAGAGAGATCATTAATTGAACCAGTAGCATTAAGAATTATAGTTTTCACTTCTATGTCCTTATTGTTAATGTCCAATTTAATTATTTCGCCCACTTTCCCTTTGCTCTTTATTCTTTTGATCAGGAGTGATAATTAATCTTTGTATGCTCTTTCTTCCTTCCCTCCACACTATTGTATATCAAGTATGGATATGTAATTATTTAATTCATTCATTGGTTGAAGAGAAGAATGAGAAAATGACAAAATTATAAGAGAAATGCACATCTCAGGGAGAGCATGGTTTTTGAAGGCAGTGTGGCAGGTCGACATGTCCTGTATCTACATTTCTCTGGGTATGACCTTGGATGGCTTCCTGTTACTGAGTGTTTATGATAATCTGGAGGGGCATCTTAGAACTGTGTATAGTGACAACAGTATATGGGCAATCATATGAAACAGCAGTAAATTAGGGTATTTCTTTCCAGATATGTATAAATTTCTAAAAAATCACATATCGAAGTCAAAAGGAGTCATAGATCTTTTTTAAGGAAACTCCTTCAACCTATGGTGGTGGGACTCATCAACCATCATGGTTCTCCTTTGTGAAACTGTCTTTTGGCAATAACTGATTGTAAAAATCCTAGGTCAAGCTGATCAGCTATAGTTAAGAGGGTAGAGTCATGTGACAAAAGTATGGCTGTGAGGGCTCATACCTTTAAGGAGGGGACAAGCCATGGCTTACAGATGGATTAGGGACCTCTTTCATGGTGTTAATACAGTTTTCTCTCGATACCCATGGGAATTTGTTCCAGGTCCCCATTGATACCAAAATCTGAGGATGCATAAGTCCCTTAAATAAAATGGGGTAATATTTGCATATAACCTACATTTGCATAGGCTATACTAGGGTATGCTACACATTGTTTCATTGGTGTGTGGATTTAGTGTAGGGTTCTGCATGTGGGAAAGTCCACAACGTTTTGCTTTGTGGAAATTTCTTTGATTTTTAAAATACTATTTTCAATACATGGTTAGTTGAATTTTCAGATGCAGAACCCATGTATACAGAGGGCTGACTGTAATTTTAGTAAAAGTTATTCAATTGTATGTGGCAAGACCAATATACTATTTTCCTTCTTGAAAAATGTAAGAAAAGGCAACAGTGTAGGAGATAATGATTTAAAGTTCTCCTATGTATACCCATGTAAAATGTTTATGTAATGTATGACATATATTGTGTATATATGATGTGTATAAGACTTTTCATAGCTCAAATAAGTGTATTAGCTATATATGAAATAATTGATTTCATACAAAAATTGAAGCAGAAAAAGAATGAGTTTGGGAGGGTAATAAATTAAGAATGTTTCCTTTTTTTGTTCAATCAACTTTAATGAGATATAATTTAAATACAGTCAAATGTACCTATTTCTAGTGTATTATTAAATGCATATTAACACATGAGCACACTCATTTAATCCATTCATTTAACAGCCAATGCAATCAAGTCAAAACATTTCCTTCACCTCCCACATTTATTTGTGCCCCACACCCACCCTGGCCCTAGGCAACCACTGATTTGTTTTCTGTCTCTATAGGTTAGTTTTGACTTTTCTCAAATTGTTTTCAAATGTAAGCATATATTATGTACTGAATTGTGTCTGTATTTTTTCTCTTAGCATAAAACTTTTGAAATTTCACCTGATTATTGTACATACCAGTAATTAGTTTCTTTTTATTGTTGAGTAGTATGCTATTGTATGGCCATACCTCTGTTTGTTTATGCTATCATCTTTTGATGCGCCTTTGGGATATTCCAGTAGTTGGTGTATATATGTATATATGTATGTATGTATGTATGTGTGTGTGTGTGGGTGTGTGTTTACACGTATATGGACATATGTATTTTTCTCAAGTAAATTTCTAGATGTAGAATTTCTGGGCCATGTAGTAAATACATAGAAACTGCCAAGCTGTTTTCCAAAGTGCACCATTTTACATTCACACCAGATTTGTACGAGAGTTTCAATTGCTCCACTTCTTTGCCAACAATGTGTAAATCTTTTTAATTTTAGCCATTTTAGTGAGTTACAGTAGCATCACAATGTGCTTTTAATTTACATTTCCCTGATGACTAATGAAAGAGATTTTTTTCCATGTGCTTATTGTTCATTAATTCATATGTATTTTTTTTTTGTAAAATGTTGGTTCAAATCTTTGACTCATTATTATATTATTTTCAAAATATGGAACTGTAAGTATTCTTTACATATTGTGATAACAAGTCCTTTGTCAGATATATGTTTTATGAATATTAGTCACTAGTCCGTGGCTTGCCATTCCATTTTGACAATACTAGCTTACAAAAAGCAAAATATTTTGATATTGATAAATACCAATTTATCAAATTTTTCTTTTATGCTTAGTGCTTTTGGTATCATATTTAAGGAATCTTTGCCAGCTCTAGGAAACAAAAAATTTTGTCTATATTTTCTTATGAAGTTTATGAGTTTTAACTTTTACATTTAAAAATATGAGCCATTTAGAATTAAAGTGTCAAGTTGTGAGAGAGGGATCAAAGTTTGTTTTCTTTATGAATATCCAGTTTCCAGTGTTCAATTAATGGTTGAAAGACTTTCTTTTTCCCATTGAATTACCTAAATACCTTACTTAAGGATCGTGTGTGGATCCTTACCTGTATTCTCTATTTTGTTTTATTGATCAATAGGTATATTCAGACTTACAACAATGCCACTGTGTCTTGATTATTGTAGCTTTATAATAAGTCTTGAAATCAAGTAATATATGCCCTCTACATTTGTTCTTTAGAATTGTTTTGGTATTCTATATCTAACTTGTCAATTCTATATAAAATCCTGCTAGGATTTTGACTAGAATGCATAAGACATAAAGATCAATTTAAGGATGAATTTTATTTGATCCATGGTATAATTTCCTACCTTTTTTTGTGTGTCTTATTTAATTTTTCTAAGAAATGTTTTGTAGTTTTCAGTATATAGATCTTGTACATAACTTGTTAAATTTATATGTATTTCAAGTTCTTTGATAATATTAATGGTACATTAAAATTTTTTAGTTGTTTGCTGTTAGTATACAAAAATATGATTGCTTTTTAATATTGATCTTTATACTGTGACCTTGACAAAATTGACCTACTAACTCTAGTCGCTTTTTCCCCAGCTACTTTAGAATTTGCTATTATATGATTTGAAAATAGAGGTTTCTTTTTTTCTTTTTCCAATCTGTATGCCTTTTTATTTCTTTTTTTATTGTCTCATTATACTGGCTAGGTCTTCCAGCACAATCTTAATCAGAAGTGGCGATAGCAGGTAACCTTGCCATATTACTGATAAATGGGAATGTTTTGTTTTTCATCACTAAGAGTGATATTTGCTCCTTTTTTTTTTTTTGTAGATGCCCTTTATCAGATTAAACAATTCTCCTCTATTCCTACGTTTCTGAGAGATTTTGTCATAAAGTGGTATTGAATTTGTCAAAATATTTTTTTCTGCTTCTGTGAGAGGCTCATATGAGTTTATCCTCCTCCCTTTTATTCTGTTAATGGCAAATTACAGGAACAGATTTTCAAATGTTAAACCAAACTTGCATCCTAAGATAATCCCTATTTGGTCATAAAAATTGCCTATATTACTTTTACACTCTATCAAGAATAAGTCAAGGATGTACAGTATAAACTTTAGAACAATAGATAGATGGTAGATAGATAGATAGATAGATAGACAGATAGATAAAAGACTTAGAGAATAAGTCTCCACAGTAGTGGAGAGCAACAGATTTGGGGGGCTGTTTTTTTAATATCTTTCTCTTCTCCAGTACTCTATCTTGTAAAACCCAGCTGCCTTAGCCTGTTCAAATTCTGATCTCTTTCTTTTTAACTAAGCAAGGCCTCTGTGCTTGGATTTACCTTTCTTGAGCCATGGTCCAGAAAGTGCTTTCATATAAAAGACCAGTGGATTCTAGGGTTTATTTGCCTTCCATCATGGATTAGAGTCCTGTGCTACCTACTACCCAATGTTTTAAAGTAGCTGAAAAATATGTCTTGCTTTCAAGTTGTTTACAGTGGGAAGATGGATCTGATACTAGTATCTACAATATTGCCAAAAAGGAGCATCACAAAGTCATCTAGGTGTTAATAAACAAGTAGGCAATCTTAACACTTAAGGAGGCAATGTTATTGCTTCTGGAAGAATGATACAACATCAATAATTCAGACTCTTTCATAACAAAGGTAATAAAAACAGCATAAAAATTAATTACCTTTGCCCAGATATTTGAGGCCTAGCTATTAAAATAGTGTAGGTGAAATGATGGCTTGATGAGAAGCATTCAATTCAAGATTGGGTAGCCAGCCTTTAAAAATCAGTGAAAAGAAAAATCCAATTGAGAAAGGAAACATGAGTAAACCAATTAAAAACATATATGCTAATTATAGAGAAACACTGATAAAGTAGGTGGTTTTTTAAGGATGAAAGTAAAACACAAATTGACTACTTTGAAGCAAGTCACTGAGGAAAAGAAATGATGATCATTAGTCTGAGAATGTTTAAGTGAAGACAGAGGGTAGATCTTCAGACCTCTTGGGAACTTTTCTGGTTTAAGGATTCTATGATTAAAAACAAAAACTTTAAAAGCCATTACATTAATAGGCTTCATTTATAAACCACCAACTGAAGTATCACCTATAGACATCCTATTTCTAATTTTTAGGAAAAGGCAGTCTTTCTTTCATATTGAGGTGTATTTATATATTAGGACATGTACAATCAAGGGATATGAGTACAGATTGGACTGGAGATACTGTTTATAAGATTATACAAATCACATTATTATAAATTCTACTTTACACATTTCCTATCTCATTCATTCTTCTTTATTTCCCTGTATTTGAAGAAAAACAAGAACATAACTTTCTCCAGAGTTCTCCATGTCTTTAATTCTTTCTTCTAAAAAGCAACCAAGTTATGAACAGAAGACTAAAGAATATGTGCTTATCCTTAAAAGAGCAAAGAGTTTAGCTAAAGGTTGTTTTACATTTGTGCATTTTTCCAACACACATTTTTTTTTCAGCTAGGTCAGGAACGACATAGATTTCATATTTAATGCTATCTTTTATTGACTAGTAGTAGCTGTTTGAAGCTCTATATTGAGAAGGAAGGTGCTTTTCTGGCTTAGCTAGATTGATTTTCAATTGAATTCTATCCTAGACAAAGGAGGAGGAAGCAGCACAAGGTGTATTTTCATATCTACACATACTTGGCTTAGTGGATGTTGTAGTGTATAAGACAAGATACTATTCCTAAGACTAGTGGGCGATAATTCCAGCAATATCTGTGATAGTACTAGTGTATCAATCAGGGCTCAGTCAGAAAAACAGAATCAATCCCAGGTATTTCAAGTAGGGAGGGATTTAATGTGGGAGACTGGGTAATTATACTGTTGCAAAGGATGAAAGAAAGATGACCAGGGAAAGCATCACCTCATCACAGTTTTGCTGCTCTCTTTCAAAGTGAAGAAATTGCAAGAACTTTCAAGAATTGCTGGCACTAATCATAGCTGCCAACAGCAGTCAAGCATGTGAAATTGGGCTCCAGGTAATGAAACCAGGAATAGAACTCAGGTCTTACTATGGGTTCACCATTCTTTCTACAACACAGCCTTGTTTCTCCTTATTAAACTTGTGCTGTCATTGTTTTGATATACATACCTATGTCTTTATGTATGTCTTCTAATATACATACTCATTGTTTTCCTCTTATTTTTAACTCTTAGGCATGCTTTTCACACTCACACACAAAAGATCTACTTATTCTACTAAAAACTTTATGAGCCCTCGGAACTCTTACTTCTAGAGCTTCTATTCGATATCATATCAAATACATCCACACACACCTACTTTTTGGATAAAAAATGTAATTTTCCTTATGAAATAATTTGGCTACAGATAGCTAATTTAATTTGAGATTGGCTATGATTTCTTGGCAATCACTTTGCATAGCTGGAAGTTCTTGCAAAGTGAGAAAAATTTAACCTTAAAGTTTTAAATGCAGTGAAATATTTAGGAATAGTAAACATGACAATTAATTAAGTCGGCCCAATGTTAAATTTGTAGATGTTTGAACATTTATTAAATTCAATTTTGCAATTTTCTTTTTGAGCTAATACTTTCTTTTCAAATCTCAAACATTAAGTTCTACACCCTTTTAATGCTTGATGGCAAAAATGGTTGAATTTTGGTCAGTTCCTGCTGCCTCTCTGCCAACATCACCAAGCATAGCTTTTGGAGCAGGTGTGAGCTTTCATACATACTACTCTCAATGAATGCAGTGACCTCCTTTATCCAATAACCCTCCCAGACCCAGTACACAGTCTTCAAAATTTACCTTCTCATCAGATCTTTGTTAAATTCACTCACACCATCCACCTTCCTATAGAGTTGACCTATCCCTCTTTCCTCAGAAACTAAAGCTTGATTGAGAGCATTTGTTTCCATGTCTCCTTCACTTCTTAACAGGGACAATTTGGATGTCATAAGAGTTTATTTCAGCACAGGTCCTCACACATGCAAAATCCACTACTAAAACATTGTGAAGTAACATAATTTCATTATTAGCTTTCAAGCACATCCTGTGTGCAAGACATAATAGGGGATATCAGTGAAGCATTGAATACCTTCCTTATCTTCCAGACGACTCCAGTTTTTCTTTGAGAGTTTTGACCCAGGAAATAAGAATGATATATGTCATTCCTTAAGTTGCCCACTGAACTCAAAATTCTGTACTGAGCTTTAAAAGTGTAAGCATTTCTGGTTTATTTTCATATTATTTAATTTTTTTAAATCCAATATCCAAAAAAATGTGTGGAAAAAAATGCAGTATAATAATATGTTTTATTATAGTGGGTCCTCAAATATCAAAACACATTCACATACATAATTTTATTTGATCCATACAAATAATGTGGCAAAAGTAGAGCTGGTAATATCATTCCCACTTTACAGATAACAAAACGAGGACTTTAGGAGGCTAATATGAGGCAGAGTTAGGTCTTAGGTTGCTATCCAATCCTAGCTTCACACTCACTGCATACTTTGCCCTGGGTTCCAGAATGTTAAGTTGAAGGCAGAATGGTTATAAATTAGCAAGTTGGATAATTCAGCAGTGAATGTAAATGAGAATTATAAGATAAATGACATTTAGTGACATTAATTAACTGATTAAATTAAACCTGATATTTTAATCAGAATTTGTTTGTGTAAAGTGCTAGATAAAATGAAATGTAGTTTAACCTAGTTACTTTTAAAATTCCTGTTACCATAACAACTTCTTGTGATTTCAATTAAAGGTGGTCTTTCCTTTATAGTATTTTTAGAACTTCGGTTACCATAGCAACCAGATGCTGTGTATTTGATCAGTTAAATTATTCCCAAAGAGTTAAAACACGGTGTTCTCTTGGAAACAATCAAAATATGATAAGTGGCGTGTCAGGATTTAATGCCCAAATGGTGACGCAGACTCAATCTTTCAAGGAGCTCACATGTGAAATAAATGACCAATGAATCTTCCTTCGTATGTTAGGCTTATGATGTTTTTCAGTTACAGAAATCAAAAAGAGATTATTTATCAATTGGAGGAAAGTGGAGATGTCAGGTTCTGGGGTAATATAAATTGTCAGAGCTACAAAGAGAAATGATGTAAATGATACATTCCTGTTCACGGGGTTTGGGGGCATTGCAGGAAACAGCATTACCGGAGCTCTGCCCAAGCTGGGGCTGGGGAGCGGAATTTGGCTTTACACAATAGATCGTATCTGAAAGGAGCCCTGCCATACTGTGTTCATTTCCTCTCCCACCCCTCTCCGCATGTAGAATGTGTAAAGAAGCATGCTCCTGTCTTAAGAAACTGGTTTTTAAATATTAATGAGAAGAGCCACCACATGCTAATAGGATCTGAAATTAAAAATTGAGAGCCAGAGTGTTAAGAAACAGGAGATGGCAGACCAAGAAGACAGAGGAGAGAGCTGGAGAAAGGCTAAGGTACAGGATGAGCAGACCCAGTGAGGAGAGCAGAAAAGAATGGGGGGCAGGGTAGGAAAAGCAACCTCATCTGTAGCCATGTGTCCCAGGTAAGACATAAATACACATAGGTTAAAAGTGCTGATGGCTCTCCACTTCCAATTATCTAGATATATTCCTGATTTATTGGGCCCAAATGCACAGCAAAGTAATGTCAGGAAAATTCTCTTGCTCTCGGGATCAAAGTCCTCACCTGTTTGAGATAAATTGACCCTTCCAGGCAGACATCTTGCTTTACTTGATGGGCACCCATCCACAGTAGAGGGAGTCAAGGATAAAAGGCACATCTGGTTGTCCTCAAGGAAAGGCCAAGTTGCCCATTAAGTGACAGGTAAAGATGGCCTCTCCCGCTATTTGGAGCCCTCTGCCAATAAAATGCATAAGAGAGAGCTGCCTTTTCCCACAGCCAGCACAGAAGCCGTACACTGATGGGAGGGGTGTCAAAAGTGGATTCTGGGTTTAATTATAGTCCTCTTGCTTAATGAGGTTTAGGAGGAGGAAGAGAAGGAGGATTGGTGTGTGCTTGTATGGCTGGGGGTTATTTAATTAAAAAACAATAAAGCTGCCAACTACCACTGGTTAACAACCTGGAACCATCCTCTTCCCCCACCCTGACAAGAGCACAACACAGAGAGACTGAGGCCTCTCTAACCTGCCTCCTGCTGAAGTCCTATTAACACCCCACATTAAACCACCCTCGTTTTCTTCCCTAGATCTCACTGGTTGCCAAAAATATTGCTATCATGGATACATATCTACAGAGGCCAAACTATAGGGGAAAAAATATCCTATCTACCTGTTCTTGGGTGTTGAGGGGAAGTAGAGTTTGCCACCTCAAAATGCACCTTTTTGGGGATGTTGAGTATTTTAAACTAGTTACTTTTAAGAAAGAGAAGGCTCAGGAAAAACCTCTGATCTTCCGCTAACTGCCTAAAAGGAATTTAAATAGAGGAACTGCTCTAGGAAGGGAGCTATTATCATAGATAACCATAGTTTAATATAAACTGAGTATGATAGGGAGGAACCTAGCAAGGCCCATTTGTTCAAAGTCCTCTCTGTGTCCTATTGTTAAAGATGGCCCTTCAAACATTTGTTGATCAAACATTTGCTTTTCTCCTCCCTGTGACTTGTCTTCCTTTGAAGTCCCAAATCGCAATACCTCCTTTTCTCCTTAACACCTTGAGCCCCATATTCTTAGAGAAACTTTGTATGTACGTACATAATAAATTAGGTTATTTTCTCCTGTTAATCTCTCTCATGTTAATTTCATTATTAGTCCAGCCAGAAGAACTTAGTAAGGTGGGAGGAAAATTATTTATTTTTCTTCTCAAGTGTGCTGTTGGAAAACAAAATAAAGCCTCTGGAAACGGATGCAGCGGATTTGGGTAGAAGCTGGTATTCTTCAGCTTCTGTCCCCTCTGTGTATCCTGATGATGGAAATGCGAGCTATCCCAGTGTCTTCTGAGAAGATACTATATGGTCTTATACTGGTATGGCATCTAGTCCTGAGTTCCCAAGGCTTATCTGTTTTTAATATTCACCTGGGGAACGTGTGTGTGTGTGTGTGTGTGTGTGTGTGTGTGTGTGTGTGTGTCTTTCCTCCTGGAGATTATGGATACATTTATCTGTAAATCTGTACTTTTGATAAGGATAAGGAGCTTAGTTGATTTTCTTGGTCAGGAAAATCTGAGAACTTCTCTCCTTTAATGGCCTATTCACCTGAGGGACCAGAGCAGGGGAGAGAGAGGACATGAAACAGAAGGGT
Organism: Eonycteris spelaea; assembly: GCA_003508835.1. Taxonomy (NCBI): domain Eukaryota; kingdom Metazoa; phylum Chordata; class Mammalia; order Chiroptera; family Pteropodidae; genus Eonycteris; species Eonycteris spelaea. The sequence continues at coordinate 8,923,994 of PUFA01000050.1, read as the reverse complement.
TCTGGTGGGATGAGTTTGGGCTTTCATATATTTCAGTTCAGAACAAAGAACCAAAGCCTGTTACTTTTAGTGCAATCCTCCATCTCTTAACATCTCTAACTCAGCTAATGAGAAAAGACACTGTCCATAACTACACTGTGTGTTTCCAGGCAGTAAAAGCTATGTACTGATCAGGTGTGGTATCTGACAACATCCTTATTTCCAGAAGTTGAAGGATTCCTCTTGACTCACTAACATGGTACTTAAGACAGGAGGCCCACTAATCAGATTCATAGTAGACTTCCAGGTTTCACTCCCTAGTAGGTGGAACCATCCCGTTTTGCCCAGCACTTATCTAGGTTTTAGCACTAAAACTCCCTTTCTGGGCAACCCCTCAGTCCCAGGTAACCAGGGGATTGGTCACTCTACCTCTAGTAATTTAATAATGGCTCACACTTTTAGTGCTTCTCTTGGTATTACTCAGCCTTGTTTTCTTGCTAGCCCAAGTGCACCATGAAAGTCAAGGAGTCATCATTTTGGAATATTCAGCCTCCTATTTGCATTCTGTGGACCACACTTCGGACTCCGTCCTCAATTTTCTTATTCAGCACCTATCAGTTGGCTAAAGAGCCTGTTGATTCTCTTCCCAGTTTCTAGTCCTCTAATTCTTCTGTCCAGGAGTCTTACATGTCTGAAAGCCCTATATTCTCCAAATCAGGATTCTCTGGTGACTCTTGCATGTCCTTTTAAGTCCACCAAGTAGGTCGGCCTGGGATTAAATCATCTCTGTAATTACACTTTATTTACATTTTAATGTAAAATTTGCATGACAATTGCTTATGCCTCCGTCACATTGGCTCCGAACTAATCCATATTTATTTTGGGGCCATGATACTATAATAGCAAAATACTGTGGGCTTCTGATCAGTGATGCTGACTCTAAATCCTTGCCTTGACATTTACATGCTCAGCAACCTCAAATCAATCAGTTTCTTCATGTGGAAAATGGAGATGGTGTTATGGGTTGAATTGTGTGCCCCTCTTCCCCTCCACACACAAATTCATATGTTGAAGACCTAACCTCCAGGACCCCAGAATATGACCTTCCCTGGAAATTGGTTTGTTGCACAGGTAGTTCAGTTAAGGTGAGGTCATACAGGAGTAGAGTGAACCCCTAATCCTACATGACTGGTGTCACTATAAAAAGGGGAAATGAGGAGAATGCCCTGTAAAGATTCGGGATTATACTGCCACAAATTGAGCAACTACCAGAATGTTGTGCCAAGTAGATAATAAGTGAGAGGCCTGGAACAGATCCTTCTTTAGAACCTTCATGTACCTGCTGACACCTTGATCTAGGACTTCTAGCTTCCAGAAGTGTAAGACAATATAAATTTCTGTTGTTTAAGTCACTCAGTTTCTGATATTTTGTTTTATGGCAGCTTTAGCAAACTATTACAGATGGTAAAATCTATTTCAGAGGATTTTTCTGAGGATCAACTATATGTGATTATTTATGTGAAAGTACTTGGTACATGGGAGCCATTAATGAATAATAGGAAAAATAATACAAAATGGTGAGATACCAGAAAATTACATGTTTTGAGTTATAGCATCACGGTTCAAACTCCATGTCCTGCTCTGTTACAACTTATATGACAACTGCAAATCACTTCAGCCTCTAATCTCTTTGATACTAATTCCCTCATCTTAAAATGGATATAATGGTACAAACTTCATAGGGTAGTGATGATTAAATAAGAGAATATTTGAAAGCACATTAACCAGTGTTATAACCAAGAGTCACATGGCTTTTGCCCTTGTAATGTAGAAAGCACCACATTTTAAGCCTCTACTTCTGTCAGCAATTGCCCCCCACCTGTGCCCCTTTAGCCTCTAGTCTGAGGCCAAGAGCTATGGCAGCTGACAGATGAATGGAGTTTGAAATCCTGCCAACTCTTTGTGTGTTGGGAGAAGAGGGAACCGTAAGGATTACCCTTTTCCTTTCTTCTCCCTGCCACCCTCCCATTTGAGAACAAGTTTCTTGTTTCTTTTCCTGAGGATCAAAAGAGCGATGACTCTAGTAGTTAATGGTTTAAACCTCCTTTCCTTTCTTTTTTGGAAGAAACAATTTGATAGCTATAATTATTCCTGCAGACCCAATTATTTTCACAGAAATTAAATATGTCTGTGATAGTACTTCAGTGGATCAATGTGTTTGTTACACTATCAAACCCACTTTTTTCCCCCTGCTATGTTGAAGAAATGAACAGTTGAGTGCCAGATTGCAGAACTGAGGTTTTGTTTAATATTTACTGCTACCAGGCACATTTTCTCTTTGAAAAGTACAGAGCTGGGCTACTTATAGCCAATAAAACCCATGATTACAATTCACATACAACTCTTCCTCCAGGATTAAGCATATAATATCACTAATAAAATATTAGCTCCAAAATGAATGTTAAGGCCATAAAATATGAATGCTCTGTGACCTAGAAAGTCTACTTATAGAAATTTATCTTAAGGAAAGAAATACTCAAGTGCTTGATGATGCAAAGATTAGTATATCAAGAATATTCAGTGGAAATTATCTATAGTATGTATTTTAGAGAAATCCTAAATTTTAATTATAGGAAATTGGTCCAATAAATGATGGTTCATCTTAATTGCATATTATTTAACCATTATTAATGGAAAAATAGATTTTGATCTATTGATGGGAAAACTTTTACTACATAGGGTTAAGTAAAGCAAGTTACAAAACAGCATGTAAAATAATATTCCAGTTTTGGGGTAAATGTTTAGATGTATAGGGAGAGAGAGTGAGAAAGATGAGTGAGAAAGGACATACAACAAAATATTAACAGTGGTTATTTCTGGGTAGAAATATTATTACTGATTTCATATTGGTCTTTATGCTTTTCTTTTTAAAAAATTTTTAAGTGAGTATGCTTTATCTTCATAATCAGAAGAGATTATTAAAATATTATTAGCCTAGAAAACTTAAAGGGAATTACTTTAAAACAAAGCAACAGGAAACAGCATTTCCAAACCGTGTTTTGAAATATGTAGTAGGAATTATTTGAAGTAAGGGTTCCACTGAAAAATCAGTTTAGAAAACACCTTCTTTGTTCTCTCTCTTTCTCTCTCTCAGAATCACAACAAAAGAAAAGTAGTATCAGCAGCAAATTATTACCTAAACTCAGTTTGATCATAAAACGTTGTTTTTCCCCAGTTACCTCTTAATACTGTTCTCCAACGATTTAGTGCCCTGAGAAACACAGATTGGCCAGAGGATACTGCTCAAAACAAGAGCCCTTTCCTGCCTCTGTCTACCAACCTGGTGGGACGAAGGAGACATTCGTTGTTTCCCTACCACACGCACTCTCCGTTTTCCCCATTCCTAACCATAACCAGATTTTCCTTGGCAAAACCAATCCTCCTCACTGTCTAATTCCTGAGTAAATTGGGCTCGGGGAACAAGAGTCAACATGGCATTATCCGTCTAACCATAGTGTATTAGGGATGAGTAGTAGCCCTAGCCTAATCTAACCGGAACATAGCATTTTCCTAACCACAGTGAGTGGAATAGGTTAGTCCAACTTGATCAGAAATCAAGACATGTGTTGAATGACTATGGCAGAGGTACTGTGCTCACAGTCCCTGGATATGAAGAAGAAAATATGTAGCACCAATTGTTGAGAGCAGCCGCCCTGTAGCCATGGGGAAGGAAGCCAGCTTTAGGGAAAAATCACTGAGAAGTAGAGCTGGAGACTTTATCAAATTGTATCTGAAGTCTGATTTACCTATAGTCAATAAATCTCCTTTCAGTTTAGATTTATTTTTCTATTACTTCTTACTGATAGTGTTCTGACACAGAAGACTCAAGAAGAACCTCAGAGAGATAACTAAGGGAATAAAAAGGAGCCTAATCCAATGCCTTAAAAAGTATAACTCAATGATGCAATGATTCCATTTCTGGGTATTTATCCAAAGAAAATAAAAACATTAACTTGAAAAGGTATATACGCCTTCATGTTCATTGCAGCATTATTTATAATAGCCAAGATATGGAACAACCTAAATATCTATCGATGGATGAATGGTTAAAGAAGATATAGTATATATGTACAATGAAATAATATTCAGCCATTAAAAAGAATTAAATCTTGCCATTTGAGACAACATGGATGGACTTTGAAAGCATTATGCAAGTGAAACGGGTCAGATAAAGAAAGAAATAACATGCATTCTCACTCATATGTGGAATTAAAAACAAATGAATAAACAAAAAACAAGCTCATAGATACAGAGAACAGATTGATGGTTGCCAGAGGCAGGGAGATGGTGGGCAAAATGGGTGAAGAGGGCCAAACATGCAAACTTCTAGTCATAAAATAAATGAATCATGGGGCTGTAATGGTGACTATAGTTAATAATACTGTATTGCATATTTCAAAGCTGCTAAGAGAGTAGTTTTTAAAAGTAGTCATCTCAAAAAAAAATTTATAGGTATGTATGGTGTCAGATGTTAATTAGACCTATGTCATGATCATTTTGCAACATATAAAAATATAAATCCTTGTGTTATATACCCAAAACTAATATGTTATGTTAATTATACCACAATAAAAATAATATAGCTCATATAGACACTGTAATCAATGCCTCACTCACCTGTGCATCTTCACATTCATTTTTATATTATACATATATATTTATTTTTTCTTAGTTTTAGAATGCTCTCGAATAGATATTCACATTTTACCTGGAAGTTGATAAGGCAGGGGATATATCAAAGTTTTCTCACTGGTTCTCTTCTTTACAGCCCCTACGGCTGGCCAGAACCACATATTCTTAGGATGAAACTAGCAACAGTGGCAGTCTAGGGGTGATTGGCGACTATTTAGCTGATATTTTCCTACTACATTACAAAAATGCCAATGACTTGCAGCATCAAATCCAAAACAACTTGCCACCCATCAGTGTTTCATCCCATGTTTTTTCTGTTTCCTACTGCTTCCTGGGCTCATAGACTTTATACTATGGAATTCCCTGGAACTGCCAATGGTCCAATAGAAAGTGGAAGCTTTGAAGGGATATACTACCCTCCCTGGCTTAGGTGTCTCTGCAACTTTTATCTCTTCGATCAAATGACTTCTGCTACAAATGGTGCCATTAAATCATCAGGAAGAGCTTTCCTGAGCATTTAATAGGAAATATCAGTGTTTGCATGCCAACCCCCTTTTCAACATGCTAAAAGTCCTCCTTAAAAAAGCATCCTCGTTGTACCTGGACACTGTCCCAAGAGGCAAGAGAGCCCACTGCTGAAGTAGTGCATAATTTCTATCTACTAATAGATTCTGTATATACATAAATATGACTGGATGTAAGAAGGCTGGTTGAGCAAAATCAGTCAAGAAACAACAGTATCAATCTGAATACAAGTCACTATAGGGGTGAGAGAGGGGTCAGATAGATATAAGAGGTGACCATATTCTTTATGTATTTGCAACAAAGAGATAAAAATTTTGTTAATTTTTTTTTTCTTAAGTAAGGGTCTTATAATAATAGCTATTTGTGACAAGTGCCAAATGTCCTGGGCCTGTGCTATATTCTTATATGCAGGAATATGCCATCGTTCCCATCACTAAATAAACTTAAGCATTGGCTTCTCCCTGCTCTGAGCTTGAGATGGAGACAGAGTTTGAACAAGACTTGTTTAAAATTGGTGATCGCCCCAGAACAGAGTTTTTCAACCTTGGCACTACGGACAGTTTGGACTGGATAATTCTCTGTTGTGATGGGGCTGCTCAGTGTGTTGTAGGATATTTAGCAGTGTCTATGGCTTCTACCCACTAGATGCCAGTAGCTTTCTCCCAGTTGTGGCAACCAAAACACATGTCCAGATAGTGCCAAATGGGATGCAAAATTACCCCAGGGAGACAAAATTACCCCTGATTGAGAATCATTGCGGTCGATAATTCTTACAGTGTTTGCTTTGTGTCACTAACCTGGTGATTTCTCCCTCCAGATCTCCCTCTCCTGTTTAGTTCCAGGTTAGCATTGACGCACGAGACATTTTGCATGAGAATTGGAAGATAAAGCATCAGCTGTTTGGTAATGCTCTGAAGTTTGGTGCAAAACCCCAGTCATTGTGGTGGCCCTTGCACATTGTCATTGTTCTGCTCACCTTGTTGGCACAGGTGACACTCAGACCTGCAGCTCCTCTAGCACCTGCCAGATCTCCTTTAGCTTCCCTGAGTCCTGTAACAAAGGGCACCAGCTTTTCTTTGCGATTGCTAGTTTAGCTAACCTATAATGACTTCAGCTCGACACTAGACACAGCGGCAGTAGCCTACACAGACTGCTTCACCAGCTCCCGCAACTGAATAAGCAATAACCTCTGTAATCATTCCTTTATTCTGTGCCACTCATAGCAGTTTACTTCTGTGATTGAGCTCTGACTGATAGGCTTATAAGTGGAGATTTCAGGTTGTAGTGACATTTTGGAGGAGGACTGGAAGATTGCCGACATTCGTTCTACCTCAGATAATTAGTCTGTGCCAAACCAGGTGGTCTCATTCCTGTTGCCAAGGACTGGTTCTGAGATGGGCAGAACTAAGTCAGTGTAAGTCAACAAGTCACAGTGAGAAGCTCGCTTGAGTTTTCTGGAAATGAAAAGTTACTCTATCTCACTCAACTAGAAATAAAAAACTAAAGTATGCTGAACCAGTTGCTGCTGGCAGCCATCATTTGATAATGTGGGGACCAGCTTTAGGATAAAGCTCATACTATTGATGGCAAAAAAAAAAAAAAGGAACCTCAGTTTGAAAGGATCATTGAACTGTGGAATCAATAACCCTGAAGACTTCCCTACTTTTGAACTTTGCTTTGCATGAGATAATAAATTTCCCTATTGTTTAAGCCAGTCTGGCTGGAATTGTCATATTCTTAAAGTAGCTTTAGAGTTTGGTTTAGACCTTGGATACAAATTATTCTCACTTCTTAAAGATGATCTAACCTGGTCACCCTGGGGTAAAGAATTTATTTCTTTTTCAAATGTGCTAAACTACTGCTATTCAACTCAGAACTGGAAGTCTGGATGGACTTTCCTGCTTCTACAAATTTCAGCTGAGTCCTCACTGCCTCCTTCTCTCAGCCCCAAACTTCAGCTACACTTTTGAGTTAAAAGGAAAGGACAAACAAATTTGGCAAAAATTCAGGCATATGTGATCTTGCTTCCATTGGGACCAGGATTCGCCTGAAAGATCTGGGTCTTTTCCAACTATAATCAAGCCTTAGCAGTCCTGGGCCACCCACAACCAGCAGGAAACAAGCAATAATAGAGACAGCAAGTTAAAACCCTCCTCAGTGTGTCACACATTTTCTTATTGGGGGCTATCCTCATGCACTAGAAACTTTTGGATTGTTGTTATCCACTCTTTGGATACTCAGTCCATAAGGACAGTGAGCGGGATGAAATGGAAAAGTCATAGAGGGCTACTGCTGGCAAAAGGTGTCCCTATCTTCAAGTGGACACTGTGGAGAGAAGGGTCCTGGCTGGATTTCATTGCCCGTTCACTTCCTCTGCCTGGCACCTCTGCACCAAGGCACAGCAGGTACAGCCCTAAACGACGCCCTGGTCAGGAACATCGGAATTAGACAAACTGAGATTAAAAGCCTTGTTGCTTTTACCAAAAGTGGGCATGCCATGCAACCTCTCAAAGCTTCGTTGTTTCATTAGTGAAATGAGAATAGGAGTATCTATAATCATGCACGGCACATGGTAGAAACTCAGTAAGGCATGTTTTCTCTGTCTTCTCCTCCTCCACTTCCGCATTGCTTTAGCTGACCTTTCTGACCTACCACCTCCTCCTCCTCTTTGGTATTCATCAGACCCCTCAGCTTAGTGGGATGGCTTGTCCTATCTGTAGTTGCTCACACTCTGGCAGCTGGAGGTACTCATATTATGAAAAACCTGCATCAATCAATACTTTCTGGCTCTGTAAACAGAGGGAGGCATACAGCCCACAGCGCCAGAGTGTCACAATTCTCCAGGAAGAAATGGAATAGCTGGGAAATCTCACTGCTATACACCAGTGCTGTCTTTGCTGTATATTCCTGTCATGCCTGACTCGGGTATCTAAACCTAGTGTTTCAACCCTGTCCACACCAGTGATTGTCAAGTTCACTCATGGACTAATGGCTTGAAAGAAGTATCATATGCACATGGCTGTGATCCAGCAATCCTGGGCTTAATTCTGCTCTACTGTTGATTAACTGTGTGACTCCAGATAAGCCATTTCAGCTCAGTTTCCTCCAGAACCTAATTGGGGGATTATCTCTCACCATCTCAGATCCTGTATCATTTGGAGTTAAGAGCAGAATGAATGCACTATGAAAAGTGCCCTCCTCTGGACTGTTTTAATGGTTCACTGTTTTTTTAGACGGGCTAATCCCATAAAAGTCTTGGTTTCCTCAAGAGTCAAACACTGTGTGTACTAACCCACGCTACTGAGGTGGAGCCCATATTTGGCTAATTGAATATCATTATATTCTTTGAAAGTGGCCCTGCATTTCAAAATGCCTGTTTCTTGTTAAGAAGTGTGTGCGCGCGTGTGTGTGTGTGTGTGTGTGTGTGTGTGTGTGTGTGTAATCATTCAAAAGTGTGCTATAAGAAAGCAGCTGTCTTAAGTATATTTCTGGGGAAAAGCCAGTTGTTTGGAAATTGGGATGCATTCTGCCACTTATTAAAAGAAGCAAAAAAAAATAAAGAGAAAAAGAGAGATGAGAGGCACAAATATATTGACAGATGAGAAGAATAAATGTTTTTGTTGCGTGCGTCATGCAGAGGTGTCGCACACACCAAATTATGACATAACCGTTGGAGTAATGGCTGCAGCTGTTGCCTTTGTAAAGTGATCCACAATACCCCGCTCTACTAAATGCAGCAATGTGTCCGAGTCACTTCACACAACGAGGATGGCATAATCCCATGCCACGTGAGCTCTGCACCAAATGTGGCCGTGTTACAGCAGCAGGATCAAGCCAGAAATAATCACATCCTTAAGAAAAAAAATCCCCTGTCTTACACACTGAATTCCCTCTTACACAAAGCAAGCATGTGAATGTGCGAGTGAATAAGAAAATTCCTTGAAGAATTGCCAATAAGAGCACAGGGTAAAAATTCCATATGTTGCCCCCATTTCCATTGGGGTAATAACTACGAGAAAGAAAAAAAAAATGACTGGTGAAGATAGGAAGATGCTGGTGGGCTGTAGTCATTCATTCATTTACTCACTTATTTGTTCAACAAATATTTCTTAAGCACATGTGTCAGGAACCAGGCTATGAACCAGAAATACAGTGGTGAGCTCAAAGAGGGAGGTAAACATTGAACAAATAAAAACAACAATAAAAAAAAAATTCACTGCTATTGTGAAAACTGCTTTAAGGAAGAACTGGCACTATAAGTATGCACTACAGACTGTATTTTCTCTTTGAGAGCAGGCTGAAGTGTACAAGCTTGCAATTACTATCAGCCAACCTTGAATGACAAGAGATGGGAATTGGTACCCACAGAACTAGAAGTTCCATTGAGGATTTTTAAAAATTATCTTTTAACATTTCATTTGATAACATGTTCCTGTTACTGAGTATTCAAATTTTGGCAGTGAATGTGTCAGAACTATCTTCTAAACTTAGCAAGTGATAAGCACTACAGGTAATTGTAGATATGGGGGAAAACCCCTTGATAAAAAAAATATATACTTGCCTATATTTGAGTTGTTTCATGTGACAGACAAGATCATAGGCTCTGGAGCCAGGCTGCCTGGGTTTAAATCTGTCTTCACTGCTCACTAGTTAGAGAAGTTGATTTACTTAAACTCTTAGCCACAGTTGCCCCATCTGTAAATTGGGAACAACTCTATTAATTTCCTCATAGGATCATTGTGAGGATTAGAGAATTAAATATCCTTAAAGCACTTTAAATAGCACCTGGCTCATATTAAATGCTATGCTGGCGTTGCTCTGATTACTGTTGTTTGAACCTGAATCCAGGACCCCACACTGCAACTAAATTATTATGGCCTCTCTAATTATTCTATTTATTGTTATCTGGGAATCACTCAGTTTTGGGTTGTTCCGTAAACTCAACCCTGGATCTCTGCTTCTTCCAGATGTGAAATCTCTTGACCTTTATACCTCAATTATTTTCATTCTATCCATTAAAATATGCTGCCAGAGAGATTTGATATGTTTCTACCCATGAGTAATTATTTTTCCATTTGTCAGGAATGATTTTGCTAAACATACTGTCTTCTACATGGGCCAGAAGTCACCTAGCAGAGGTGTCACAGGTACCCCCATAATTGCCATTTCATTGTTAAGAATTAAAACTAGTCGGAAGACTATAGTGCCTAACTCCCCCAAACCTCAACTCATTCCCTAGGCTCATGGCCACTTTCAAGGAATATAAACAATTAGGAAGAGTCATGGAGAGGTCAAGCACCAGAATATATATCCTTTGTCCTTGAAGATCACAGCAAGCTATATTAAGTCCTAAATGAAAGGAAACATCTTAATAAGTTAGATAGATAATCAGTTATTTGGCCTTTGACTTTCATTGTTCCTGGAGAGGTAAGGACATCTTTGACAACTTGGAAGCAGACTAGATTACTTGAGTAGATGATAGAGAAATTCTTACTAAGTTATGATCATTTGTGTATTCCCAAGTTCCTCCACATAAGCAGACTGTGAATGAAAACAACTCTGAGGACGTGTAAGCACGATGGTTAATTGTGTATGCAGTAAATACAATTTGCTCCTGAAGAAACAGTTTGCTGTTTATTCACTAGAGGAAAAAACCCAGCTTGATAACATTGACAGAACAGAATATTGTGAGGTAGGTTGATGGAAAATCCTATTGAAAATGCTTTTGAAAAGACAAATAAAAGCAACCTGATTGTTTCTTCCTTTTGTAAATCTTCATCCTTTTCCCTCATCTGTTTTTTCCTTCAGCTTATCCATCTGTAGTGTTGCAAGAGACTTTTCCCAAAGAGGGTTTTCTGAGGCATGTCAGCTAATTAATTATTTTTCAACATTTTTTCTATACCTGACCTCTGATCTCCTGGCAGCCCTACAAAATATTTTGTTGCATTCTTCATTCACTCAAGAAAGATTCTGGGAAGAAGTGATTAATTGAAAAATGGGGGAAACTGCATTGTGTTGAGACACATGGAGCATATCGAAATCATTCAGACCCAAGTTCTTGAACTCACTGCTGTTTTCCTTCCATGTGCATCAACCCCGGGAATCTGGTACACCTTCTGCCTCAGCAAGAAGCCTCATTTGGGTAAAGGCAGCAAGCAAAGACAGTTTTTACCCCTATATGCTGCACGTTAAAATCCACCTCTCTCTCATTACTTTTACTCTTGGTTTCCAAAACAAAGGCTTGGTCCTGCCTGACAGGCATTACTTATCTTTGGGTAGCAGGCTGGTAATGACTTTGCCCGTTTCTGATGCTGTAAACTAGCTACAGCTGTTGTTTTGGAGGTGCTGTTTGTGCACCTGTTGCCTCCATTTGACAATCAGAGACTTGTCTTCCAAAACATACTGCTTTCCCTCTTGTCCTTCATCCATACTAGAAACACACTTTTTTTTTTTTTTTCCTGAGGGTCTTTCTGATGCGGTATGTTGTTGGATTATTTCCTATCCTGATTTTCCATTTGATAATAGAATTGAAGTAACATAGATGGCATGGGGAAGGGAAGGTAATTTTCTTTCTGGGGATAAAAAGTGCACTCGCTAAGTCACCATAAGTCATAGGGAGTGATGTCTTTTTCACTGAAGTGCAGTTCTGCCCACAGTGCAGAATCATTTTCGGCAACTGCCAGCACTGCCAAATAAGGAAGCTAGGGCCAACTTTATGTGTGCCTTTCAAGGCTCCATGCTATAATTATAACAGTTTGCCTTTCTGTGGTGGGCCTGATAGCATGGCCAACACTCAACACATGGATAAAAAGCTGGGCTTTTGCTTGCTACAACAGGGGTCCCCAATTCCCAGGCTGCGGACCAGACTGGTACTGGGCAGTGGCCTGTTAGGAACCAGGCCACACAGTGGGAAGTGAGTGTCAGGGCAGCGAGAAAAGCTTCGTCTGAATTTGCAGCCGCTCCCCAGCACTGGCATCACTGCCTCAGCTCCACCTCAGAACATAAGGCATTAGATTCTCACAGGAGCACTGGTCCCGGGTGCCAAAAACATTGAGGACCACTGCTGTGGATTAAATTCCACCGTGACTATGTCTTTTGCACATTCCATGTATACTGACTCTATACACATGCCCAGTTAGCCCAAATTACGTCGCACACACACAGTATTCAATGTTGCAATGACTGAGCACCTCGATTGAAGTCATAAGGGGTCCAGCCTTCCAAAGTTTTGTTTCTCTTGTTTACCCAGAGCAGGACCTTTCTCATTACAGAGTTATGAAATGGGAATCTTTCCTTTCTTATGAATAATAAATAGAATCAAGAAAACTAAAAAATATTATGATGGGCTCCTGCAATTGGCACTGCCGTTTAGTCAGCAGAAATAAAATTATTTTTTAAAAAATCAATATGCTTTGTGAAACTTTCCATATTTTTAATTCACTTACAATAGATAATTAGCTCATATATTTAAATTAGCCTGCTGCATTTTATTCAGCAGTTTTCAAAGGCGATCCTGAGCTATTTTATTCTTACATTAGTTCAGTCACCAACACAGTATATAGAGAGAGAGTTCCTCCCCCTTTAAATGGCTCTTTAGGGCTCTGTTCCAGGCAAACAATCCGAATAGTTTCCTTTCAATGCCATGCATCAATTCGCCAGTGAATTTTTAACCTGCGTGAGGGAGGGGACAGAAAATGATGGAGGAGGGGGCAGAAAGACAAGGGATCAAGAGAGCATTTGGAACCAGGAAATTTCATTTGGTTTCACCATGATTGACTGTGGGTGATGTCTGGTGAGTGTGCATGGGTTTGTTTCTTACTTGTCTAATGGGAATGCCATGTATGATGCAAAAGCCTTGCCCTTAAGAACTAAGTTTAAGCCCAATGTATCATATAAATAAAAATATATCACCTTTTGAGGGAGGAGGAAGAGGCAGGGTAAATTTTCTTTTTCTCGTTTGATTTTTTTCACAGTATCCCAAGTAGGAAAGGGTCCTTTTTACCAAGGAGTTGGCTTTGCCTTTCAGTCTTGCCTTTGGTTGTAAGGTGCAGAGAAACGGACTATGGGTAGTTATAAATATCATGCAACATCTCATTCTTACTTATGAATCTTCTTTCTTTTCCATTTTTTTTCCCTTTTTCTCTATAACTAATGAATTTCAGATCCTCCCTCTTCTGGTCACCTTTTCTTCCTTCATTTCTAGCATTTCTCTGTTCCCCAGCAGAGTTTGCTTTCTTTCCTTTTCTGTGTCTGGTCAGTCCTTCAGGAACCATCCCCCAACCCCAGCCCATCTCACATGAGAACGTTCTTGCCATTGCATTTTCAGCAGGCAGGGCACATCATGACCGTGTCTATATGAAGGAGGGGAGGACAGGATTGTTTACTTTCTCAGAAGGCTAAACATCTCGGCTGGGAGTCCTTGACTATGTGCTTAAGGACACAGACAGAGAGGACAAAGGGCAGCAGAAAGTGCTCCTGCCACTGTGATTTGCATCTGAGTTCAATTCAGCCCTGCTTTAAAGAGTCTCATTTGAATACACAGTACATTAGCTCCACTCCTGCTTCAGATCCAATATGGGAAATACATTCATAGCTCAGTAACCTCTCCCGACATAGTCGAGACAGTTGGGGGAGAGGGTGGGGTGGAGGATCCAGCAACTGCAGAGAAATTGTATTTGAAATGAATGTCTTTTCATCAACTGCCTATGTATCCCTCAACTGCACTCCCATAGGAGATTTGCATATTTTTTCTTACTAATGGAAATAAAGATAGGGTGAAGATTTTGTTTTGCCCATTTAAAAATACTGCTTTGCCCCTGGTGCTTAGGGGCTTCTAAATATGCAATGGGAAGAAATGGATTGTTAGACTAAAGGAAATCAGAGGAATTTTAGATGCCATATCTACCATTATCATCTGTGTAAAGAAGTCTGACTAGAAATTGCCTCCAGAATACTTTCTGACAAAAAAATTGATAAGTAGATTTATAATATAAAGATATGTGAATGTGGGCATGTAAAGGACCACGGATCTAAACTAAATCAGCCTGCAGAGAGCCCTAAATTATGCACGAGGTTGAAATGGCATTAATGCACATTGTCTGGTCCCTTTCTTTTCAGTTTTCATGGGGAACTCATATATCTTGTGGTCTTTGTGTATATTTTCCTAACCCTTTTCTTCTTTTAGCCTGGGAAAGCAAGAGGATAACTAAACAATGGGAATGTATAAATATAAGGGGGGCGGAATTGACAAATGTTTGAACTCTGGAACAGCTCTTTGTATATCTAGTCAATGCCTATATATTTGAAGTGTAATAATAATAAGGTAATGATATTGACTTTTTTAACAAACGTGCCAGAAGTAGTATATAGCCTAGGCTTTTACATATTGATGCCTTTAGCTTTTAGTTTTTAACAGTGGTTTTTTGTTTTGTTTTAACATCACAGTGGGAATTGCTACTAAAGACTATATCATTATCTATTGAATATTGTCAATAGAGAAAACTTTTTGTCATTTGAGGATGGGTTTGATTTTTACACATAACCAAATGTTATCTGGATCAGGGTAACTAGTCAATGAGTAGCTAAGTGTTAGTTTAAGTTGGATCCTCCATAAGTGTAGCTGTGGCGATGCAAAATGTCTTCTGAGCTTAGTTAAGTGCCTGGTAGAAAATGTAAGACATGTGGAAATTCACACGCACTGTGTCTGATAGTCCCCATGCCTTTAATCAAATAATTCAGCATTAGAAGAAACCTTAGAGGTTACAGAATTCAAGTCCTTAGTTTAGGGAAATAAAAAAGCCATAATGGTGACTTTTACTTAAAAAAATGTCTTTTCTTGATTATTAGAAGTTTACGTAATTACAATTTTGTTTAACTAGTTCTTAAGTACTGCAAACATTTGGATGCTGTTTGTGTGTGTGGAGCGGGGGGTCAGTGTTCGTAACCGTAGGACATAACTTTGGGGTGTCTGCCTAGCTCTCAACTAATTTCCTTACTTTGGAACTGTTCTCCTCTACTCCACATCTAATTGTTGAAGCCACAGATGTGGAACCCAGTCAGTCATGTCCAGAGGGTGGCCCTGCTGGAGATGGCTGATTGGGCCAGCGAAAATACCCCACTAAGGGCAGGCCAATCAAATCCTCTCTTCTGGGAATTTTGAATTGGCACTTATGCAGTCCTTTGAAATGGCTGGATCTAGAATATATAGAGTCAGGAACTAAAGTTTCTCATGTTGACTGGAGAGCCAAGAAAGCTAATTTAGAGAGAAAGAAAAACTAATATAGAAGACAGGAAAAAAGATAAAATGAGACTAAGGGAGAGCGCAGTGCCCATATGTCTAAGGGCTCCAGTTCCCAGTTAGAGCCTACCTGAAGCCTGATTGTATTACTGCCCTCATGCTTCTTGAGCTACCCCTACAACCTTAAATGATATCTTTTAACTGTTTCTCTTTTTTAAAGTTAGATTGAGTTGATTTGTTACTTGCAATCTATCAGGTCATACCTCGCAGATTATGCATATACATCATAATTTATTGTTGGAATTTAAACAGCCAACCTGTTTTAAGAGTGAAAGTTTTTTTCATAAGGACCTGATGGACTCTTTGAGAGAAATAGGAATAAGACAAAAGTCAGCTCTTGGAACATGAGACTTGAGTCATCTGTCAACCACAGTTTTCCAGAGAATACCAGGGGTGAGCAGGACTCTCTGAGGTATAGGAGAGTTGAGGCATCTGGACCTTTGTGGAAAAGTGACAATTTTTAGCGTGGCTTGCATGGTCCAGTGAAAAGTTCTTATTTGAAACAGTCCCAAGGAACTTGAGAAAAGCAACTATAACATTGTCATTTTGTATTCAACTCATTCAATAGCAGCCCCCTCATTGCCTCGTCTGGAGGATAAAAATCCTAGCTCTTATGATGGACACAGAAGGATAGGCTACCTACCATCATCTTCACTTTCATCTTCCAGCTCACTCAGCCTCAGGCTGTAGGATCCAGAAACATGAGCCTATGAGCATCACCTTTCCCCACTACATACCTCCATGCCTGTGTACATGTGCTTCCCCCTCTGCTTGGTATGCTCTTCACACTCTACCTCTCCCTCCTCTATCCTGGCTCCCCACTCCCTTGGCCTAGGAAAATTCCTACTCAGCTTTTCAAATCCTTTTCAACATCCTACTCTGGGAGGCCTTCTCTAGACTTTCTCTACCCCAGGATGGAATTAATGCCTTCTTTCTTCAAACTACTTAGTACCATATTGATGCTTCCATTCCATTCTTTATTGCACTGTATTGTAGTGATTTGTTTATATGTTTTCTTCCCACTTAAACTGAGTAGTGTAAGGGTAGAAACCATGTCTCAGTCACTTTTGAATTCCCAGCAACTAACGGTGGGTGCTCAATTACTAATCTATAGCAGATGATCTTATAGTTAATACCATTTTTATGTGTTCAATAAATGTGGAAAAAATTGAACTCTTCTGAGGAAGTTTTAAAGTATCTGTTCCAGAGTCATCTTTTTTCTTAGTGAAAGTGACTATTGAAACTTCTTGCATTTTTAACCATGTTGCCTGCTGCTTCCCCAGGAGGTAAAATAGTAATTCCATACACAAGATCTATAAGGGCCAAGTTGCTCAACAGGGCTATTTCTGTGTGAGCCGTTTACCAGTCATGGGAACCATGATATTAAATACAAGTGTCAATTATTTTCCCCTGGTTCATATAACCTTCCCTAATATGACTAGAAGAGGATTTAAACAGGCACAAATCCTCCCTAACATGTCTGAAAGAGGATTTACATGAGTATCATTCCTGCAAAACAGGAATGATATCTGTCTTTTGTTTGACATCATATGCACAGCATCAAAATACAAAGGAGGTAACCAATAAATGTGTGTTAAGAAACAAAAGATGGAAGGAAGGGAGGAGAGTAGAAGAAAGGAGAGACTTTATAAGAAAAATTTTAAATTACTTGAGAAAACTATATTCACCATCTAAAATGAACCAGGCACAGCAAAATCACAGTCAAGTGTACATATACATAGTAAAAGATAAACATTGTGTAGTGTGATTTCACTGTTTAATGAGCATCATCCTTTATCAAGGTGTTGGCAAAGGTCTTAGTTTAAGGGGTGCTGGCAGGCTTTAATCAAGATCATTGTGTGGTTCTTCATTTCCAAACCAACTTTCTCCCTTGAAGGTCCCACCCTGGCACTGGTGCTTTGGTGTTTATTTCAAAAAATCTCTTAGTTACTCTGAATAACTGAACAGCCTGTCCATGGGCTTCAGCTTTCCTCCTCGAAAGTACAGAGTTCAGTGTTTTGCTTCTGTTACTCATGCGATGGTGGGTTTATTCACAGTTGTTCTTAACCCAAACCACATAACTCT
The DNA here is from genome assembly GCA_003508835.1 of Eonycteris spelaea. NCBI lineage: Eukaryota > Metazoa > Chordata > Mammalia > Chiroptera > Pteropodidae > Eonycteris > Eonycteris spelaea. Next base: position 8,906,416 of record PUFA01000050.1, on the reverse strand, counting down.
GGAGCAGTTGCAATCCAACAGAGCTATATGTTTGTCAAATGCTCTCCCCTCTGAAAATACCTCCTATCTTTGTACAATAGGAATGGTATAGACATTCTTAGCTTTTGGAGCACACATTTCCACAGAGAATATCTTTGAGGCTGAGTGTGTCTCCTTCACAGAAATTCTCTTTCTTCTGTAGTTATCTCCTAGCTCACTTTCAAATCTTGCCTTGGCTTTTAGAGCAATGGTTTAAACTTTTCAATAAAATGTTGCCACAAGTTTTTTTTTTTAATTAGGTGTTTTATGTCAACTATAGATGCATTAGATCATGAACTGGAATCATGGAAGGTTTGAGCTAAACAGGTGATATGAAAGATAATCTAATATATAACCTTTTTTCCATAATTGACTTAACTCAGCCTTAGAGAAACCGGGCTTGCCTAAAACTATAAATGAAGCCAGTGGCAGAGCAAAGAATTTAGTTACCTATATTCACCTATAGTCACCTATATTCCAGATTGAGGGGTCTTTTCTATCATATTATGTAAAGAAAAGGCAAGTAAGGTTAAACAGTACATGGCATGGCAGTAAATGAGGCCAAGGTCAAGTTCTTCTGATATCTTAGACTGAAGGGACCTGAAGGCAAAGGTTAACAATGTGTTAGAGTGGTGAAAAGGTCTTTGAATTCCTATTTGGATTCTTAGTACTAAGATGCAATAGCTATATACCCTTGAGAAAAGTGTACCTTTCTGACCCCCAGTGTTCTTACCTATAAAAAGAGCATAACAAGGGTGCCTACATCACACAGCTGCTGTGAAAATGATATTGGTACAATGTCTGCCCATAGTAAGTACTCAAGATAGCAGAATTTATCTTATATTTAATTTGAGCTGATTTACCTTGGCATATGCCTCAACAGGTCAAGGAAAAGAGAGAAAATATCTCTTTAATTTGTGTGGTTACTAAACAAGTATGTGATGTAGAGCAGGCATGAGAAAGGAGTTACATGTTTGTGGGTCCCTCTGTCAGTCTCAGCTCCTGCATACCTCTCATACCATAAGCATCCTTCTGCCCCTCACAAGATATTTAAGCATATATTTGTTACACACCATGTCCTTTAAATATAAGCTAGCTACTTCATCTGGTGCACACATGGAGACACACCAATCTGCTCTGAGGTTGAAAGAACAACTAGATGTGTTAGACTTATTTGGAGTTGTTGTGCGGTTGTTTGTTTGTTTGTTTTTGTATCCAGCATCACTCTCTAAGATGTCATGGAAAATTTTAATGAAATATCATTTTTACATTAGCTTCGATGTGATATTCTAGTTCCTTCATTAAATACACTGGCACTTTAAATATCATCATCATGGTAGTCGTCGTTGTCATCGTCATCATCATCATCATCATCATCATCACTAATAGCCTGTCACAAATCCCTATTGTCAGTCTGGAAATCTCTTTCGACATTGGGCTCAGAGTCCCTCTGAAAAGATTACACTTAGAGTTTCTTCCTTCTTCACACACTGTGTGATGAGAACCAGCCTTCGGACTTTTGAGGGAGGCATGTAACAGGTCTTCCAGGCCCTCTCAGTCAGTCAATCACCACATAGTATTTAGCGATTAAGGTCCATGTCCTGTGTACCACACTTGGGGCCAAGAGCAGGGAGAAGCCAGTGAGGCACTTGCCTTAGGAGCAAAAGTTAAAGGGTTAAGAAAAACTATGTGGTCAGATAAATGACATCTAAACACAATTATTTTTTAAAATAAAAATTATGCAAAAAAAAATCTATAGTGAACAAAATTTCAAAATGTTAAATAAAGACCAGATTGGTATTATTGATTTTTTCCTTTTTAGCTCAGACTCGAAACAGCTTGGCCTGGCACAGGCCTGGACTTCCTGGGCTGGTCCCTCGCAGTCCTCAGCACACACACCAAACATGTGTTGACCCTTGGGTGATTGTAGAATAACAAAATCAGCTCAGTTTAGTCAGTTGTTCCACAAATTGTTTATATTATATGCCAGGCACTATTTTAGGTCCTGGAGATATCACAATAACCAGACAAAACCATGGCCTCCATGGGTCTTGCATCTAAGTGAGGGAAACACAAAATAAAGAAAGAAATGAAAAAAAAAATCCATAGTATGTCAGATACTTCAGAAGAGAGGATCAGGCACTCTATGGGTGGAGCTGAAATTTTAAATGGTGGTCGGGAAGACCTCACTGAGAAAACGACAATTGAGCAAACTAAAAAGTGAGGAAGGAAATCATGCCATGCTTGTACAAGAGGCCTGAAGATGGTTGTTCCAGGGTGGGCCAAATGAAACTGGTGGCTTCACTGCCAGAGTGGAGGGCTTTCTGTAGGTGAGGGATAAAACATTATGCCTGGCAGCACTGGCAATAGGGACAGCAAACTCTATAACAAAAGGGAAAATCCTGATTTTAGTGCATGGGTGGATACTTGGGGAAAAAAGGAGTGTTCCGAAGGAAAAAAGGGAGGTTTGGTGGGCAGCCAGTAGTGTCTGCATTAGGAACTCATTTCTTAGTAAGAATGTGAGATGCGGTGGATTCCTAGCAGGGCTTCCAAAGGGAGTGATAGTACTGACAGTAGAAGGAGGAAGGAAAACAAGACAAGCATCTGAGTTTGAGGAAAACAAGTATTTCTTCTCACTGATTTTCCTTCCTGGTGATTAGAAAGAAGGGGTCACTCTAGGAACTAGAATTGGAGCAAATAACCTCTGATCTACAATTTAATCTCATGTTAAAAAAAACCCATTAATTAGTCCAGTGGCTAACAGAGGTCTTCCTTGTCCATGCAATGTTGTCCATAAGATCATAGCATGGAGTAATAGGCATGGAATCCAACTTGAATATCTTTAGGCTTATATCAGCAAGCTGGATAACACAGACAAAGTTATGCTTTTTCATTCAAGCTTTATTAGCTGGCCAATACCAAATTCCAAATATATAGATGATATGGATTGCAATGATGGGTATACAACCATTGTTCCAGACATCTTTGTAAGGTAAGAAGAGTAGCATCCTTCTGATCAAGAAATGCCAAAAAGATTGACAAAGAAATTGATATAATACCTGAAATAGTATTGTTATGCCTAGATGTTTGGTGTCGGATTCTGCCATCGTATAGTGGCTTTATATCATTTAATAATGAAATGTCCAGAATTCCAGGTAGGAGTGTCAATCTACAGCATTGTCAAAGCTTTTGAAAACATTTACAGTTTATAGAACCCTACGTTGTTCATTTTTGTTCAAAATGATGCTATACTTCCTCTTGAGCAAGTCTCTTCCCTGACCCAGAAAATGAATGAACACTGCTAAAATTTTTTCTTGGGCAAACTCATGGGTTTGTGCTCAGAAGAAAGAAGACTCTAACTGTGAAGACAAACCTTATGTTGAGGAGGCAAGAAAGATCTAATAGAGTCACTGAACCAATACTTTCAGCAATGGCAGAGTGCAACCTTTTTCAAAATTGACTTTCTCAAAAAATTGTTTGGAAATGCTTAGATCTTTGGATTTAATTTTCAGGTTATATAAAATGTCATCTCATGAAATTCTAAAATCTTATTTCATCTTATACATAATTTCTACTATGAAATAAAAAGAGAACTCAGTCTGCCTTCATCCCAAATTTGCTTAGAGTAATACTTCAAAGCTATCCTTTTCCCTAAACTTAAGAAGCATCTCAAATTTCTCATATTAGTAATATTCAATGATAAAATAGGAGAGGATATTATTAGTCAGGATAGACTAAGTTATGATACAGCTATAAATAAAACCTAAAATCTCAGTGGCTTCATTCCATAAATGTTTATTTTTAGTTCACACAAAGTTCAGTGTGTGTGAGGCAGTCCTCCTTCATCTTGTCAGCACAACACCAGGAATGCGAGGCTCCCGTGGTCACCATGGCAGTGGAGGAAAAACTGGAAAATCATATGGAGAGATTCTATCTACATCCAATGGCCAGAATTTGGTCACATGACCCCAATCTACTAGGGAAGCTGGAAAGGAAATGCACAGGAGCTTATGCGTGCTGTAATGAGCACCAACATCTCTGCTTTAGTCTGCTTTGTTAAGTCCAAATACCCTTTTGTTCCTTCCTTTCCCACATAGAAACCAGTCAGTGATGCCCAGCACCCCCACCTCCGAGATCCACTGCATTCAGCTTAAAGTCCAGGAACTCTGAGTGATACAGAATAATCTCTAACATGTAGTTGAGGTCGCTCCCGGGCCAGAGACCAGTGAACTTGAAAAAAGATTAATCATCTATCCCTTCCAATGTACAAAAGTGGGATGAAGACAGAATCACCACAATAAACGCTCCTATTCAGAAAAGGAAGAAAGAGAGATGCAAAGCAAACATGTATCTATAATCCTACTTGCCACGTTTTGGAGACCCTACCCAGGGAGAGGGGTTTCCTTGCTGAGCTCTGATTCTGTCCCGTGGGATGGACTTTTCTGGTTTAGCATCTTCTCTGGCTACACAGAAGGTTGAGGACCAAAGGTTGTTGTATAGCTCAAATTGTCAAAGGCCATTTGTATTCCAGGCTCATGGTTTTTTGGTGGGAATAACTATCCCTCAAAAATTCAGTAGATGTTTGATTTGATTCTAATCGACTCCATGTGGTAATAAATATATTCAAATTTGTCTTTCAGACATAGTTCTAAAGTCCACTCTCTTTGTTCTTACCTCTATTTCTATTGCTTTCAACTTTTAATGTGGGCTACTTTTTAAATTTGGACAGTTACTCCCTCATTCTGATCTGCGCCCAGTAAATTTACATTTTATTGGGGGTATGCTGTTGAAACGTTTTTTAAAATCCAGTTTTTGGAATCTAGAAACAGTAGATTTTTCCAAACCTACCATGGCTAAAATTTCTGGACTTGATTTCTGTATGTAAACCAATCAGTTCTCTTCTGAGCTCATCTCTTTTTTATAATATCTTTTCAAACACAGCCAATAGTAACCAACATAAAATACAAACATACTGTTTTTAACGTTTCTCCCTCAAGGTGTCAGCTCAGTAAGCACATGGTCTGTCTCCTAAATTATTGTACATGACAAGTTTGCCAAATGTTTTGCTTCTGCCTAATATGAATCGAGATTTTTCTAGCCTCTGATGTTAGTTTCTTTACCACTAGTGGCCATCCACTAACCCAACGTTGCATATGGATACCTTGAGTTTCAGGGCTATAATAAAAACAAAAACAAAAACAAAAACAAAATAAAAACTAATTTTTAGTAATTTAACAAAACAAATATTATTCCAGCATATACAATGCCTAATACATGACAGGTGACATACCTTGTCTTATAACTATATCATCTTGAATACCTGGCTTCTAAGGTGACTGGATTTCATGGTTAAAGGGCTGGATAGCCACATTGAAAACTTTAAGGAATGGTCATTAGCCAGAACACCATTGAAGAGCTCCAACCTAACTGCAGAGTAAGTTAAGAAACATCATTTAGGTTATGGACTTGGGGATGAAGCACTTGTCTCTGTCACATACATCCCCCAAATATCAAATCCAAAAATAGCCGCCAAAACAAATTAAAGTTTGGGCAAATTACTTAACTTAATTCAAGCATAATACCTGATATAGAATTGCCTCTCCTAAAAAGGTTTGTAAAAACTTGATACAATTATTTCTCATTTGTCCTAGGTTTTACACATAGGGATATCATATTCTTATTCAGGGTTTAGTATTTTTTATGAAAGAATTGCAGGAAGCAGTTTTGACCATTGGCAGCCATGCAAGTGACTGGTGAGTCACAAAACCAGAGGGGGCAAGCTTCTGCTCTGAGGTAGAGCCAGATTTCTAAGCATCAGGAAACCAGAGGCGAGTGAGTGTTTAGGATCAGAGGGAAGATACAATTGCAAAGAAATGTTTCTTGTCTTCGGTTTCATTTTATGAGTCCGTAGGATCACTGTGTACTGGAGTGAGCCTCTGAGGTTATAGGTGAGGATGAAGCAGACAGTAGGATCCTCTAGACTTTTACACATTTCCTGGAATTTGCTTCCCTACACCCAATCTCAATCACTCCTTTTTATCATTTTTTTATATTTGCAACTCATTTTTATTGACTTATTTTTTTATCTTAAAATGTATCCTTGGGTTAGAATTCCCTTCTTATTCTAGATTTAAAACTTCATATCTCAAACAACATTTGGCAGGAAGTTAACAGAAACATATGGGTCTCAGCATTTTGATGCCCAGACTGGCTTCTGCCAACACATTTCTTTGCTGTCATATAGATAACAACAATGTTTGGGACTGTTGGGGAATCAACCACACAGCTCGAGCTAAGGAATGCCACTGCCTAACAGCCTTTGTGTATAGCTGAGGACTTCTCATCACTGAGTCTGAGAATTGTCAGCAATGGGAGAAGGCTGAGTAACGCAGTGTCCACTTCCTAAAGCTTCAGGAGCTCCAGGTAGTATCTCTTAACTTTAGGCAGCCCATACAGTGATAGGATGACTGAGACAGGAATATGGAGGGGATCAGTCAACATCCAAACCTGAAAACAGAAACCACTCTATTTTTTAAATGAATAGAAGTGGTTTTTTGCACAGGTAATGAAAGAGCTAAAAATCAAACAGGAGACAGTAAGGAAACCCAGAGATTAGGCAAAATAGGAAGCCATTAGCTTTTTTGAGTGGAGGGTAGTGGGGAAGACAAAGTTACCAGAACTCCGTGGAAGCTGAACTGTGATGAGCTTGTCCAGTGGGATTCAGAGCCAAAAAAGAAACTCAGCCACTGCCAGAGACACCTCCTGAGGCTATTAGAGAGCTGGGAAATAGCCTGGCTTTACTTTCTCCCACCTCCAATTTTCTTACAGTGCTTCCTGCTAAATGAAACAGAAAGCAACAGCCCCTGGAGCCTAGAACACCAGCCTCGGGCTTTAGGAGACATTGCCCCAGTGAATTAAACATTTTAAAAGTTCCATTGCTCTTTCATTTAAATCTTAAGCATAATTATTAGCATAGTCTTCTGAATACAGAAAATGAGGGTTTCTTTAAACACTGCCACTGAGGCTTTCTGGGTTTCATACCATGCCCCAAGTTGAGTCTTCTTTCTTTCTTCCTGTGGATGCTAACAGTAGCCAACTAATTCTCCAATCCTCATAACTTCCTGTGCCCCAGATCTTTCAAGCATTGGACCTATTGCATAAGCCAATACATTCCCTTCCACATAGTCCCTCCCTCAGTCTATCATAGGTGAAACCTAAGAAATGTGATGCTATGCCATGCCAGAGGTAATCATTGCCCCACTTATCAGTAATTGGGGCTATTTCATCTAACCTGTCGGTATCCCATTCTGAGTATCTGCTTTCTGTAACTACACTTGGTATCAACTGTCTTAGCCTGTGTTCTTCCAGAAGCAGACCCTGAGACAAGGATTTGAGTGCATATGGTTTATGGGGACAGATTCCAGGGGAGATGGGTCAGGAAGTGGGAAAGCAAGACAGGAAACGGTAGACAGCTAGTGGATATTACTGTGGACGTCAACTGCTGGATCGAATCCTGCTGCAACTTCGGGAAATAGTTGGAACGTACTTTGGACTTTTCTTCCTACATCATTAACTAGTTAATAGTCCCAACATGTCAATTTTCTACCTCCCCTGTGCTTAAGGTGTGATAAAACTCTCAGGTGGCAAGACAATTGAGGGCACTTAACCATCTTCATGTTCAGGAATGATGAGTGTTGGGGTGGTATGGGCAAGGCACCAACAGCATCTGCTACAACACTGAGTACATTTTAAAAGCCATGAGTCCATAATGATAAACAAAGGTCTGGTCAAAGCAATAAAAGCAAAATCAAAGCAAAATACACACATACATGGCACACACATACACACACCCACACACAATCTTCTTGGTCACCTTTGGAGGTAACCAGCATAGGATACTTCACTCTGACAATTGGCAATTGAAGGAGAAAATTAAGCTATGAATCTAACTTTGCTGTGTAAACTGTTATTTCAGAGTAATCAGTTAGCCATGGTCAATGAGGGAAAAATCTTCTTTAATGAAAAATTACCATTTCTCATCATTGTTTTATGGGGATGAAGTAACACAAGTCATTAATTTGCTTTAATATATTTCAGAATAAAAAGGGAATTGATGAAACAAGTGAGGGGAAATCTTGACAAATGTTGAATTGATTTGAATCTCCTATGTGGAGATTCACTCTACTATTCTTGTTTTTTTTTTTTCTTATTTTTAAACTAAAAGAAAAAGTCTTTTTCTTTTCTCACTTCCTCCAGCACTATTATTCGCCTTGGGTTGCATACACATTCTTATAATCCTGATTACCCATTATTAAAATAAACAAAGTAGTAAATAATGCAAGCTGCAGCATTTTTCCTTAGATGCAAGTTCCAAACAATGAAGTTCGTTATTACTTTGATCACATAATAACTTGAAAATTTCTCTGATGAATTGACCCACTTATAGGCAGCCAGTGCTTGTTTATGAAATCTTGCATGTAGACACACCTCATAGGTTTATTGTGTGGATTTTTTTTTTTTTTTTTTAATATGGAGCTCCCGTCAGAGTGTCTGGCGCGTGGGTAAGGTAATAAGTGTAGACACTTTTTTTCACTGTCTTCTCCCCTTCCTAGACCTAAGCAGGAAAAGCTCCTTTTAGTTCCTTGCAAATGTAAATATATTACCTGAGAAGGGTACTAAGTTAACTCATTAGCACCTCCTAACACATGAGCAGAGTTTACCAGATTAACTACAGAAAACAAGATCCTGAGGCAATGGGATGTCAGTTGCATAAATGTTGACACAGACAAGCTAGTATGGAAAGTAAATAAATAATGTTCTATCTTATATTGGTTTGGGGAGGTGCACTTTCCAAGGTGCTTTGTTATCAGGTTCATTTAACCCTCAGAGATCTCTGCATGAGAGAGGAGGCTCAATCAGCTTTAATGCATGGACCCAGCCTCGAACGGCTCACAAATGGCAGAGCTGGAACTGGAGTGCGAAACTGCTGACATGGAAGTCCAACGGAGACCCAAATGTCTGGAGGCCAGAATGAAACACTGAAAAAGAAGGGAGCAGCCAGGCAAGATGAAGGTTTCTTAAAGATGGAATAAGAGATGGGGTGCTTCCCCCTTCATAAGGGGATCCCCAGTGTGTTTGCAATTCTTTTCTTTTAGATGAGGCAATCTTTGGTTGACCTCACAGATTGCAAGGACTTGTCAGCTTGCAATCGCTTATTTTTTATTTTTCATGCCTACAGCACCTGGTGTTCCTAGGTGGTGTCCCATTCAAGTACTAACCAAGCTAGACCCTGCTTAGCTTCTTCTGAGATGAGACAGGATCGGGCATGTTCAGGGTGGCATGGCCGTAGACTGCGACTTCTGTTTCTATATTTGTCTATATTCTGTTTCTATATTTGTCCCTACCTTATTTATACTGAATTACACATGATACAGTTTTTTTTTTTTGGTGACCTGGAATAGCCTAATGTCCAGTTCTCAAATAAGGTCCCAAGAATATTCACGATTGTGTTGTTTTTACACACAGCTGAAAGCAAAATAAGATCTCATTTTAAATTTTCTAAAAAACAATCTTCAAATAATATTAGCTTCAATTTTTTTTCTTGACTACATATATGATATTAAATTTTTTTTCCTTCCTTGAAAAACTATTGATAATTACCCTTGTTACAGTCATATGAAATCTAGGGCATAGTGAGTTTAAATATCAAAAGATAACCTATTTTTACATCTTTGCTGTGGAAAACACTTAAAGATTCTGATATATTTTTGCGGATTTTATAAGTCATACCTATTTGTAGCTTTATAAACTCACACAGTAAAGAAGTGTATAAATGAAACAGCAATGTTTCCCCCATAATTCCGTTTTTTAGCATGAACCACAGTTAATAGCTATGCAGCTCTTCTTCAGGCTTTTTATTTTACAGAATTTACGAAGCCCTTCCACATACTTCATCTCATTGAAACCTCACAACAGCAGTATTCAATTATAAATGTGAGATTGGGGAAATTGTTTTCCAGTGAACTTTAATAACCTTCTCACAAAAGGGAGCTACCATGACTGACTACCTTCTATTCACATTTTTGCAAACCCAGGCCTGGATTGATTCATTGTGACCTTTCATGCTCAATTCATATAGCAAAGAACAGACTGGGCTGTGGAGAGCGGAATCAATTCAAAATCTGCTAAGCATTTTGGTTCTATCGGCTACAGCCCTAGCTAAATGCAAACTATTTGCATGGGTAATAGATAAAGATGTAGCAATCTTCCAAAATACTCAAAAGAATGCATCTTCAAGATCACTAACAGAAACATATGGGACCAGCCAGTCTAAACTGTGGTATAAAATTGAGTTCAAATTAGAGTAAATTGTGGTATCTCTTCCCATGTAAGTGGGTAGATGTATACTTCACACGCCAATTACCACTGGAGATAAAGTAACAGCTCTCAAATTAATGGAATAAAACAAGTCCCCCAGGCTAACGGCACAGTCCTGGGGTTAGCTGCTTAATTAGTGGGGTCTTTGTTCTAATAGATCTTTTAGATAGGATCTTGAAATCAAGTCGAGGTGGGGGAGGAGGGAGGTAGAGCTTGGAGTCTTAGATGAATCCAGTTACCATATTTTTAAACTACACTAATGGAAAGATAAGGATTCCAAAAAGCCAAATTAACTTCATCTCTTAGTTTGTATATAACGAACTGTTTATTTTGGCCTGGGAAGTTACTTCAATGAAGCCATTATGATGGCCAAGGACTAACCATGATTAAATTTCACTCCAAGGACAAACTGAAGGATAGTGCGTATTTTTTAATCCTCATCTATTTTCTAAATCATGAGCAACAATGTTTACTAGGTAAATTAGTCATCCGTACTATTGCGGCTTTAACGTTTGATGCCTGAATTCTTCTCTTAAATTCTTTGGTTTCAACCTGAAGCAGGAAGAAGTGGCAACTGAAGTAGATTTGCTTTTCACTGAAACAAAAAGGCAGCAACAAGTCTCTGAGCTCCCTGGACTCTGAACAAAATGCGGGATGACAGGGAGTACTGTGACCTAGCTTGAAATGTTGTAATGGCCCTGATAGTGATTCATGTCTTCGCGAAACAAAGGGCTATCTCTCTAACCCTTCACAGCTTAGGTGGTGCCTCCTCCACTGAGCTGCCTTTGATGATGAGACTCTGGCAGCCCTTCTAAGAGAGAAAAGAACATTCAGGGAATTTTAAATGGTTTGGATCAGCAATTGTCATATGCAATTGATGTTGATTTACATTTCACTAGCCAAATACTAATGTCGCTGAAAATTGGGGAAAAAATATTTCAAATACTAATCAAGCCCAATCCTACTTTAATGTAAAAAATGAGCTGTCTTACCTTTTTTTCAGTCCTAGCCTCAGAGGGAGATTTAATATTTCCTGATAGTGCTTTAAATACTTTGCTGTTCAGACTTCAGTGAATCCGCAATAATTACATCAGTTAAACCAGCTTGGTTTTTCCAAAGCTGTTTCAAGTTTAGGGTACCTTTGAACTTCTTATCATGGCATTCATCCTTTGATGTCAGATTTAATAGAAAAGGGCCAATCCTCAAATGGGTCACTTAACCATTTAAACCATTTACCTATCAATTGTTTATGTTTTAATCTATCGACTTATTGGTCTACAATTTCCAGGAAGTTTAATTGCACAGAATCTAGGAGCCATATGCTATTCCCAGTGGAGAGTTTCAAGAAAGACCCAGCGATTTTTAATTCCCAGAAGTACAAGCAATAAAGACTTCAGTAGATTATCATTAAGAACTTACTTAACATTTAGTGTCTAATTAAGCCTTTTATAGGAGTTTTCATTTTGTCATTTCTATGAAGGAGGCTAAAAAATTATCTTTGTTTCACAGGTGGAAAAAGTGTGAAATATCAATATGCCATTGTGTGTGTGTGTGTGTTTTTGGGGGGGGGGGTGGTGAGGTGTGAGTACCAGTTTCTTTAAGGGAAAATTAATTCTACTCACCCCTCATTACTCCCTCAAGAAATCCAACAATTTCATCATAGTTTTGGTTGCAATCAGTGTGCTCATTCTTACTGAACCACGCTTTCCAGTAAAATGAGATCTTCTTGATATGCTGTATCGGCAATCACAGGCTTCACTTCTACAATCGAACCAACAAAAGAGTGCATATTTTCCTTCAGAATCACCAAAGAGCACTAAACACATTTACATAAGCCATAAAGTAAGTGGAAGAATTAGAAGGCTTCCCCTCTGTGTGAGCAGTGGTGAGCTTAGCCTTTCTAGCCTACCATGAGGGTAGGTATAGACCCTCTGAATGATGACCAACCACTGAATCCCCACAGCAGAATCTGACTTAGCTTCCTTGAAAGTATAAAGAGTACCACTAAACCAGTGATCATATTTTGGAATTTTTTAGTTTTTTTCCCATAATTTCCTGTGTAAAAATAAATTAGAAGTCATAGAGTTGATCCTTATTAATTAAAAAAGAAATTATCAAAGAGGTAAACATAAATAATTGTGAAATCAGAGCAGGCCTGCACAATAGAGACATATCAGAGTCCAGATAGAGGAAAGTTGATAACAAGACAAGGTTGGCTCTGAAATTCTCAGTCAACATTTATCATGTTTTCCTCTTAATTTTCTAATAACCATTTATTATTTTATACTTGATTATCTCTTCTAAATCCAAACTCTCATTATTTAATGTTCTGTTTTTTAATCCTGCCTTACGCCATTTGCATGCTGCTCCAAGATAAATATCAGCAACTAAATTTTCTGTTTTCGTTTTAAGTGGGAAAACTTTTGATGATATTAATAGGCTAACTTAGAAAAGGTTACCTGTCAAGGCATAAATTTACACTGTGTGTATGAGATTAAAGCCAAGTTGGGAGGCTATAGTGGTAAGATTTTCAACTTTGGGGGTGAGAGGAAATAGGTCTCGTTCTGACTTTGCCCTTAAGCTGTGTATATGTCAGTTAGTGTTAGCTCTATCTGTTAGGGTGATCATTTACCCTAACCCCAAATTCCTACCCTAAGTGTCATCACCTAGCCATATAATCCAAAAGCCTAGCCTTCGAAGGTGGTCCCAGCAAAGATGTAGCTATCTAAATTTTCCAAGAACCCAGAGTATTATTCTTAATCGGCTTATGCATAATAGAATAGGTTTCTATTGGTAAAGTTCTTGTCAATTAACATTTAAATATATTAGAAAGAAGCTCTAAATAATGAAAATAATATTAGAGATATATGGATTATATGAAATATTCTAGAAACTCCCTGCCTGCTTGTACAAATAGAATAAGAATCAAAAAAATCCTGTAGCCTGTACCCTTAGGAATATTATTTCCTAGATCGTCCAGTGTCTGGCCATGTAATCAGTCCTCAGTCCTCTAGTGGGCTGATATCTACTATAAGGTTAGTTGGGCCCTGTCTCTAGAATATGACCATATCTGCTTCAAGTGAACATTGCACACACTGGTATAGTTAGAATACCTAAAGGTCAAGAGCTAAAATTTCATTAAACTTATTTAATAGGTTATATGAGCTGTTTTGTGACCTCTTCCTAATAAATGTTTAATATACATATTTATGTATAGCCAAATTTGGTAAGAGATTTACTTTCAATATAAACTAGTGAAGAGATTGTGGGGGAGACAGTTATTCCTCATCCATGTCTAATTATTGGTGGTTAGCATAATCCACAAAATACTCTTTGCAACATTATGCTCTAGTTGAGAGGGGACCCAACTGGTTCATGCATTTACCCTTTATTCATTCCTCTTTTTCCAGCCTGGAATGCAATTCTGATGCCCAATGGGGCAGCAGCCATATTATAAGCCTCACATTAAGAATGGCACAGTGGAAAGATTGGCAACTGCTTAACTGCTGAGTCCCTGAGAGCATTTTAGAGTCTCCATACCAACCCAAACTTGCCTATATCTGACTTATGATGATTTAAAAAGTAAACCCTATTTAGTTGTTTTGTTGTTGTTATTCCATGAAGCTGAAAATGACACTTGTTGATAACAATGGCCATGCTATTCTTCCCTTCCACCAGGATTATTCTTAATTTACTACCAAACTCATTTCCAGAAAAAGGCATATCACTGTCATTGCCGCAGCTTCCACTGTATGGATGACTAGGTACTTAATCTAGAAAAGGGTGGGCTTTATGTCTTTGGTACCTTGCACTAAAGAAGGCCTCAGGGTGATAAGGTGATATTTTCAAAGAGCATAACTATGCTTTGGTTAATCTCTCATGATAAGTTTAACTCACTCACTCTGAGCCTCAGCTTCCTTATTTCTCAAATAAAGACTATAATGTCTACTTAAATATTTACTGAGAGGAGTGTGAAATGACTCACTCAAGTCAGACATGTGTATGTGTTTTTCTTTGTTATGAATTCCCCTCTCTCACGAATACAAACGGAGCAAATTATCTCACTTTTTACCATTCTTTTCTCAGTGCAATCCTTCAGTCTTGTTATAGTGCCCTTTGGAAAAACATCTTCTCCTGGAGTTTGACCTTGGTTATCATTTGATCTAGATTTCGTGTGATTGAAAAGTTGGTGGGGAAGGGAGTGGGAAGAAGGAAAAGGTCCATAGAGTATAGCCCTAGGCATGGATGACTTCATTCTTAGGTAGAAGAGAACTGACAAGAAAGAAGAAGCAGGCAAATATCTCTCCTGTCCTCAGAACGTTCATTTTTTCCACATGTGAAAAAGGGAGCCATGTTCGTGCCCATCTTTTTTGGCTCACAAAGTCTATCTGCAGTTTTAATTAGGGTTTCCTTGAAAGCTAAATCTTCTGATATGTGCTTTTGAAATGAAGTCATAATCACCTATAGTACATATTTATAATGCACATATATACACACACATACCAATACATATTTATATATAACATTAGAGTCTGTTACCATGGAAACTATTACAGTACTAACAAATTAAGCATTGTGACACCACTGTAATAAGAAAAAAGAAATTCAAATGAAACAGCAAGCATTTGTTTAAGCACAAATAGCTTTAGTAATTAAATACACAGAGACAATACAGAAAACCACAAATTAATATTTAGAAGCCTTTTCCAGGATGAAAATCGGCTTTGATGTTGTTTTTCTTTTTCCATTGCATTACATTATACATCTTTATAAATTAAGTCTGGCATTAGGTTAACAAGAATAGATCAGCTGCATTGCAGCCCTCACACACCTAAAAGCTCTGCTCTCATTCTAAATAGTTACACCTTCCATAGTTGGCAAAAAAGAATTTATGGCTCTTTTTATTCTTCAAAAAGAAGACTTTTTAAAAAGAAAGCTCAAATGTGAAGTTGGTCTTACATCCTTGTTTCATTCAGACAACATGTAGAACTACCCCTGGGGTTTTGAATATATTAACATCTTTTCACAATTAACCCTAATGGGACAAGTGTAGCATTTTTTCAAGCAGATATATTCAAAGCTGAAAAATACATATGTTTAAATAGATCTCATTATATCAGCTACACCAAATCTCTCCTCTTTATATACAGAGGATTGTACCTCTTTTCACTGTCATGCAACATTAAAATAGGAAGGCATACACAAGGATGACATGGATTTGACAAAAAATTAATGATTTGTACATCACTTTAATGCTTCAAATCTGCAATTCATGTATGCTAATTAGTTCATAATGGGCTGTTGAAGAACAGAACTGTCATCCTGCTGCTTCGTAGGTTTCTGGAAGCTCCGATTCAGCACAGACTTGCTAGTTGGCTGCTGGATTCTGGGCTATAACACAGCAGATCTATGAGCATTTCCCCCCATGCAATTGTTTCCTGGATGTGGTGCTTTAATCTATCAGAGTTACGATGGCATATCTCAAATAAGTGGTTCCTGGGTGCCGCAATACATACCCGGAGCAATAGCATAGCATCGCTATATCTAAATGATTGATTTCTGGATTTTAGGCTGTCAGACTATACCTCAGAGGGCAGCTGTCGGCTTTCTAAATGTATGAAGTTGTATTATGCAGCACATTTTGAAATGTATGTACAACTTTTTTTATTTACAGATAAAAAGGCTGTAAAAGTTGGAGAGAGAAAACAAAGGGGGCTAAAAAGATCAGATATCTTTTCTTACTGTGAAGTCACATCTATCTCTACAACGCAAGAAAAGCAGCTACCAGTCCCTTTTTTGAGGGGTCTTTGTGCTGCCAGGCTGGAGACAAAGACTGTCACAATAGCAGAGAGTGTAAGGCTGAACTGCTTCCCAAACCAAATGAAAACACAGGGGCTTGCTGGAAGCTTCGAGGTTTGAAAACAAGTTGCTCTGTTTTTACTGGAGAGAAAACTGATTTTCCCTGATCTCATGATAGAGGCTTGACCCAATATGTTTCTCGTATCGCATTGGCTGATCTGAAAACCCAGCTGCTGTGTGCGTCCAGGAGAAGACGCCACAAAAGAAACAAGCATCGAACTTGTTCTCAGGTTCGAAATATCGGCTCTGTTCCTCATTGCTGAAATTTTGTCTTAAAGACTCCAGAATGAAGATGTATTTAATTAAAATTTTTTTTCTGCTGGAAAATACAAACTAGAGACCATAATGGAAGTACTGAGCCAGCCCAGGGGGAAAATATCTCAAATGCAGTTGAGCCGTTAAGGGATTTTAGATAATTAGAAATAGACATTTTATAATATGCAAAATAGTGCTACACTAAAAGAGAGTTCTAAAGTGATTAATAAGAATTATTGTTTGTTAGAGCTTTACTTATTAGAGCTTTATTTAAGGCCTTTATGTAAGCATGTAGGGGGCAAATGAGCCGATAAGAATAGGTGTTTAATAAATGTTGAGTGAATGAGGGTTGTTTTTAAAATAATGTTGTAAGAGATACAGAGTGACATTCCAACCTAGAGGTTGCACATGACTCTCCAGGAAATCTCAAGTCAACAGTAAAAACAATATTTTATTTTCCTTAGACATCCGAATAACACTTTCTTGTGAAGGAAACCAAACCACAAATGTGAAGCTCCCTCTAATGGTTGGGTAATGCAAATTTGTAGTTTTAGAGTTGTGTTTTGGTAAACACTCAGGAGTGGATTGGCTGGGTCATTTAGGAGATGTATGCTTAGCATTTTGAGAACTGTTAAACTGTGTCCAAACTATTTGTACCATTTTACATTTCCACCAGTAGTTTAAGAGTCCCTGTCCCTCCCCATCCTCATCAAACTTGACATAGCCATTCTTTTTAACTTTATAGATTGTAGTAACGTAATTATATCTTGCTGTGGTTTTGATTTGCATTTCTTCATGACTACGATCTTCAATATCTTTTCATGTTCTTATTTGCCACCTGTCCTTTTTTTGGTCAAGTGACTATTCAGATCTTCAGCCCATGTTTTACTTGGGTTGTTTGTTTTATTATCAAGTTTTGTATACTTTGGACATAGTTATTATTATTATTAGATATGTAATTTGCAAATATTTTCTCATAGCCTGAGTCTTCTCTTTTCATTCTCTTAGCACTATTTTTTAAAGAGTGGATGCTCTTTATTTTGATGGTCACATATCTATATCTATAGGTCTATAGTTATAAAATCTTTTGATGTCTTCTTTCCTTGATCAGTCTGCCAGAAGTTTATCTATTTATTATCTTCTCAAAAAAAACCAAACAAACAGATTTTGTTTTCATTAATTTTTACCCATTGTTTTTCTGTTTTCTGTTTCATTGATGTCTGCCTGGCATTTATTATTTCTTTTTATCTACTTATTATACACTTTATTTGCTCTTCTTTTTCTGCTTCTTAGGTTTGGATGTCAAGTTAATCAATTTTACACCAAAGAGAAATGAACCCATATGTGCATGCAAAGATTGTTACACAATATTCATAGAAGCTTCATTTTTAATAGTTGAAACCAGGAAACTACTCAAATGCTTATGACAGATGATAAATATGTAAACTGTGCTATATTTATACAATGGACTAATATTCAGCAATAAAAAGAGAGGTATTGTTACACAAACTATGTAGATATATCTGAAAATAACTATGATATTAAAAAATGGAAAAAAGAGGAAACACTATATGATTTCATGTATGTAAATTTTTTTAATGTAAAATAATGTATAATGGCATAAGCAGATTTACGGTTGCCTGGGGATGAACATGGAAGCAAAATAAAGAGGTATTCAAAAAGGGCAACAGGAAATTTTTGACAATGATGGAAATGCTTGTTCACATTATTGTAATCAATGTTTTGTGGATGTTAAAGCTGATCAAACTGTACACAGCAAATCCTCAGTTAACATCATTGATAGGTGCTTAGAACTTTGGTGAAACAACATATAATGAAACCAATTTTATCAGAGGCTACTTGACATAAATGAGAGTTAAGTTCCCATGATATCTCATAACATAATTAAATGATATTGAATGAAACAGTGTTATTTGAGTACCTTCTGCATTTCAAATATGTGCAGTTTATTGTATGTCTATTATATCTCTAAAAAGCTCTTTAAAAGGCACCATTACTCACACCTGTCAGAGTGGCTATCATCAATAAATCAACAAATAACAAGTTGCTGGAGAGGATTTGGAGAAAAGAAAATCCTTCTATACTGTTAATGGGATTGTAAATTAGTGCAGCCACTGCGGAAAACAGTATGAAGAGTCCTCGACAAATTAAAAATACATCTGCCATACAATCCAGCATTCCACTTCTAGGTATTTGTCCAAAGAAAACAAAACACAAATTTGAAAAGATATATGCACCCCTATGCTCATTGTTGCATTACTAGTAATAGTTGAGATATGAAAGCAACCTAGACATCCATCAATAATGAATGGATAAAGAGATGTGAGGATATATATATATATATATATATATATATATATCATTCAGCAATAAAAAAGAATGAACTCTTGCCATTTGCAACAACATGAATGGACCTAGAGGGTATGCTAAGTGAAATAAGTCAGACAGGAAAGACAAACACCATATGATTTCACTTATATGTGGAATCTAAAAAAAAAAACAAAAACAAATGCATGAACAAAACAAAACAGAAACATACCCATAAATATAGAGAAAAAGCTAATGGCTGCCAAAGGGGAGAGGATGAAGGATGGGAATAAAAAATTAAAATAAAATTGACAAGCATAAACAAAAAAAAAAAAAGAGAGTTATGGGTGCTAAAATGAAGTGACATTCAAGATCTGAAATAAGTTATGAATTTTGCAAAAAAACCCACCATTACGAGAATGATAAAGGACATAGAAGAGAAAATATTTATGTGCAATAATTATATTTGACTTGTATCCATAATATATAAAAAATGGTTACAATTCAATAATAAGGAGAGAGAATGATAACATAAAAATTGGCCATGATATAATAGAGGTAGACTTTTAGTACATGGCTGGAGTGAGTGTAAACTTACAAAACCAGTTTCTTTAAAAAGTTAAACATATGTTGCCTCTGAAGTATCAAACATGAATGAAAATGTCATCTTGGAAAAGGTCCTCCAGCCCCAGCTGACTTCATGTGAATCAGAGATGAATTGCCCAGACAAGCCCTTCCTGAATGCCTGATCCACAAAATTATTAATTAAATTTAAAAACTTTAAAGTTAAATATATATGATCCCAAAGACCCAGTAATTTTTCTCCTGTGTGTGTCCCCAAGAGAATTAAAAGCATGCACCACATAATATATGAATATTCTAGCAGCTTTATTCAAAGTAGATCAGAACTGGAAACAATCCCTCCCCTGCTTTGGGGACTCCAATTACATGTATATTTGATTTTTAAAATTGTCCCCCAGCTCACAGATTTCTGCTCATTTTATTTTTCTATTTAAAAAAGTTATCTCTGGGTTTGATTTTGGGTAACTTCTGTTACTACATCTTCAAGCTTACTAATCTTTTTTTCTTCAGTGTTTAATCTGCTGTAGTTTTCACCTCAAATATTATAGTCTTCAACTTCAGAAGGTCAATTTGGGTTCTTTGAATGTCTTCCATGTCTCTGGTCTTCATGTGCAATCTTTCCTCTAGCCTCTTAAACTTACAGAATATTGTTATAATAACACTTTAATTGTTTGTCTACTTATTCTATTATCGATATAATTCTTATATGCTTTAATTGATTGATTTTTGTCCTCATTATGGATCATACTTTTCTTTTCTGCTTTTAGTGTTAATTCAAAATGTTAATTCTGTTTATTTCTGGATTGATGTCAGACATTGTGAATTTTACCTTTTTCGATGTTGGGTATTTTTGTATTTCTGTAAATATTCTTGAGATTTGTTCTTCTATGCAGTTGAGTTACAGTTTGATGCTTTCAGGACTTGCTTTTCAGCTCTGTTATGTGGTACTAGAGTAGCCTTTATTTTACGGTAAATTTATCTCAATATTGAAGCTAAAATTTCTGAAAACTCTACCCAATGCGCCATGAATTATGAAGTTTTCACTCTTCCTGGTGGGAACAGAAACTATTGCTGGCTTTGTGTGAGTTCCTATTACTGTCCCTCTAATCTTTTCAAAGAGTTCTTTCCCCAGACCTGGGTGGTATCCTTCCACACCTGCACTGATCAGTACTGAGCTGGAGACTCAAGCATGACTCTCTAAAGGAGACCACTGTCCTCTGCCTGGGTTCCCACTCTCTGTGCCTCAGCCAGAAACTATCTCCAAGCAACAAATCAGGGTAAGTGTAGGGCTCACTGCATTCATCACCCATCTCTCAGGACTCACTGTTTTTCACTGGTTGCTGTCCAAATATTAATGACCACTGTGCCATATATTTTGTCTTTTTTTTTTTTTTTGGTTTCAGGAGAAAGGTAATGTAGGTTTCTGTTATTTAGATATGGCTGGAAGCAAAAATTTCATTTAAGTCTAATTTTGCCCCACTACTTAATGATATCTTTTGATGAGCAGGAGTTTTTAATTTTCAATAAGTCCATTTTATCAACTTTTTTCTTTCATTGTGGTAAGGACCATGAAGACTACACTAATAAATAATATACATCATCTGCTTATCCAAGAAGTTTTCAATCTTGTAAAGGAATAGAATGTTACAAATAATACTTCGTGGTAAAGAAAATTCAGGTGGTTAACTGAGATGAGTAATAATAGTTAAGTATAGAAATGGCCTATAGATTGTGGGTCAAAAATAGAAAAGGGTATTGTGTTAGGCAGAAAAATAGCCTCCAGAGATGTCAAAGTCTTAATCATTGGAACTGTGACTATATTACCTTATAGAGCAAAAGGGATTTTGCAGATGTGATTAAGTTAAAGATCTTGAGATGGAGAGATGATCCTGGGTTATCTGAGTGAGTCCAATGTAATCACGAAGGTCCTTATAAGAGAAAGAGGGAGATAGGAGAGTCAGAAAAAGGGATGTGACAATAGAAGCAGGCGTCAGAGCTATGGGGTTGTTGGAAGGGGCCATGATCCAAGGATTGAGGGCAACTTCTAGATGCTGGATAAAACAAGAGAACACACTTTCCTTTAGAGTCTCCAGAAGGAACATAACTCTACCAAAACTTTAATTTTAGTTCAGTGAGACCCATTTTGGACTTCTGAACTCTAGAACTATAAGATGATAAATTTGTGCTGTTTTAAACCACTAAGTGTGTGATTATTTGTCATGGGGGAACAGGAAAGTAATACAGGTTTTAAATAGAAGGGATCCTTTTTTTGTTCCAGTCCCAACAGTGAAGTTACTAGGGGGCTAAATGTCCCATACAGAGGCCTCCTCTTCCAGCAGTGATCATCATTTACTTGCTGATACATGAGTGAAATTCAAAGTACCTGAGACTTTCTGTTAACCTCTTGTGTGGAATAAGTACTTGAACACAAAATGATGGCTTCCTGTGAATTGGGAGTTCACCACCCTCTACCCCCATTCCCACATGGGACCACATTACACAAAGGCTGATGCAGGCAATAGCTCTATTAGACCTGAAATTCAAAACTTTATAATATTTTAGCACTCTAAATGGCATAATCTCCTCTTCTTTATAAAATTGAAGTCTAATCTACTTATGATCACAAACACAGAATTGACTATCCCAAAATTGAGGACTGGCTATATATTCTCTCTTGACCATATTTCTCTTCAGTTTGAGTTCCCTTTTCTTGAAGGAATTTCTAGTATTTATCCAGGGAAGTTCTTATCATGATGTCTGGATACTTTTGTGTCCACCTGAGGTTAAGTCAAAATACTTCTTTATTAATGAAAATAAATGCCTTAATAACCAACATAAATGATCTGTATAAAGACTCCAAGTAAATTCAAGCCCTTTGCCCGATAAATTGCGTTAGAGAGTTAGCAGCCAAGGAGATAAAATGCAAAGAGCGAGGCAGTCTCCTTCCTGTGTCCCTGGTGGGAATAGAGCCATAGGGCACATGGTTGTCACTTTGGGTTATAAAAGTCCTATTTGCATGTAGAGATGTGCTCAGACAAGCAATGAGCTGAACCATGCACAAGCATTGTGTTAGATGAGAACCTTGCTCCTGGCGAAATAGCAAATAGCAGGGTGCATTGTTGAGGCTAATCCCTGCTCACTTGGCCTCTCCATGAGAAATGAATAATGCTCCACAGTTTCATAAATCCAGGCATCATGCTGAAAGTCCAGGCAAGGCTAGGTGGAGACAGTGAGCTTAATGATCAGATTGATCCATTTCTTTTGGTTGAAGGGGTGGGGTTTCATAAAGTTCTTGTGAAGCAAGCCGAGACAAGATTTCAAAACTGACTAGGTGAGACAAGATGTTCATGAGTGGGATTAGGTTGACAGTGTCCTAAATCTGTTTGGCTAATTATTTTATTTACCAGCTGAGTAAGGCTTTCACATTCAGACTGTGTCTACGGGGGATCAAGACAATTGTAAAAAAAAAAAAAAAAAAAAAAAAAAAAAAAGAAAAAGAAGAAAGAAAGAAAAAAAATTCAGATAACCAACTTTTCCTTTCTTGCTCACATAGTATCAGGGAATTGGTTTAATTGACCTAGTTTTATTTATTTTTCATTTTAGTTGGTTGAAAGAATTCACTTATTTTATTTACTAGGAAAGTTTCCATTTTATAATGGGTTTAGTGTATGGTTGTTATGTGTCCCAGATTTAGACACACACACACACACACACACACACACACACACCCTTCTTTCATTTCTTCTTTCTATCTCTCCTGTCTTGGGAGATTCTCAATGTGGCGGAGGCTAGAACAAGACTAATATAATTGAGTTGTGATTCTAATTTTTTATGCTATCATCTGGTTCTCAGAATACTGATACGAGGTTCTCCATTTGTGAAGTTGCCAGTGAAATGGTAGATAGAAGTTGGGAACAGAGTTTGAAGAGGTCTGGCTGGGAGAAACAGTGTGGGGACTTACGTCTATTAGCTGCCTGGCAGACTAGAGGATCTATGCTGATACATGTGAACTATGGTGTTCATGAGGCTGGAGAGAAGACTTTTAAAGTGGGAGGAATTCAAGGGAGTTTGGTCTTAAGTGTTCAATGATTAGGCAAAGAAAATTTAATGTAGGAAAATTCTATGGACAGAATTAGTGAATAACTGAGTCATGATTCAGGTGGTTTCTAAGAACAAT
This sequence comes from Eonycteris spelaea, assembly GCA_003508835.1. NCBI lineage: Eukaryota > Metazoa > Chordata > Mammalia > Chiroptera > Pteropodidae > Eonycteris > Eonycteris spelaea. The sequence continues at coordinate 8,882,820 of PUFA01000050.1, read as the reverse complement.
TTTCACCTGAGACCAGGAGGTCCAGGAAGAACAGACCTTCTTTCCTTAATGGCTATAGAGCTAGAAAAAATGTTACAGTCTTAAACTTGAAATGAAACTGAAATATGAAATTATAAAATCTAAGCCATTTGCATTCAAGTGGCCTCCATGCTATCACTTTATGCAGCAAATGAATTATTGAGCATCTCTGATGTGCAAGGCACCTATTAGGCAGTCATATTTCAGCAGTGGACAAGACAGATACGGTTCTTACCTTTCATGGAGATTAAAATTTGGGGAGAAGATAAATAAGGTAGGCTGAAGAATGGCCTCACAAACATGTCCACGTCCTAAAAACTGGAACTTGTAAATATGTTACCTTGCATAGTTAAAAGGACTTTGCAAATGTGGTTAAGTTCTTGAGATGGAGAGGGTCTCCTGGATTATCCAGGTGGGCCCAATGGAATCACAAGAGTTCTTGTGGGAGGGAGGCGTCAGAGTCAAAGGGAGACACGAGAACAAAGCAGAGGCTGGAGAAGAGAGACAAGGCTACGCCGCTAGCTATGAAGTTGGAGGAAAGGGCCATGAGCAAAGGAATATAGGTGACCTCCAACAGCAAGAAAACTGGTTCCGCCTCAAAGCCTCCAGAGGGAGTGCAGTCTTGCGGACACCTTGATTTTCAGCTCAGCGAAACCCTTTCAGATTTCTGATCTCCAGACTGTAAGATAATACATTTGAATTATTTTAAGCCACAAAGTTTGAGATAATTTGTTGCAGCAGCAATAGGCAAATAATACCAACAACGAGCAAGTAATCGTGGTAAATGCTGTTTCACGATCCTTGTGAGGGTGCCATGAAGGGAGAGCCCAGACTGTCACTAGAAAGTATAACCATCCTAATCTAAAATGGGGTCAGAGCTCACCCTCAATTTCTTGTCTTCTGGAGCAGACAGAGGAGGAAGTTGTCCAGGAGGAAATGAGGAAGGATAGGTTGCAGGTGGAATGACTTTGGCAAGGCCCCGCTGCTTGAGGGACTTTGACCCATTGGAAAACAGGAAGAGAGATGGCGTTAGCTGCAGCACAGTGAGCAAGGGGACAGCAGTAGCAATAGCAGCAGGAAGGGAGTCCATTCTATCAGGTTTGATAATAGACTATCTAGCAGTTTTAGATTTTATTCAGAAGACAGGGAGCAACCTTAGAAAGATCACAATAAGTAGGTGCCAAGGTCAGATTCATGTTTTTAGGGTTCAGTGGTGGCTCTCCCCCAAAGGATATGTCCACCCAAAAACTCTGGTTGTGACTTTATTTTGACAACTGTTCTCTGCAAGATAATTAAGTCAAGGATCTTTGAGTTGAGAGCATCCTGGATCATCTGGGAGGGCCCTAAATCCTACAACAAGTGTCCTTATAAGAGAAAGGCGAAGGTCAAGTAGACGAGCATGTGAAGACAGAGGCGGAGATTAGGCTTCTGCGGCCACACATTATGGAACACCTGAAGCACCAGAACTCAGGCAAAGAGGGAGTCTCCACTAGACTCTCCAGAAGGACTTTGATCTTGAACACGCTGATGTCTCTGGCCTCCAGAACAGTGGAAGGGTATTGTTTTTAAGCACATAGTTTGGGGTATTTGTTACACAGCCACAGAAATGAGTAGGGTAGAAGGAAGATTCTTGTTAATCAGGCCTGAGGGTAGGGTGGAGGGAGGCAATGGATATATATGAGTGTGGAAAGATGGAACTGGGTATAAATGGGTGCGAAATTCCAGCTAAGTCTAGGCAGAGTGAAAATCTAGAGGCAAGGGGGAAAAACATTGTCTGTGAGGCCAGCTCCTCTTACTGGGCCACGGCTAGAGAGCCTCCAGAGCAGCTTTCTCACACTGCTTTTCCAATATCTACTCAGTTTGAAAACAAAATCTAGTTAGAGATTGGAAGGAAACTACATCCCCCATCTCTCCCTCAGGTTCCATAAATACATGCAACTTCATTTAGTTCAGGCTCATTACCAGTAGAGCAAGTCACACAATTCAGTTCTTTTAATCATTTTTCTCATTATTTTTCGTTCTCTGTTTTAGTTGTCTCATATTTCTTCACTTCTGTCAACCAGTCTTTTGGTTATACATTCTTCTTGTCATTCGCCTTGGAAAAAACAAAACTAAACAGCATAATTAGTATTGCTTATGTGAAAGATGTGACTTTTTAGGAGAAAAAAAGTTGCTATTAATTGTTGATTCACATTGTAAACATCTTCAACTCCTTGGAGCCGTACTGCATGTCTGGTCTCCACAGAGTCCTTCACAGGGACCGCAGAGCTCTGACTGTCAAGAAGTGGTGACTCAGGTATGACTACAGTAGAGTGATCAGGACACAGGATACAAGGCTAAGACTAGGGTTACATCACACCTGAGTTTATTTGAGGAGAGAAGCCCATTCTCAGTTAATCCTCACCAAACTGAGTGTCTATATTTAAAATTTTAAACCTAGTATTTTAAGAGGAGGGCATTCAATCCTGAAAAAATAACAACTCTATTTGAAATACAATCTCTTTAATCCAGTAGCACTTGATATTTACGGATGATTTTCCTTTGCAGAACCTGAGGAGAAAAACCTTCCTCAGTCTTGTTCTTGAACTTCAGCTCCCCACCCCCAGCTTCAGGGGATTAAATTGCTAAATTTGATTCAAGTTTAAAACTGGGTTCAGAATTGGGGGAAGTGATGTAATGGAGCCGCTGAGAGCCTGAGTTTTAGGTTGAGAGAGATCGTTTTGAAATGGAAACATGGGCAGCTCTGTGAACTGGTCTATGTGATAACAGGGCTGTTGCGAGGATCAAATGAGAAATAAATGCAAGTGCCAGGTACACAGTAACTGCTCATTAAATGTATTAATTTTAACAATATGGAGCTGGGTTTGAAGTCACTTCCTGAATTCTTTGGTTTGAAGTCTATTTATGAATTCCATGGCTTAAGCAATTCAGAAAAATCAGGTGGGGGGTGAGTCCCAGCAGTACTTCCTGGGCTCTCCCTCGCTGTCCACTGGGAGGCATTTGCTCTGCCCCCTTTGTACCAGCATTGGGCTGTCTGTCTCATGGCTGAGATTCCAAGTGTGGCATGCAGTGTCACAGCCCTGTTTGAGTCCTTCCCACCCTGGTGCAGGTCCTCACCCCTTTTTGGGTCTGAAACAGAGCAGCTTGCCACCTTTGGATGCCTTTGGATTGGGTCCCCTCATCCCTGATAAACACCTTGAGACAACGTAGTCCCATGGCATCAGAGCCTGGACTTTAGAAAATGAATGCTTCTCAATTCTCCCCGCTATCCAGGGAAGTGTAAGCCACTCAGTGCAAAATCCTGGGCCACTGCCTCTTACTGTTTCTTGGACAGTCTACAATAGAGAAAACATAATTCAGTTAATGTTTTGTCTTGTCACATTAGCAGTCCAGTCTTCAGTGGAGAACCACTATTGCAAGGTACTTATGAATCTGGACCAGAGTGACACACATTTTGGGTTCATATCTTAATCCACCACTGATTGGAAGTTCTTGGAGCTCAGGTTTCTAGATATATTACAGGATGCCCAGCCGATATGAATGTCCAACAAATGATAAGATGATTTTTAGTAAGTATGTTCCATATAGGGACATGCAAATATTTGGTTTGTTAGTAAAATTTGTGAGCTCTAGACTTGGACAAGATCTGCTGAGCTTCAGTTTCCTCATCTGCAAAATGGAGATAAGAATAGTATTGTCTTCTGGGTATCTGTCTCACAGAGTCATTATGAGGGTTTAATGAGTTAATACTTGTAAAGTGCTTAGAATAGGATTTGACAGACAACTAGACTAATAAATAATTGCTAAGTAAATAAATAATCTACCCAACTTTTTTCAAGATGTCTATATATTTTTTTAATTTTATTTTATTAGTTTTGAGTATACAGTACATTGGTTAGACATTTATATAGTTTATAAAGTGATCCTCCTTATTGCTCCTTCTCTTCTCTGGTTTTCTACCTAGCCAATATATTAATGCTAACTGCATTCCTATGCCGTGCTCCCCATCCCCATGACCATCTATCAGCTACTAATTTACACTTCTTTAACCCTTCACCCTATTCTCCTACCCTCACAACCCTTCTTCCCCTCTATCCATTACCAAATTGTCCTCTAAATTTGTGAGTCCCTTTTTTATTAGGTTATTCTTTTTGTTCCTTAGATTCCACATATAAGTGAAATCATATGGTATTTATCTTTCTCTGTCTGACTTATTTCACTCAGCACAATAACTTCTAGGTCTATCCACATCATTGCAAATGGTAGGATTTTGTTGTTGTTTTATTTTAACGGCTGAGTAATATTCCATTGTATATATAAACTCTAACCTCTTTATCCAATCATCTGTTAAAAATTTAGGTTGCTTCCATATCTTGGCTATTGTGAATTGTGCTGTCATGAATATTGAGGTGCATAGATCTTTATGAATTATTGTTTTGGTTTTCTTTGAATACCCAGAAGTGCAATTGCTAAGTCAAAAGGTATATCCATTTTTAATTTTTTTTGAGAAACCTCCAGACTGTTTTCAATGTGGCTATACCAATTTGCAATCCCACCAACAATGTATGATGGTTCCCTTTTCTCCACATCCTTGCCAACACTTATTTTTTGATTTTTTGATGATAGCCCTTCTGACAGGTGTCAGGTGATAACTCATTGTGGCTTTAATTTGCATTTCTCTGATGATTAATGACTTTGAGCATATTTTCATATGTTTATTGGCCATCTGTATTTCCTCTTATTCACTATCATTTTGTAGGTTTGGGGGGTAATTTCCTATGGTGCCAGCTGGAGAACAGGGATGGTTGCCATTATCTGGAGCCTCCACTGGAATTCAGCTAGGGTTGTCGGTGTGGATTGTCTCCATTTTGGCCTCTTTACATGGCTGCTTGGGCTGCCCTGCAACATAGTGTTTGGATTCTAAAAGCAACATTCCAAGAGAGAGGGTACCAAGAGGGAGAAAGTAGGAATTTCCAGGCTAAACAAGGGCTAGTTCAGAACAGACACAATGTCACTTCCATATTTGATTGGTTAAAATAGCTACAGACTCAGCTCAGAGTCTGACGATACAAGGCATGGTTCATTGGGAGTCATCCAAAAACACCTACCATATTTATGTTGTAATTCTTTATTATTCCAAAACAATACCGTGCCTCATGTATACTCTTAAACTGAACATATATTTATTGAATAGTTTCAGTATTCAAATTGCTTGTACTAAGTTTTTTTTTTTTAAGGGGGTGCTCATTTATACCTTTACATAGGGTCTCACAGTTGAGCAGAACAAACACATAGGTACACAATTTCTAGTGTAAGGCATAATATGAATCCTTGCTACTTAAATAAATCAAAAGAGAAGAGGATTTAGTGGAGGGCTAAATTATTCTGAACTAAAGGACTATGGGAAAGTTTCATGAAAAATTTCTGGGATGTGGTTTAAAAACTAAAAGCTACAGTAAAAAAAATATGAGATATTACTATTACAAAATTATTGCCTGTTCAAAACCTATATTTAGAAAATTCTGCTTCCTCTAAGTCTAGTGGACCAACCTGTTCACTTCGTAAGAGCATGTTGGTGAAGAGTTTGTGCTCTGGAGTCAGCCCACCTGGGGTAAAATCCTACCTGTGTGACTTGAGCAAGTTACCTAACCTCTGTGTGCCTCAGTAACATGACCTTAAAGTGGAATGACAATGTCCTCCTCATAATGTTCTTATTTAATGTATTTGAGGCACTTCGAATGGTGCTTGGCCCATAAAAAATGCTCAATAAATGTGAACTGTCATTGATGATTATAATGGGCTGAATAATGCCTCTCCCCCAAAGATGTCTACCTCCACAGAAGCCTGTGAGTATGATACCATACCTGGCAAAAGGGACTTTGCAGAGGTGCTTAAGGATCTTGAGATGGGGAAAGTATCTTAGATTATGCAGTTGGGCCATATTATCACAAAAGTCCTTATAAGAGGAAGGGAGGAAGGTCATAATTGTAGAAGGTGATGTGATGATGGAAGCAGAGGTCAGATACATGCAGGGTCATGGACCAAGAGGGCTGGCAGCCTGTAGAAGCTGGAAAAGGTAAGGAACAGATTTTCTTTTAGAACTTCCACAAGGAGCACATTCCTGCAGACTCATTTAGAAGTCCAACCTCTAGAACTATAAAATAATACATATGTTGCTTTACCCACTAAATTTTTGGTCACTTGTTATGGCAGTAATAGAAAATTACTATGGTGATGATGAAACATAATCTAAGCAACCAGAGAAGTGTATGCTCTCTAACCCTAGGGAAAGATATCAGGTTGGGGCATGATAAAAAAAAAAAAAAAAAAAAAAAAAAAAGAGTAATTCTGTGCATTTGATTCAATTAAGCTGTCACAGTTTTTTCTTTTTTGATTTTTAAGCCACTAGTTCAAACATCAAAACAACACTACCTACTTTGCATTTATATTTTATGGCTTTTTTTCAAAAATTTCATCAATATTTTATTATAGAATCATGAGTTTTACTTTAATTATATGTTTTGTAAAGGGTTTTAGCATGCTGACATGTTTTCTCATCTATTGGAGCTGTTTGGGGGTTCTTTTCCCCTTTGGGTTACACATCCCCGAGCATATTACAACAAGCAAGGAGGAGGAGTGTTCAGCATTTCTTAAATTACTAGTAACTCACATTTGTATAGCACTTTACAGTTTACATAATTCTTTTGTCAACCTCATCTCGCTGTATTTCTTACAACATCCCTGTGAAAGGAAAACTAAGACTTAGGGAGGTTGAGACTCAATTATGGAAGTGGCAAAGATAATAAGTAGGAGAGCCAGGTTTTAAAACAGGCCTCTTTAAGATCACTGTCCCGCAGAGACTTCTTCGAATATTTTCAGGATAATTTTCAGAGACCTATTTGGAAAATGAAGCTCCCATCCCTTCCCAGTTTCCACCCACTGTTCATTTAGGTTGTAAGTGCCTAAAATGTTCCAGATGTGAGAATATGTGCGTGACATGAAATACAGCTGTCATGATAATTCCAAGTTTGAACACTGGTCCATTAAAGTATGTGTGTTCCCATGACCAAAAGCAAGACATTGGGGGTTGAGTACTAAATATTTTTTAATACTATCAATAGAAGAAATATTTCTTAGGGACTTGGAGATATGAGTGAGGGTTGTAGAGCAAGAAAAGATAATATGACTTCTTGGCTAACAGCCTTTCTTTCAGAAACATTTTATTTTTGTTTTAATTAAGTTTATTTAGGGTAACATTGGTTAATATAATTATATAATTTTTAGGTCTACATTATAATTTGACATCTGTATATTCTATGTGTGATTACCACCCAAAGTCCAGTTTCCTTCAGCTATCTTATATTTGATCCCTTTACCCATTTTACCCTCCCCCATGCCCCTATCTTTGACCCCTTTCACCCTGTCTACCTCCCCTTTCCTCCCCACCCAACTAGTAATTACTAGTCTATAGTCCATGTCCATGGGTCTCTGTTTGTTTGTCCTGCTCATTTGTTGCTTTTCGGTTTATATCCCACATATTAAGGGACATCATGTGATTTTCAACTTTTTCTGTCTGGTTTTGCTTAGAACCATTCTAAGTTGAATTGTAATCTAATAAGCCAAAACTCTAAAATCTTTAATAAAAACTTGGCTATGGCCTTTCGATATATTTCTTAGTAAAGGGAATCAGAACTCGAGTCTTAGATCTTTGGATTTCAGGCCGATAGGAGATTTGGATGACTATTAAGACACTGTGAGCAATCCTGGAGATGTTTTGAGATTTTCTACTGCAATTCTTACTTGGCCTATCATATCACCTTTGGAAATAATTGTGTAGGTAGGGATTAAACAATCGTGAAATGCAGAAGAGCGTGAAGGAACCTTAAGTAGTTTGTCACTGAAAATAAACAGAGTTGGAGACATTCTCACCAGAAGAATTAGACAGCCTTAAATAATGGTGGCAATAAAATCTCACCCCTTCCACATAGCTTTTCCTTTGACCTGGACCAGAAAAAACTTCTTCCAGTTATAAAGTTCTATAACACGTAAGTTCTAGCACTTTTAGAGCTGAAATGGGGTCTTAGAAAGCATTTAAGTAAAATAGTCTAGCCAACTGGCTGAATATAAAATCAAGATTAATAAAGAATAATAGTTTTTTACTATAAATTATTAAAAAAAAACGATTTGAAAATACAATGGGAAAAAAAAATTCCATTCACAATAGGAACCAAAGATATAATACCTAGCAATAAATCTAATAAGAATGTGTAAGATGTATTTATTAAAACTAAAAATCTACTGAAAGATACAAGTAGGTTCTGAATAAATGAAGAGTTACGCATGTTCCTGATGGAAGTATTGAAAATTTTAAAGATTTCAATTCTTCTTGAATGAATCTATAAATTCAATATCATCTTAATCAAAATTATACTAAATTTTCATAGAACTTGACAAGCTTGTTTTAAAATTCATGTGGAAGTGAATATGGACAGAATTAACTAAGACCTTTAAAAAAAGAACAAAGAGACATTGCTCTAACAGATTGCAGAAGATGTTATAAATCTATAGCTGTTCAAGAGTGTGATTTTAGCATAGAAATGTATTTTAAAATTCAGTGGGACTATTTAAGAATATAGAAAGAAAATTATGCATCTATGGGAATTTAGCACATGATAAAGGTGTTATTCAAAATTAATGGATATAAGTGATGACTGCATTCTGCAGCAAGTATCAGATACCTGAAAATAGTGGCTTCATCAAACAGGGATTTATTTACCTTGCATAAGAAGCAGAGCCTTGGGAAATCCACATTCCCTTCAGCTTTCTATTCCAGCCTCCTAACCATATGTTTCTACCTTCGTGCTCATTGCCTCAAGGGCTAGTGGCTGCCCATCCTCCAGTCTCATATTCCCATGTTAAGCAAAAATGAAAAGAAAAAACAAGGAATAATGAATGTGTCTTGAAATCAGGACTTTGCAGAGGTCCCAGTAGGCTTGTGCTTCTATCTCATTGTTCAGAATCCTGTCACCATCACTCTAGCTTCCAGGAAGACCAGGACATATAGATGCTTAGCTGAGCATCTGACAATATAAACAAAAAAATCTATTTCCCTTTACCATAAAGAAGAGACAGAGTCTGGCTGGGTAGGCATTTAGATGTCTTTGCCTCACAGGACCAGCCTCATGGGTATGAGGTCCGTACAGTCACACAAGACCCCCTGCTTGATTTAATGCTTTGTTACAGCCATATTGAAATTCTTAATAATTTCATCTTTGGACTTTTGTAAGTGAAGTCCAATGGGACAATGGAGAATGTGCATGAGCCCAGGAGGTATGTGTAATATGCATGCTTGCTGGACTTGTTGCCTCATTTGCATATAACATTCATGATGCCCTGTGAGCCAAAAATCTGGTGGATCCAGGATGCACATGGAAGCTCAGTGAGACACAAAGCAAGTACAAAGTAAGCACACATGTGCTGGCAGGAGGAATTGTGCCAAGGCTCTGTGGAGTTGCAAAACAATGATTATTATTCTCCATGAACTCTTGAGTGTCAGGCTGCTATAAAATATAGCTCTGGGAAGACCCTGAACATTTGCTTTCAGAGGTCATTCTGTCTCTTGATGCTTGATGGATCTCTTTCACCAAACAAGAAGAAAAACTCTGTTATTAACAAGCTCAGTTACAAAGGATAAAGAATAGTTAATAGGTGACAGGAGGCATCAGAAAAGGGATCTGGAACCAGTGAATCATGGAGACACAGGGCATAAAAAAACATTTTCATTACTTTTAAATTGAAAATGACATTACTGAAGTTTAGACTTTTAAAAATCTTACCTTAGAACTTGTTAATGAACATTTAGTGACTCCTTTAGTCAGGAGGTGATAAATTGTGTTGCAGTAAAAAATAGCCTTAAATATCTTACTGGGTTATAACAACAAAGCTTTATTTTTTATTCATGTAACATGTCAATCACAGGTTGACAGAAGCTTCTACCCATGTAGTTACTCAGAGCTCCAGGCTAATGGAGCTGCCACCATCTCAAACACTGGTCATCATCTCAGAGGAAAGATTATTCTGGAGGATCTTGTTCTGGCAATTACATGATCTGGACCAAAGTGACACACATATCATCTTCACTCATAACCCACTCAGCAGAACCAGTCACATGCCCCGACCCAATCTCGAAGGGGCAGGAAGTGCAATCTCACCATGTGCCCAAAGTTAGAGAGCCAGAAATATATGGTGAATATACCAAAGACCTTCAAAGTGATGACAATAATCATCAAGGCAGACCAGAAATTCCAGCAATTTAGTAAACCTCTGCCTATATACCATCAAAACTTCATCAATAAATGTTTAAATTCCTACTATGTGCCAGATTCTACATTACTATACTCCAGACATTTATCACATTGTTTTATGATCTGCTCTGCCCTGTCATTATCAGTCCATCATTTACTTACCAGCAGACAATATGGAATCATAACTTCTATGTCTCCACTGATTGCAGAACTCCCCATGTGATAAGCTGTGCGTAACTAATCAGTTGAACTGAAAATTTCAGATGGAATAATTTTGGAACAGGCTTTTCCACAATTGAATATGGGGCTTAACATGATTTGGAGTTTAATATCTGTAAACACAGGTTGTGAACTCAAATGCCCACAGGGGGATAGGCAGGGACATAAACACATATAGAGGCTAGGTTTCGGAGGACAGGGGCGATGGGGGCTAAACTGAACTGGAGAGAATATGGCCTATCTAAAAGAAACAGCTTCTCATCTGGATTCTCATGTGAAGTCTTGGTTTTGCATTTTGGCCAAAGAAAACTGTCCTTCTAAATTATACTCTATGAACCCAATAAAGCATATCATAAGCAAGATTTCACCTGCAGGCTACCATTTTTCACCTTCTGCTGAAAAGATTTGGGTTATTAACATATGTCCCTAGAAGCTGATTGTTTCCTGTTAGGTGCCACTTCCTGTTAGGAGGTAGGCTCATGCTTTAGGTGCCTGCCACTGGGTTAATGATGAAAGTAGCGTCTAAAGTTACAGGTTGCTGGGTTTGAGTTACTGAGAGAAAGGACTAGGAGGCATAAGGCTTAATATGATGAATTAACTAGCCAACTTTCTATAGAAATATCACTGTAACACATTTAAAGGACACGTTAGTAATAGCTAATATTTCTTTTTAAAAACAGAAAGTATTGAAATAATGACAGCATCCAATTACAGGTAATATGTGGCTTATCACTGAATTTCAGTATTGTGATAAATTCTTTTCTCCTTCAAATAATTTTCTTAAGTGTTAGCCTCAGCTCCACATTCTTCCTTAGGATATATGTTAGTATTGCTTAGTGGTTTCAGAACATAGACTATCAAGCAAGCCAAATCCACCTACATCAGCTGTGTGATCTTAGCTTAGTGGCTTAACCTTCCTGTGCCTTGATCTCCTTATCAAAAAATGGGGATAATAATAACATCTTCCTCTTACGATTGTTATGAGAACCAAATGAGTAAATAATACATATGAATTGCACAGAATTTTGACTGGTACAAAGTAATCCTTCAGTAAAAGTATTTTAACTTAGTTTCTTAATGTTTTCTTATTAACTCTTGTGTTATCATTCTTTGCTAGGGAGAAAACACTAATTTTTTCCCTAACGAACTGTTCTTGACAGCTATTCTTTGAGTGTTATTCAAAGTCTTTTAAAATAGAGAAATGTCTTTACAGCTACAGTAAAGTCTCATTATGATGGTTTCTGGAGCTGGGGCTCTCATTACCAATTCACAACATGGTTCTCGTCAGTACTTCCAAGAGCCCAAAACTTGGTCCCTTTTCTCAGCTAGAGACTCCCATCCCACACCCTGCTCCTCTGTAGACACTTTAAAATGCACTTGAACGCCATAGGCCAATCATTTAGCAAAGTAAACAATAATTTCTTCACAGGGGACTGCTAAGGGATCTGCGGTTGTTTGATGATCTGCAGCTATGGAAACAGCAAATGAAGTGTTTGGGTCATTGGAATGCTTTTAACTCATGCTTCCTGTGGCAGAGACTACTAATTGCTTCTCAGCAGCTTTTTTTTTCTCCCCCCCCCCCTTTTTTTTTTTTTTGGAAATTTTCATCTGAACACATTGCTGCCCCACTAAAACATTTCTCTTACAGCTTAATGTTGTCATGTGAAAGTTTTGGCAAAAGAGATGTAAGCAGGAATGTGGTGAGCCCTTCCAAGAATTTTAAAGGGAGAGTACCAATCCCTCTTCCAACCTTTTTTCTATCGTGATACTTTGAATATGGACATAATAGCTGGAGCTCCAGCAGCTATTTTAGACAATGAGGTTTAATTCTTAAAGTGTAGACTAGGTACACATAGTATCCCCAAAATCCTTGGTCAAGATGTCCACAGGTTTCAGTTTCTTTTTCTAATCACATACCTACGTGAAGCCTAGTATTTTCTTCATAGTCTTCAACCACAACAATACATTGAGTAGATAGCATGCAGTAGCAGACACTTGATTTAAGCTGTCTTTCACCAAGCAAGATAGGGATTTACAAATATGTAAAACAATGTTACTCTTCCCACTAATCTTTTTTCGTTTTAGAAAATATTTTTTTTTCAATAAGTTTGTGTTTTTAATGTTTACATGCAGGGAACTTACTATTGTTATTTTAAAATTAATTAAATGTGTTAAAATATTTTCAGTTTTAATTTCTAATACGGTAACCCACATAAAGAAAAATTCTTTCAAGGCCTTAATAGTTTTTAAGTGCGTTAAGGGGTCCTGAAACCAAAAAGCTTGAAAATTAGTCTAATCCCACACTCTACACATAGCAGAAGAAGCTTCGAAGAGGCCGAGTCAATGTTAACTTCTTTTTATATGAGCAAAAATTAAACTTCCGTTATGTGTAAGCCACTGTCATTGGAGGTGTATCTATTATATATAACCAAACCAATTTTTAAGATACATTCATGCTTTCTGCTATGTCATATAAGACCATGGCTAAGAACAAGACAAAGCAATTCAGAGATGAAGATGTTTTGTGAAACTCCCTTATTTTCGAGCACTAGTTTAAATAAGGCAGTGTAAAATAAAGCATGCAATACTGGCTTTTTACACCTGAAATGTCACAATTATGCAGATTTTGCAGAAGGTCTGTATCTAGCGAGTCCTTCATGACTCCACACCTAGTTTTAAGGGAATGGAACTGGTTCCGGTAGCCTGGTACCAATGTAGCCAGGGTAGGTAGGGCAGGGAGATCTTTCTGTGGCTGAGGACCAAGTTCGGTCACACGGCTGCCCCAATGCCCTTGGCAGAGGGCCCGGTGGGGTGTAGCAGAGGCCGTGCCACTGGGAAAGCTGCCCTCAGTCTCCAAGGCACCTTCTGTGTTTCCTGCCTTCACAAAAGACATGCAGGAAACCCAGCAGCTGGTTACTGCCAGGAAGTAAAGAACACAGACTGTAAGGCCATGGGAAATGGGAATAGGGAGAACAGGGGTGGCCCTTTCATTCTGAGCACATGCCTAACGAGAATTGGGAAAGAATCGCAAAATCTTCCTGTGATGTGATACCCACTTTCTGTACCAAAGGAAGAGACTCCAGTGTGCCATATAAAATGCATACAGTTCCCCTTGATAAAAGGAGACTCAGTAAATGGGCTGGACTTCCTATAATTCACAGGGCTGAAAGCCATCATTTCTAAAATTCAATTTGCTGCTAGAATTTAAACCTCATTTATGTTGAAGTCACTAGCGGTGAAGCAGAATTTTTTCCATATATTTGCAAGCCTGTTTTAAGCAAAAAATATTAAATTATAACTCTCTTGAGAATAATATGGCACATTTGCTTTCTTTGAAGGACTGTCTTAAAATACTTAAAATCATTGCATTTTTCTCCAGACTAGATTTTCTTCTCTTCTTTAAGTTGCTGTGAATCCTCATCCGTTCTGTTCACCACTGTACCTCCAGCACCTGTGATAAGACTGTGCTGGGGCAGTGCTGGAAATGCGCTCCTCAACAAAGGGAGTCATGACACTTCTGCAAGAAACATTTTGTGAGGTCCTTCAGTAAGTCTAATGGGCATAAGCAAATTATATGGGAAAGATTATTTAATTTGTACATTGGCAGGAATTAAATATTCAAGCGTAACAAGTTTAATTGATTAAGAGATTTTTTCAGATGATGTAGTAACTAAAAAAGCATGTCAGTTAGAATGTACTTTTAAAAAATATATTAAAGTGATTGATTTCTTCTATTGCTCTCCCATAAAGAAGTTGCTTTTTTTCTAACTCCAGGGCTGTAAAATGCATCATGAGGTGGCTGTGAAAAACTCTCTCAGTCTTCTCCAGCTCCTGAGCTGACTCTCAGACAGTGATTGTTTGCTGCGATGGGTTGTATAGGCTGCTAACCATGCATACCATTCAAAAGGCCCTTGGAGTGTACGGGACTCTCTAGACACTCTAGAAATGGTGGGTAGCAGTGAGAAAATGTGTGTGTGTGTGTGTATGTGTGTGTCTGCATTGTGCAGTGGACTGGAGAAGCAGGACTCCTGGATTAAATAGGGGTGAGTCACACCTCAGTCATGTAGTTTGGAAAGAACTTTAGAATAACTGCCAGTGGGCTCTTGGAATTGTTAAACAAGAAACTGAAAAGGTCACATAGTAGGAATGTTTGCAATCCGAAAGAAAATGTGGATGTAACCTCTTATAAAAGAGGAAATGGAGGCCTAGTGAGTTTCAAAGACTTAGCCAATGCCACACAACTAGTTAGTGGCAACGGCCAACCTAGGCCTAATTTTAATGGCTCTTAGCTAGTACTCATTTCCCTATGCTATGCCACCAAAGTTAGCCCATAAACCATAAAACCAAACTGTGAAGGCATTTTTGAAAATGCTTTTTGTGTTCTTATAGCATTTATCATCATTAAAATTATCTGTGGATCTATTTCCTCCACTAAAGCATGAGTTTCTTAAGATAGAAACTCTCTCTCCCCCGCCCCCCGTGCCTAGACCCAGTGCCTTCCACATAGTGGGCACTTAATAACTTAGAAAAGAAATTCCTATTTATTTTGAGTTTGTCTTGACCATTCTCACATCAAGCTAGGAAGTGGCTGTGCTGGGGAGATATATTAATTAGGGTCCAGTGAAGGAACAAGAAACAGAAACTCCCTATATCTTTACAGGGGATGTATAATATAGGAAATTAGCCTCAGTATGGAAGAGCTCTGAAGATGCACAGAGGACACCGAGGTTATTGTCAGACATTGTTAATGGCAAAAGCTGAAGGTAAATTGGGAGAAGGAGGTGTTATCAGAGGTGTTGAATAGAGACTGGTACCATGGAAGGAATGGTCATCCTGTAGGAGCTGGGCTCCTTTGTGGAGAGGGATCCAAAGCTGGGGATCCCATAAGAAGCAGAAAGAGAAGAAGAAATAGTCTGGATATTCCCCTCTGGTCACTAGACTCTTATCTGTAAGGAGAAAGGAAGAGGAGATGATCTCTGGGAGACTTGCCCATTCCAAGAGTGCACCCTTGGCTCATCATTTGCCCCTAACATAATAAACTTATTTTAAGACCAACCACTTCCCCTTGTGCTAATTCAATACTCACCAAGTAGCCGTCAAACCTCAAACCTAATTCCATTTTTCATGTTGTTATTTCAACCAAAGGGTCAAGAACTATGTATTTGAAAAAAAAAAAATCACTGGCCAATTGATCCACAAGAGGAGGGAAAAATCAGTCAAAACAACCACATTTTGATAGTTCAGAGGATACACTTCTCTTTTTTGTAACTTAAGAATGAGAGAGAGACCTGAAGGTGAGAATGCTGGGTTATACGGTAATTCTACTCCTAATTATTGGAGAATAGATCCCTTCTCATCCCATAGGACCAGGGGCTTCTTCCTGAGCCATCAGTTCCTTCCTGCCTTCTCCCCCTGAAAGCAGACCTCTGCACTGGAACAGAAACGTCCCCCTCCCTCACCTTTGTGCCTGAACTGGTCGTTGTGGTACTTTATACGCATGTAAAGTTGAGGAAACTGAGGCTAAGAGAGGTGATCACACAGATATTAAGTGACAGAGTCAGAATTAAGACCCTCAGATCTATCATGTCTCCACTTTGAGATTAAAACTGACGTGAATAGAGTGTCTTTCTCAATAGCTTCTTAATACATATGAATATATATATATTTTCTATATATATATATATATATATTTTCTATATATATATATATATATATATATGCATATGCAGATATATGGTGGTTTTTATTTAAAAAAGGCCTAAGCTTTGGACGACCATTACATTGTGTCATTCGCGCATCCAAACTTGGTGAAAAAAGACTTGGGGGGAGTGATGGAAGGGTCATATGTGTCTCCTACACCTCGGGTTTCCGATCCAAGGCATTGGCCTTCTCACGTCTGCCGGTGAGCCCTTAAAGGTCGAGCTCACGGAAAGGGTCATTTGGAAGCAGGGGCTCAGTACAAGCAGGCAGGCTGTAGATAAACTGTGACCCTGGGCTTGTGACTCCTCCACAGCCTCTTTACCACAGCCATAGTTTAAAGAGAAACAACACGTTCACTGCCTCTTGCTCCCAACAGGGGCTATGTGTCCACCCTGGGCCAGAGCTAAGCAGATCTTGGAAGATGTTTTCCAAAGCATCTGCTGGGAATGGCCTATCTTTCCTGAAAGATCCATGGGCAACACTCCCTTTTTTTTTTTTTTTTTTTTTTTTTTTTATAAAAGCCACTATATATATAAGCTCTGGAAAAAGTCTCTCAATTCCCGTCCATTGTAAGCTCAAATTGGAGATTTCCGAGAAATTTCTCACTTGCGGCAAATGCACTGGCTTCCTCAAGGCCTGGGGCTTATGTAGGGAATGTTCAGTCAACCGTTATTATTGTGTATAGAAGTTTGAGAAGCTTTGAACTAATTGGGGTACAAACTATGTCTCATTCATCTTGCATCCTCATGGTGAGTTCAGGGCCAGCGACATACAGCGTGCCTAGGGATGCTTCGGCCCACCGTTCCATCGTGCCATCAGCGCATCCAACGTTGTCGAGGAAGAAGACAAACTGGCGCCTTCAACTGATGGAAAGAGGCTACTTCGGGGAGACTTCAGACACCTGTGAGTCTTAGTTCTGACTCTATTACTTTATAGCTGTGTGTTCACCTCTCTGAGCTTCAGTTTTCTCAATTTTACATGTATATATAAGGACCACCACGACTAGCCCAGGCAGTATGTGAGGGTTCTTTTCCTCCCGAAGATCTCAATTAACTTGTAATTTCTTGTTTTGTTAGTTATAGCTATTCTAACAGGTGTGAGTTGGTATCACATTGTGGTTTTCATTTGTGTTTCCCTAATAGCTAATGAAATTGAGCATCTATTCATATATCTGTTGGTCACTTGTATGTCTTCTTGGGAGACAATCTTAATGGGATTGTTTGCTTTTTGTTTTTGTTGATTTATATAGGTTGTTTATATATTTTGGATATTAGCCTTTTATTGGTTTTATTGCAAATATCTCTTTCATGTAGCTGGTTGCTTCTATGTTTTGTTGATAGTTTCTTTTGCTGCACAGAAGCTTTTTAGTTTGATATAGTCCCAATCATTTACTTTCGCTTTTATTTCCCTTACCTTTGAGGTCAAATTCAGAAAATCTCTAAGACTAAGGTCCATATGTTTAGAACCTATGTTTTTTTCTATGCATGTCTTGTATTTAGGTCTGTGATCCGTTTTTAGGTAATTTTGGTGTGTGATGACAGATAGCAGTCAGTTTCATTCTTTTGCATGTGGCTTTTCAATTTTCCAGCACTATTTATTGAAGAGGCTTTCCTTTTTCCATTGTATCTTTTTGGCTCCTTTGTCAAAATTATTTGCCCATATGTATATGGGTTTATTTCTGGGCTCTTAATTCAGTTTCATTGGTCCGTGTGCTTGTTTTTCTGCCAATACCACACTATTTTTGCTTATTGTCACTTTGTAGTATGATTTGAATTCAGGGAGTATGATACCTCCTGTCTTGTCCTTTTTTTTTCAGGATTCCTTTGGCTTATGGCTCTTTTAACTTGGTTGATTCTTCTAATCCATGGCCACGAAATATCTCTCTTCAGTTTGTTTAATAATATCTTGTAGTTTTTAGTGTATGGGTCCTTCACATCCTTTGTTTTATTCTTTTTGTTACAATTGAAAATAAATTGTTTTTATTTTTTTCTGAAAAATATTTTGTTAGTATATAGGAATATAATGGATTTCTATACATTGATTTTGTACCCTGCAACTTTACTGTTTGTTTATTGTTTCTCATAGTTTTTTGAAGATGGAAGAGATTTGACTTGGGTGGGGAACACACAATACAATATATAGATGATGCATTATTGAATTATACACTTGAAACCTATATAATCTCATTAACCAATGTCACCCCAATGAATTTAATTAAAAATGAGAGACCTAAAATTTTTGATAGATAAAAACAAATACTGCATATATTTTCTCATTGCCATGAAGGATGTAGGTGTCAGTGAGAGAGCAGGCTAGGATGATTTCCCACAAGGGTCCTGGAGATGCTTGGATTAATTTGTTAAGTTCCACCTGATGGCCCTCTTTTATATCTAGATGTTTCTCTCCCCTTTCTCTTGGAAAAAGATACAAATGAATTTATTCCAGAGAGAGAAAGTATCCCAGATGAAGATTAGGGAAATGATAGAGAAATAAAAAGAGAGAGACCTAAAGCCCTTTCTTGCTGGCCTCCTCCCTGAGAATGAGCTTCCAGAGAAACCCAGAAAGAACTCCCCTTACTGCTTGAGACTCAGTACGCATACAGTTAACTTGTTGATCTTGATGGCTGCAGTGGAAGCTGTGAGATACTAACATCTAGAAAAAAAATGCTGCAGACCAGATAAAATTGAGATTATAACAAAGCAGCTCTGGGGGCCAAAGTTACCCCTGTTCCCCAAGACTGTCTGGAAAACACTGCATTGATGTGTATTAGATACTACTATCAAGGAATTATTGACAGTGTTCTTAGGCATGATATTGATGGTATGATCAGAAGGTGATTAGGCATAGTTTCAGGGCATGCATGCAGAAATATGCATGGATAAGGTATTGATGACGTTTGCAATTTATTTTCAAATGATTCAGCAAAATATTATAGATGAATATATGTGTGTAGACATATATACACAGATGGTTAAATGATACAAGACTGGAAAAGAGTAATAGTTATTAAACCTAGGTGGTGAGTATAGAATGTTGTTTTTTCAGTTTTTATGTTTGAGATGTTTCATAATACAGTTTTTAG
The DNA here is from genome assembly GCA_003508835.1 of Eonycteris spelaea. Classification (NCBI taxonomy): domain Eukaryota; kingdom Metazoa; phylum Chordata; class Mammalia; order Chiroptera; family Pteropodidae; genus Eonycteris; species Eonycteris spelaea. The sequence goes on along the minus strand of PUFA01000050.1, from coordinate 8,863,497 downwards.
ATCAACCATTAACATGAAATTATTTCATTATAAAAACCTATATCTTGAGTTTGGCAAATATAAACCAATGAACTAGAGTCTACGTGAGGTAAAGAACTGAGTTTCTAAACCTGTTAAACTTGAATGGTCAAACCGTTGATTAGAGTTTACCACGACGAATTAAATGTTAAGACCCTCCAAAATACTGACATTCCAACTACTCTAATATGAAGTCTTTTATATGACTAACATACAGCAGTATTCTCAGCTGTGCGTTCATTCATTCAGCCTTTTCAGCGCCTGCTGCGGGCCCTAGGACTGGAAAATAGGCACAGTCTACTCTCCAGGAGCTTCCAGACCACAGAGGATATGCACAAATGTGGGCAGTGAAGTATGACCAGTGCAACCATTCAAGGGGCACAAGTACAAGAGAGGAAACACGAAAAAGCAGTGGTCACTTCACTGGGGGTCAATTAAGGACCAGCAGGACAGGATTTAAAATAAAAGCATTCATTCTAAGACGTTAATGAAGGGGTGATTTACAGAAGTGTGGCAGAGTTAGGGAAAATCAACAAAGGATGGTGAAGCTACCAGTTGTGGGGACCCATTACTATCCCTCGACCTAAAAGAGGTAAGAGGAAGGGGTACTACTCAAACTCAGAGGAAGTAGTTGTGGCTTTTACTTGAAGTGGATAACATCACAACTATTCGAGATAATTTCCATGTCTACAGTTAACTGTTGACATTAGTGCTGAGTGTGAGAGGCTGTTTTCTGCTTTGGCTCATCACTCCCTCTGCCTAGCATGTCCTTTGTGTTCCATACTGGACATATCTCCTCTCACTTTCTCCTACTCTTATTTCAAGGCCTTCTCCAGCATTATGTATTTTGCTGAATGATATTGTTGGCTCTGACCTTCTCTACCCTGCCATCTACCCTGGAGGCTGAACTTTAAGGCACTGCATCGACCAACCTTTCCGGCCCCTTGGCTTCCAGCTGGGCTCAGCCAGTGGATGGCATCTGTGAGACATGAGAGGTGGGAGGGAAGACAGAATCAGGGTCCTTCTTTCCCTGGCTCTGTCTCTGCTTGGGTCATGCTGCCTGGCTGCATCCTTCAAGCAAAAGCCACAACTACCTTTTGTAATTCTCAATATAATATAACATAAAATATTTAGGAGAGTATTTTTAGTTTTGAATAGTAATGAGAAGGTTTTAAAAAGGGATTATTTCTCAGAAATATGAATTACATATTTTGTTCATGAGTTACAGTATTTGAATTTTAATGTCAATAATTTTTTTGAGTTATAAAAAAGACTGTACTCATTGACTTTTTAAATATTCTACTTTCTTATTGGCTACCTATTTAAACTTTTCTTTCATATTAGTAGGAATTGTTGCAGGCAGAGGAGGAGTGGAAATGCCAGCCAATCAAAAGCCAGAATATTAAAAAGGTCAGTATTGTACAGTTTTCTGCTATCATTCACAAAAACATCAAACATCCAATATTTCATCACAGAACCAAGATTGTAATGAGAACAGAAAATGGCATAATCTTAATTCATGTTTGTGACAAATACTGTAATGAGAAAGGAAGTTTACATGCTACAGATATTTTGTTACCATTTTTTAAATATCTTACATATTTTATAATGAAATGAGAGTAACTGTATACTTCCTAAAGTAGAGTCTCCTCATTAAATACTGCCTTTTAAGTTAATAGAACTCTTTTGGGACTATACTGACATTAAGCTTATTTTCCAAGAGAGCTGCTAGTATCGCTAGGTTACAATAAATAAATATAAAAGGTTCATTATAAAAAAGTAAAGAGCAGAAACTTTATTTTGGCTAATATGTCACTTTCACTGGCATTAAAGCATTTGGATATGACTAATTATAATTTTCTCACCATTTTAAATGATTACTCTGCTACTACCTTTATATCAACATAATCCCCAAATAAAGTAATATTCCTTCATGATTAATTCTACCATATGACAGAAGTTGCATTATATGACTAATAAGAATAGAAATAAGGGCTCATATATTCAGAGGCTGTGAGAACTCAGGCAGTAAATCAATTCAAATCAAGCAGTGAGTCCCAAATGCATTCAGCATAGTTTTATATCTTTATTTTTCTTTCCTTTTTTGTGTATTTGAGGTGAGGGGAGGAGGACCAGAGTCCTAGCAGGATTCAAAATCCAGCTCAAATTGTTTTACCGAAAGGACTGATTACAAAGTTGTAAGTAGGAATAAGGGACTCGGCAAGGTGGAGGCAGCCAGAGACTAGTAACGGCGATCATTATTACCTCTAGAAAGAAGGGCAAGGAGAGGAAATTTTGTTACTCAAGCCCTGGGGCTCTAGGAGCTGTCATCATGGAGGAATAAAGCCACTGCCAAATAAATGACTCCGAGTAAGGAGAAAGGAAGGCAGAAACCTCTACCTCTTTCTGACCACAACTCCTTGACCCAACCTAACTCCAGCTATCAAGGAAGCCTGCGTGAGGAAGGCACCAGGGCCAGGGTCTCTGTCTGAGCTGGAAAAAGGACAGGCAGGGCATAATGGACAATCAGCCACAGAGCTGTCGAGGGTGGGTAAGAGGGGAATTCAGAGGAAGCTTTGCTGAAAGTAGTGTGAAATGAAGCCACTTTAAAATGGAGCCAGAGAAACTGCCTCAAATCTTTGGAATGTTAAAATAGGACACAATATGATTGAGTCTAAAGCAATCTGTGCCCCAAAGAACTATTTGCAAAGATAACAAGAAAGCAGTTGTTATGACTACCGGTCTGATGACTGCTGAACAGAAAATTTAAAATATTATTTAGAATTAACATCACTATGTTATCTGTCTTTTTACTATTGGTAATTGTTCCCCTTCCCTTCCTCATATATACCTATTGCCTTTGTCTCTTAATTGTTACACTGTCTGAGCTTTGGCCTGAATTGGTATGTCCCGAACAGCTATATTTTGATCTTAAATAAATGATTGCTGCCTCTCACTATGAAGGCCTTTTCATTTTTAAGTTAACAGCAGTATTTGAGGTCTCTTAACATCTTGAAAGGGAGCACAGTAGAAGGAGGTGAAAATGGTCGGAAGAGAAAATGGAGATGGAAATGAAGTGAATGAAGAAAAACAGAATCGAATATAGCTCTCTGGGTCTGGAGATAGTGTTGGTGAAGTCTTTTCTTTTGGAATATTATTTGGAAAGCTGCCTTAAGTGAAGTTAAAAATAAATAAATCTGCCAAACAACTGTATAGAATATCTCCTGGCACACGTTAATTTTGAAATGAGAGATGATGCTGGGAGATTGTGAACTTCTTCCAGCTTTGGTACTTTCTTTCTCTTATGAGAGAGAGCCTTGGACATTAAAAAAAAAAAAAAAACCTGTGAAATCTGCCTCTCCAAGTTCTTTGATGTTCAACCAGTTCTTGGTAGGGTGGATGCAACTAGAGTGTTGAGTGACTTTTTAACAAGAGTATAATCATTGCTGCCTTTTTACCATAGTTTATTTACTACTAACAAATATCATCTTGTGATGCTAAAGTGTGCCTTTTGCCCACTGGCTCCTGGAGTGCTTTATGAACGAGGAATGCAGGAGTAGCTGAAATAGAGCTCTCTCTGGGGTGGAATAAGACAGCTGTTAGCCTTGCAGAAATGTTGCACAACAGCCTGAGTGGAAACCAGGGACAGGTTCTCAGTCTAATTGAAACTGCAAGAAGAATTTAAGCTGATGGACTAATTGCTGAAGCTGGCATTTATTCCAAAAAAACAGGGCTTATTCTTCTCTGGTAGTGAGTGGCATAGTCACTTTGTTCCATTTAATAGATCCTGTTGCTTCCATTCAAGATGTAAGGAAGCTGAAGTTCAAAGCACAGATGATGCTTGAGAGAATGGATTGAAATGCATGCGCTTTGAGTTTCTGGTTGCTATTTATCTTTTGAGTCACACGACAAACAGAAACTTTGGCTGCTAAGTAATGATTTAGCACCAATGTGAAAGAAAGAGTACACCCGTAGTGTGCATATTTTTGCAGAAATTGGGCTACTCTGAGGAGGTCACCATGCGATCCTGACTCAACTTGCCCCTGCATAGTTTAAGACCTCAGTCATTTCCAAGAGCCAGAGGTGGTACAAGTGCACGCTACTCTTATGCCTTTAAGAAACAGCAGAGAGTGAGTCAAGGAAACTTTACACTGATTAGTTTGCAGTGGGTTCTTCTTGGCTAACTCTTCTTTCATGCTGGAATGTCACGTTAATTGGTTCTTAATTGAACAATGTGCTTCCAATTTTCAAAACCCAGCAGACTATAAAACAGAAGACGTCAGACTCTTGCTTTTTGGAATAGAAAGTCATATGGTCAAAGATACAGTTCATAAGGATTCAACTCTCACAGAGGTTGGAAACTGTTATGCAAGCACTTCTCTACTCAGCTCTGTAAGGTACAGCTCTTCAGTTTGTCCATTTTTACATGAAAAGCAGTTTAGAGCTTCTTGTTTAGAGGAGAACATGATCCTGAGGGATAAAATGATGCTAAAACTTCCTCAGCTACTTCATTACTGGAAAACTGAGATCTCTAACTGGAGCTGTGTGTTGCATATGGTTAATTATCCATCCTGTCTATAAAGAAATGACTTGTTTTTAATTTGTGTATTTAAAGTAAGCCACCATTGGGTGGTAGCTAGTTAGACATGTGAGTTCCTTATCTGGAATTAAATTTGGATCAAAAGGTGTACTTTCCACCTGAAATTAAAAACCTGTTTGTTCATGTTCTCTTTTTGGAAATGTTCCATGTACAGGCAAGTTTATTTTTCTATTTTGAAGAAATATTTTTAAACAGGGTCTGTGTTCTGAATTCATATGGTGTGAAAAGTCAGAGATAGAAGGAAAGTTGGTTTCTTGCAATAAATAAACCTTAAAAAAAAAACTTGTCAAGTTTCTGAATTATTCCTTTCTCCCAATACTGCTGTGCCTGGGGGGAGAAAAATCAAGCCGAGTTTCTTAATCAGAATAGTTAAACATTAGGTACTCGTTTTCTTTCCGTTACATCTGTATCCCACTTGTTCATTTTACAAGGGAGAGAAGGGTTTTTCTTTCCATGTTCAAACATATATCATTCATCAAAACTGGGTTATTTCCACCTCTTGCATCAGAAGCAGAAATTACGTTTTTTCTCCCTCTTGCATCATAAAATATGTTCTCACACAGCACTTAGTTACAACTGATAATGCATTTGGTAGAGACTTTGCTTCTTTTAGGGATGCACTGGTCCCATGGTTATTGTAAAAGTAGAAAAGGGAAGAAACTATCCATGAGGCAATGTCATTTTAACTACAATCTCTCTGATTATGTGTGTGTGTTAGGATGATATGAATATCTTTTGGATTAAGTTGCAGTGAGATTGTGATTAAAAAACAACAACAACAACAACCCTGAATATCACCAATAAATCAAATACAGCTATTGCTTCTCACTAGTGAAGAATTCTTGTGGAATTGCCTCCTTTAAAAAGAGAGTCTGGAATAAAGGTCAACCAAGATGTGTCTAAGAAACACATAGTGATCTCAAGTGAGCTTACTCTGAGCATCTCCAGCTATGGAAGGCCTCTGACTCTCAATCTTTGTGGCAATTTGCTACGCTGACACCCTGATCACACATCTTCAAGCTAATGACTCTCATTCACTCAACATCCATCCCTTCCATTCTAACAAGACCTCCTTAAACGTTACTGGGACTGAATCTGGTATCAGAGATGCAAGCATGGCAGCAATGCTGCCACAAGAGATGAATGTTTCCCTGGGTACAAACTCAATAATAAGTACAACATTTGACAAAGAAGAATGCCTTTGGCAGCTCGGCTCAATCTCTCTAAGAAATTGACATTGTAGAGTACAGGAGCACAGCCCAGATAATGACAGCTACAAAAAGCTTTTGTAAGCAAAGTAATCAGGCCTATGTCAGCAGCTCGCTCCTTTCATGATCTCTTACCTCTACAGATGGTAACACCTGATCAATGAGATATTTGTCAACATTTATGGTAAATCATCAATCTGTGTGCAAGGTGATGCTCAGCAGCAAGGACCTAACCAACAACAACCAAAAAAAATAAGAAATGGACTCTGATTTAAGTAGGAGTTGCATTTGGAAGTTGCACCTTTCAGGATCCTTTTGTTACCAACTGCTAATCCAGCTACTATTTAATGCATGCAGCTAATTTCTGCACTATGTGGTTGCTTACGGCATCTGTATCTATAGGCTGCTTCTGAGTATGGAGAGAGTCCAAAGAGTCTTCTTCGGGTGACTTCTCCCTACCCCAATTGCTTCCCTGTAAAACAGAGGTAAATGGTTACAGGTAGAAATTATTGATATTCAATCCAATGATCCCCTCAATTCACACGCTCTTTCATAAATCATTCATTTTCAACACATGCTGTAATCAGGCTCTGTGTTGGCCAATCAGGGACTGTCACTGTGAGGGTCCCTGATAAACATGAGGAGTTTGCTGCTAGAGTGAGGGTAAGTCATACACATGTCACCTATATAGAGGGTGATGCACTCCATAAAGCTAATATAAAGTATGAAGGCTGTCCAAAGAGGAATAAAGCACTTGTGGTGGAAATTAAGAGGAATTAAGAGGAAGGGCTCCTTGGAGGTGGCTCTATTTATGCTAAGCTTCAAACGATGTGCAGAATTTAAGTCTATAGAGGTGGAAAGTGTATAATGCAAATGGAAAATATCTCAACAATGAAGCTCCCTGCTAAGATGCTTAAGATGTTTTAGCCCCAGGGAGAATGATCTGGGCATTCAGGGGAAGGTTATTAACAATGGATTTCTTGCTTTAACATTTACACAGGGCTTATGTGCACTCCATCTTAGAGGGACTGTGTGCTGTGAAGGTAGAGAGGACGATTCAAAAGCTACAGTACCTGGATTCATGTTCCAACTCTACCACTCACCAGCTGTATGACCCTGGGAAAATTACCGCACTTCCTTTAGCTGTAAAATGGGGATAATCATAGTACCTACCCCATAGGTTGGTATGGAGATTAAATTAGTTAATTCATTTAAAACACTCAGAACAGGGCCTAGAACGTAGTAAATGCTCAATAAATATTATTTTCCTATGCTACTTCTCCCACCATGCTATGGAGAGGTAAGTGCTACCTGACATATGAGAAAATAGTCTTGTTCAGAAACCTACAAGGGCACAGGTGGCCATAACATTAAGTCCTCTATTTCTCAAACATGTCTCAATACACCCCAATGAGCCCGCAGTGAGAGAACCTTTAAACATATCTTATGACAACTCCAGTTGTCATACAGTTGTTTTCCATCAGGAGTGGTTTTGCACACACACCTTCAGGAGACATTTGGCAATGTCTGGAGATACTTTTAGTTGTCACCATTGGGGGATTGCTATTGGCTTTTGGTGTGTAGAGACCAATTATGCTGCTAAACACCTTGCAATGCACAGGACGGGCCCCATAACAAAGAATTATCCAGCCTCACATTTCAATTGTGCTAAAGGTGAGATACCTTGACATGAGGCCATTTCTTGAAGAGAGGTTCATATTTAAATATATCAACAAGAGTCCCTTTTGAGTAAAATATTTTGTTGAAAACCATCAAAGTGCATATTGTAAAGCCAGTGAAAACCCTAAGTGTTGATAGAATTGTTAGGGGTTTTCCTCTTGAATAGAATGCCTATGTTCATGAAAAATAAAAGTAGACCTAGCAGTATGGGGAGATAAGAGAGAATCACCTGAAACCATGATTTACTAAAGAAAATGTTAAAAAGCAGTTCAGCTGCTGTAAGAAGTAAACGGTACAGGCATACCTCAGAGATATTGCAGGGTTTGTTCCAGACCACCACAATAATGTTAATGACACAATAAAGCAGGTCACGCGGATTCTTTTGGTTCCCCAGTACATATAAAAGTTAATTATACTATACTGTAGGCTATTAGGTGTTCAATAGCATTATATCTAAAAAAGAAAAACAATGTATGTACCTTATTAATAATAATTTATTCCTAAAAAACATGTTCATCATCTGAGCCTTCAGCAAGTCATAATGGTTTTTTTGCTGGTGGAGGGTCTTGCTTCTGTTGATGGCTGCTGACTGATAGGGATGGTGGTTGCTGGTGGGTTGGCTGCGGCAATTTCTTAAAATAAGACAACAATGAAGTTTGCAACATTGATTAACTCTTTCACAAATGATTTCTCTGTAGATGTGATGCTATTTGATAGAATTTTACCCACAGTAGAACTTTCAAAATTGGAGCCAGTTTCTCTCAAATGCTGTGAATGCTTTGTCAGCAACGTTTATATAATATTCTAAATCCTTTTCTGTTATTTTAACAATCTTCACAGCATCTTTACCATGAAAAATTTCCATCTCGAAAAACCACTTTCTTGGCTCATCAGTAAGAAGTAGCTTCTCATCCGTTAAAATTTTTTTTTAAGAGATTGCAGCAATTCAGTCACATCTTCAGGCTCCATTTTTAATTCTAGTTCTCTTGTCATTTCCACCACATCTGCAGTTACTTTCTCCTCTCCACTGAAGTCTTGAACCCCTCGAAGTCATTGATAAGGGTTGGAATCAATTTCTTCCAAACTCCTGTTAATACTGATATTTTGACCTCTCCCTTTGAATAATGAATATTGTGGATGGCATCTAGAATGGTAAATCTTTTCCAGAAAGTTTTCAATTTGCTCTGCTCAGATCCATCAGCAGAATCACTATCTATAGCCATATGAAATGTATTTCTTAAATAATAAGATTTGAAAGTCAAAATTATTCCTTGATCCCTGGGCTGCAGAATGGATGTTGTCCTAGCAGGCATGAAAACAAGAATAATCTCATTGTACATCTCCATCAGAGAACTTGAGTGACCAGGTACATTGTCAATTAAAGGATCTTTTATTCTGAGAAGTAGTTCTGAACAGTGGGCTTAAAATATTCAGTAACCCATGTTGTAAACAGATGTGCTATTATCTAGCCTTTATTGATTCATTTGTAGAGCACAGGCAGAGTAGATTTATCATAAATCTTGAGGGCCCAGGAGTTTTTGGAATGGTGAATGAACATTGGCTTCAAGTTAAAGTCATCAGCTGCACTAACTCCTAACAAGAGAGTCAGCTTGTCGTTTGAAGCTTTGAAACCAGGCATTGACTTCTCTTCTCTAATCATGAAAGTCCTAGATGGCATCTTCTTCCAATATAGGGCTGTTTCATCCACATTGAAAAATCTGTCATTTAGTGTAGCCATCTAAATTAATTATCTTAGCTAGATCTTCTGGATGACTTGGTGCAGCTTCTACATCAGTACTTGATGCTTCACCTTGGACTTTTATGTTATGGAGACATTTTAGTTCCTTAATCTCATGAACCAACCTCTGCCAGCTTTAAACTATTCTTCTGCTGTTTCCTTACCCCACTCAGCCTTCATAGAATTAAAGAGTTAGGGGTTGGCTATGGACTAGGCTTTGGTTTAAGGGAATGTTGTAGCTGTTTTGATCTTCTATCCAGACCCCTAAAACTTTCTCCATATCAGTAACAAGGCTGTTTTTTATCATTGGCGTATTCATTGGAGTCGCAATTTTAATTTCCTTCAAGAACTTTTCCATTGAATTAACAACTTGGCTAACTGTTTGGTGCCAGAGGCCTAGCTTCTGGCCTATCTTGGCTTTCATACGACTTCCTCACTAAGCTTAATCATTTCTAGGTTTCAATTTAAAGTGAGAAAGTTACAATTCTTGCTTTCGCTTGAACACCTAGAGACCACTATAGAGTTATTTACTGGTATAAGTTCAATATTGTTGTATCATAAAATTGGGAGGCCCACGGAGAGGGAGAAAGCTGAGAGAACTAACTGGTCTATGGAACAGTCAGAACATGCACAACATTTATCAGTTAAGTTTACCACTTTATAGGTGTGGTTCATGGTACCCACAAATTACTTCAATAGTAACATCGAAGATGTGAGCACTGATCACAGATCACCAAAACAAATACAGTAATAATTAAAAAGTTTGGAATATTGCAAGAATTACCAAAATGTGACACTGAGACTCAAAGTGAGAAAATGCTATTGTAAAAATGACGCTGATAGATCTGCTTGATGCAGAGCTACCACAAACCTTCAATTTGTAAAAAACAAAACAAAACAAACCAACAACAACAAAAAAGCAACATCTGTTGAAGTGCAATAAAAGCAAAGCACTATAAATGAGATATGCCTGTACATGCCTGCTGCTTGCAGTATTTAAAGCATCTAGCTTGACACACAAACACACACACAAAATAAGTTATTTATTTCCAACTGCAGCTCAAGGCTACCTCAACTGTCAAAAGTGCTAGAGAAAAATTTGTCTCCTTCTTCTTCCTATAGTTAATCATCATTCAACCTGTAAATATCATTCATTTCACTGATTGCGCTGTGATTATGCTTTTCTCTTTAAAAGGCCATTGAATCAGGTATAAAAGACTCATTAATTTTCTACTATAAATAGTCTCACAGACACTAAATACTTTATTGTTTGAATTAGTCACTGCAGTTTACGCAGATGAAATTCTCTGCCAAAGCTGTGGTTTTATGCCTTCTGTCGGCCACTTTCATCTTCCCCCAGTCCTGGAAACAATAATTCAGTTTCCCAATACATTAAATGTGTTGTAAACAGCACGGGCCTCCACAGCGCCACCTCGATGGACTGATCGACCTTGCTGCAGTGTCATAAATTTGAAGGCATCTCATAAAAGCTGCCGCATGCAGCCAGACATGTTTGCTCTGAGGCTTACCACACAGAACAGCAAAGCACCTCACCTTGCTCATTCTTCCTCCACCATCGCTCCCGTTTTTATTCCTAGAGACACACCAATATTGGTTCTTAATAACAAGGGCAACAAAAGCAGCATTTGTGTGACACTTTCCGGCGAAACACATTTATGAACATTCTCTTATTTGAGCCTCATAATAATACTTGGAGCTTGGACTGGCAGCTCTCAGAAAATGACCCCAATTTTGTAGCTAAGAGAACATGGTGCTACCTATTCAGGCATATAAACTTCTCTTCCAAGGCCTGAGGTTAGCTAAGACAAGCAAGACCTACAGGAGATGGTCTTATGGTAGTTCAAGGTCTTAGATTGAGTTTCCCCAGAAGTTGAACCTAAAACGCAGATTTGAGTTTAAATGGTTTGGATGATGAGCAGTACCAGGAAGTACCGGGGAAATAAGATGGGAAGACAGTAAAGGATGCTTCATCAAGAAGGTTACCACTATGGACACTTGAGGACGCAACTTCCATGGGCAAACTCTGTAAATAGTGGAGAAAATGGAGTATTAATGCTCCAACTCCCATCCATTATTGTCTGAAGGCTATTCTTGGGAAGGTGCACAGGATTAATCTCTGGCATTGGTCCAGGCTGAGAGAAAACCCCCAGAGTTTCAGGTGCTTGCTGGAGGACATCAGGACAAGCCAATGGAAGCCTGAGTGCTCAGGAGAGCGCCCCTGCTTCAAAATCACCAGTGTCAACTGGGCTACCACAGTGCCAACCCACTGAATGAGAACAAAAAGATACACTCAGTCCTCTTTCCTGTGCAATTTTGTTTCCAACATCCCTGTGATCTGCATCTTTTGTTATAAGCCCTGACCTCTGACCTCTGAGGCTTAGCACCTGTAGACACATTCTTCCCCCACTTACTGGTAGGACACAGCCTCTCCTCTTTAAAGTTTCTTCTCAGATCAAGATTTACTCCAAGGCATGTCTGACTGATGACTTACAACTTCTCTCTTCGTAGGAGGCAAAGAAGATCAAAGTCTTAACAGTGGTCCCCAAAGGTGTCTCTAGGCTTTTACATGGTTTGGTTAGCCTACCCATGGCTTTAAAATTTTTAATTAGCTAACACATTAAAAAAAAATTTTTTTTCACCTAAAATTTTGAATTTTTTTACTCCTTCTTCAAAGCATCAGGTGACCTGGCAGCCCTGACCCTGGTGAAGACAAGATGAGAGTCAGCTGGCGTAGGATGGAGACTGCCGGTCTAGACAGTTAACTGCGTACCTGCCATCTCTACATCAAGCCCTCTCCACTCATTCTAGTCACCTGCCTGCTTCTCCAGACTCTTGAATTTATGGCACCTGACCTATAGCCCCTAGAGAAGAGAGAGATAGTTCTTAGAGATGATGGCTTTTATTTGTCAACCTCTGTCAGTGTCCTTGAAATTGTGCCATTTAGTGTGTAATTATTCTTAGCACTTACCTAACCTCTGAGCTTGGTAAGAAAGTAAGGAGTTTTTGAGATCTTTGTATGAGGAATGACCCAGACCATTATCTAAATCTACATTTAATTTTCATTAGAGTTGTCCTAGGTCATGCTTGAACTTTAAATCCTATAAAGTCAAAGCAAATCTGTGTTTGAAGTAGACACCGCCAGGAGAAAGAACAGGAGGACATTTAGATAATTTCATCTGGACGTGTGAAGTCATAGCAAGATCCATCTTTCCGTTATCTGTAAGTTGGGAGCCACCTGTTCTCCATGAGTGTCTGCTGGAACAAGAAGCTCTGAGTTTAATTAAGTTACACGTGTGGGAGGATCATGCTCCGCAGCAGCAACAGTAAGATTATTAATGGACTCCTATATTGAAGTGTTCACATTTTTGAAAGCCTAATTACAATATAATTTTAGTTTTAAAATATTGCTTTGCCAAGGGTGGGAGTTGTGTCATGTGTTATTAAGTGGGACCTTTATTTTTTTCAATCTGGGGGAAATATTGGTTCGGTTATGGTCATTTTTAGTATCCAGTTATTCCCTTGCTTTCATACTTGATGCATGTTAACTCTCTAAATAGAAAAATATGCTCTATGGCTGTCAATACCAAAATGTTACATTGGAGTTTCTTTGAATTTTCCTGATTTTTCTTATGAAGAAAGTCAAACTGCTTATAGATTGAATAAATTGAATTTCTGTTTTTCTTGGCTATTTGAGACTCATGCTCTTATCAGCTGTATAATTTCAACATTTCCAGTTGGGGGTGGGGTGGGGTGAAGTAGCTGTCTAGAGTAGCTGTCTGAGATAATTCTGGAATCTATACCACCATTACCTGGTTATGATGCACAAATAGGCTACAGTTGATTGAAAGAGGAATCACATGATTTTTAGATTCAATGACCTAATTTAGAGTCCTTGTGTTGGAAGCTCTGTTTATGTCATATTTCAAACCAAAATCAATACATATACCTTCTACCATATATCCTCCCAGTGAAAATCATGGTCACTTAATGACATTTCAGGTTTACCAAGTCAGAGAAAATGAACCTATAAAAAAGAACATGAATAGTGAGTAATCAGGATTTTTACCTGCACTGAGAAGAGGTTCAGGAAGAGGTGTTTTTCAAGTGGCGCCTATTCAGAGGAGTCTTCAACTAGGCCAGGGCCAGTCTGGCAGCTGTGATCAGCAAGAGTTGTCACAGGCGTTAAGGCTGCCCGCAAGCCCAGCATCTCCATGAGCCTGCCCAGACAAGCCTTGCAGTAGCTGGCTGAGCACTTGCAATAATATAAGACTCAATTTCCTCCCATGAAATTTTGTTGTGTTTTATTTTTAAAACAACATTCTGCCTAAAGGAAGTACTAGAACTAAGGAGAAAGGCCTCATCTGTCCTGGGAGGTAACCAACTCTTTAGATCAGTCACATCACTTTCTTGAATTGAGTAATACTTTCTCCAACACCATGAGTCGGAAAACTGACATGACCAAACCTTAGCAATGAGCTGGGATTTTGCCATCCAAATCTTCGTTTAGGCAGTTGTACCAAGTGCTATTATTGTGGGACTAGAGGGGTACCCATGGAAACCAAAAACAACACAAGTATCCGCTGAGTATCCCAAAGCCAAGGGTGTTTCCACATTTTTTTGAGCCCGTGGCAAAAGTCCAGTCCTGCACTGTCTCTTTTCTCCTCATCTCCAGTGTGCTCTGGGTGATAGCTGATTTCTCCCTGAATCATCAAGAGCTAGTGCCATACCATTTGGTTGCAAATCCATCCTACTGCCTTACCCCAACAAAAGCCTTCCTCAATAATTGCTTATGTATTTTCAGTTTTAACTTGTGGTTGTGAGTCAGCACCTACCCCTGATTTGATCTTATGTTTTATATTTAATTGTTATAGTAAATCCAATTCTCTGATCCATCCAGCTTCGGTTATTTAATTGCTGAGAGATGAAGAGAAGAAAACTTCCACCACTTCTGCACATCCTGTTAGCAATATTAGGAAGGTCAAAAAAGAATTAAAAAAAAATGTCAAAATTATGTGCTCATAAGAATGCCCCAACACTGGAAAGGTATGATAATGGAAGAAGGAAAACAGGCCTTATTGAGTGCCAGCTATGAACTGACTCTCTGGTCCTACTTGGGCTTAAATTGTCTAGAGTTGGCTACAGTTAAAGATGAGTCTGTAATCTTGAAAGAGAGGAAAGCCAGATGGTCTAGACAGAGGCTGAACTCAGAACTTGTTATTAGAGGGTATAGCTTGTACTATAGCTAGAAATTCTGGGGGATGGCAAAGCTTTTTACTCAGGCTGAAGATATATGCTAGCCAATGAAGTGACAAACAAGTTTTGGCTTGGTATTAAGGACTCTTTGGCATTAGAGTTGTAGAGTTTGGGGGTTTCAGGAAGAGAGGGAGAGTGGTAAGTTTTTAAATGGCTCTCCAGCTCTCATTGCCCCAGGCATAAAGTATTAGCTATCAGAACTGCATAGTTTGTGAGTAATTGAGCCCTCAAGCCTCTAAAATACAGTTTTCCAATGGGAGGAACCCTGATGCTTGAGTCTTTTCAAGTAACCTTCTTTAGTGCCTCTGGCTCTTAGAATAGGTGTACGAAAGACGCCCAGGGCATTCCATAATAACCTTCCAGGCCCCTTGAAGACCTTACAACCTATAGATCTACCATGTAGAAAATGGACCGTGATGGGGTCTTCTTCCTTGTTTCCTCTTTCTGGTTTTAGAATTGGAGAACAATTGCTTTATAGAACTTCTTCCCCATCATATTTCTAATTCCGCTTCCATCCCACATGCAGTCTATGCTACCAGTGGCAACTCAGCCTAAGGTATTAAGGTGTTTTAATTATCCATGCAAGGGCAGAGGCTTAGATTTCTGTTGTGCAAAGGCCTATGTGCACAGGGGAGGCTTTCTGTACCTGTTTGCACGTGTGAATAATAAGTGTAACTTTGAGCGACAGTTTGTCAGTATAATCCTTGTCTTATGTGCCTAGCATGGAATCTCTTTTCCTTGGGCTACCTTCTGTCTCTGCTAAGAAAACTCTGAGTTGCAAGGTAGTGTCCTCCAACCCACAGAAACCAAGAACGAGCTATGGCTGGCCTCCACCTGGCACCCCTCTCAAGTTGTAGTGAGCCAGGGGATCCAGGTCAAAAGATAAGAGACTAAGCTCCAGGTGCAAAGGTGTAGGTGTTTGACTAGCTGAGAAAGAAATGAGGTCAAAGGAGGTAGGAGATGTATATCAGTTACACATCACTGTGGCCTCTGGAACACCTGCCCGCTCAGGAAATGCTTCAGTATTCTCAAACTCTTCTCTCAGTGCTCCGGTGACTGCTCTGTCCCCTGAGGACAGTGTAGCCCCTACGGTCTTCTCATGGGAGGCTTCCATGCCACTCAGTCTTTCATCTCTTCTTCCTTCTCCACAACTGTGGCTTCTAAACCATTTCTTTTTCCTCCTTTAAAAACCCCAGATCAGATGAAACTCATGACTTTACTACCCCTCTTCAGCTGTGGGGCAGTCACCACCCCTCTCCTCCCATCTTCATTAAGGACTTGCAGTCAGCTCACTCTTTCTTCCAACTCCATGCATACCATTGTTTTATCCCAAGGCCTCATTCAACAGCCTAATCTATCTATGTTTAGAACTCCTAGTCTCCACTATTTTCTTCCATTTGCTTCAGTCATCTCTTCTTCCTCCTCCCCAAGCACATTTCTTCATCAGACTTCTCACCCCGGTACAAAGCACCATTAACCACCATTACTATGTTCAAAACCTAAGAGTCACACTTGATTCTTCCCTTCAAGTTGTTCAGTCCATACACAAGTCCTGTTAGTTCTACCTAAAAGCATACTCAAGCATGTCCACTTCTCACTATCTTCCTATGACCCACCACATCAAGCTACCATCCTCTCTCTCAGACCACCCCAATAACTTCTAGGAGCTTCTCTTTTCCAGCTCTTGCTCCCTCCAATTCATCTTCCTCAAGGAGCCAAAGTAATCTCCTAAAAATGTAAATGGAATCATGTAGATCAGATCAGATCACTTACCTGCTCAAAACTATTTTTTGCACTAGAAAAACAAAATGCTAATTCCTTGTGATGAACAAAAACATATCACAAGAGCAGGCAAGGGTCTCCCTAACTGCTCCTACTCCCTTAATTCCAGACCTAAGCACAACGGCTTCCTCTCATTACTTCAGCTCAGTGTTCCCTCTACCTAGAATGTTCTAGACATTACTGGCTTATTTGCATCCTTGAAAGCAGTGGTTCCCAACCTTTTTGGCACCAGGGACTGGTGCTCCTATGAGCATCTGATGTCTGTTGATCTGAGGTGAGGATGAGGCGGTGATGCTAGTGCTGGGGAGCAGCTGCAAGTAGAGATGAAGTTTTGCTCATTGGCCCACAACTCACCTCCTGCTGTGCAGCCCAGTTTCTAACAGGCCATGGACTGGTACCAGTCTGCAAGCCGGGGGTTGGGGACTCCTGCTTTAAATCACAGCCCCAACATCACTTCCTTAGAAAAGTCCTTCCTGACCACTTCTTCTCCCCACTCCTGAGTTCTCTTGCAACACCTTATATATTGCCTTCACAGTGTATCATTATCTCATGTTTTGTATATTTTACATTTCTGTCTCTCCCACTAAAACATAAAGACAAGGAGGACAGGACCTAATGGTTTCCTTTAATGTCTAGCCCCCGTAGAGTACCTGGAATTTTCTGGACTCTCAATAATTTTTTAAAGACAAATTTGTTTCTTAAACTATAAAATTACTAAAGAATTTTGTCAAGTGTTTTGATTTTACCAAAAATCTCATAAATATTATAGTTTCCATCCTACTTAAAGATTTTTATTGTTATTGTCTTTTTTAAGGTATCAAAGTATTTAAGGTTTAGGACAAAAATACATTTGGTAATTGTTCAAAGCATATGGATTTTGCTTTATGTAGAGGCTTCTTTAAAAAAAAAGAAACTCCTAAATCTTACTTCTCCTATGATTTCCTACAGAAATTTTAATTTTTAAAGTTCTTGACTTTCTTTTTCTAGTTTAATTATTTCACATCTTTGATGAAAGAAAGTGTTAAAATTGTATTATGTTATGTGGACATTATTTCTCTGAAAAAGCTCAGAACTTACAGAAAAAAAAAAATCCCTGTGAGGGATTGTACAGCTGACAGTGTCAAAAGCAACATTGGTAGAAGTGACACACGTGAGGCTGCATTTTGACCTCAAATATGCAAAGATCTATGTATTGAGATCTTTAACTCTATTTTAAGGAATCTATTGCTATTCTGTGATTATCATTAGCCCCATCACTACTTCTAAGGCTTTTTTCTTCACTCATTGTCTGTTCTCATGAGATGTGGTGCATTCTCTCTAGAGTTTTCTTAATGCAAAGTCATGCTTACATGTGAGAGTTTCAAATAAATAAATCCTTGCCTATTCACTGCTTATATCACACGTTCCCGCTGACCAGCTGGCACACACGTAGCCTCTAAGGGTTCAGGGGCTTGATTTATTTTGCAGGCTCTTAATTCATATATATGATGCCACTGCTGTATATTTCAGGGGGCAAGGCCATCTCTTCTATAAATCATGAAATCAGTTGGAAAGCCTGATTGCCTGTTAGTGAATGTGTGCTCTGTGAACATTAATCTACACACAGGGCTGCAGTCAACAAAGTCCTGGCATCAGGCCAACCCACCAGCACTGGAGCACTTTTGACTGCAAGTCAGGTTCACCAAGCTGGACAAGTGTGGAAGATGTATCACAGAGCGGCCTGCACGGCTCTTGGAGGATGCGAAGCAGTGGGGACTTTAGACTGAAGAAACTCAAGAAAGATTCCACAGAACATCTTCGAGTAAATCATGAAAACTGAGAAGCAGCAACAAAGGTCTTTCTGGCACAGAGGAATCAGAGATAGAGTGACAGAGACATCACAAAAGGGGGAGCTGAGAGGCAAAACAGCTCCAGGCACACAAAGAATAAGGTTCTAGGAGACAGAAACTAGTTGATTAAGAACATGTATGAAATGGCCAACAAACATGTGAAAAGATGCTCGACATCACTAACTATTAGGGAAATGCAAATAAAACCACAATGAAATAGCATCTCACACTTGTTATAATAGCTATAATCAACAGGACAAGTAATAACAGGAGAGGAGGCAGAGAAAAAGGAATCTTCATGTACTGCTGGTAGGACTGCAAATTGGTACAGCCACTATGAAAATAGTATGGAGATTCCTCAAAAAACTAAGAATTGATCTACAATATGATCTGGCAATCCCTCTACTGGGTATTTACCGCAAAGACGTGAAAACTCATATCCTAAAAGGTATTTGCACACCGATGTTCATAGTAGCATTATTCACAGTTGCCAGGATGTGGAAGCAACTGAAGTATCCTACGATAGGTGATTGGATAAAGAAGTTGTGGTATATATATATACAATGGAATGTTATCCAGCCATGAAAAGAGATGAAATACTTCCATTTGTGACTACATGGATAGACCTCGAGGTAATCATGCTAAGCTAAATAAGCCAGACAAAAAAAGTTGAAAATCACATGATTTCACTTATATGTGAAAAGCAACAAATGAACAGGACAAACAAACAGAGACTCATGGACATGGACAATGGACTAGTAGTTACTAGAAGGTAGAGGGTTGGGGAGGAGGGGAGAGCTAGACAGGGAAAAAGAGGTCAAAGATCAGGAGGTAGGGGAGAGTGAAGTGGGTAAGGGGGATCAAATATATGGTAGCTGAAGGAAACTGGACTTTGGGTGGTAAACACACAGTAGAATATATAGATGTCAAATTATAATGTACACCTGAAAATTATATAATTGTATTAACCAATGTTCCCCAATAAACTTAATAATAATAAAAAAAGAATATGTATGCTGTGCACATCAGACCCAGAGGGGTGTATGTGTAGGCACAGATATACCTACCAGAAATGAGGTTAGCATCCTTCTAGTTACCCCATTTGTCAGCGGTATCATTTTTAAAGGCCTCCATAAATCTTAGGATTACAGTTTTTAATTTTCAATAAAAATAACACCTTTGCAAAGAGGAATCACACAGACAGTTGTACCAAAGTGTATAAAAAGTGTAATATCAAATGTAAAGTCCTAGAGCACTGTTTCCTCTTAGAAAGCCCTGATGTCTCCTTCTGTGCCTACCACATGGAGTCCAGACCTCCATCACTCGTCATCAGGCCTCCTTATCTAATCACATTCCCTATCCTACATTCACTTTGTTCCTTCTTCCCTGGGGTCTTGGCCTATGCTGTTCCTCTGCCTGGTACACTGTCACTGCACATTCCAGCCCTCCTTCCTCTCATCCTCTCCTTGCTCATCTCTTTCCTTCTTATTCTTCAATGCCCACCTCACACTCTACTTTCTCAATAAAATATACCTGCTTCTCTAGCCCAGCGGCTCTCTCCTTTCCCCAAATGCCTCATGAGTTACATGGTTTCTCATTTATGGTTTTCTAGTTATTACAGGAATGTTAATTCTATCTCTCTCAATTAAAGAGCTATCTCTTAAAGTTAGGAAACTTGCCTTAATTCCTTTGGCTCCACAGAAATTGGCGTCAAGTCAGATGTTTAGGAAAACTCAATGTCCAGTGGATGCCTAGAAAATAGCCAGATGATCAACGAAGTTTACTTTTCCATTAATATTTATCTGCTTACTATTTTGTATATAGGATTGGCTTTCACTTTTTGGTTTTGGTTTATGATCTCTAATCATTCCCTTTTATGTGGTCATTAAAATAGAAAGAGGATTATCTTCAGGGCAAGGTTAACTAATAAGCCTGGTAGATTAACTGCACCCTTTCTTTCAGGGATAAGAAATTTTGTGTGTGTGTCCTAGAAATTTAAATAGGTACTCTTAAATAAAAGTTAAAATAAAAAGATACTCTCAAAAACCATCCGTTAAAGGTGTAGCAGGTAATTAAGCCCTATCTTAGGTTTGAGAACCCCCTGGACTTTAACCTTAAACATTTAGTCTATATGCCCTTTTAACAAGAAATGAAATGCTTTCTTTTTCCTCCCATTTTACTGTAGAAGAAAATTTTAAAGAAAAGTGTAAATCTACTGGTGTATGGCATATGGAGGTCAAGATCTGACATAGATTTTCAGCATTAAGGCAGAACAAATGGACTGCAAGATTACCAAGAAAACAAATTCAGAGCATAACCTTTTGAGAACTGCCAAATTGCTGGCAAGATGAAAATGGGATTGCATTTGAAAAATTATGCAGTGTTGTGCTTCTTAGAGAAATGTACAGCACAGAGGAGTAGATGTGTTTTGGGTTGAAACTCTATTTTTAATATAATGACACCAAGGGAAGCGAATCTGACTATATGTAGAACATCCAGTAAATGATAAATGGTGGTAGTGGCGGGGGCAGGGGGGTGGGGGGAAGTTAAATGGAAATAGAGGCTCTGGTGAACCACGTGTATTTTTGAAATATCAAACAGACACATTCAGCCTGGATGCTGAAGATCACTCACTATGCAGAGTGAGAAAGAAGTCGAAAATTTGCCCAGAAAAAGTCTGAAATCACAGCAAACAGAGGGCTGAATTCTCAGCAGTGTGAACGAAGGGACTCTATGAGAGAAAATGTCTCTCTGCATATCGTAAAAACAGCAAAATTTCCAGCATACGCTGTTATTTTACTTTTTTATTTTGACAGACCGTTTGTGACTAGTTATGGGTGGGGTTGTTCTCACATGTATATTTCAGCCAAGTATGATGAATGCTCAGACTATTTTTCCTGACCTTACATGCATTTACTTCTTGTTTTTTCTTCTTCATGTGCCTTCTCCCACTGTTTTCTATCAGATGGGGTTCCCAGGCAGCTCCATATGGGATCACATTGGAGGTGTATGGAGTAATTCCATTTAGATATAAAGTTGACCCATCTCTAAAATGTGTTTCCTTAATTCCTTCATTTGTTTTGACATACACAAGAGAGCAAGCCAATGGGAATTTAAGTAACATGAGATTAATAAAGAAACAAACACATACTAATAAAGATTCAACTCCTAAATTCATCATTTTTTCCAGGTTTTAAATAAATTACACCTATAGGTTTTTCCATAGTTCAATTAGTGTATCAGATCTTTGGGTCTATTTTATTTTCAGGTTCATTTTTCAACTCACATATTTCTACATATTATAAAACTCACACATTTCTTATTTTTGATACCTATTTGATATTCTGTGTTCTTAACATACCATAGCTTTTCTAGCTTTTTTCTTTCATAGTGCATTTATTATCAAACTTTTACTATTATGTACACCAATGACACAAACATCTGTGTAAGATATCACTTATTTATTCTTTAGGTTATTTTTAAAGGCATTTTTCCAAAACTGGAATTCTTGCATAAAAAGCAAACAATAGTTCAGCAGCATCTATATACTTACGATTGTCCTTTAGAAAGCATCAAATCGTTATGCCAACATCCATTGAAAGTGTGTCTGTGGTTTCATATCCCTTATAAAATTGAGCTTTCTCACATTTACTCATTTTGCTAATTTGAGAAATGTATTAAATGACTTTTCATTCATATTTCTCTAATTTCAAAAAGAGCTGTCATTTTTAATGTAATTATAAAATTTTTATTTCTTCATATACTAAACTCCCTATTCATCTCTTTTGAACATTTATTAACTTATATGTTTAGACAAATTTATACATATTTTTTGTACTAGCGACCGTAGAGCATAGTGGTTGAATGCACGACTCTGGAGCCAAATTCCTGGATCTGAATTCAATCTCTGCCACTTATCAGGAAGTAACTTACTCAGGAAGTTATTTAATCACTCTGTGTGTCAATTTTCTAATTTGTCAAATGGTCATAATAATAGTACCCAGATCACAGAGTTGCTGTGAAGATTCAATGGGTTGTTTTACATACATTGCTTTAAAAAGGGCTGGCATGTATTAAGTCTATATAAGTGCTTGTTTACTATTATCAATAAGCTTTGCATTTTACATTGGCAACTTATTTTTTCACTCTATTACTTTCATTTTGGTATTTCTTCTATGAGAATCAAATAAATATATACAAGTATGCTCTTTTTTTTTTTTTTTTTTTTTTACTAAGAAAAGTGTTTAATAACAAGTCTTTGACAATTTGGATGTTGTTGACTATATAGTATCAGGGTATGACTCAAGTGGAATATTTGTTGTTTCAGGAGCCAATCAAAATATTCAACTATTGATAGGACTCAATCTACCTGAACAACGCACCCACCAATTAGAACAGAGCTCAACAATCAGACGTTGGCATCAACCAATAAGAATATACTCACTAAATCTCATCCCTGTGCACCAGTTAACTCTCTTCTATACTACTGGCCAATTGTTCTATTAACATGTACTTAGTAGCAAATTATTTCCAAAGCATATTACTCCTGAATTGCAATATAGTAATTTCTCCTTCCAATAGGGATATTTGGGTAGGATGTTTATTGTGTTCAAAATAAATATCTTGTACCTTTTACTTCTAGTTATTTAAAACATCTAGCTATAACTACTCTTGTTAGCATCATATGAATTACAAAATAATGCCAGGTGTAAGCAAAGTTCAGCTTGTTATGAAGACTTCAAATGGCATATTTAACGCATATAAGCCATGTAGGTCACACAAAATAGATTCAGAAATTGTTGTCACAATGCTAAAACTTTCTGATAAAACATAAGAAATACACTAAAAAGTCTTATTTTTCACACATTATGATAAATATTGAGATGTTTGCAAGCCCCTGGCTGTTTGAAATGAGCTTTTTATTTGCCATTGTTTAGGAACAGCTATAGCCTCTGGTTATTAAAAAAAAGAAAAAGTGCACTGACAAGCAAATGGAGTACATTCCACCAATTAATATTGACAGAATTCTGTCATTGCAAGTGCCTATTCCATTGATATTTGCTATTTTTTTTTTTCCCCCTCTAAGAAGTGAAGGAATAAGTACAAGCTGTCCTTTTGGCGTACATATGGCCTTTTCTTTTTCTACCTCTTAGAGAGTTCTCAAATTTCTATAACTGCCTCTTACTACTGTTGTGCTGCTGGGCACGGTGCTCTAAAAAAGTAAATAAAAAGAGAGATGCATTTATTACTCATATTAGCAAAGATTCCAGGACTACACACTATGAGGGACACAAGGACTTTGTTCATCACATTTTCCCCATTCTCTCTTCTCTTTGAATTTTAATTTGTGTATTTCATTGTGTACACATTTTCCTAATACTTTTGAATATATCTGTAGGCAATAGCAAGTGGGCCATCCCCAGCACTCTGAAAGGCAGACAGACAAAGTCAGCACATGATGAGTGAGATCAGATATATGCAAAAGTCGCCTTAAAAAATATGGCCCAGGCTAAAAACATCAAGATCAGGCTTTAGGGATGGCTAATCAACAGAGTTAACATTCTAAGAAAGTATGTGTTAACATTGTAGAGTGAGCAACTTAAAGATCCAGGAAATGAGTTTGAAGGGCACATTTCAAAGTTCATGTTGTCATCTGGGAGGAAGGGCCCATTGAGCAGTGGGTAGAGGTGTATTAGTTGCATCCCCAAGAAGCAGAAGAGTGTGTTGTGTAAAACTAGGGCATACACCTGTGTGCAAATCCCAATTCTTTCACTCACCAGTGACTTCAGGCAAGTTATTTAACCCCTCTGGGCTTGTTTCCTCATCTGTAAAATGGAGATGATGACAATAGCAGTTACCTCATGAATAGTGAAATAAGTTAACATATGAACATTTTAGAATACTGCCTAACACATAAGGACTATAGAAGTTAATAATTTTTAAAGCCTTTAAAATGTACCTAATACCTAGTAAGCACTTGGTAAATGTTAAGCTATTATTATTTGATGCCATTTATCATAAGTTATCATTGTACTTTAATGACACAGTCACAAAAGTGGCTCTCTGATTATCAAGAGTCTTCCCTTCCTCATGGGACGGGATGTACTGATCTAAGAAAATGACTATCCAGCCCAATGAGGTGGTTTGAGCTTTCAAGGAAATTAATCTTCTGATGCATGTATGATTTTGTTAGGAGTTTGATTAGTATTGTCTTTCTGAGGAAATAACAAGTTCCACTTTTTAAACCTGCAACATGGAAAGCCAAACTTTAAATAGAAGTTACTCTATTCATAGGATACTATCCCTTTGCAGGCTTCTGCCTGAGAGATGATAAGACTACAGCAAGTCATAATCATATCTTCCAAGAAACTACCCATAAAACGAAACCTGTTGCTCTTGCATGAGAAAGTTCTAACAGAGACAAAAGAAAGTTAGTTGATTTGAGAGCACACACACCCTTCAGGCCAACATTTGCAGACCATGAAAGTCTCAGGCTACACAGTAGCTCTGAACCTGATATTCAGATAAATGTACGGGGTCATGTTCGGCCAAAGTGCTTTTCTACTAGCATCGGTTGCTACTCAAGGAATTGTTAATTCCAACAACAATGTGGCATCCACAAACATGTATAGTGCTTTTGTTTTATTAATATTATTTAAATAATTTATTTTGTTGTATCATTCATTACATTCACGGAGTGGCAATAATTTGCCAAGCCTGGCAGCATAAATATCTACCAAGCACCCCGTGGGTTGCAAGAAGTACTACAAAAGGTCACCGAATCTGCTGGAGACTTGTTGGAATAGTGAGGCAGGCCTTTACTGAAACTTTTGCCAGAAACCCCCACTGGGAAGATATGTTTTCCATGATCTTATTAGTTTAAAATTTAATAATTTTTCTGCATTTATTGTTTTGACAATGAGCTCCCATTAGAAAAGGAAAAGAAAAGTAAAACCATTTTCTCACGCTTAAACTATAACACTTCTATGGAATGCTATTGTTTGAAACCAAATGCCAGGACGATGAAGCTGGAGCTGGGTGAAAGCTGCTGGCCAAACTCCAGGGAAAGGGCTGAATGGCAAACGTGCTCCTCTATCCCAGAGACCAGGCCCAGTTATGAGTAATGAAAATAGTTTCCAGGTGCTGAGGATGTTCTCATAATCCAAAGAGCCAGGGTACTCGCCTCATCACACGCACAGTATGACCAGGCATTCTTCCTAACCTCAGAGATAAATAATAGGCCTCTTTCTAGTTACACATTCCTAATTCATTCATCGTTCCTCTTAAGAGATGGTTTGGGTTCTATCATCATCCTGATAAGATTCATCCAGAAGATCTTATAAGAGGGTTAGATACTCTGTAGGTTAATCCTAAAATATGCTAGATCAGCAGTCCTCAAAAACTTTTTGGCACCAGGGACCGGTGCTCCTATGAGAATCTAATGCCTGATGACCTGAGGTGGAGCTGAGGTGGTATTGCTAGTGTTGGGGAGCAGCTGCAAATATAGATGAAGCTTCTCTCACTAGCTGGCCACTTACTTCCTACTGTGCAGCTTGATTCCTAACAGGCCACGAATCAGTCCATGACCTGGGGGTTGGAAACCCCTGTGCTACATAGCCTACCTACCTACACATCTCAACTTTTCAGCTATCTTGGGCCCAGCCAGGAGCATATAAGAGCTGGTATGGATTCTCACACCAAGATTAGGCCCCAGAACTAGGATACAGGGTACCTCAACCTCAGGATCCAAAGGCAGGGATGCTGTATCACTTACACTTACCCAACAAAGTAGTCAGGTAACTATCTTTCTATGTCAGCTACA
This sequence comes from Eonycteris spelaea, assembly GCA_003508835.1. NCBI lineage: Eukaryota > Metazoa > Chordata > Mammalia > Chiroptera > Pteropodidae > Eonycteris > Eonycteris spelaea. The sequence goes on along the minus strand of PUFA01000050.1, from coordinate 8,837,546 downwards.
GAAGGTTCTCAGAAAGGAAGCCATGTACTATGTGACAGTCAAAATTCGCCATGAAGCGGTCATTCTTGGGACAAAGTTTTGAAAGCATTTTATGGAAAGCTATCAAAATAGAGAAGTTAAACAACTTAGATGATAATAAAAATAAGAAAAGTGTAATAAAACTACCACCTCCTCTTTTCTCTCCAAGCTGTATTTTGGCAAAATTCTATTTGTTCTTTTATGGAAAAGAAGATTGTTGGATTTAAGGGCCCAAGCAAACAAGAAATGGGGTATGTTAATTAAAAGAATTATTATCATCAAAGTTGGAGTGCAAAATTAAATCCTTCATAAATTTTACACTTAAGCAAAGTGCATTGCTGTCCATGCTTATGAAGACAGAATTTTTCTCATGTTTGACATATCAAATACCAATAACCTTGCCACATAGTAACCAGAATAGAAAGTTGGATGAGTTTGAAAGTTTTTTTATTGCAGCAAACATAAGAATGTGAAAAATACATTGTTACTCAATTATGTAGGCAACTAGGTGTGGAATAATTGATCAACACTCCTGAAAGTGTGACTGGAGACAGCAAAGCATATAAAAAAATTTTTTAGTTCTAAAAAAAGTTAAATGTATATATAAAGGAATTAAAGTGTTATGATCTAAAATATCATCTTATAAAATAAACAACAGCTAAATGAATCCAAGTACAACTTGAAAGTCACTACACTATATGCACAAACACAAGATGGAGGCAGAAAAATATGACACTGATGCTTAATCATTTGTATACCTCTTTTTAAGAAAGACACTGGTTGGTGCAATCCAACTATAAAATTCTTCAGATATCAAGCATGATTAATACAATAAAGAAGAGAACTCACAAATGAGCCAAGTGAGAGAGGAGTGTCTGGATCTTTAACTCAGCTCTGTTCTACTGATGGGTCCATTATCCTTATACAGGACAAGGTATAGCTAATGTTCTGATTGGTCCTGAATTATTTCTCTGTAACAGTGAATAGCCTTTTCTAAGCCATCTCTCTGCTTTTCCTCAGTTTCTCCTATGGCAAATAGCTCTTAGCAATTAAAGATACAAAGATGGTATGGTAACCAGAATGTGATAAGGATGTGCAATCTCTATATGTCAGGCTAAACAGTCTAGAAGTCATCATTCCTTAAGTGGGATTTCAGACCACCTATAGTAGAATTCCCTGAAGGGGATCTTGTTTACAAACAGGATTCGTAAGTCCTGTCCAAGGCCTAATGAATTGAACTCTCCCCGTCTGCAGGCTGGAGCTAGGTCTTTTCAACAGGTCCTTCAGATACTGCCTCCTACACACTAAATTCTACACAGTAAATCCTGAGAAACAACCCTTGAGGAATTGCACCTGAGACTTGGACTTAATCAGTCTTACATACAGGTGTACCTTGGGGATATTGCCAGTCCGGTTCCAGACCACCACAATATGAGTCGTAATCTTTTTGCTGAGGAAGAGTCTTGCCTTCAATTTGTAGAGCACATGACATCAGTGAAGTTAAGTAAAGTGAAGCGCAATAAAACAAGGTATGCCTGTATGTCAGTGGTCACAGCCCTGGCCATGCAATAGAGTCTCTTGGGGTGATTGGAAGCTACACTACCATGTACCTCATCCCAGAATGTTTAATTTGGTTGGCCTGAGGCAAAGTCCTGACAGCAGTATTTTTTTTAACTTCCATGTGTTATACTAATATGTAACGAGGGTTAAATGTTCACAGCCATATTATTCACAATAGTCAAAGGTAGAAAACAATCCAAGTGTCTATAACAGATGAATAGATAAACAAAATGTGGCAAATACATACAATGAAATACTATCCAACTACAAAAAGAAAAGAAATTCTAGTATGTGCTATAATGTGGGTAAAGCCTTGAAAGCATTATGCTAAATAAAATAAGCAAGATATAATATATGTGTATGATTCCACATATATATCTAGGATAGGCAAATTCATAGAGACAAAAAGTAGAAAAGAGATTACCAGGGGATGGGGGAAGGGGAGATGGGAAATTAGTGCTTACTAGTTACAGAATTTCTTTCTGAGGTGACAGAAAAGTTTTAGAAATATATAGTGGTGATGACTATACAACATATTGATTTATAAATGTTTTTAATGGTACTGAATTGTACACTTAGTATGATTACAATTGTAAACTTCAAGTTATGTCTATTTTACCACAATAAAAAACAATTTTTAAAGGCAAAAACATGTATATGCTATAACTAGGACAGAGGATTTTTGTATCTAACAGATACAAGTGAAGCAAACCACCTGTTAAAGGAAAAATTGAGCTCTTCATTCCAATAGTTAAAGTGGTTTACCAACTCCTCCTCATTGCTCATTAAAAAAAGGCCAAGTCCTTAGCATGGGCTAAAAGGCCTTCCGTGATTTGGTCCCAGCCTACCCGCCCAGTCTCATCTCTCATCACCACCCTCCATCCTTTGCTCCAGCCATAAATTCAGACTGAATGACACATAACTGCCTGAATAAACCATTTGGATCCACACACCCAAGCTCTCCCACGCGCTATTATTCCTTTCTGCAAAGCAGTCTCCTTGCCAAAGTCTCCTGATCCAGCTCATCATTTATGGCCATGGTGTCAACTCTGGCAGTACATTAGAATCACCTAGGGAGCCTTTTAAAACTAGGCATAACTGGGCCACTCCTTAGACCAATGGAATCTATTTTAGAAGCGGGAACTGAGCATCAGAAAAATTTTTAAATGCTCCCCAAGTGATTCTACTGTGCTAGTGTGGCTGAGAACCACTTCTTTACTTATTATTCAGTGTGTGGTCTGCTGACCAGCAGCCTTGACACATCTTGGAGCTTGTTAGAAATGCAGAATCTCAAAAAAGGAAAGAAAAGAAAGAAAGAAAGAAAGAAAGAAAGAAAGAAAGAAAGAAAGAAAGAAAGAAAGAAAGAAAGAAAGAAAGAGAAAATGTAGAATTTCAGGACTTGTCTTAGACTTAATGATTCAAAATTCACATCATAACAAGATCTGTAGATGATTTGTACACCTATTAAGCACTCTGAAAACTCATCTCAGGGCCTTAAGAAGCATTCCCCTAGCCACTATAGTCTTGTTGACCACTCGTGCCTACAACGCACTTCAAGTTGTGCACTTTTTTCATTGTAGTAGGATTTTGAGATCTTGTGGTAAGGGACATTTTTTCTTTATATCTCTAGTACCTACCTAGCAGGGCATCTAGTTTCCATAAAGAGTTTCTTAAATTAAACTAAAATTTAAAAGCAATAGTCAATCTTGTAATTGGCATTTCAAAGATTCAAAAGGAAATAATAAGGCATGACAGTAATAAAAGAACCCACTTATTGAACAACTATTATGTCCTAAGACCTTGAAACATGACACACCCAACCCGTACAACAACCCCCCAGGATAAGCATTGCCATCTCTGTTTTATAGGTGGAGAAACTAAAGCTCAGAGGAGAGAAAAAAAAAACTGATCACAGAACTGGGAGTTGAACCTAGCTGTCTTATTTGCTGAGCTCTAGCAATTTAAAAAGCCAACTCTCATTTTGGAATATCCTGAGTGTATTTTTATCCTCTTTTCTGTTCCTCTATTTACCTGCCCCTTGTCATCTCTTCCTCTCTACCAGTGAGTATGACCTATCTCTTTCCAAAATACTCCTCTCCTGTCTCCTTCCTATGAGTCTCTATTTTCCTCCCCTTCAGTGACTTACTTCGATAGGATGAAAGTCCATTTTAGATTCTTGTTTTAATTATCAAATGTGTTTTCTCTTTCTAAAATTCAATATCAAGTCAATTAGATTTTTCCGTAGGCATTTAGGATTTCTGATATGTCTTCTTCTGAATAGACTTGAAGTAGATTATAGATTAAAGTACAAAATAAAAGTAATTTTAACTGAAAGTAAGAAATTTATTGTTGCTTCTCTTTTGTTTGATTTTCTGCAAAAGGTAGACACTATAAAACCTAGGTGACGTTCTTTTTTTGATGAGAAGTAGGGCTACAAGAATAACTCTTGTCCTTCCTTGCCCTTCAACAGAAAAGGAACCCAATTCTGCTTCACCTCTTTTCCTTCTATGTGTCAAACATATTGAATAGAAACATTAATTTGAGGAAATAAATATTTTATTATTCATTTTTTTACTAAATTCTTTAGTTTTTTTTTACTAGTTTTCACATTATCTAGATGTCATGTATACATATCCATCTTCACTGAAATCTATAACAAATTATGCAATCCAGTTCACAAATAAGTTTTTTCTTTGAAATATTTTTTCAAAAATGGAACATTTCAAAACCTTCCTAAGAAAAAAAACAATGGTAACATTAACTTAAGCAAAATGTCAAGCCTGAAAAAAAAAAAACAAATTTAATATAGAACAATAATTCTTTTGCTGGAATAGAATTTGAACAGAAAAGAAATAGCACTGTGATATATAGCCTGCTATATCCAAATAAAGATTACCACGATATTTTATGATAGCATTGTAAGACCAAATAGAATAAAATTACTGTAGGCTTGAGCCACCGCAACGTCAAAATAAAAAACTAGCTATGGTAATTCTACCTCAAGCAGTGATGCATATGATGTATAATATACCTTGTCTGTTTGAATGGCTTCTACCCTACACTTCTTGTGAGAACGGTACCCACCATGAAGAACTGATCTTCCCTGTAGAGTGACCAACTTGTCCCGGTTTGTCCCGAACTTCCCCAGTTTTAGCTGTTATCCCTGCCCTGGAAGATCCTCAGTTCCAGGCAAACTAATGGTTGGGTCGCCCCTACCCGGCAGCCATGTTTGTGCCTGGCCACGCCTCCCATTATTTGCATGTACAGGGTGGTGGTCTGACTCATACTGAGTCAATTCATGCTATCTCCTGGTAAATCTTCCTTTTCTCCTGCAAGTTTGAACTGAGGAGATGTAAACCAGATCTAGGGCAACTATAAAGCGGGCTGTGCGCTCTACCAGGGCATCATATCTCAGGTGGCACCATTCACATTCTAGATGTTAGAAGTCTGTATGTTCATTTGGCACTTTTCCAGCAGTAAAGAGTCTTTTTACTAGGAAGTCAATATATCATGACAATTTTCTGACTGACGGAATTAAAAGTGTGTTTGAGGAAAGAAGCCTAATTTCTAGTTGATGCCTAAATGCCATATGGGCTGATGGCAGTCTTGGGGAAAACCGTGTTTGGTGATATGAATCCAGGAAACCGGAGAAGGCCACTCTGTGGAGAAAAGAGAGAAGGGAGAAGCCATGTAGCATAACAGAAAAGTAGAGGCCACATGTGTAAATAACTCCCTCAGTTCCTCATTCCAGTCTTCCTGCTCCTGAGCCTGGCTGCTCCCTTAGGAAGATACTCAGATATTGTTTAAATCAGATGAGTGGATTCTATAACTCAGAATCGATAAAACAAATTCCGTAATTTGCATCCCAAAGTTGAAGAGATGAAAATATAATAAACATATTATCTGACAAAATTGTTCATTTTATATGCTTTCTGAAATGACCAGAAATTTCAATAAAAATAGTTAATCTTAGCGCACAACTCCATGTAAACATAGCCTCTAAAAAAATTATTAAAGAAGTTGTAACTGGGAAGAACATTTTCAGTGTATGTTGCCAATTGCATTTAGTGAATAATAATAAAGACATCTGGGATTGCAGTATTAATAGTAAAGTACTCTTTGGATCTCTGTAAATAGGTATTATTAAATCTTAGTAATCTAACAAATTCTGTGTAAGAACTTAGCCTGATGGGTAAGAATGTTGTTACTGGCAAAGAGATTAAAAATGAACATTATATTTGTTTATCTCTCTGTGTTCAGTGATGGGCATATAATACCATCCTTGAGATAGCGAAATGAAGGAAGCCTTAAATTAAACCCTCAATAAAAAATTGTAGAATATCCATGCCACTTTAAATTATTTTTATAATTATAAGTCTTGATATTTTCCAAACCATATTGTTAGTGCTCAATCACATGTAATATCTTAGAGTCTGTCATGTGAAATGTAACTCAGTTGTGGGATTGCAAGATTTCTGTTCTATAATATCACTAATAATGGTGATATTGTGTATTTCTAGAGGGCTTTTCTTTAAAACTATTTTAAAGAATGTCTTGTTAATCTGCATCTGTGAGATAGACGCAGCACAAATGTTGTGCATAGGAAAAAGAAATCTTTCTAATATATTGTAAAGAAAACCACTTTATTCAAACCTTTACTTACCAATATTACACACTCTGTGGCAAAACAAAATGAACTCTGCGTCTCCTGGCATAATTGAAAAGCTTATTTTTAAATGCCATATGTTGCTATGATTCATGCTGTGTTTTTAATGATTATTGCACATGCAAGCAAAATGCTGTATTAGTTTTATATTCATGTAATTCCTGATTATCACAAATACACATAATGAAAGACAGGAACAATATTAGGGTGCCAGAGATACAAAGAATCTCAAAAAGTTCTCTAATCTAGCATCTCCTCTTTGTAGACAATTGAAATTAAGTCATCCGAGACAAGTGATAGCACTTTTTTTTTTTTATTTAATAAGTGTTTTATGGAGGTTTGCAATACGACCTACACTATGAAAAATAAAAGTTGAAGGACTTGATTCTATCCCTCTCTAAAGGAATACGCAATATTTTTTCAAAGAAGTATAAAATAAATAAAAAATAAATATTAGTATATTAATGTTGTATATCTCTTGGAAAGGTATATAGTAGAAGTTCTCAAATTTTAGCATGACTCAGAATCCCAGATTTCTGAAACACAGATTGCTGGCCTCCATCTCCCATTTCTGATTCAAAAGGCCTGGAGTGGGACCCAAGAATTTGCATTTTCAACAAGTTCCCAAATTATGCTGATGCTGCTAGTTCTTGAAACCACTGCGGTAAAATAGAGAGATTAAAAATGCAGGCTATGGAATTCAAGTACATGGTCTGAATCCTGGCTGCATAACCTTGAATAAATTGCTTATCATCATTGCCTCAGTTTATTCACCTACAAAATGAAACCAACAACAGTGCTTACCCATTATTATGGGAATTAAATGAGATAATGCTTGTAAAGCAATAGCACAGTTCCTGGCACATAGTAAACACATGATGAATGGTAATTATTGATGCTATTTCATATTAGTAGTTCCTAAATATCAGTTCTCAGGGAAGTACTTTTGTGTGAAAAAAAAAAGATAAATATTCACACGTATAAATGATAGTATAGTGTGGCAAAATGTCTTTCCCTGAGAACTATTTTTTTACCCTATGATAACATTCTTCCTAATTTTTAGTGTTGAAATATATTTTTGTCTATGAAAATAATGATAATAGGAATTGGCATTTATTTATTTGAATAATAAAACCTTGGCAATACCATAAATTGTTACCCTCCCCACTAAAACTGGGGGTTGAAGTAGAAAAAATAAATAGGTGAAATTTAGAATTGGGTGTGTCCCAAGAGGACCATGATATAGTGTGATCCAGATTGTAATACTAGGAGGCTTACAAATCTCGGAAAGGAATGGGGAGTTCCCATAGGAACAATACCCATTTGTAGCAAGAGTAGCCGTTGTGGGAAGAGGTCAGGAGAGCAGTGTGTGAGAACGCAGTGCACAAAACACAGTGCTGGCTCCATTTGATTCAGTCTATGTCACAGAGCAAGTTGTTGAGACGTGCCTTGGTGGCTTTCCTGTGGCCTCCTCTGATAGGTCAGTGTACAGTACAGGGCAATCATCCATGTTTCCATAACAACATTAAGGTAAACCTGTCTCAGGACCCAACCTAAGAAGTCAGGGGCTAGAGCCCTGTCCTGAGCACTTGAGTGATTATTTTTCCAATAGCGATTTCAATAAGACAGGACTCAAGCTCAAAATCCATTCTATTCTGCCAGAATGGGAATGTAATTACCCCCTGGGTTTAGGGGAGAAGTCTTGTGTGAAAGTCAAATGTTTCTGTCCTTGCTACCTTGTTCAATCATCAGGCAATCATCACATTCAATCATCAGGCAAACCACACTTAAGCCATACAATGCTCTCAAATATAAAATACAGTATTTCTGTGGATAATTTGGCTTCATTGTTTTGGCCCTAATGAATCACATTCTTGTGCTATTATTAGATTAGAAAGAACAATTCTAAATGAAGATTTTGAAGAAGCATTTTTTTATATGGTCCATTTACACCTCTTTTAGGTGGAGGTCAGGAATTGGAATCAGGAAGATGATAGGATTCAGGAGAGGGGCAACAGTTAGTGATCTCTTTAGAGCCCTCTAATAGGAAATAAGCACCTGTTTTGATGATTCAATGATCACATTTTAAGCATAAAAAGGCCACCCAAATCAGCCATAGCAAAAGGACTTGCTGCAAAGTATACAAAGTCTTAGTTACTAAAGTTCATTGAAAAAACACTGTCTTAGGAGATGGGAGAAAATATCTGCAAGCCATATTTCTGATAAGAGGTTAATATTTAAAATACATAAGAAACCCATACAAAACAACAGCAATAAAAGCAAATAAGCCAATTAAAGAATGGGCAAAGGACCCAAGTAGACATTTCTCCAACATCCAAATGACCAATAGGTACATGAAAAGGTACTCAACATCATTAATCATCAGGAAAATGCAACTCAAAACCAGAATGAGGTATTTACTCATATTTGTCAGGTTGGTTATTACTAAAAAAAAAAAAAAAAAGTGTTGGCAGGGATGGGGAGTGAAAAGAACCCTGGTACACTGTTGGTGGAAATGTAAATTGAAACAGGTATTATTGAAAACTGTGGAAGTTCCTAAAAATATTAAAAATAGAGTTACCATGTGATCCAGTAATATAACTTCTGGGTATTTATCCCAAGGAATTGAAATCAGAATCTGGAAAAGATACTTGTACTCTATGTTTGTTATAGCACTATTCAGAATAACCAAGATAAAAACAACAACAACAACAACAACAACAAACAAAAAAACAAAAAAAAACAAGCTAAATGTTTATTTACATAAATTGACAAAAAAATAAGTGGTATATATACTAAGGAATATTATTCAGCCTTTAAAAATAAGGAAATGCTGCCATTGACAACAATATGGATAAACCTAGAGGACATTATGCTAAGAGAAATAAACCAGTCACAGAAGGACAAATACTAAATGATCTCATTTATATGTGGCATCTACAATAGTTAAACTCATAGATGCAGAGAGTAGAATGGAGGTTGTCAGAGGCCAGGGCAAGTGGGCAATGGGTAGGTGACAAGCAAAGGATACAAGGTTTCAGTTACCCAAGACAAATAAGTTCTGGAAATCCTATATATAACATAATGACTATAGCTAACAATACCATATTGTATACTTAATGTTTGCTAAGAGGGTAGATCTTATATAAAGTGTTCTTACTACACACACACAAAATAATAATATTAAAGGGGAGATGGGAGTAAACTTTGAGAAGTAAAGGGTATGACTATGGCCTTGATGGTGATGATGGTTTCCTGGTGTATATTTATCCCCAAATGCAAGAGTTGTATAAATAAAGTATGTACAGCTTTTTTACATGTCAGTCATACCTCAATCAAGTAGTTCTAAAAAAGAATAAATGAAAAGTGTTGCCTTAGTTTGGATTTTTCTAAAGCCAACCCTGAGGCAAAGATCTGGGTACAAGTAGTTAATTTAGGAAGTGACCCCAGGAAGCATGATGAGAGAGCAGGGCAGTGAGCCAAGGAAGACAGGAAAACCAATAAAAGTGAGTTACTGCAGTGGACAACTGGGGCTCAGTCTTGCTGGGTACCCATTGAGGAACTAACTATATGGAACACATCTCAGAACTGTCCCCTCACAGAGCTGATTTTTTGTTTGTTCGGTTTTTGTTTTTGTTTTTTATCTGCTGGGGAAGCCAAGAGTAAGCTTCTGGCAGAGCAACTACTCAGGGAGCTAATTGGCTGACGGCCCAGTGGCCATGCTTTGAAATCCCTGGCCACATTTGTACTGGGGCCAGTGCTTTCATGGGCTGCTCTCACCAATGACTTGGAGTGGCAAAGACACTAAGGAAGACATGTTCCTGAGAGATGTGGGACAACTCTTGGCAGCTTTGGCTCGAGGACTTCCTGACAGCCTTGCTCCACCATGTAGAATGCATCCACCCAACTTTCTGGTTATCAGCTTCCCTCAGGGTCAGACTTGCATCCTGGTCTCACAATTCTCCAAGCCTTTCCTGGCTCCCTCCCTATTTCCTTCCACATGGCATTTCCCTTTTTAATCTCCTCTTAGTATCTGCTTCTCTGATGACCCAACTAAACAAACCCCCTACAGCCTATCCCTTCTTGGTTGAGGGTTGCTCCTGGGGCCATTAATTGTCCAGCATTTCATTCACCCCCATGCACTGGATCCACTGCTCCCAAGAGCACAGACCCCCTCAGGCAAGGAGATTCAGGAAATCTCCCATGAAGGAACTGTCAGTTAGTGGTCCCTGGGTGAGTATATGGGCAAGGCATTCACAGTGACAATATTTGCTACAAGCGTTATGGTTTGGTTATCTGTGCAAGCATGCAAGTTGATTGTTGTGAATATGACCAGGAGAAAAGGAGGGCTTTAGGCAATGATATTCCCAGGCACCTATTAGGAAAAATAAATATGCTCTGCAATTAGAATTACATTGCTTTTTCTTTTCTTAACACATCTGGAGGTTTATTTCATTTTTTTCCTGCTACTTCTCTCATGACTTTCTAATTTGATTGGTGGTCCCTGATCAAAATGGGAAATGCTTGGTGTTCAGAACATTTACATCTCCCACGAACAAAAAGATATAAAAGGACTGAGGAGGAGCTCAGCAATGAGTCTTACAGGAGGGAGTTAATAGTGATGGTTTGCTTCCTTCTTAGCCCCTGGGGATAAAGGACCTGTATGTATAATAATTAAGGTACTGAGAGTAATATTCCTTGTATGGTCATAAACAAAATCAAAGTAATATAATTATATGATAGCACCATTATAAACTAAAAAAGGGCAAAGAGAAGATAATTTGAGATTTTTGCAATTCATTATTACACTGGTTCAGAAGGGCCATGGGTCAAGGCAAATCCTCAGAAGCAGGACACTTGCAAAGAGGAAAGCTTCCCAGAACATGGTCAGAATAATAATATAATATATATAATATAATATAATATAATATAACATAATATAATATATTCTTTCAACTGTGTCTTCCACTCTATTAACTTACTTTAAACACGACTTAAAACTCCTTCATGATATTCAGGCAATAAAAGCAATTTTTAGCTACTGAGAAAACATTCTGTTTCATATGTTAGACAACATACCATTTGTTGTAATTCCAGCATTCCTGAATGTTCTACATTTGTTTGTAATTTAATAGAATCCGTCTTCTGCCTTTGGGATATTATAGTGCAATTTCATGTGTACCATTAAAAATATAGCTGATATATTCTACAGCCTGACTTAACTGCAAATGTAGAGAAATTATTGACACTGCATGATAAAAATGAAGAAACATGAAACCTTAAGAAAAATGAAGAATCTAATTTAAAAGAATGGAAAAGACAGAGATAAAATCAGGACAGTGACTAATCCAGCACCATGCACTAATATATCTTTTATACTTTCTCTTCTTAAACTGAATAATAGAGGTAGGTTGGAATTTGCATTGGTGTGAATAACTCAGATCAAGAGATAGGAAGATGAAGACACATATATTATCCAGTCAGTTTTACCAGATACAGTTCAATTGCTCAATGGTTCATCTGTCTTTTCTGAGCCATATTTGATCAAAGGTGACCCTCAGAATTCGTTACTCTTGTATTTGAAGAAACATTTTATTTTTTGTATTTTCTTCAGACAGCCTCAAAGATTAATGTCTAAAATAAACTCAGCTATTGAAAAATTTTAAAGATACAATCAGAAAAGTAATTCAACATGTTCCCAATGCTTTTAACTCCAGTGATGAAATTCTAATCTGTAACAAACTTGGAAAAAAGCAACAATGATACTTGGATTTTTATACCTCCTTATGAATGTCTTTCAGCTAACAATTTTAGCTTAAATTTCATCCAAGACAAATTAAATTAAACTTCACCAGAATTCTGTAGGCATCTTCCTTCTTTCCTAAACATCCCAAGGAATATAATTGGCATAAATTAAAATATTAAAGATATCTCAGATTTATCAGAACAATACAATGCTATTTAAGCAAAAAAAAAAAAAAAAAGGCAGCTGAAGAACATTAAACTAAGAATCAGTTCTATTCCTGGCTCAACTATTTATTTTTATCCCTGACTTTTGACCTTTCTTAGCCTCAACTTAGTTCTAAAATGAGAGGGTTTAACAACCCTTGATTTCTTGAGTTCTAAAATACCAAGTTCATATACATCTACCTTGTCTTAAAATTGCTATTGTCTGTCTAATCGCTTGACCCTTTTGTTCTTACCTCTAGCCCAATATCTAAGACATGTATTGAGTAGGGGCTCAATAAATATTTGTTGAATGAATGAATGATCACATGTAAATAAATAGAAATTTCTCTTCCTCTGTCTCCTCATGTGGATATATTCACTGAGGATACAGGTTCACTGACTAAAGGTGGCAACTTATTTAACTGATGGTCACAGATGCCCAGCATGCCTGGGACATCAGGAAACCTTAAGACAGCATGAAATAAAAGGCATGTCTGGGTGTCTGGGTATTTGGGTATTGCATCTTTTTCATATATAGGCAACAAATTTAAGGGACAGATGGTGAAATAACATAAGAATTGCATGCTTCTATGTTTCTGGGGCAGAAATTCTTCCTACTGAGTATTAATCCACAATTCTTTAAAGCTTGAAGAACTAAATCACTTTATTAAATTTATAAAATATTTAGAAGAGTACAGTGCTCCCTAGGATAGTACTGTTTAGCTGCTATGTCTGGAATATTTAATTTGACATCTTGTTGTAACACCATAGTGTTGTGCTAAACCACCATGTGCTCTTTTGGAATAATAAATTGATGATGAAATTAAGCACCCCAGAAAAACTTCAAAGTTTTATAAATGTCTATGGAAAATGACAATGAAGTCCCACAAAAATATATATCCTAAACTAGAAAATACTCACCATGTGCTAAATTAAAATATTTGCAGTTTTAGGGCACCTGGCATTGCATAATTTTTGGCTTTGAAAATAAATGAAGTAGCCTCATATAGGGTATTGAAAGGTGATGAAAGTACTATTGGAGTTATCCCACCTAAAGCCAGGGCAATGAAACTTTTCTGTATGATACTGTCATAGTAGGTACATGACATTATACATTTAGCAAAACCCATTGGTCGAACCCTAGTGTAAACACAAAATGTGAACCATAATGTAAGCTATGGACTTTAGTTAATAATAATCAATATGGCTGATCAATTGTAACAAATGTGCTACACTAGCATAATATGTTAATAAAGGAAACTGGTGAGGGATAGAGGGATAGAGAGAAAGAGGGAATTTTCTCTGTACTTTCTGCTTAATTTTCTATATGCCTAAAATTGCTCTAAAAATAAAATCTATTGATTAAAAAAATTGTTGAAGCTAAAGGATTTTTTTTTTGATACTGTAAAGCTCAATAAAAATGGAGCCATCAACTCAGCAAATTGCTGTATCAACAGTGAGCAAAATGGTTCATTTATATCATGAGTAGTGATTATGTCCAAAGATAATGATGACTGGAGATATAGTATTTAGATATAAAAAGTTCTTTACTGGTTCCAGATTCTGGATATAGAATACAAAGACCTATATTAATCTTTAAGGAGCATTCTTCTCATTTTATACCTTACACTTAGCTCTGCCAAATCCTGCATAACTAAACAATAGGATCAGAAAAATATGTCCACAGTTTACACCCTATCATATATTATAAAACAAATTTAAAAAGTTATCATAATAATAAAACAAACTGTCAGAGCACAAAAGAGCTAGAAGGAACTAAGGAAATGATCCAGGTCACCCTCCTCTTAGTTAAGAAAAAATTGTTTCTTAAGTAAGAAAAAAATGAGGCACAAATATATGTCCCTTGTGATATGAAAAGCCCTATGAAAAAAAATTAATTTCTGGTCAAATTACAGGGATTCTTGAGCTATTTCCCAAGCAACAGATTAATATTTAACTTGTGATCACTGTGAAGTTTATAGGCAATTGCATTTCCATTTTCATTTGGCTGCAAGAAAGCGCAGCACCAGATTTGTGGCCCGTTTCCAGAAAGTTTATAGGTTAAACCTTACTCCTGCCTAATCATGCTTTCTGACTCATCCATGAGATTTTTTGACTTATTGCTATCTTGCTGTATTGAATGTGAGGCAGATGACCTTAAACAGTCCCTCTCCCAGCTCGCCCTCTAATTCCCTTTATTTCAATCAGAGAGAAATACGTGGATTAGAAAAAAAAAAAAAATTTAGAAAAATGTTGATCAAAGAGGAATTATTTTAGAATGGTGCTGCTCATCTCACATGACCCAGGTGGAGGTCCATGTGGTCCTCCATCAAGGAGTTAGATCTTGCAAGGAGTATTATTATCTTTCAAGGAGTCAGATCAGAGTGACACTAATTGTAGAATATTCATTCCTCTTGAAATTCAACAAGCATGCACGTACCCCCAGGTGGTGCACAAGATGATTTATTGGGGTATGAAAGAAAAATACTATAATTTTTATTGAGCTTTATACAGTATCAAAAAAGAAAAATAAAAATTTAGGTATTCTATTACTTGTTTTCTTCACTTCCATACAGTAATTTGCATTTTCTCAGTTCCTTTTGAACATGATCTTACCTTTATAATATCCCAGGACATAGAAACAATGATCTCTCTTTTACATATAAAGAAGCTTAGACACCAATACCAAACACATCTCAGTTCCTCATGAAATTAGAATTTGGAATCCAGTCAGAAAAATGGCTTTTGTACTGCCATGTTGACTGAGAGGCTATTATAATATCAAACATTGTATAATAATTTTGTGTATTCCCAGCCACTTGACAAATTAAAATTAAAGTAATAGCTCTTTTAAGTGTAAGTGCTCTGACTTTCTTCTATGCAAGACCAATTTTAAGAGGGTCCACATCTACTTTAGGGGTTTGACATAGGCCTGCCAGCCCTCCTGGTTTTCATACACTGTTTTTTATTCATTTACGGCTCAGTATTTATGTGGTAACAGATCATCAGGCACTCATGACAATATTTGGCAGTTCACAGTTCACAGAGGCAATGTGCACTGAGTGATGGGGTTTACAATATGTACATGGCTATGATTATAAAATTGTGCATGGGCCAGGGAAAGAAAATAACCCAACAGATTATATTTCAATGCACCCATTAGAAGATCAGCATGAGACACCATCAGTAGTGGAGGAATTCATCAACTTCATAGGCACCCAAGCAGTGTTAAAAGCTTTAACTTTACCAGAAATATAACAAGTAATAAAAACAGACAAGACCTGAAATGGTCTAATGGACCTAGCACAAATGTGACGGAAGATTAACAACACTAAATTCTCAGGCGTGGAGACTTTCCCCAACACTTGGGAAACAGTTTCTTGAAATTCAGGACCTTCGGTACAAATCTTTGTGTCAGCAAAATGGGTTCCTAGATGGACAAACTATCTTTGTTCTACATAGCACACTGAGTTCATATTCTTAAAAACTGTTTAAGTCCTTATGCTAATGCATTTTACCTTAATGCACTGCTGTAAATCCTTTTCAATCTATTTGTCACTGTTTTATCTACTATTGATGAAAATATTTTCTTTTATGTAGACCACACTTGGATCCAAGGGCATCTTGCAGAGCATTTATTTTCCTATTTTATTACAACATATTTGAGACATATAGAAAGTTATAAAAACAACGTAATAAATTCCAACTCACTCACCATCCAACTAAGGAATTATATTGTCAATACATATGAAGCCCTCTATAAACTCTTCCCCAAATTCACTCTAGCCTTTACCCTCAGCAATAATCCTGCTGCTAAATTTGAGATCTATCCTTCCCATTGCCCAGCTAACGTGTAGATAGTGAACAGCTTGAGTATAGATACACTATATCTATATCCTATCTATGTATCTCTAAGTGATGTTTACTATTATTTTGCATGTTTTTAAGCTCTATAGAAATGGAATAATTTAAGTATACTATAGGTATACATTTGTTAACATGCCTTTTTTTGGGCAACATTATTTTTTAGGATTCATTCATGTTGATACCTGTGATAAGTTAATTCACTTTCATCACTCAGATAGCATCTCTTTGTATGGTGATAACACAATTTATTTATTTATTTCCCTAAATCTATTAAACAGTTTGTGATAATTAGATAAACCACAAGCAAATTTTTATGATTTTCAATTTGTGCTGAAGGTATTGAAGAAAGCAAGCACATGAATACTGGTGGGATGGTTTCCTGGTAGCAGACCCTGAAACATAGGGACTGCCTGTCTTTGAATGTCTGTGGCTATGCCTTTTTTTTCTCCAATAATACAGCATTGCAATGATCAAATTTACATTTTTTTGTTTTTTTTCTCTGAAATAGGTAGCCTATGTGTCTAAGGCCAGTGGCATTGCCTTATTCTTCTATGTATTCTTAACACCTAATTCAGTGCCTTATTATATCTATAAACATCCATGAGTGTTCTTCATTTGAGAATAGAATTAGTGCTTTGTGAATACATTTCTATTGACTAAAGATAACTACGCAGAGGGAAGCTTTCTCTCCATAGTATAAACCTTAACAAGTATAACAGCATGAAATGTAAGAGTAGATCAAAGACTGAGTCACATATGTATTCTTAATCTAGTTTTCTTCTGAAATGTCAAACATGAGCAATTATATTATTTTTAAATACTTTTTATTACAAAAACTCATAATGCTACTGCAATCTGCCTTCTCTTAGGTGTTTCAAAGTTAAAACATAGGCTTTTGCAAATAGCAAAGGAGTAATATACATAAAAAATGTTTAGGCAGAAACAGAGAATAGCCATAATTCTCATTCACGATAAATAACTTAAACAAGAGTGGTACAATTGATGCAGAGCTACATAGCCATAAATGATTCCTGTCCAACAAGTTATTCATTTGAAATCAAATGCATTTTCAATCAATAGGTGACATGCACATTATCTTACAATGCCTCCGGGAGGACAAAGAAAAACTTTGAAAGTAAGAATCAGCAACCGTGGTATATATAATTGCTGCTACCATCCTTCTTTCCCACATTTTTAAAAAGATAAGTTACTTTATTCTATTTTGTGTAAAACAATTTTCTATTACAAAAGTAAGACGTGGCCATTTTGGAAAATTTGAACTGTCCAAAAAAATTACAAGAAAAATAAACTTATTTTTCAGATATAACCACTGTTAACGTTTTAAATATATCCATTCTTTTCTCTATGTATACACATACATTATGAGAAAACATGAATGTGTTATAGAAACTATTTTATGACATTTTTCACTAAGCAAATGTCATTCATATTTTTTTGTCAACATTACTCTTCTTTATCCTTATTTTTAATGGCTCTGTATTATTCCCTCATGTGGATGGGCCATAATTTACTTAACACACTTACATTTTTAACAACTGTTTCTTTTTAACAACTGTTTTACTTTTATCAGCAATGTTGTTGGTAAGCATTGTTATTGATAAATCTTTGTATATATCCATGATTTGCTTAATATAAATTGTTAGAAACATGAGAGCTAAATCAAAAATCATACACATGTATAACATTTTTCTTTTGTGCTGCTAAATAGCTCTCCAAAGAAGTTGTACCAATTTTTACTCCCACTGTGACAGACTGAGAACACTTTAAACAAGTGTTCGTAGACTACCTTAATGGCCTCAAATCTTCACTACTCCTTGTATCTACACCCTTCGCCATGTGACTTTGTAGTAGTCCCCTGTTGCCTGGGGCATAATTCTCTGCTCCAGAACTTGAACATGTGAACTTTCTCTGGCCAATGAGATATTCACAGTAATGATGCATGGAGAGTACTTGAAAGTGCTTACATGAGTGGGCTTGCTCTGTTGCACCTCTGCCATCAGTGAGAAGATACAGGCTAGTCCACTGGTCTCAGGAGAAGGATGAGAGACAAGCACAGCAAAACCACACAAAATGTGTGACTGAGTCCAGTAGCACAAGAAAATCCACTCAGTTGAGCCCACTCAAGTTTAGTCAACACCCAGCTGACCTAAAGATTGGTGAAAAGTAATAAATAATTGTTATATTTAGCCATTGAGTTTTGAGGGTAGCTTGTTATGCAGCAATGGCTAACTGATATAATTGCCAATGCTACTCTCTTCACAAATAGCTAAAGCTTAGATAAAAGTTCACAGATTACAAAGAATTTTTATTATATGTCCTCAATCACTATCAACATAATTTTATAGATAAGAAACCGGGAGTTCAGAAATATTATGATTTGCTCAAATGCTCCCAGTTATTAAGTGCCAGAATCAGGGTTCAAACAGAGATCTTCTAAACCCTGTCCTTTTCTCTTTTTCCAATTTTTCTGTAAAGAACCAGATAGTACATTATTTTAGGTTTTGCAAAACATACAATCTCTTGTTGCAACTACTCAGCTCTGCCATTATAGCAAATAAGCAGCCATAAACAATATATAACTGAATGGGTGTGGCTGAGTTCCAATAAAACTTTATTTATAAAGACCATCTTGGCAATCCCACAAGGAATGTCTGTGGCTGGAGTTTCCACCTCAAGTAAATGGTTACCACTTCCCACATCAGTGCTAAT
This sequence comes from Eonycteris spelaea, assembly GCA_003508835.1. NCBI lineage: Eukaryota > Metazoa > Chordata > Mammalia > Chiroptera > Pteropodidae > Eonycteris > Eonycteris spelaea. The sequence goes on along the minus strand of PUFA01000050.1, from coordinate 8,818,756 downwards.
GAAGGCGCTGAAAGTTTAGCACCTTGTTTTCCAAAGTGTGCAGACCACCTGTCTAAAATATATCTATATCTTGATCTGGGTAGATCTAGATAAAGATATAGATATATACAGATATATAGATAGATAGATAGAGATATATATGCCTAAATCCTAGTATATATCTATATCTATACATATATCTCTCAAGATTTTACAGATTCAGAAGGGACAAACATTTATCTTGTTCAATTTCATTTCAATTTCATTTGAAAAATAAAGCTACCAGGAAACCGCAATCAAAAAAAAAAAAAGAAAGAAAAGAAAAAACAACAACTACTGGTAATATACCTGCTTGAAAGCAATCACAGGTCGAAGGCCCACTGCTGCAAAGGAGATGATGGTTGGAAAACTGTATAAATGGCTGCTGGTCAATCATGAAAATAGAAAATAACCGAGCAGAATCCATCAAAAGAGGTGATGTGTGAAAATGAGAATTTCCCAACTTGGTTCACAAAGGAGCGATTTGAAATGAAAACCTATGAATGCATGAATGAATGAATGAGTGAGTGAAGAGGTGCTTAGGGAGCTAACGTCAACCCAACTCGATCTCAGAAAAGGTTAATTGAGAGAAGGCAGCTGTTTCATCTGCTGGGGGGTGCAGCTCATAGAGAGAGGTTTGGCAGTGGCAATATTTTGCACAGTTTTAAAGTGATCAGAACAATTTTTGGTGGTCTCTGGGTTTAGAAGAGCAAACCCATAGGGCCACACAGGGTAGAAAGGAACAAGGGGTCATGCTGAATTTTAGGATAGAATCCCATCTCTTTCATTTCAGTAGCTGTGTGTCCTTGGGGGAGTTGCTTAGTGTCCTAATCCCCAGCCTCTATTAAAGAATACGTAAAATGAACATGAGAATAGATGCTGCCTCATAGACTTGTTTTGCAGATTAAATGAGGCAAAGCACTTAATATGCTTAGCATGGTCCCTGGCCATAGTGAAGAAATTGATAAATTATCAGCTATTTGCTAAGGTCAGTGCTGAGTGCGGAAGATAAAACAGGATCCCTGCTTTTGAGAATCTCAGTGTCTAGTGGGAGACACAGATCCCACAAACAGGGAACTACAAGAAAGTATGTGAATTCCCATAAAAATAGCATTTATGAACAATCTTGGGGGGAAAGAGAAGGAAATGATGAATCCTCTGTATTGATAAAAGTTTTGTATGTGTGTGTGATGTGTGTGTGTGTGTGTGTGTGAGAGAGAGAGAGAGAGAGAGAGAGAAACAGAGAGCAATGAATGTTGTTAATACAAAAATAAATTATGATCACTAGATAGTAATTTCCTTATGCGTAGGGCTTAGACTATTCCTTAACCAGCAAGCTCTTGAAGCTCAATTATAGCTTAATAAATATTTGTTGATATCTAGATAATAATAAAGAAAACCTTTACTTTAGTAAAAAATTAAACATTATAATTTAGTGTTTGAGGAAGGTAAGTAATCTAGTTTCCGCTGTCCTTATGGTCAGGCTCCGCATTTTTGAAGCTCCATTGAGTTTAAACGATGTTATTGTTAAGAGTTTGCAATGAGTCAAATATGTTTACATTTCCATTTCAGCTCTAATTTACTGACTCTGAGACCTAAGGTAAGTGATCTCACCCTTCTAGGGAGGTTTCTCCGGATGTAAATGGTGTTTGGTTTAGGCATTAAGAGCATCAGCTCTGCAGCTGGGCTGCCTCAGTCCCAGTCTGCCACCAGTTAGCTGTACGATGGTGGACAACGTGGTGTGAGTTCCCCACGAAGCAGACCCTTGAACAAGTACTTGAGTGCAGGTCATTTATTTGAGAAGTTGTCCCCAGAATTACAGTGAGTAAGTAGGAGAGGAAAAGAAAAGGGAGAAAAGCCCCCCAAAGTGTGCGAGTAGGGAGGTAATTGCTGGGGGAATGCCACAGTTCACAAGGTGCTCAGCTTCCCTAAGGCAGCATAAAGAGCGGGCCTCACAGCTGCTCCACCACAGGAAACTGGGTGAAGTCTTCTAATGTATCTTTTTTAATTGAAATATATTTGACATACAACAACGTGTAAATATAAGGTAATAACATGTTGATTTGATACATTTATGTATTAATATGATAGTCATTGCTATGATAGCACCTATATCACATAATTATCTTTTTTTGTTGTTGTTGTGGAAATCATTAAGATTCAGTCTCTCAACAAGTTTGATGATTATAATACAATACTGTTGTCTATATTCACTATACTGTGCATTAGGTACCCAGGACGTATTTGCCTACTAGTTGTGCCCTTAAACATCTCTCACCCAGCCCCTGGGAACTACCATTTTACTCTCTGTTTTTACAAGTTTGGCTTTTCTTAGACTCCACATGTGATATCATACACTATTTGTCTTTCTCTGTCTGACTTATCTCATTTAACACAATGTCCTCAAGGTCCGTCCCTATTGTAGATGACAGAATTTCCTTCTTTTTCATGGCTGAATAATATTCTAGTATGTATGTTGCGTGTGTGTGTGTGTGTGTGTGTGTGTGTGTGTGTGTGATATATATATATATCACATTTTATTTATCCATTCATCCACTGACAGGTACTTAAGTTGTTTCCCTATCTTGGCTATCATGAATAATGCTATATATATAGATATAGATATATACATCTATCTATCTATATACCTATCTATCTATCTATATATATATATATCTTTGACATTCTGTTTTAACTTCCTTGGGTATATATCCAGAAATGGAATTGTTAGATCATATGGTGGTCTTCACTGATTGAAAGTTGTTCCTAAGGGTGATGAAATACTCAGCTCTTCCAGGCTGCCCTATTCACCAGCTGATCAAGCGCTCTTGGTTCTAGAGAAAGCTCCATGGCAGAGAGCCTGAAGCAAGAAGATGTCTTTGTATAGAAAATACCCCAGCAGCTGCGAGTGATGCTACAGCTCCAGTGAGCCATGGGATTATGAGGCAGAGCATCGACAGTGTCTGCTGCACATTCTAAGCCTTTTTTTTTTTTCGGTCTGTATATTAGAAACAAAAATAGAATCTATAAAGGTGACTTTATAAATGACAACTAAATACAGATCTTTTGGATCTTTGACTAGATCCCAAATTTTTTAAATGCAGCTCTAAAGGACATTATTAGGATGATTGAGAAAATGTAAATATGGTCAGCCTATTAAGTAACATTATTATATAGATTTTAAATTTCTTGGATGTGATCATGATGTTTTGGCTATTTAGAAGATGATCCCTGTTCCTAGGAGAGACATACTAAAGTATTTATGGGTAAAGTGGACTGATATTTGCAACTTTCTTTCAATTGTTTCCAAAAAAATTAAATACCTATACATGCATATGGAGAGAGAGTGAAAGCAAATGTGGTAAAATTTTAACAATTGGTGAATCTAGGTTAGGATATGCAGTGTTCAGTATGCTATTCTTTAATAAATTTTATACAAGTCTTCACATTTTTCAAACTAGAATAAGAAAAATGTAAATGATAGAATCTGTTTCCTATAACTGCTGTGAAGATTAGCTGAGAGGTCCTGGCAGTGCAGTGTGGCTAAGAGCAAAGACAGTCCAGGCTGCCTGAGCTCAAACTCCGACTCTCCTGATAGCTAGTTGGGTGACCTTAGGCAAGGGACTTTCTTGAGGTGCCTAAGATTCCGCACCTGGCACCTGAGACTAATAAAATTAGTTACCTTCTTCATGAGATCATTATGAGGATCCATATATAGCACTAAGAACAGTAGCTGGTGTATAGTAAATATGTAACCAACGTTATATCTCCTCCTCCTCCTCCTCCTCCTTTTTCTTCTTCTTCTTCTTCATCACTACAAATGACCATGCCTAGTTTCCTATTGTTCTCCCAAAAAGTTTTCAATTTGGGCAATTGATATGATCACCCTACGATTATGTCATTAAAGTGCTAGAGGGCTATTAAATGAATTACATAAGAATAGTAACACTTTTATAGTTGCTGCTATTAGTTCTCTTCTTCCTGTTCCTTTGAAACCTCATCCTATCTGGGTCAAGAGCAGGACAGTGTGGCACTAAGTAGCAGGCTGGGAGCCTCTAAGGAGATGAGAGTATAGTGGAATTCAGCATCAAACACAACAACTAGTGATGGATACCCAACAAAAGTCAGAGAATAGAAGATTTAGCCATGGGACAACAGGTCCTGGAAGAATCAAGGAAATTCTGGACCACTGGGCTGTCCCCAGGCATATGGTGGAGGAGTAAAATAGGAGTTTAGTTAGTGGAACTGTGATCCGAAGGTAATAATTGGTCAAAGGATAGTAAGGTAGATAGTACAACTAGTGGAAAACCACAGCAGACTAGAAGAATGGTTTTTGCCAGGTGTTTAAGTTTCTAAGGCTTACATTCACCCTGCCTGGGGAAGGATCTTGTCCCAAAAGTTTGGATAGTGTAGTTCAGAGGCAGTGTGGTGAAAGAGAGAGCGCTCAAGTCAGAAGGCGTAGCTTTCATCCCAGCTCTGCAAATAACTTAATGAGAGATCTTCGGCAGATGACATTCAATTTCTGAGCCTTGATTTCCTTATCTATAAAAAATGAGACATCAACATATAAGTGAAATTTTATGGTAATTTTTTTCTGTCTTACTTATTTTACTTATATAGTATTCTCTTGGTCCATCTATGTTGTTGAAAATGGAAAGATTTCATTCTTTTTTTTGTGGCTGAGTAATATTCCATTGTATATCTGTACCATTTCTCCTTTAACCATTTGTCTATTGAGGGACATTTAGGTTGCTTCCATGCTAGAGTTTTAAATTTCTTCAGTTAAATACCCCGAAGTGACATTGTTGGTCATATGGCAGTTCTACTTTTAATTGTTTGAGGAACCTCAATATTATTTTCCATATTGGCTGCACCAGTTTGTAATCCCACCAACAGTGCACAAGAGTTCCCTTTTCTCAGATCCTCACCAACACTTGTTTATTAATTTATCTATGATAGCCAGTCTAACAGGTGTGAGGTGATATCTCATATCACAGTTTTAATTTGTATTTCTCTGATGATCAGTGACATTGATTATCTTTTCATATTCCTGTTGGCCATCTTTATGTCCTTTGGAGAAATGTCTATGCAGGTCCATTCTTATAAGTGAAATTAAAAAAAAAACAAAATAAACAAACAAAACAGAAACAGACTCATAGATACAGAGAACAAACTGATGGTTTTCAGGTGGGAGGGGTTTGGGTGGCTGGGTGAAAAAAGGTGAAGGAATTAAGAAGTACAAATTGGCAGTTACAAAATAGTCACAGGGATATGAAGCACAGCATATGGAATATAGTCAATATTGCAATAACTATGTATGATGTTAGGTGGGTAATAGACTGAATGAGAGGATGACTCAGAATGTATATAAATGTCTAAACACTATGCTGTAGGCCTGAAACTGATGTATTTTTGAAAGTCAACTATAATTGAAAAACTTTTTAAAGACTTTTTTTAAAAAATGAGGCATCAATTCCCAAGTCCCTGATAACTCTATAGAGGCAGAGTGGTTAAAAGCACAGACTCTAGAATCAGACAGAGCTAGTTTCACTCCACAACAATGTGAAAATGAGCAAAAAACTCAACTACCCTAAGCTTTGATTTCCTTACGTGTTATATAGGGGAAATAACCACACTTATGTCTTAGGGCATCATCAAAATTAAAAGAGGTAAAACATCGACTAAGTGCCTGTGACAGAAGAGGACCACTTGTAGTATTTAAGATTAGGTTCAGCTGCAAATAACTGAAATACCCCCAAGTAGCAATTACTTTAAAAGATAGATGTTTATTTCTCTCCAATGTGAAGAAGTCCATAAGTGTCAGGCCAGGGTTTATATGGCATTCCGCCATATTGTGGACCCAGAGACTACCCATCTTTTTGCTCTGTGCCAAGTGGTTGCTTTTCCTGAGGTCACCTGATGGTCCAGGATGAAAGCTGGGAAAGTTTACCTTATTTTGAATAGGTATCAGTTGAAAAACCAGAGATTTATTACAATGGAAAGAAAAGAGAAATAATTCTTGAAAACAAGTAGTAGTCTCTGTCACAAGCCCTCAATATGTATTAACTTCTCTTTGCATCATTATTGTAATGTTGTCCGTACTGTATTCTAGTATTTTGTATATGTTTGTTACTAATGTTTTTATATGTAAGAATTAAATAGCTCCAGAAGCTCAAGTTAAAGGGATTAAAGATAACTGTCAAGGAGATTTTGCTAAAAACTGATTTTCATTAGAGTTTTACTTCACTTCAGACACTGGGGAGTTTAAGGATAGAGAAATAAGTGTTGCTCTGGCATCTGATTCCATATTCATAACAATGTGCAAAAAAGTGGATTATGTCTTAAAATGATTGAGAAGCTATGGTTTGGTTGATGAACTAAAGATGATATAAAAGAGAAATCAAGCAACCATAAGGCCCTTGAATGTCTGAGTATAGTACATTTATTTTAATAGCATAAAATGGAAATCAATTCCAATTTCAAATAAAGAATATATACATACTAGATACTGGAATTAAATGCTCTTAAAATGTTTATGCTACATTTTGGCTCTAAAAGGAAGAAAAATATCAAGAAGAGTATGTGATATAAGAATAGCTATATTAAAAAATAAGAATCCATCCTTCAATGTGGATTTTTTTAATTAGCATCATACAATCCAATGACACGCACTATAACAAACTAGACATTAGAAAACTGAGAAATAAACAATAAAATACACCATTCTAAAGATAAGTTTTTTAAAAATGGCTAAAGATGGAATGGATATACTCAAATTTCCTTCTCTCAAGCTATGTTTACTGTTATTTGAAACTTTTCACTTGGTAACATGCATATGAAAACCTAAACACAAGATTGAAACTCTGATAGCAACAGTCTCCAAAGATACAGCAGATTCTTAAACTTTATACTGTTTGAATTTCATAAACTTTAATGATCAGAATATAATTTTCAGGGTGTTTAATAATTTCCCATCGGTCATCTCGTCTGCATCATCTGGCTAAATACAAGAAAAGTGTCTGGGAAACCACTCCCTTCTGTGTCAGCATCCCTCCTACACAGCCACTCAGCAAGTCATTAACACGCAAGTCAAGGAGCACAAGGAACACAGCGGAACATCAGCATAACTCAATAACGTCCTCAGCCTCTGAAGTGTACTCCCAACTGCGCCACTGCACACAAAGGCGTTTGTAAATGTAGCTCACCTAGGGGTCTCAGGTGCACATCCAACTTTGCTTCTTTGCATGCCATCAGAAACGCTTGAAATAAGACGTAGTATCTGGGATGCAGAGACCCCAGTTATTTTCTCTATTTCGATAATTTTAAGTTCATTTCACAAAAATATCCAGCTACCATTTATGTCTACATGATGTTAATATCTGTTTGGAAAACGGAAAATTCATATCAACTAAGTCAAGTAGCGAGTCTAATCACCTGTTAGGAATCAAACATTTGGTGTCTACCTTGAGCGAACAGTGTATTTTCTTGCTTGACCCTGTGCTCCTATAATGGCTCAATTCAATCAAATCTTCCTTTGCCTGGTTTCCCTGTCAAATTCAACACAGTCTGCACCTGTACCTCTAGCAGCCTTGCATCTCAAGTGCTTTTGTAATGATCAGTCTTTCAAGATTTCCTTTGCTTTTTCGTGGCTTATATTCTAATGTCGGTAAATGGCCTTGCTGCCTTCTCCACTTATTTCTCCTCCTCTTACTGTTTTTTTTTTTTCTCCCTCTTTTTCACCCCTTGGCTCTATCCTTTTCATGTTTCTCTCTCTCTCTCCACTCATCCTCTTCTCCTATTGCCAGTTTCCTTGGTGGTGACACAAGGTAATTCTTGCATTATTTCCCCTGATTTGGGGGTAAGCTGCTGAAGCTTGTGCCTTGTTATGTGATTCCTCTCAGCTGGGAAAAAAAAACCCCAAAAACAAAAAAACATGGGGCTTACAGACAGAAGATCAGAGTTATGAGACCTGGATCTGTCACAGACTAGCTCTTGAATGTCAAACAAGTGATTTGTTTTTTTTCTGAGCCTCCACTCCTTCATTTACAAAATTGGAATAGTAATTTTAAAAGAGCATGATTATTACATAGATTAGGTGAGATAATGCAGATGAAAGTTTTTTTGTTAAAACTACAGACTTGCCCAAATCTTTATAAGTATTGGCTGGTAAATTTACTGAAATATCGAAGCAGTTTGCTCTCAAAAATTTTGAGACGGAGAAAGGTTTGGTTAATTTTACTTTTCGTCTAGATGTTTGGCATAATGCAGGCATAACCACAAGCAATTTTATAAAATTTCTGTGTGAATATATTTCTCTGCAAATAAAGTGAATTCTATATATAAATAATTATTTCTCAGTACGTTTGTCTGAACCTGTTCTTCACGAACTCAGAAACAGCTTCGGTCACAGGCTTCCCTTATCTGAATCGTGCCTTTTTTCTACTGTTAACACAGAGGGTTTAGGCATGTGCCTCCCCCATCAACCTGCTTCCCTGCAGAGTCTTCCAGGGGCTGTGGTATCAGACTCACTAGGTGTGAATGTGTGAACTCTGACCCCATCTCTTTCTAGGTTTGTGACTTTGGGAAAGTACTTAACCTCTCTGAACCTCAATTTCCTCATCTGTAAAATGGAGGACAACATTTGTTATTCTCTTTGGCCCTCATCCACAAACAAAGACTGTAATGCGTCCTTCTCAGCCCTGGGAGTCCAATCAATAGCATCCATGAGACTCTCTGGGGTCCAGCCAATGGGCGATGAGCGTGTAGAGGAGAGAGAGGTTAAAATATTTCTTAACCGTCTTTTGTCTCGCAGCACTGCAGAACTGACAGTGGCCATATTACTTCATGACCAGCTTTGGCAGTGGCTCTTCCTCTGTGGTGCTAGCAAGAGCTGGGCTCTGATGACACTGTCCCTCCCTTCCTCCTTCAGTCTAAGGGCGGTTCACCCTTCTACTAGTTCTTGGTACCTTGCCATCTCTATTGTTTAAGTAACCCTGCCCACACACCTATAAATGTTCTCTTCACTAGATTGTCTTCATGGTCATATCTTTCATGCTTTCTGCATCCTGCTGGGACACCAACTGATACAGGGGTTTAAAAACTATGGGTACTTCCTAGGTTTGTGAAATAAGGATTAAGCAAATAATTTAGTAAAGATTTAGAACAGGGGCTGAGATGTAAGAGCTCAATAAACGTCAACTATTATCATCTTGCTCTCCTTCCATCCCTGAAGCTTTGGTTATCCGACCTGCTTTTTAACTTAGCCTGGAAGTCAGCCTTCGGCTCCCCTATATTCCATACCTACCCCAGCTCCAGACCTCTCCCTGGCCCAGCTTCTGAGACCCCAAATTTCTAGACTGTCCAATAGGGAGATTGGACAAGATCAAACATTCCTAAAAATAATTTATTCCATTGTTAAACAAAGTCAATCAAAAAAATACCCACGCGATTAGAAAATACATTGAGTGACCACATCATTAACTCTCGCTCATGAATTATAGCTTTAGCATGTTTATGCAGTGAAGTAATTTGTGGAGAAATAAATGAAAAGCTAATTGTTAACCTCTTAACAGGAGATCCATCCTCAGTAAATCATAAAAGGAGGAACAGACAGGGATAATAACACAGACTAGTAGTAGTAATAGTTGTAAATTTCAGTTTGTCATATTAATTGAAGAGGCTCATAAAAAAACAATAAAGTTCAGTTTTAAAACTAGTTATTAGATGTATGAGGTTTTTCAGAAATGAATAAATAAATATAAAAACTCATTTCAACAGGGTGTAAAATCTACCTTTAAAAATTAGTAAAGAAGTTTGGGACATTGTAGAGATAGGGAACAAAAATTACTTTTCAAAAAAATACAAAGCATGAGTGTTTCAGTAAGATTATTTTCAAACGTAAATTGCACACTTTTAAGGATGACTATCATAGAGACATTTTAGGACTGTCAATAAAACAGAGCTACCTTGAGCCATGGGGTAGAAAAGGCTGGAAGCCTGCAACTGAAGGACTCAAGAGATACTCACAAACCACTTCCCTGAAGCACTAGCAAGGGTGGCATTATTTGAACTCCTAGAAGAGTCTAGACATCATGAGCATTCAAGCATAGCAGAACCATAAACTCCAATGCAGGATCTCAAAGTGGTCTGCAAAAGGCAGAAGAAGCTGCCATGTCTAATTCTCACTGACAAACTGTAACCCAAACATACACTGGGAATGGGGTCCTGGGAAATGTTCCCAGATTTCCAAAGGAGTCTTAACGGTGGTGATGAGTCAACAGCAAACAATTCACCAGAAGTAACCACCAGACACTATCCTAGGTACTTTAGAATACTATCTCATTTAATCCTAATAAGAATCACATGTAGCAGGTATATTTATTCCCATTTTACAGATAAGTAAACAGAAAGTTATAGAGCTGTAGTAACTTGTACATGGCCATACAAAGAAACAAGATTTCTATACTCAGACTTGTGTAGCTTTCCATACCATTCTCCTTCCCTACATAAATCATCAAAGATCATGCTCCTTTTATTTTAAGAGTCCTCCAAATTGCCATCATATAAAAAAACACTTTCTATCATGCAGAATATAGTAATGAGAGTGTTAAGTTGAGTTACATTGAATGAGGTTTACAAATGAATGTCAAAAATTTACCAAGTTCTCTTTCTGTAGATTAGTACTTACTGTGATCTCCTACCCTGGAGTGCCTCAGAGTGCAAAATAAATCACAGTCCTTTGAGTTGACTTAGTACTGAGTCCCAGTGAAATAATAGATTACTTTTCAACTTTTAGAAGGTAATTTAGTTCTCCCAATGGAGAAGAGTAATGAATAAAAATTAGACAAGCAGAAGTCAATCTTCAGGAAGTCTAAGACTGGGAATGGGTGGAGGTATGCCCTTAATCAGAACCTGGATTTGATTTTCACCTGCTCACCCCAAGGCCCAACCAAGCTGGACACACTCAAGAGCATATTTGAATTCTGGGAATTACCTCAGAATTTAACTAGTCTTCTAGGACCAGAACTATTTCAAGTAGTATGAACCTTCCCAAAGAGTTGCAATTCAGATATTCACTCTCAAACTGTACGTTTTCTGTATGAAGGAGATGTGGGGGAAGAAAAAGGATGCCAATTTCTCCTTAATATTCACATAAAGGCTAAATATTAAAAGGTTAAATATAGAGTTTAAGCTGGCCAGGAAAGCATATTAATTCAAACTGAAAAAAGAAAGGTTGAGAGACTGAGGATCAAGGAGGCAGTGAAAAGGAAAATTAATGCAAAGGAGTGAGGGGTAAAAAGTATATGAATCATGATTAGAGAGAAATCTCAGAAACCAAGAGCTTCGAGAGGGAGCAGTTTAACATGATATCAAGGTCTAGCTTCAGACGAGTGGATAGGTATCTGAGGTCAAATTAATTTAAAGGCTACTAACAATTAGGAAATTCAGGAATGATATGGGTGCCCAATGAATGTTTATGGCAAAGTAACTGAATCTTATTTTTAATCATGTTAACTAACTCTTACCAAGATTTTTTATTTTCTGGTACTCCTAACTCCATCTCCTGCCCACCTTGGTAGTCCTCAGATTAGTGTTAGACAAAGCTGTTCCACCATGCTGAGGGACTCTATTGGAAATGTATAGTTTTTGAGCTCAATTGAGTCCCTAGTCATGGTTAGCAATCTTCAGGTAATCCTAGTTCACAGTTCTGTTCATAGTAGTAGCTCTTTCAAACTCAAAGCTCCCTAACCTTCCTGCTGCCAGTCTCATTCTGAATAGACAGCCTTACTTTCAACCTCACAGAAAAACAAAAACAAAAAACAAAAACAATCAGGCAGGAACTTCCTTAAAATCCTCACCTTTTATATTCAGTCTTTTCCATCACTTTATCTGTCCTTACCTGTCCATTGTTTGCTTAATCTAATGTTCACCTAAATATGCTTCATAAATTGGCACCCCAAGCTTTTCAGTGGCTCCATCACCAGGGCCTATAAACATAGGTAAGTCTTCTTCACCTTAAAACAAGTACTTTCTTGTCCATGACCCTGAAGCTGCCTGGTACCACATCATTTTCTTTCTTTAACAGCCACACTTTCTCCATTCCTCACCATCCTGCAATTAATCAAAACATGCAACAAACAACTATGATAACCAAAATCTGGTTTATGTGTCTGCCACTCAACTGAAACTCCACCTGAAAAGAGTACTACTAACTTACTTGCCAAGTTCAGTCCTCACCTTTTTGTCCCTGTTAGAGCTTGTTACCACACCTCTCCTCACGGAATTCTCTCCTACATTAGCCTTAGAGGAAGCCCTGGCCCTTGAACTTCTCATGCCTCTCTATCTATTTGTTCACCCCTCTCCCTCCTCATTCTCTTTAAATGTTGATTCTCCCCAGAATCCACCTTCAATCTTTCTCTCTTCTTATTTATACATTCTCTCTCATCTGTTACATCAAATCCTGTAAATTCAACTATACCTGTGATCCCAAAACCTAAATCCAATCCCAATATCTCCCCTAAACCAATATTCTCAGTTGTCTACTAAACATTTCCATATTTGCCCTGCAAGTATTTCAAACTCAAAACATTCAAAACAGAACTTATTAATTCGACCTATATCAGATCCTTCTCTTTTGTTTGTAAAATTTCTCCCCAGAAAGGAGGAGAGGGAAGGCCGTTTGTGTAAAGTGAACAAATTAAGCAATCTACAGCATGAGGACTAGGAAAGGAGAAGGGGAGCAGTGCTAGTAAAAATTATAGCCAAGATTTATTACCTGTTTCTTATATATCTGGCATTGTGGTAGGCAGTTTTCATAGATAAGTTACTTATTCTCTTTTGTGATTTCATAGCTACCATATGAGGTAGCAAGATAGGCAAAATAATGGCTCCCTAAAGATGTCCTTGTACAAATCCCAGAACCTGTAAATATGTCACTGTACATGGCAAAATGGACTTTGAAATGTGATTAAGTTAAGGATCTTGAGATGGTAGATTATCCTGGACTAGTCAAGTGGGCCCAATGTAATCAGAGTTTCCTTACAGAAGGAGGTAGAAGAATTGGAGTCAGAGAAAAAGATGTGAAGACAGACCCAGAGGTTGACATGATGCAGCAGTGAACTGAGGAATGTGGCCAACCTCTAGAAGAAGTGAAAGGCTAGAAAGGAATTTTCCCTAGTATCTCCAGAAAAAAATGCATCCCTACCAAACACCTGAAATGGTAACCATTTCAGACTTTTATCCTTCAATTGTAAAATAACCAAATTATGTTGTTTTAAGCCACTAAGTCTGTGATAATTTGTCATAGCATAATGGGAACTATTACTGGCCCTTAGGCACATGAGGAAATGAAAGCCCAAGGCATTTAATAACTGGTCTAAGGCCACACAACTTGTGAGTGGTAGAGCTGGGACTTAAACTCAGGTCCTTTTGGCTAGCCACCTATGCCCTTAACTGCAATGCTAAACCCAAAGGGGTTATCTAAACTGATGATCCAGGGAAGGTCTGAATGCATACATCAAGAGCTAAAGTATGAGAGGTTGGGGAACAAGGGAAATAATAGCAAGGTACAGTCATTCAAGGGTGGACCTGGGCAATTATCTAAAACCAGCAGTGCTGACTGTCTTATGTCACTTCGTGCCTACAGTTTTAGGAAGGTCTGGCTTTGTTTACAGGAGAGAGTCAGAGTAGAGTTTTGTCTCTCTCTCAATTTAGAGCATCTCCATTAGCCAATGTGCAAGCTAGAAACTGGAATCCTTTGTTCAACAACCTTAATGAGCACTTTCATTGTGCTGTGCAACATAGCAGATCCTAGAAATATAAAATTAAATTGTATGTGCTCTTGCTTCCTCTCTACTCTCTCCTCTGTAATCAACATTTCTTCCTCTGGCTTGTTGTCACATCATTTATATCTGTACTGTTATATAGTTTATTGTCATTACTCTATATGACTACAGCAAGCGAAGTTAAATGTCATACTACTCTCTTCAAGAGCCAACGGCTTGGGAAGACGGGCACTCCTCTACACTGTTGGCAGAGTATAATTTGACAATATGCATAAAAAGCCCTGAAATGTTCATGAAATTTATACTCAGTAATTCCACTCCTAAGACTTTCTTCTATGAAAATAATCAGACTCACATATGAGAGTAGTTATTTCAGTATTATGAATAATAGTAAAAAATTAGTAATAACCTAAATGTCAACATTAATGAAATAAGTACACAAATCTTGGTGAATCTGAAAGATGGAAATCTATGCAACCACTAAAAAAGATAATGTTTTCAAATAATATTTAGTGACTTAGGGAAATGTTCGTGATATCTTGTTAAGTATAAAAAGTAGAACCAGCAACTATACAGATAGTATGTAAATTGTAGTTAGCTTTGGGTAACAGAATTGTGGGTTACTCTTATTTTCTTACATATATTTCTCCGTATTTTTTAATTTTTCTACATGAACACACATCACTTTTATAATCAAAGTAAAGACAACCAATAAATATTGTTTAAAAAGAAGAGTAGCAGAGTATGTTTGTGCTGATTATTCTCTGCTTGTCTTCCTAAACCCTTTGCCAGCCCTACTCTCTGCCAGAGAAAATGCCGACCTCCACAGACTGCATCATTGAGACTTCCTTGTCCATGGTTGCGACTTGATTTGACCAATAAGAGGCTCTGGAATTTAAAAAGAAAGGAGGTGAGAGTGGGGGAGAATAGGAGAAAAGAGAAGTTGGGCTAACTGCGCTCCTGGCTATCTGGCACATTTCGCTTCCCTAGATCTAGGCACATTGGCAGTGGCTGTGTTATGTTACCTGTGGCCAAAGATCCTGTTGGGTAGCTTCTTCCTCCAGCTCTTCTTTCCCTAGAATCTGGTAACCATCCTGTCTTCTTGAGGCTTTATGCCTCAGGCCAGTAGGCTTCTTGCTTGCTAATAATCTCTCAACACTATCCCTTGTTGGCTCCCATCACCCTGCCCACATCTGCAAATTGTCCCTACATTAAACTCTTTCAATTAACTTTATGCATTCACCATCTGTTTTCTGTCAGGCCCCTGACGGGTACAATGTCTAAGGTGGGTATGCAACAGCTGCAGGAGTATAGAGGGCGAAATAAGCAGGTGGCTGGTGTTCAAAGACTAGAGGTAGTTGCGCAATGGCAGAATCACTGTCTGGAAAAGCAGTGGAGAGCTGAGTCTGGGTAAAGAATGATTTCATTGTAGACTTTTTCAAGAAAAGTGATGATGTTACCCAAAAATTGGGGTTCAGGTAGGATAAATAAAGCATTATGGAAAAAGTGGGTTTATAGTATCCCACAAAGTATAAACTTTGTTGGTAGTTTTGCAACTTCTGGTGGAGAATTTTGAGAGAGTCGATGATGTCTTCAGTTCACAGAACTTCATTTATAAGACTTGTGGATGGGGAGGTGCACTCGTGAATGCAGTACCATTACCTTTTAAAAGTTCTTTCATGAATTTGTTTGGACTCAAAGTACAACACTGCAAAGAGAATCCCGTCACTTCTCTAGTGCTGGTGGCTTTGCTTTAAGAGTAGAGCTTACTTAGCCTCTGCTTCTTGCTCCTGCTTGAACTGAGTGGCTCCTGCTATAGCGAGCAGATACCTAACCCTTGTTTCCAACCAGTGTCACTTTTACTTTCCAAACCAGACTTTGTCATTCCGCCCTGGGTTTTGCCTGTCCTGCTTCACCTCTGATTGGCAACCCTTACAAACTCCTTCTACCTCTAGGCAGGTTGGACCAGAGGACAGACACGCCTCTGCAAGTGGACTTCCTCACAGGCTGAACTTTGGGCATTGGAACCTGAGTCCTTAGGCCAAGTGAGCTGAGCAATAAAATTTTACATGTGCACAGGCACAGTGTACTTTTTCTAAAGACTTTCAGCTCTGTCTCATTTGAATCTGGACTGTTCCTACCAGGATAAAGGGCAGGGGAAAAGGCAAGTAAAGAGGCTGAGTAGCTGCCCCACAACCAGATTCAATTCCCTTGTTGCCCGTAAACTTTACCTCATAAAGTTGTAGGAATGTGCCTTAGGTAACAACTCCCACCCCACAGGGAAGTTGTAAGAATGTGCCTTAGGTAACAACTCCCACCCCACAGGGAAGTTGTAAGAATGTGCCTTAGATAACAACTCCCACCCCAAAGGTAGTATTGCCTGGAGGTGATTTCCAGGGATGTATTACTTAACTAGTCAGAGGCTGGTTCTTAGCCTCTGTGTCTAGATATAAAGCCTTTCCAGTGCCCTCAAACAATGAAATCTTGGAGAACTGATTTGAATCAACTGAATTCACAAAAATCAAAGTATAAATCAAAAAGGACTGCTCTAAAATCTTTTATCTCATGTCAAATATCATAAGAATCCTAAAAGGAACACAGTTTCTGCTATTAATTCCCTTAAGACCAGGAAACTGAGACTGAAAAGTTGAGTAACTTGCTCAAGATCCCACAGGTAGTAGGTGGAAAAGCCCAGGTTGGGACCCAGGCATTTGGCATCCTTAACGGACATGCTGATCTTCAAGATGGCACTTGACTAGACATTCTTGAAGTGGTGTTTGGATCTCACATTTCTTCCTGAGGTAAACAGATGGAAATGTAAACTACAGCCAAGATTGGTTGGAGAATATTAAGTACAAAGGAATGGGAATGAACAGGGGGTTCTTCAGTTAAGAGTGCTTGAAATAAATTCTTCCCCCGATGAGGAAAGCACCAGCCAAAGAGATGACTGGCATCTTCTGGTAATAGCACCTCTTTCTTGGTCAGTGTCTTGGCTGACAGGAGTGACTGACAGGCCAAGACCTTGGTCCCCTTCAATTTTTCTTCATTCTACCACTGAGTTTTCCATAACACGTTCTTCTCTTACGTGTGTTAATGTCATTGTCCCACATCTTTAAACATGCTAATAGCCAGGCTTTGATTGAAGTCATCCAATGTTTAGATTGGAACTTAATCTGGAAGCCCATTAGCTGGCCTTTTCCTGAGTTATGATTTTGAGTTTGCTTTTGTTGACTCTTGTCTCATTCTTTTGTGTTGATTTGCTTAGTTTAACTGTGTTCTAAGGTGCTTTACTCTCATTCTTATGTATCTTCAATGTTCTCTCCTTTCTAAAGCTGAATTTTTAACTTGTTTTCTAATGTTGAGGGCATTTTCCAAGTCAACAGTCGTCACAACTGTCCCCCATTTGAAAATGTAAGCAGTATCTAGACCTTTATTATTATTTCATTCTGATTGTTTTGCTCAAAGCTCCCCGATATCAACTGTATACAGATGAAAGTTTTCTTAGGGATTTTAGAGAGATAATGAGATAATGTTAAAAACACTGGGCACTTCTGTACTGGACAACAGCATAGCAAGAAGCAGTGTGACTAGTCCTCCTGAGTAATCTTGAAAAGTGGCACATGTTAAAATGGGCAATATGTTGATGTGACTGTTAAAACTATTGAAAAAAAAATCTTAAGAAAAAAATCTGAAAGCAAGACTTGATTTTCCATGCACTTTCTCCACTGTTACGCACGACTGGTTTGGACCTGAGAACACAAACTTGAAAAGCCAACTCTCTAAATACCTGCCTCATAAACTTATATGAGTTAATAAGTTTATGAGTTTTACAACTGCCTCATAAATTTATGTCATTCATAATGTGTTCATAAGTCTTGAGACTCCATATTCTATCCTGTGACATGAGTCTACACCTGACTTTAGTTTACACTTTTAAATATATATATAATATAATTAAATAGCATATATACAAAAAATATATGTGACAGCAACACTTAGAAAAAATAATAAAGGAAATGCCAAGTGAAATACAAAAATAGTCCTTTCACTTCAGTGTTCTTTTTCTAATGATGATACCAAAAGGTGTGTTATAAGGAAACTTGTTTGCTCTGCACAACAAAAACTGACCTAGAGGATAGGTAAAACATTTCAGACATCCCTAGTGATTTTAATAGTCTAGTAAAAGCCTATCTTCTTCAACTGTAAAGGCTTTCTTTCTAATGGAAGTTAGGTGTTTTGAGAAATCAAGCCACAGGAAAAGGACTTTGGAAACTTTTGTGCCTCAAGCAAACTTGTTGGGTGGGGCCAAATCTAGAATGGGTAAAATGTCAAGAGAGGAAGTCCACAGTTCACACAGTAGCACATCTTAAGGTGCATTATTTATGGTGAACACTTTCTACTCTTTTCTATCCTACCCAGCTCCAAGAGTTTCATTGGACGTCCTTGCCTTTGGGCTTCCACTGGATCTGACCTGTGAAATGCACCTGTAGGAGATCAGCTATGAGTGAACATGCGCTTGGTGGATTTATTCCCCCAGCTCCTTTCCTGTTACATCTCTGCACAGGCTAATGTTCAGGTCAGGTGGGCCCTTCTATATCGCTTGCATAGGGGTGGCACCATCTCCCCATTTGGCTAATTTGGAAGTACTGTACCGTCTACTATTGATTTATCTAAAGCTGCCCACTTCTGTGAGCATTCCCTTTCGGAAAGTCTCATCACTTAACTTAGTTCAAATGGGCTGTGAGATTCTTTCTAGAATACTGACTGATACAAACATTTAAACTAAAAATACCCTCATCCAGTGGTTTTAAGTGAGGTCATTTTTAATAAAATGAAAAAGTAATTTTGAAAACTTTGCTAACTACCTAAATGAACATCGATGTGCTAGGGAAAAGTGCGGGAAAAATTTCCTCAAGATTGAATTTTTATTTTGCTTTATAAAAAGATATGGAAGAGAGTGAGAAAGAGAGAGAGAGAGAGAGACAGAGCGACAGAGAGACAGAGAGACAGAGACAGATAGACACAAAAGAATACCGGGATTATGGGTAAAAATCTTAGAAGAGGAGAACGAATTCATCGTTCATCTTCACTGTAAGTTTCAGAGCAGCTAAAAATGTGATAAGATGAGCAGATTTTTTTTTTAAGGTTTTTATGATCAATACTTTCAAGGCAAAACTGTGGGAGCTCTCATCACACATGACAAAATGGTTGCAACAAAAACAAAGTTTGAGAGTTGGGCGATTCCGTGGATCATCACTCATATGAAAATTATAGATATAGAAATAAATAAACAACTCTTTCATCGGCCATCTTTCATCACTTAAAATGTCCTTTGAGTATTTCTTTAAGGCACACATGAAAGTGACAAGTAGATGGAAAACAGTTATCAGCCACCACATGTCAGAAGTGACACAACATCACAGAAGATGTATTAAAATTTTCACCAACAGTAGTATAAACATTTGCACTAATTCCCCTGTTGGCCACATTATGCTGTTTTCAGCTTTCTCTCAATAAATATAACTTCTAGGAGAGCAGAGTTATTGTATTTCTTGTGTACCACTCTGTCTTAGTCTATTTGGCCTGTTATAACAGAATACCATTGACTAGGTGGCTTATAAATCACAGAAATTTATTTTTCCTAGTTTTGGAGGTTGCAAAGTCCAAAATCAAGGTGCCAGAAGATTCGATGTCTGGCTAGAGACTAGTTCTTGGCTCATAGAAGGTCATCTTCTCTCTGTGTCCTCACATGGCAGAAGGGGTGACGGAGCTCTCTGGGATTTCTTTTGTAAGGGCACTAATCTCATTGATGAGGGCTCCACCCTCATGACCTGATCACTCCTGAAGGCCCCACCTCCAAATACCATCACATTGATAATTAGGATTCCATCATATGAGTTTGGGAAGGTCATATTCAGTCTCTAGCAACTGTATATCCTAAAAAGAACTAGACCTTGTCACTTAATAAATATTCACTGAACAACTGAGTGAGTGCTTCTTCAATGATTACTCTGGTCTAACTCATAAATAGAAAGTAATCCAAAAATATTTTTTTTCTTAAAATAATATGGATGTACTATGTATGAGGTTTAATGCAAATGCAAAATTTAAATAATATTTTTAGTTAGAATATGAGATATCAGTGGTTTTTTGTTTTGTTTTGTTTTTCTAACAACTGCCTTCCCAAGATGCTGGAGGTTAAAGTTGACTCTTCTATGCCTTTAGCAGCCCTGCTCAAAAGCAGGTAATAGAAAATTTAGCCATTGTGTTTAGGTCACAGTGAGCCACAATTACTGTATTATTATCAACTAGTTTCTTTGGCTCCATTTTCTGCTAGTCTGCCCTTTGGGGTATTTCATTTTTCTAAATAATTAGAGGTACTTACAGTGTATTCTTTCATTTATTTATCCACTCATTTTTATCTTTAAGTTGGTTGACCAGTTATTTACATATAAAGCATCATATCAGTGAATTCTTAACAGAGTTCTTTTATTACTTCATATTTTAGGTAGGGTCTGGAGAACAGACTATGAGATGAAGAGTCAAATGTAGAAATTTATTGAGAAATATGCTCAAAATCAATTATTCTCTGGAGGTGAAAAAAGGATTATACAGAGAAGAAATTGCATAAGGATGCCTTTCAACAAGGGTCTACTATAACTGGGGTGACCATTCAGAGTTGACCAGTCTTAAGGAAAGGGGGCTGGACTTTTACAACCTGTCTCCCTGTCCCCCCCCCCAACCCATATCATAGATTACTTGGATGTGGGTATGTGGACTGCCCTGTGAATGAGACACAATTTCAGGCAGGGAGCCTCTATTCCATCAAGGACAATTCCTGAATAGCAGTTCAGCTGAGAGCCTCAGCTGCCAACAATCCCAGCACCAGGAGAATGCGTGCTCAGCCCTAAAGGGGGATCTGTATCATGCATTACAGCATATGCTATCCCTATAGTAGGGTTCCCATGTTCTTCCAGGAGTTCCTACTGAAACATCATTTCTCAAAATGCAGTGTCTTGCCTCTGGGTGTGCTGGCCATATCTGCAACCTTAAAATGCAGTGATTTGGGACTTCAGAAGGAAACACACATTCTTCTACTCTGGGGTGCAGGCAGGCTTTGACTCTGTTCTTAGACTGGATTTTCCCACTTCCAATATCCTTACCAACTTTTGAAAACTAGTGTTCAACTTCCTCTCCTCTAAGAAAATTTATTCAAGTATTCATGGACTGCCAGGTTACTTACTCCAGTTATAATCCAGTACATTGCGAGTAGGCCCTGAATTCATCCTGGCAGCAATATATTTAAAGACCCTTGGGTCCATGATTTATTATTTATAAACTTATTTCATGTGAATGTTTTTGTTGTTGTTTTATGAATATTTGTGTTCTTTGCTAGAGACAGTTGTTTGAGGTTTAAGGCTAGCCTTATTCAGAATAATGTAATGAAAAATAATTAGGTAAAGTTGCTGTTATTGCAATCATGCCTGTGGAGTGATACTAGGAGGCCATGGAGAGCTGAGGCAGCTCCAAGTGCTTTCTTCCTTCTCATGGATCACTGGAGTCTCAAGAATTGAATTGGCCTTTCAATTCTCTCACTAACAGCAGCCAACCCTTTGTGTTCTCTAGCCTATGTACCAGTTCGATTGGCTTAGCTAATTATCAATGATTTGATCAGGTATTGCTCTTAATGTCAGGTTAAATCATGGGTCATCAGCTAGCCTATGGATGGCTGTCCTTGAATCAGAGGCCATTCGTGATCTAAACAGTAGCTATTCTAGTCCTTCAAAGAACCTGGCACTGTTGTTTTGAAATTTGCATCTAGAAAAAAGTCATAGACCTTGGTAGAGGTCATCGCTAACATACAATATTCATCCTTTAGATGTCCATTTGGGGTATCAAATACCAAAAGTTTACTGTGTCCATGGCAAATTGAGAACTCTTTTTATTTGCTGTAAAGTTATCCCTTTCAAGTCTTGTTAGATATATTAAAGTCCATATGTAATTTGTTTATATTCTTTATCATGTTTGTATTCTGGTTATATAAAAAGAAGTTTGAAGATAAACATGTATCAACAAGAGTGCACACTCAAAAGGAAAAATACTAATTAATTAAGTTTTCCTGATACTATTGAAATAAAAATTACACTTACTATTATTCAGGTACACATGTGGTAAAGTATTAATGGCTTTTTCAAGTAATTTAATACAAAGGAATGACAACTTTAAGCTCTAATAGTTTTCATAACTTCTACCACAGATCCATGGATTAGTGTCTAAAATTATAGTTTATAAAATAAAAGAAACATTACTATAGTTCTTCACAAAGTAGACATTTTCAGCATTCAGTATTAAAGGACGTTTGTGTTTGCTGCATGTAGTCCTGTGTAATCATAGCTAAACAAAACTATTACTTTGAGTTTGCTGACATAGCAAGATTAGGAAATGATTTATTCTTAAATGATGGAAATTAATAGTTATTTTGGCAATCAGGCAAAATTAATGTTAAAATGTAGAAATAGGTTTCCTTGAGAAAAGCATGAATTTAATCTAGGCTGGGAAAAAATTATTTTCATAAATATACCAAATTGAATTGGAAATATTTTTGGTGCTTTTCCTAAATCTAAATGTTAGTGACAATTAAACTATCTATTTATGAATTCCCGCAGAAGCCTACCAGAAAAGACCTCCTGGCCAGTCATTACGTTTGCTCCCTGATACTTCCCTGCCCTTCTCCTTGCTAACTGGCTTCCAGCTAGTTCAGCTAGTGTGAAACACTGGTGAAAGTGGGGAGGCGGAGAAAGGACTACAGGGCGCTCTCTCGCGCTCTCTCTCTCTCTCTCTCCCTTACTCGCTCTTATTGTTATATATTCATAACTGCAATTCCTTACAGTTCCAGGTCTCTTCTGGACAGCCCTCTCTCTGTGCTCCTAGCTTCTTCCAGCCAGTCCCTGCTATGACTTTAACTCCTGCCAGGCTGCCCAGCTTCTGGGTTCTGATAACACTACCTCCTCCCTACATCCAGCCAACCCTAGAGAAAGAAGCAACTTCCTGCTGTAGCTAATCTCTGAGTTGCCTTGCCATTTCCTGTTTGGCTTTTCAGCAGCTCCATCCCAGTATAATTAATACCTTGTATTTAATGCCTTCTGTTTGAGATAGAGTGTGTTTTCAGTTTGCTTGACTGGACCTCGAGTCATATGGTACTTCCACATTTCCCCTGCACAGCACAGTAGAATAGTAGGGCTGGACTTTAGACCATCATATAGCTTACTACTTTGAGTAAAAACATGAACAGGTGAGGATATTAAACAACTATATGCATATATGATGTTTCACTTAAATTTAGCTTTATGCAATTTATCCCAACACGCTTCTTTGAGATTGTCCCCAACTTCTAGTCACATTCTACTCTAATTCTTTATACATGAAGATGTCAGAATAATGACTATCAAATATTTCATGCATATTACTTCTTTGTTCAAATACCCAGAGGATATTTCTTTGGTGAAACATCCATATACTCCTGAGTCTAGCTCTTATAGCTTTTTCAATAATTTCCCTCCATCATTTCCTTCTTCCCATATCTCTATAACCTTATATCCTATGTTATGCCTCAATGAAGCCTATCTGTTCCAGTCAAACTATCTTGCTTTCTATTCTTAACATTCAATTTCCTGTTCTCTACCATTGTGTCTTCACTACAGTAGCAGCACCCTTTCTTATCATATCTTTGACATTGATAATACTGTACACAGACTAAGAATAATTTGTAATTAATGCACCATCATACACATGTGTAACTTCTCTGGATTTCTCTATCTTCTTAAATATTGGTATTCTACAGGATTCTAGTCTAAGTCCTGTTACCTTTTCATTTTACATTTTTTTAAAATGACTTCCTCTATTTTGATGAATTCAGCTCCAAAAATCTGTAACCCCCTAAATTTAAATATCTCATCTCTGGACTCTCTCCTTAGCTTCAAACCTTGTATTTGCGGCTAACTAAACATTTCTACCTGGTTGTCTGGTAGGCACATAACATGTGAAAATGCCCCAAATTGAACTTACTCTTTCTCCCCCACCATCCTCAGCCCGCCCCGCTTTTCAAGATTCTTTAGCTTTAATAAATGTCACCTCTTACCTAGAAACCTGAGACTTTTTTGACACCTTCAAAAAGCTTGCTATCTTTGATCTGTCACAAATCCTGAAACATCTTTGAATTTGCCCTTCCTCAACATCTATGTTGCCTGAGTCTTTTAGGAGGCCATAGTTATAAACAATCTTTTCAACTTCATTCCCTGCCTCTCCTGGCTCACTACCAAACTGGCTTTCTTTTAATTCCTAACACACATCAGTGCAAGGCTTATCTCAGGAATATTTGCATTTGCTGTTCCTTTTTCTTTAAGTTCTTCACAAACTTATTTTTCTCTTGTTTATCCAATCTAAACAAGTTCTTTCTTATCCCAATATTTCCCATTACACGGCCTGCTGTTTATACCCTTCATTACCCCTTATCAATCTGTATTTGTTCAATTGGTTAGTCATTTATCATTTGTCTTCCTCACTTGAATTTAAGTTTTGTGATCACTTTGTGCTCAGAAGATTATAGGTGTTGAGTAAATACTGTTGCATGCAGAAATGAATGATGGAATAAACGAACTGAGCAGGGGCTTTTGTCTGTCTCCCAGGTCCTCTGTATTGTACCATGCACAAATCTGATCATGTCACTGTCCTGCTTAAAATCCTTTGATGGTTTCCTGTAAGAGTCATTTTAACAGTTAGTGAATCTTTTTGAGATTTACTATTGTGGTGAGAAGGCTTCAGAATCTTAAGTTTAAATTGAAATGGAAGCAATAAATAGAAGACGGAGCTCCTTACCTTCATCTCCTGGTCCTGTGAAAGTTCAAAGCCTTGAGCCAATGTGGTCAAATATCTATTATTTAAATTCCATTACCAGGCAGACAGGGGCGTGAAGAAAGCGCTGGGCTATAAACTGAAGGATCTGGGTCTTAACTTTCCAATCCTTAGGTCACCTGGACTTTCTAGTTCTTAATTTCTTCAGATATAAAATGAGAAGATTGTATAAATAATCTCCAAGGTGCCTTTCAGGTCTGTGATTCTATGATTCTCAGGCACCAGACTACCATGTCCCAGGATTATTTTTTGAGCATCATATTAAATAACATGTGAATTGTGAAATATAACACAGATTGTATTATTTTTATACCCTCATTACAGAGCAAGTTACACTTGGGCTTCAGAAATTCTTTATGACATTGATGATGGTAGTTTCAAAGTATCATTTGTTTTTTCTGAAAGTAGTTTCAAGCTCAGCGAAAATAAATGGTATTTAGAAATGCTAGTAAATGTATTAAAGGTAAAGGAGGGCAATATATTTTGCCTATTATGTGTTGGATGCTTTATGTATTTTATACCTTAAAATAGGCCTATCATCTCACTCCATCGTGTTATCAGAACACAATGGCACTTGTCTAAGACTTGTCTAAGACTATAGCTGGTAAGTGGCCGAGTACTTTGGAACATAGTACTAATTCTTTCCACAATCCTTTTATGCACTGAAGCATCTGGTGCAGCTCTAACTCCTGTCAATTACATGAACACTCACACACTTCTCAAGTAAAGGGATACATAAGCGGCAGAAGGAGGCCTTAGGGAAACTGAGTAGGATTGAAAAGAGAACTCTTGATTGCAACCTCATCTCAGTTCAGGAGCTATCCCTGGGTAACTGAGCTTGTTTGAGAGCATCTCTGATCATCGCCATTGGCCTCCTCCTTAAGAGTCAGTCATCAAAGTCTAGAGATGAGAGTAGCTGGCACTACTGGATCGGACCTACTCCCAGTGGTCAGTACTTATGGGCCCTAATTTGCTTCTGAAAAAGGAGATAACACAATTATCGATCAACTTGTAATGCAACAACCTTCGAACAGTTTCCTTACTTTTGGTTTGTTTATTTTAATTTGTTTGTAGAGAGAAACACATTTCATGATTCAGGTCCTTTTCAAACATAAATCATAGGTAGGACATTCGATTCATAGAGTGGAATTAAGTATAAGGAGGGGTGGTCCAGCTGAATCACTGTGGAGACTTGTGGATTTTACTTATAGAATAGGCATAAATAAGGACCTTTCAAAGGGCTGATAGCCACAGTATTACCTTCAGGGAGTAAAGCTTTGTTATTTGCGCCTTAGGAAAGAAGATACAAAAACAATCAACAAAGAAACAGTCAACAAATGAATGCCATCAGGAATGTAGTAAGAAACATCTTTTATGAAAAACACTTTCTTGCTAAGTTAAACAACAACCCAAACCCTTCGCTTTTTAATATGGAAGTAAAGAATGAAAAATCATGCTCATTTTTCTCTTTCTTCTATTATGATATCACTTTGGCACCTGCTTTCATATGGAAGCTAAGAACATTATCTATTGTATTAATTGCTCCAAAGGTCTTTGGAAGATTATCTCCAACTCAATTAATTTTTTTTTGTGATAAATAATGCTTGTTATAAATAATTCATTGAAGGGTGAAAATATTTTCTGTTTTTAATAGTGTAAAATACCAGAATGAATGACTGGTTAACTATATATTAAAAATGATCACATTTTATTCAATACACACCTAATGGTACCTGACATTTCAGTTAAAATTTTTATAAGGCAGAGCAGTTTAATAATATTGGTCAGTATTATTGTTCTCTGCATAACACATTTTCACTAGTTACTCCAAAGCTTGCTAAGCTCTTGGATAACAAATGGGAAAATATCACACCACAGGCAATATTTACCCATCCAACAGGCAAAACAAGAAAATAGAACCTAGGCCTAGAATCCTCTAGTGTTACTCAATCAAAGAAATTTTTTATTGTCTTCTGCCCAGGAAGTCCCATGGGCCATGAAATATTGATTTAGGAATTTGCTGGGCATGAATGTCTGTGTGTTGCAACCATGTTCTTTTATATAACTTCTTAATATATGATAATTTTTTTTCTATCTGTGCTGTGATAAGGCTAAATAAGAAATGAAACCTAGCTATTAATAAACATAGAATGTCAACCCTAAATTCTTTTTATAACGACCAACTTGGGGTCATTCAAGTTCACTGCATGGTGTGCAGGAATGCACAAAGCATTGTTTATATCCATGTCTAGCTTCATCTCTTCCTTCAGCTTACAACAGCACAACCTGTGCTGTCCCACAAGACCTGGTTCCAACCTTTCTGGGAATGAGATTTGGAGGGCCTGGTTATTCTTCATGGTTCACCTAGGGCTTCTCAAAGGTAGGACATTCTCAACATCAGGGCTTTAGGTACTGGGGAGGGGCTAAAGTGGGCCATAAGGAGGTTTGAGAAGAAGAGCAGGAGCTATTTACTATCTGAGCAGAAGAGAGGAGTCGAACCACTGCGAAGGAAAAAAAAGAAAAGGCATGAAGCATAAAAAGTGGCAACCTGCAAAGTTATTTCATCAGCTAAAATTTTGCTCTGTATAGAATGTCCAATATTAAAAGTAAGGGTCCTGTATTATTTATGTTTGTTTGCTCTACTCAGTTGGTATTTCCCATGCAAGATCAGCATAGCAGTTACTGAAGGCTCTGGAGTCACACTGCCTAGATTCTAACCCAGCTTCTGCTGCTTTCTAAAAATGTAGTCTTAATGACCCTTGGCCTCAGTTTATCTCAATTCTCTAATAACAAAATTACCTCTCTTGTAAGATTATTATAAAGGAAAAGATATAGATATATTATAGATATATAGATATATATGCATTTGTGTATATATATATATAACATATATGACATATATCATATATCTTTATATATGTATACCTAAAACAGTGCCTGGCATTTGTCTAAATCAATAACGTTCAGTAGAATTATCAAATTCACTGTTGTTTTATAGTTTCTATTTAACTTCCCTGTAGATCTTGTCGTCCCTACTCTCTGTAAGCTCCATGAGAAGAAACTTAGATTTTGTAGTGGTTTACATGTATTTTGTTGTCTCAGCTGCTGAGGGTCCATGTGATTTAGTGGCAGGTGAACCAGGTCTGGCCAATCACTGTTGCATTCATCTTACCAGAGGGAAGGTATATGTCTCAAGCTTGGATGTGCGAATACTTGCCAGAAAAAGGTTTACTGGTACCTGAAATGGCTGGCTTTAAGCTCCATAAACCTGGAACACTGGGAGTGGCCATCTTTGTCTCCTTTGGGTAGGTCCTGCCTGAAAATCAGAAGACCCTGGTAAAGTTAATAAATGGAGAGAGGAGGGCCCTGAGGACATCATTTGAGTTTCAGGTTTCAATCTTGCCTCAAAAGAGTGCCCTGGACTTCTTACTAAACCACATGTAAAATAAATAGATTTGACTGAGTGGGGGGAAAAAAGAGCTCTTTGGATCTTCTGATTTTTTGAGGAAATAGATTCTGTCTTTATTTAAATTAGTTTGTATTGGATTTGCTACCAAATTATATTAATATATTTTCTTCAAATCGACTTGGTCTGCATGATCCTCTTGATGCCACTGACCTTAAATAAGGTCCTCTACATTGAAAACAACCAATATCTACTATTGCATATATGGATGAGTTAAAAATTTGAAACTCTCAAAGTCCATGAGCCCATTAATTCCTGCATATTATCATACTGTCCTAGGTGATTCAAGTTAATGTAAGTGTATTTTATCTTTCTGTAGAGAAACACAAGATGTAGCCCTGAGGATCATGTTGGATGAATGGGATTGCTGAGAAGGCTTCTTGGGGAGACCAGGGATTTAGCTTGGGAAGAACTCATTTCCTTTCAGCATAGCGAACTCCATGGTCCGCTCAGTCTCTTAACCTCGATGAACACCCTTCTTCAATCATAAAATGAGAAAATATTATTTACTCTACAGGGTTGATGTTAGGCTCAAAGGAACTCACTGATGTGTGAGCTAAGAATGATGCAAATGTTATTTGTTGAATCCCTCCCCACCACATACGCCTGTTTCAATTTATGATACATACTTGCCAAATCATGAACCTAAACGTTGTTAAAATGGTTTTCCCTGTCAAATACATAAGAGCCACATTTCAGAAGAATATATGTAAGTATACGCAATCATATCTGGGTCTGGGGTGTGACTTTTGGGGGACTACTCAGTGTCCTCTGTCAAAGGAGTGGTTCCATTGCCACATTATCCCCATGAATCCCTTCCGTTTTGTCATCTCAGAGCTCCAAAGGGCAGATGCGCTGCTGTGCTTCAGACCCTTAAGAGGCCCTTTGCCATCCCGGTAGCTCACTACCTGTGAGCAGCCACTCCTTTGGGTGCTTTTTGTGGGCGTGGCGAGAAGCACCTGCTCCCGGGCTCTCCTTGAATCTTGCTCCAATCCCTTCGATTTAAGGGTGTAGCTCTGTAGTCTCCTAGCTATTCCCTTAGGTGTGCTTTATGAATCCGGTTTCAATCCCCGGTGGGTAGCTCTCAGGTCCCGTTACAATTCCCCAGAGCTCTGGGTGTGTGTGTGCGGGAGGGACAGAGCCAGGGAGAGATCGAGTGAGGGGACGAGACTCCGGGGCTCCAGTTACCGCCCCGCACGGCCCCCGCCGCGCGCCGCCAAGTGAGCGGCGGGGCCGGGGAGCGCCGCGGCCCCTTTAAGAGCCGGGCCCAGCCGGCCCGGGGGCCGCGGGAGCCCAGAGCACCGCGCGCCGCGGAGGAGTTGCGACCGGCGCAAAAGTTTCCTCCCAACTCCGGCCCCGCGCGCCGCCGCCGCCCACTCCAGCCCCGGGCCTGGGGCCGATCCGCTGCTGCCAGGGCTAGGGCCAGGCCGGGCCGGGCCGGCAGTTTCACTTTGGCGCGCGCGGAGCTGCAGACTCGACCGGGCCCGAGCGGGAGTAGGAGCCGGAGGAGGAGCCCGGCCGCGGTGCCGCCGCGTCCCGGCCCCCAGCCACCTGGGTGGTAGCCCTTCCCCTGCCGCCCCCTCCCCGGCTCCCGCCCCCTGGAGGCCGCTGGCCCCGGCGAGGGGCGCTGCTGCGAGCCCCGGGTCCAGAGGGGGCGCCGGGGAGAGGCGCCCCGGGTCCCCAGGCCCGCCGGTGGTGGACGTCCCCCGAGAGTAGGGGCTGCATCCTCGGGGCCAGACACCTGTTCGGCCAGGCCCGGCGTGGTCGCCGGGGCCAGGATGAAAGTGACCGTATGCTTCGGCAAGACCGGCATCGTGGTGCCCTGCAAGGAGGGCCAGCTGTGCGTCCGGGAGCTCACGCAGCAGGCGCTGCAGCGGTACCTGAAGACCCGGGAGAAGGTGAGCGCTGCGCGGGGGTGGGAGAGATGCGCGCGGGGCGGGGGTGGGGAGTGGGGGCGCGGCTGCAGGGTGGACTACTCGAGAGCGCGTGGAGACCAAGGCACCTGCCAGGTGTCCCGAGGACCCAGTAGCAACCCTCAGGGGACGTAGGACACCCAGGCGCCTTGATTTATCACACTACCTGTAGCCACAACTTTTGAATGTTACTAATAGAAGTGACCTGGGAGTCTTTGGGCATTTGTGGTACTTGCTTTTCAAAGGGCGGTGGGAAGAACCACAGAATGGGAATCCTTTGGGGGGTCATTAGAAAGCAGTCTGGCGTCCTGATTCAAGCCCACTGCCTCCAAGTCCGCTTTTAAACAAGCTCCCAGGTGTTTGGAAGGACCATTGGAGTTCGAGAAGCACTCTTTTAGAAGTTGTTTGAGGGAACTGTTCTTAATGGAACCCTTGAAGGTGCTACTGACCTCAGGTGTGATTTTTGACCCACTAAGGCCAGCCCCACTTCGGCGTCTTGGAGTTAGAAAGATGATTGGTGCAAGTTACAGATACTGGGAAGTTATGACTGGCGGGGCCCCTGGAATTTCAACCTCGTGAGCGGCCCTCCCTAAAGTGATTTGGGCAGGGACTTGAGTGGAAGGATGCTGTTTGTTTATAACAACCAGTCTATATTTCGAGTGTTTATAGTTTAGTACTGCACATTCTATGAGCATTTTTTTTTACGTGTGTGGACTGTGTCAAGTCCTGGATGACTATTGAAATGACGGCCAGGACTGTCCCCAGCTCTGTTCTTGAAGTCAGAAACAAGTAAAATTAAGTGAAGCTCAGGAAGAGTGGTTTAAGTGTGGAACGTGTGTTCAGAAGACTTAGCTGGACACTAGAACTTATCAGGTGTTTGGGTAACATACTGGGCCTTTGTGTCTTCTTCAATGGAACTGTTAAATGAAGGCACCGAAGAGCATCATTTTATTTTTTGAATCCTCAGATGGAACATCTTGTATGCCCCAAACTCTCCTGAAACAGGACAAGTCAAAAACTTTCCTTTAGAGCACAATGGTTCTCTAAATATTTGTTCTCATGCTTTGAGAACTGTAGAAATAATGTGTTGGCCAATTTATTGATGGGAAGATGTAATTTCTTTAATGTCTTATAGGTTATCCAAAGCATACAAATAATTTTGTTTCTTCCAAATATATAGTTTAAGCCTTTAAGAAAATCTCTGCACCTCTTGTGCCTCCACTAAGAATTATTATACAGAAAAAAATTTCTACTTTGAATAAATATGTGTTTATGTTGCCTTGAACAGTTAAGGGTTTGAGAATAGTATAGTGAAAGGGTCTGTAAATATATTAAATATAATACCTAAAGCTGAACTCTTTACTAACGGAATTGAGGTAGAGGAGGGAAAATAATCAAAATGGCCAATAAAACTATATGAGTATCTACCCTAATTTTTTTCCATTGTTACAATAGCGTGTGCTGTTTATATTGCATAATTCAGTTGAACTGAGATTTGCACAGTAACCAATTGTCTTTGAAGTTATATTTCACTAACTTCTGAAGCTTAAGGTTAATAGTAACAACATTATTCTAGACTAATTATTAAAATAGATCTTATTGAATAGGTTTTCCTGAGACGATACATTATTTTTAATGCATTAAAAATAATTTATGCTCTAAAATCTTGTATATTTAGAAGTTAACTACATGGGACTGTCCAAGAACAGAAGTAGACTATAAGCTTATAAATAAAATACAGGGATAGATGATATTTACTACATTGTAATTTGATCTTAAAAGGTGTTAAGCCATCGCTATTCTGGACTGAAAGCATAGTTTATAATATCACAGAACCCATAATATAATTGTATTGATCCAGTTTACATTATTACCAGAAATTACATTTTTCTGTTTACATTTATATATTAGTGAATGTGACATTTAAAGGTCATCTGCAGTTTATTAATCCTCCTTCCCTTCTTTGGCTTTTAAAATCTCAATTTAATAAGTGGCAAGTGATATTTTCCCCCTCCCCAAATATTCCTCTCCCATAGTTTCATTTTAAATAATGTTGTAATCATAATGAGGCCTAATATTAAATGGTATTCCTAATGGAACGAAAATGTCAAGAAATACTCTGACAAATTCCGTGCTTTTATCCATTGAATTTAGAAAATGATGGGGAAAGACAAGAAATGTCAAAATTGAATTTGAAAAACAATCTGTCATAAATTCACTTTCTTTAAATCAGTGAAAACAATTTAAAAGGCTCGTTTCCCTGGACAGCAAGATTTTAAACCCTACATGAATAGTAATAACTAACACTAGTTGTGCAGGCACTGTTCAAGCTTTGCATGTATTAAATGACTTACTCCATCAGGGTTGGTGCTGTTATTCCCATTTTACAGATAAGGCAGAAAGAGGCAGAGAAATGATTGGTATGTGGTGGAACTGAAATTTGAACCCAGGAAATGTGTCTCCAGGTCCTTACACTCAGCCATTAACTATACTCACTGCCCAGTAGGTTCTTATGCATTGGAATTCACTCACCTTTATGTTTTAAAAAGACCATTTCCTCTAAAAACAGCTACAATAACAACCTAAAGATAGCAATTTTGTTTCTTGCAGAGAGCTGGACATCCACAGGTTTTTCTTGATTATCTTTTACAGCACAGATCTACGTGTTATAAAGGAGAAGTCTAGCTTCCGAGGCAAATATTGCAAGATTTGTAAATCAAGTATCAAAAATGTTCCTCGGTCTAATTACCAGTGGAAAAACGGGCAAGATCTCTTGACATCCAGGTAGAGACTACTGTACAGAAACAAATTTGGGAATATGAATGTAAACTAAGTCCGTTTCTTATGGGGCCTTGAATAATTTAGATGGGAGAAAGGCAGATTTCAAGATTGAGGATAGACTTGATGCTTCTAAAGTTGGGAGGGTAAGTGAAGGCCAAGGACGCCATTCTGGAATTTGTAGGCAGCATCAGAGAAGTATCCACTTCCTGCTGAGAAGAAACAAAAAAGACTGGTATTTGTGGAATGTGGGGAACCAGCTGAATCAGCATCAGATAAGGACAGGAGTAGGTAGGGCACTGAAGATACTGAGAAAGACTTTAATTATGTTCTGAAATCAGGGAACTTTGAGGTTCCTATTTCCTCCCACACCCTCCCATTTTATGAACTCTACTGGGGAGGTGAATAGACTAATAGGCAAGAATTATGGGATCACTTGTCTTTGGATTCTGGTAGTTTATCAGTGTCCTAGACTCTAAATGGAATTTAGTTAAGTAGTTAGTAGAGAGGATATTGTCTTCTTAAGTAGTCAAGATGGGCATCACTGAGTAATTAGTTAAATTTATCATCAAAATTACGTGTCACAGGTGAAGGGGTAATCGAGCCATATCCTGCAGGGGCTCTCAACCCTGGCTGATTATCAGTCACCTCTAACTTTAGCATTTAACATTTAGACAATGCAAATGCCTGAGTTCCTTTCTCCAAGATTCTAATTCACTGGGTTTGGAGTGCGGCCTGAAGACAAGTATTTAAAAAAAAAAAATTCCAGGTGATTCTAATACCCAGCCAGGGTTGAGAACCACCAATATATGTATGACCACTAATCTTGGTATTACTGGATTCATTTGGTTTTAAACTCTTTTCATGACAGATATTGTGTCTTAGGCATCTATAGACCACTCTGTTGTTAGGAACTGTCCCTTTACTCCTACCCTGAATGAATTCTCTCAGCAGGTGCCCAAATAACTTATTAAATTGAACGTTCATTATATACGTACTAGATGAAGATGAAGTGAATAATGAAAAGACTTGTTTAGTAATGAGTGTGTAGTGTATTCAAGAGTTGAAATGAATGAGATAACATAAACACTGAGTACGTGGGATAATGGGTGTGCTGGAATTTTTCAGGAGCTGGTTTGCGGATCTGACTGTATGAGAAACTTTTTTTTTTTTTTTTTTTTGGTGAAGAAACATTTGATAGACTTTTCAAAATAAATCTCTTCTGTGTTCAGATAGTTTGAATAATTTGTTTGTTTTACAAGTTGAGACCAGCTTTCCAGATCTGAAGAAGTGTAATGACTCTATTCCTTGATTAATTATGGGATCAGAATCTAAGAGAATTTTTACAGTAATGAGAATCTGGTATGATATTGTATGGGACTAGCCTAGAGGAATAGGCTAGCACTCTTGAATTCCTAAAGTTTTCAATTTTTGGTGCTTTGTTTCGATATTTTAAGGTTTCTGTATGCATAAACCAGGACGAGACTGGATTCTCAAAAATCCTTTTCAATATATTGGGCACAGACTTACTTGAGTGCTTTATTTCTTGTTCCGTTCTCTCCTAATGAGTAGACTAGATGTTCTTCCCACCATGTGGCTGAAACTGACTCACCATCAGCATGGCATTAACTTTTTTTTTTAATCCTACAGCACCTGGTCTTCCTAGGTGGTCTCGCATCCAAGTACTAACCAGGCCAAGTACTAACCAAGTAGTGACAGCTTCTGAGATCAGATGGGATCAGGCGTATTCAGGGTGGCATGGCCATAAACTTAACTTGGTTTTGTTTTGCTATGTGACTTGCATTGAGCAACTTCTGAGTCTACAAACACAGGGCTCATGGGGCCTGCAATGACCGACAAAGGTGTATGTGCATGTGTGTGTGTGTGTGTTTAGTTCTGTTCAGTATTATATTTTGACTGTTTCGATTTTTAAATATTTTGAGATTTCACGCAAAAATCCAGATTTCAGTCTTCTTTTTGGGGAAAAACACTACAGAAGCTCTGACAATATTGAGCTTTACTTTCCCACATAGCAATTATCAGTTGGAGCTGAGACACCTCTTTTCTCTTTAGAAAGAATCATTAATGCTCTAGTCTCTATTATTGCCTCCTCAAAATGAGTATGCCATTATCCTCATGCTTAACTTTTTACTCTGTCTTTATTTCCTTACTTATAGCCTAGTTAATGTATTGTTGCTATTTGGCCTGTTGGCAGGCATTTGAGTTGGTGACCTTGGGACCTCCTCCTCCAGTGTATAATCCGGTGACCCACATGTAGGGTTTGCTGACCAGGATTTGGGCTGCAGTTTAGTTCATCTGAGTTAATTGCCCTGTGTGGGATTGGGAGTCTCAGTCTGGAATTGTAGTTTGGAGAATTGTGGCTTAAGTGGCTGAGTTGACCAGGTATTCATTCCCAGGCCATTTGTGCCATAGGCCCTCTTTGAGGAAGTTGGACAAATGATAATGTCAGATTCTATGAGATGATGTTTTTGAGGTGGTTGATTATTAATAACATCTGAGGAAGTGTATTCAACATGCAGAGGTTCGGGCCTCTCTCAAAGTCTAAAGCACCGCAGCCCAAGAGAACTTTCTGTGCTGATGGAAATGTTCTGTATCTGTGTTTTCCAGTAGGATACCCTCTAGCCATACATGGCTGTTAATGGCTTCAAATGTGGCAAGTGCAACTGAGGAACAAATTTTAAATTTTATTAATTTAGTCACAAGTGGCTTCCTGTAACGGACAGGTCAAGCCCAAAGCTCCTCCAATGATTTCTCAGCTACTTTTAAAGACCACTGGTCTAGGGCTCAGATCCCAGGCAGCCCTTCACCGGTAGTGTTCTTGTAGAATAGCTGTCTGTTCTGTTGAGAACTTTGCCATCAGGGCATCTTCACTTATTCTTTGGTAGCTGCAGGCAGAGAGAGAGCCTTTAAAATCTTAAATCCTCCACCTAGACGTGAGTAAAAACCAGCTGAATTGTAGAATAAGTTGAGGTCTATACCTCTGATGCAACAGCTTGCAGAACACATCCTCCATTTTTGGTATTGGGTAAGTGGTGGACCAAGAAGAAGTGGCGAACAAAAATCTAGACATTTTCAGTGAGATTTAGAGGCTTCCAGATGAGCTTATCCAGTGTTATGGTTCCAAATATTATCTGTTTAGTGCCAGCCCAGAACTCTCCCCTGAACTCCAAACCCCGTAGAGAGCAGACTCCTTGACACATTTGCTTGGATGTCAGGTAGGTGACTTATACTTAGCATGCCCTGAGCCGAACTCCTGATCTCCTACTCCAAATCCACCCCACCCACGGTTTTCCCATCTCATTATATGATAGTTCCATCTTTCTAGTGGCTCAGGCCAGAAATCCTTATAATAACCCTTGACTGACCTTTTCCTCTTATGATCCACCTACAATTAATCTGCAGCTCAACTGACTCTGCTCTCACAGTATATCCAGAATCTGACCACTTATTTTTAGCTTTTCTGTTAGCATGCTGGGGCTTTTCTAAAAATTTTAAGTTATTATTATTATTTTTTCATGGACTTTAGTTTTCCTGTTTCTGCCCCTGCTATTCTTCTCGACATAAAAGCCAGAGTGATCATTTAAAATTCTAGTCGGGTGTCATGTCATTCATTCTTCTAATCACCATCCTCTAATGGCTTCCATCTTTCAGATGGACTATAAGGTGCTACACGATCTGGCCTCTGTGCAGGAAAAAGTTAACGTAGCTGGCTTGCAACTGCTATCTATCCATAGGCCTATTTGTAAGGCTGGCCCTTGACTGGCATCCAGGAACTTAGATTTGCTGAGAGTTTCCACTATTCCCTGAAGGGAAAGGCTCTCTGTGCCAAAACTGTTTATACAAACAATGTGGTTTATGTTGAATACTTTCTTTTTTCTTTTCTTTTTTTTTTTTTTAGCGGTCTAGAAGTTTTGTGCAGATTTAGTAGCGAGTTCTATGTCACCAGAGCCCAGTGAAAACCTCAGATGCTGAGTCTCTAATGAGCCTTCCTGGTAGACAGCATTTCATGTGTGCCATCAAATCTCATTGCTGGGAAGTCCAATGGGAGAGGACTCTTTGAAGTTTGTGCCCAGTTTCCTCCAGAATGCACCTGTGTGCCTTTTCCACTTTCCTAATTTGCTTTATCTCTTTTTGCTGTAATAAATCAAAGCTGTGAGAATGACTATATGCTGAGTCCTGTGTGTCCTCCTAGGGATTATTGAGCCTGGGTGGTCTTGGGGACTGTGAGACACTATCTTACTATTCAGCTCTCACTTTCACCCTGTTCTCACTCTCCCCCAGCCACACTGGTATCTTGGCTGTTATTCAGATGTGCCAGATAGGCTCTACCTTATATGCCTGAAACGTTCTCTCACAATTATCCGGCTCCTTTATCTTTTCCATCATAAAAGATTGTTTCCTTCTCTGTGCAACCTGACCACACTATTTATAATTATAACCCTTCCAACCACTCTTTATATCGCTCTTTCCTGCTTTATTTTTCTCCATAGAACTCATCCCTCCCTACCATGCTGCCGATTTTAACTCTATTTATTGTCCCTTTTCGCCACAGAATGCTAGTTTAATAAAAGTAGAATCTTTGTCCATTTTGTTCATTGTTGAACCCCTAGCACCTACAAGAGTGCCTGGTACATAGTAGGCTATTGATAAATTCCTCGTTCATAAATATTTCTTTTACCAAATCTCCATCACCATGTGTTAAGTTATCTTTTGCTCCATTATGTAGCTTAATGTAATATTCAACAATACATGGAAAAGGCTCAGTGAGATGTTTCCTAGGTCTGGAATTTTCAAGATAGGCATCTCCATTCACATGTCTGGTGCCTCAGCTGGGATGGTTCGAATAGCTGGGGGCTGGCTGTAATGGCTCGCCTGGGGGCATACGTCTGGAGCCTTGGTTCTTCATGTCAGCTGGGTTCCTGGGTTCTCTTTCACGCAGTCTCAGCATCATCATCTTCATATGGCCACTTCCCTTGGCCTCTATAGCGCAATATTGAGACTTCTTATATGGCAGCTCAGGGTTCCAAAGAGTGCAAAAGTGCTAGCTGCCAGGTGCTGTTAAGGCTTAGACCTGCAACTGGTGTGATGTGTTCTGCCATGTTTTACTAGTTAAAGTGGGTAACAAGTTCAGCCTGTATTCAACGGAAAGAATTACACAAGGAAGTGAACAACAGTAGGTATAGTTCTTTGTGGAGGGTGAGCACCAGTGCAACAGGTCACATTGCCATCAAGGTGATAGGGACGTGAAGCTTAATCGGACACTTTCTGGTTTTGATGTTCACAGCCTTCTGGGAGAGGAGGCGCACATGTGAATGAACCAGTGGTATGTTTGCTGAGATACAATTTAGCGGAGAGTGCTCTTTCAAACAATACACTGAAGTTTTTGTGAAACACGAATTTACCAGGTGGAAAAGTTTGGTGAGGCATTCCAGGTGGAGGGAATAAAAGGAGAAGGCATCAGCTGGTTGAGGGAGTTGTGAAAAGTTGAGCATAGCCCAGGGAGGAGGAGTGGTGTGCATAGACTAACCCGGAACAGATTTTGAAAGCCCTCAGGTGCCACCCTGAGATATTTTCTGGCCTTCCTAATGCAGTTTCGGTTTTATTACAAGTACATTTACATTTTACTAAATTTGCATGAGGCTAAAGATATTTGCAAGAACTTAAAAAATGGAGAGGATTGTGGAAAATTAGGATTTTAAAGCCTTATCACCAGCTCACTTGTTTACTCAGTTTCTCACACCTTTCCCAGATAAAGAACTCTCAACAAGATTATCAGATTTCCTAGCTAAAACCCATGGTTAATTTTCAGTCCTAATTTTTATATAATTTTAAAAACTCTTTCTACTCATGAACTTTCAGTATTTTAAAACATGTCTCTTCTCAGTCTTTGCAAGTTCTCCCCACACTGTTTCCTTGTGTGGTTGTGCATCAGGGTTCTTTCTGGCCTTGCTCTCAATGGGGCCTCACCTGGTCCCTGGCTTAAGCCACCCCCACGTACACACCTCTAGCCCTGAATTTGCTATAGACCCCAATATCAATCTGCCGCCTTGATGTTCCACATTCAGTTCAAGTCCAGGCTATTCTCTATTTCTGGTGTCGTCATTTACCTGGTGGTTTACCCCAGAAACCTGGAAATCCTTCATTCCTCGCCGATTCTTCCTATATTACATTCCACCATCAGTCTAGTTGGTTAGAAAATTCCTTTGGTTCAGGTGGTATCTCTTAGATCCGCTTCCAACCCCAAGCCAGGCCACTTTTCATTTCTACTGTGTGGAATTGCATAGACTCCTACCTGGCCTTTCTGCCTCTGCTAGCTCCCAATTCCTGCAAACCGTTTTCCCTTGAGAACCTTACAGCTGCAAATCTGATCATGTCTGGAGTACTGCTGGGGACATTTAGATGGTTCCCCATGGCTTGTAGGTGAAAAGCTAAGCCTTGCTTACCTAGTCAGTATCTTCTCTTGTCATTTCAACCCCTTTAAATTCCTACATGCAAGTTAGTGTGCTTTCATGCTTTCCCCTACCCTGTAAATCCTGCCCATCCTTTAAGATGAGGCTCCAGTTTCCCTCCTCCCTCTCTTTCCCCTCATTCCTGTGTTCCTAGAACTCCCACGCTTGTGCTTGCATTTTGAAAACTACATCTTACATTATACTGTTTATTAGTCAGGCTCTACTGACTTAACAGACTACTCCAAATGACAGTGGCTTATCATAACAAAGTTTTCTTTT
This sequence comes from Eonycteris spelaea, assembly GCA_003508835.1. Lineage (NCBI taxonomy): Eukaryota > Metazoa > Chordata > Mammalia > Chiroptera > Pteropodidae > Eonycteris > Eonycteris spelaea. Next base: position 8,779,137 of record PUFA01000050.1, on the reverse strand, counting down.
CTGGGTGGGAGGTAGGACTCTGACGCATACAATCCCCTGCTTACTGTTGCCTCATATGGACAGAAATTAAGGGTTCGTGGAAAGCTCTAGTAATAGACTTCTCATATATCTTTAGGGGAACTTAGGGTAAATTTTGCCGCCACCATTTTTATAGAAACACGAACCCTAGAAAGGTGGCCTTTAACCAACACAGGCTTTTGACAAGGGATGTGTAGATATAATTTGTACTCCTTCCTTTATACAGATCGGTGGCAGATATTGGGGTACCTGATTTAAGAATGATGGGAAATAACTGCAGTACCTTAATGCCATCTGCATCACATTAAAAAGTATGTCCTGTATCCAGTGAGGCCTTAGTCATACCTGCTGTGGTTGTCTGTAGCAATCTAGCAATCTTAATGTCACTTCAGTCACTTGGGAAGATTTAGAGAGTGGTTGTGAGTCAAGCATTGTGTTTTGTGCTGGGTATAGAATAAAATAAGGCATGGTTCCTGACTCTATCAGGCTTATAGACTAAGAGGGCAGAGAGAACAATGTGAATAAACAAAACAGCATGGTAGTGGGGCCCTGGAGTGGTGGACGAAGGGAGCGATTGACTTTAACTTTGCTTGGAGTGGGGAAGAGATGGCGAAGTTGTGTAAACTTCACTGAGGGAGTAATACTTAGGCAGGTTTTGAAGGATGAAAGGACATTTGCCAGTTCAGTAAGGGTGGGGAAGGGCTTTGGGGTGGGGTAAGGGAGGGGCAGGGGAGACAAGCAGCCTGCTTCTCAAGGTAAACAAATGATTACTTTGAGGGAGGGAAGGGGAGAATATTATGGAAAATTTCCCAAGGGTGATTGTGTAGGGAATGAGGCTGTTTAAGGTGAAGGGAGGGTCAAAGCCAGGAGGCCTTTGTTATAACTAGCTAAAGAGCTTGAGGAGTCTGAGCTAGGTGCTGTTAGTGGATGATTTGCTTTTTTGTATTACTTGCTTTGGAGAATGGAGGCAGAGGGAGAAACTGGAGGTGGAGAAATTGGTCCGTGCCCCTGCTGTGGGAGTGGAGGTTAGACATCGAGAAGCAGAAGAGGAAATGGGCTTTTAGATTTTGGGGCAAAGTAATTAGACTTGGGAGTTCACTGTCTGTGGAAATGGGGAGAGGAAACTATGAGGTGTCTGTAGTCACTGTTCAAAGACTACGCCTGTGTCCTTGTCTCCGAGGCCTGGAGACACAGAGACAAGCAATCTTCTGCATCATTTGTTTGGCATTGGATTAGAGCCTTGATTCAAGATTGAGATTTGAAGGCAGTTGTGGAAAAACGTGGCATCCAGAAATAAGTGTTCAGAGTAAGTTGACGAATGCATGAACTATATCGGTGTTTTTTTCAGACTTGTGATAGAGATTCACAGTGGCTAAAAGTTCACTTTTGCTCCTCCAGACATACTCTTGACCTTTCTCCAGTTCCTTCTGTGACCTCGAAGGCTGAGATGTGTGGACTCTCTTGCTCTGTGGCTTCTAGTTGGGGAGGCCTGAGCAGGAAAACAGAGGGTGGGCAGCTCCCTTCCTGCCAGGTCACTGGGGGTGGGCTGCCTCTCTTTACTAAAGGTCATAGCTCCTGTCTGGCAACCCTCCCCATTCTCCTCTTTCCACCGTATTGGCATCTGTTCCTTTCCCTGGCCCCTTGGGTCCTAGGTGATGGCAAGGGCTCAGCACCTTTAAGAGCACTATCCCCTGATGTTTTCCCTCAACCTAGTGCAAACCTTTATAAATAGTTTCTTTATTAAACTCCTAAGTGCCTAATTTGAGTGAACCATCTGTTTCCTGCCAGGGTTTGGACTGATAAATGCAGTAATAATAGATTTTCCTTCATGACTCAGTACCCATAGCACACACACAACTGTAATAAAAGTTGCATGAGGGTACTTATCCTTACTATGAATGATGCCCTCTGATATTTTTATTTATTTATTTTTAATGAAAAAAAAAGTAGTTGGGGCATACTAAATGATTTTCACTAATAGGTTAGAATTCACGCTTAGAAAACCATGGGGCTACCTGAGTTTGGGGGACATGGATGGGTCATCAAAAATCTCCATAACGCTAAGAACTCATTGTTTTATGGATTGAGATAAAGTATGAGACCAATGGTAACTTCCTGAAATCTGGTATGTGTTATAAGTGTGTAAATGAATTTTTTCTATAGATTATAATGCCAAGTACTTAATATATAATAAGACTTGAATCTAGAGACTTGTGAATGCCCAGCATGTGAACTAGGGGTTGTCTTGGTCTAGACGTCTGGGTGGCTTGATAAAATTTTGGAGAAATTGAAAGATTTTTACTTGCTCTCCCATATTTCTTTTGTCATGACATAGTAATAGTATTGGTAACTTTAAATGTTAGGTTCTGGATTACTTCCTTTTGTAGCAAAGAGCTAAGGAAATGCAAGATAGATAAATAATCCTTGTCTCTATATTTAAAGGCACATTTATAGAGATTCAGTAGGCTTGAGTTTTGACAGTAGTTTTGATCACAGACATTTCCCCACAACTTTATAAAAATCTAACTGCTCTTTAGAAATTTCTAGTTAAAAGATTTTTTTTTTTTTTTTTTAGTTGCTGCAACTAGATTTTCTTTCAGATCTTCCTTTGGTTCTACTTTTGTCTGTGGGTGAGGGAGGGCTAGTTGGAAATGTGATTATGGATAGTGATGCGTCCTTTACTCTATTGCTGTATTAGTTGTCCAGGGTTACCATGACGAAGTACAGCAAACTGGGTGGCTTAACACAACGGAAATGTTGTGTTAAGCCACAGTTATGAAAGCCAGAGGCTGAAAAATCAAGATATTGACAGGGCCACCCTCTTTTCTCAGCCTCAGCTGGGTAATGAGCCTTTCTTGCCTCTTCTAGCTTGTGGTAGGTGGGCCCGACTTTCCTTAGCTTGTGGCAGCATCACTCCAGTCTCTGCCTCCATATTTACAGGGCCATCTTCCCTCTGTCTCTCTATATCTTGGTCTCTTTTCTTCTGTAAGGACACTAATCGTATCAGGTTAGGGCCCACCCTAATGACCTTACATAACTGGATTACATCTGTAAAGACTATTTCTAAGTGAAGTCACATTCACAGATACCAGGGGTTAAGACTTTAACATGTCTTTTTTTTTTCTTTTTGGGGGGATATGATTCAGCTCACAACCAATTGCTATTTAGTTTAATGTATTTTCCCCTGCTTTTACAGTATGCGCATTGGGCAACTTCCGGTGATTCCCAGCAGTATTGCTCTTTAATCCTCATATGTATATATATTTTTGCTTCAAAATGGTTCAGGGATAAATTGCTTTCTGTTTTATTGAGATATAAAGGTCTTATGGTCTGATATCACTTACTACTGCGTTTTTCACTTAAACATTTTGGTGTCTATATTCTTGTTCTTATCTGACTCTTCAGGTGACCTTTTTTGAGACTCATATTTGTCCTAAATTTCATCTCATCCATGTCCTTTGTGGTCTGGATTCATTAAGTATTTATTAAAGCCCAGTGGCTTGTCTGAAGTGCATTCCTTTTCAGTCTATAATTAAGTTAGCCTGGGGAAGGCAGGAGGGTGAATGTTTTTGAGCACCTGTCATGTGCCATTACAGCACAGTCCCTTTCCTTCAGGGCTTTATAATCCATCCAGTTGGAGAGACATGTATACCTACTGAAAATGACGAAGGCAATAACCAGGTGTCAGGTGAGCTCTCTGGGCATTCAGAAGTAAGAGAGCTCAAAATAGGTGGGCATGGCCATGTATCAAAAATGGATGGAATTTAGATAAATGGAGGAAAGAAGGAAGAAGTGTGTCATGAAGCAGAGACAGAGGAAATAGAAATATTGCAATAGTTCTCAAATTCATTGGTTCCAATGCCCCTTTCAAACTCTTCAATTTAGAGGACTTTAGAGAGCTTTTTATATGGCTTATACCTATTTCCACTTAGCATCTTAGAAATTAAAACTGACAAATTAAAAATACATATCTAATTGATTTAATATAACAGTCAGCCCAAAACAAGTCAAGATCACTTATTGTCATGTAAAATAACTGTTTTACAAAATGAAAATTTAGAGGGTGGCATAGTGTAATGTTTTTTGCAAACCTCAGGTGTTTGCTTATTAGCTGGATTCTCAAACCTGCTTTCTCATTCAGTCTATTTAATATGTTGTTGTGGTTGAAATTTAGGAAGAAAATCCTGTCTTATATAGATATGTAGTTAGAAGAGGGAAGAGCATTTTTATAGCTTTTCTAGATAATTGTAGATATACTTTATGTATATTATACGTAAATCCAACAATCCATAGTTTATTTCTATCTTTCTTTCTCATACATTATATCACAGTTTCTTTGGGTCAGGAACCTGAGAACAGCTTAAGCTGAGTCTTCTTAGAATCTCATCAGCTACTATCAAGATCTCAGCTACGGTGCCTTGTCATGTGGCTACTTCTAAGCTCACTTGTTGACAGAATTCATTTTTTGTAGCCCTAGAACTGAGAGTCCTGGACTTGACTGACCATTCTCAGCATCTAGAGGTCACTTTCCTTTCCTAGAGGTCACTCACACACCATATCATGCAGACTTTCCCAACCTGACCAATTACATTAGCACATTAACTAGCAAGATGGAACTTATAAGCATAATATAATCATGGGAATGGCATTACAGTAAGTAATGGTTTCCTAAAGGTTAGTTGCAATGTGGAATCTCAAATCATACCAATGAAATTTTTAAACTCTCTTATATTACAATTCATTGGTTTGTGTTGTACTTTGAATATATATTTTTTTTCCATGAATGATCTTTTAACATCATACGTTGGTCATTGGGAAAACATTGATTTACTGAGTTATGCCAGTCTTCCAGATGTTGACACATTTTATTATACAGTTTCAAAATCCACATACATTGATATTACCGTTAATTTCATCAGAAAGGTAAAAGTATTGGGAAACTATCAAGCTCACAGTGGTGAATACAAATTTTCTAGAATTTAAATTTTTTTTTTTTATCATTGGTAACAAATAGTCATTTGTTTTCTATGAAATGCCCAGATTCATGTCATTCATTTTTGAGAAATACCTGCCAAGAGCTCAAGTATAAATAACCAGTCTTTTAAGTGAAAAAGGTGCTCCAGGAAATTAAGTTAGTTCAGCTCAACTCAATCAGTCATGTGAGTGCTTTTCACTAAGGTGATCATCGTATGTCAGAGGATGCAGATGTGCTTTTTTTGTGTACTTTCTATTTTTTCACATACAGTGTCAAAAAGATGTGAAATCAAGGGTTAAAATGGATATCATTTTTGCTTCATCAAGGGCATTCTTAAGTAAAAGAACTCCTCCTCTTTTAAGTGCAAATGAGTGGCAGCGAGGAGTACAGTGACCATGAGTAGTTTACTGCCTTGACTCAAACCAAGGCGAAGGCACAGGCGGTTTTACTCACCATTGCTTTTGCACCAGTAGTGCAAGTGTCAGCATAGTCCATTATTCCAAGGATAAACCGCGAGATTCCAAGAAGGAATTTGACTGTTGACTATTTCAGCATCAGTGTTTACGGTCAGGCATTCACCTAAAAAAAATTCTTGCATTAGTATCAGCCTCAAGTAGTCATTTCATACAAAAGAAACTATAAGTTCAGTCATATCTATAGATTAATCCATTTGTTAGACAAAGGTATAATTCTTCAGATTGGCTGTTAACTCAGTCTTCTATTTTCTCTGCCAGATCTTTCATTTGAGGAGTTACTGTATCATTGGGAAGTGGCACTGTCATACCTTTTAAAAACTAACTTATCATCTAGAAGCATTCAAAAATGTCACCTGTACATGGCTTTCTTCAGTCTCAGTTATTGTGTGCACTTTTCCAGCTAATGAAATATAATAGTTTACCCCGTAAGGTGCTTCAGTGGTGTTTTCTAGTTTTGAAAAGCTGTAATCATTTTTGGCTTTAAAGCGCTCATCCTGTCTACATTTAAAAATATTCACTTTCTTTACCTTAGTGATTAATTGCAAAATGATGCTGCAACTTTCCTATTCGAAAATGTTCTGTTGCATAAGATACAATAATGTAAATTACTAGTATCTGTTAAGGACGAGGAAAAAACAACTTTAATATATTTGTCTACTTTTACCCAGTTTTTTTAAAAAAGTAGATTCTTACCAGGTATTTCATTTTTTTATTTTTTATTTTTAGATGTAGATAGTATCGTTGTACACTTGAGAAAGCAGTCTTTAAATCCCCCTTTTTTATATGTTGGATTTTTTTTATTATGGTAAAATAAATCTAACATAAAATCTACCATTTTTACTGTTTTTAAATGTACATACAGCCCTGTGACATTAGATGCATTCATATTGTTGTACAGCCCACACCACCATCATCTTCAGAACTTTTTGATCTTCCCAAACTGAAACTCTACCCATTAAACAACAATTTCCCATTTCCTCCTCACCCAGCCCCTGGTAATCACCATTCTACTTTCTCTCTTTATGAATTTGGCTACTCTAGGTACCTCGTGGAAGTGAAACCATGCAATATGTTTCCTTTGTGACTGGCTTATTTCACTCGGCATAATGTCTTAAAGGCTCATCCGTGTTGCAGCACGTATTCCTTTTTAGGTTTGAATAATATTCTGTTGTATGTATATACTACATTTTATTTATCCATTCATCCATCGATGGACGTGTGGGTTCTTTCTTTTGGCTGTTGTAACTAATGCGCTAATAAACGTGCTCTCATAAACACGTGCGCAAATAGCCTTTTGGGTTCCTGCTTTTCATTCTTTTGAGTGAATACCCAGATGTGGAATTGCTGCATTACGTGGTAGTTCTCTGTTTAAATTCGAGGAGCTGCCATGTTGTTTTTCAGACTGGCTGTACCATTTTACATTTCTGTTAGCAGTGCATAAGGGGTTTAATTCCTCCACTTCCCTGCCAACATTTTTTATTATTATTTTTCTTTTTTGGATAATAGCTATCTTAATGGGTGTGAAGTATCTAATCTTCCCTTCAAACCAACGATCCTTCTTTAAATGTGAAAAAGTTATCAATTTCCTTTTATTTTTGAATGAACTATATTAAATTCTAGATTACGGTTTGATACATTTGAACATTTAGAAGTATTTTTCAAAAGATGAAACATTTTACTGTAAATTTGTGGAAGGACAAATAAAATATTTAATCTTTTAGCATGACTCGGGGACAAGGTTTGGCCTTGTGGGCTTCCTGCAAAGGTCCAGAGACCCCCAGAGGTCACAGCTCTCACTCCAAGAGCAGTTCGCTGGAGTACAGTGTTGGCTATGCATTCACAGTGAGTTCAAGCTGTTTCCTTCAGGTGGGTAAAAGCTATTTCTCTTGGTCTGCAAATCTACAATGGACTTCAAAAAACTTATTTTTTACAAAATAACAAATCAGTTGCCATGGAATTAAGGCTGGGAAGGAAGACTATTTTGTCATTTACTGGGAACCTGCTTAGGATCTGGCAACAGAAGGAGGAATAAGTTGTATTTTGCTGACAACAGAGATAGTTTAAGTCTGCTCTTAATCTTTAATATTTTTTGAAAATAATCTGAGGATGTACATACCAGCCTTGAAGTTAAAACATTTCTCTGAAGCCACAGTGACAACACTTATTTAAAACATTTAAAATATATTGTTAGAACACCAGTTGGCATTTGGGACACTCTGTTCATATCTTTAGAGTAAGAAAATAACAAAAACAATCCTCATTGGAGTCGATGACCACGAGAAATGATTGTAATTTGATGACTGGAAAAAAAGTTAGGGACCTAATTTTGTATTTTATAATCCCAATATATCACTATTTAAAATGATATACCAAATATATCAACATTTAAATGAGAATATATATATATTTTTTTCATCGACCACCTACTGATCGTTGGAAATGCTGGTCCTGAATCAGTGCTTCGCCAGAAGTCAGGACAGCCTCACCTTTCCTGCTTTTTTGTTTTCACTGAAGTTTCATATTTAGGCTCTCTTGAAAAGAGCTCTAAATATCATGCATTATCTTCATTTGTATAGTTCATATCTTTTATTTTTAAAAACACCAAAAGTGCTGATCACTCATCTTTATAATAGAACACCTTTTTGCTATGTTTTAGATGCCATTTAAAATCACAATACCTTTCTTTAAATTTTGATTTACAGAGAGAATTCCATAGTAATAATGTTTAAATATTGTATATGAATTATTAACATATGGGTTGAAATTACGAGACAAGATGCGTAATAGAGCAGTAATCATCAAGTGGCAGATATCCATGCGACTGTTAATCGGAGAACGTAGGCTGTACCATTGTATAAATCGAACCTTCTACATTCATTTAGCAGACTGTCTCTGGGGTTGTGACTCGTGTTCTTTGTTATGGCCATGTTGTTTAGGTAGGTACTTGCATAGTAAGGTATTTAGTGTATGCTTTTGTAACTAAAACTTGTTTTAGAAAAATTTTAGTTTTTTCCCCCTTTGGCTTTAACATGGTGAGGTATTCACTTTTGAACATTAAATTGCAGTGATGATGCAGTGATGATGCAGTGATGATGAAAACTAATTTGGAAGCAGAGGTGAGAACACAAGAGGAGGACAGAAGCGGGGAGGTGATCCTTAATGTGGAAACGCTTCTGTACACCTTGGGCCACTTGTTGCTGCAGCCTCAAAGATCAGGATATTAAGCATCGTCAAGATGGCACGAAAACAAAACTTTTTTTCCTGCACGTTGCCATACCTTTCTATGTTTGGGCCTGGAATTTTAACGTAGGTGGTAAAATTTATGAGTAGCCTTTCAGGAGATCATTGGGCTGGACACTTTTGTGGTCACCAGTACTGATGGAGTCAAAATATTGGGCATCTCTTGAGAAGGCAAAATATGATGAGATTTTATAGATGAAAGCTATAGAGGCCCAAAGCTTATGCAATAAAGCAAAGAGCTCAAGTCCCAGTGGAAAGGAAACCTTTCTATACTCTGAGTATGGCAAGCCCTGCCTCCAAAATGTGTGGTAGATGTAATGAATTCGTTACTCCCAAGAGGTGGTATAGGTGAGAAGTATGAAGAATGTGGCAGCGTTTATGAGGTATGGCCAGACCAGACCTCAGCATTATGGTTGAAGTTGGGAAGACAATACACTGCTTTGTTCCTCCTTCCATGAGTAGCCTGGCAAAGAACAGCGGGGAAAATGAAGCCTGACAACTTCTTTGTCATTCTGAACAGGATTACATCCATCTGGCTGGAATAGGGAGCTCAATTTCCGAGGACAGGTAGTTGAAAATATTATGGTTTTAGAACCTTTCTTAAGAATATCAGGTCTTGATTGCCTGTTTGGGAGATTTATTCCAAAGGCAAGGGAAAACATCAGTAGTGATATATTAAAAGCTGTCCTTTAGGTGACTGTCCAGGGCCCAGGGTACAGGATGAACTGCAAGTGGGAAGAACCAAAGATAAATGAGTAGCTGTTGTAACTGAGAGACGTCAATCCTGCTGGCAATAGCTCTGATTTCTGCATATTTTATTTCTGGTACTTCTGGCAATATTTAGAGTAGAAAATCTACTAATTTAGACGGTCTGGCAATGAAAGTCAAATAGATCCACGTGGGGTTTTGGGAAAAGCACTGGACTTGGCGTCTGGGGCCTTGGCACAGCGATTCTGCGAGTATGATGAACTAGCTCTGAAACCATGGGCAAGGCCCTTGAACTTTCAAGACCTTAGACGTGGAATAGCTTACTTATAAAGTCTCCCCAGCTATAAAAATGGTTTTTAATGTCTGGTTTATTACTTTCAAGTACACATTTCTAAGGACTAACTTCTACATTGCTGCCAAGGAGAGGTTTTTAGGGGCTTGTTATGGTAAAGTATGATGAATAATGACTCATTTACAATTAACAGTGTATATTTCCATACAAACAGTTTCTGAGCTTTAAGTCTCCCATAATGGACCCCCCCCCCGTCCTTAAGTAGGGTTAAGCCCTTGAAATTTTGTTTACATCTTTAATTTATTTGGGAAATGAATTTGAGATATACATAACTCATCTCCCTAATTAGATTGTAACCTCCTTGAAAGCAGAATGCTGTGTTTTGGTCTGCTTGCTCGTTTGTTTTAATCCATCAATAATGCCTTAAATAGCACTTTGCATACATAAAGCACTTAATAAAGCATATCAGTGAATGAGTAGCTAGAGCATAAAATTTAGTTCAGATCAAATTATTATGAACTCTGAAATATTTAAGCATGAATTAATAAAGGTTTAGGACTACGATATGTTATTACTGTCCTGAACTAAATAATGTGTTTGTAATTATTTTTGCTGTGGCTACATGTAGTTATGACTAAAAAGGCCAGGAAAAGTCTTCCCAGTGTACTGCTATAGAAAAAACTTGTAGGAGTCGCTTCATAATCACATAATTTTATTCTTTACACTGAAAGGAATGATCTGTTTCCAGAGATCAGTCTTAGAGCAACCTCATGGTCCAGAGCCGTACTCTACCGTTGCGGGGCGGGGGGGGCGGGGGGGCGGGGGGGAGAAACACAGAATAAAGTGATGTGTTCAGAAGCAGCAGTGGTTGGTTACATAGAGAACAAAGCACTTTGTCAGTTTTCTGGCCAGAAGGAAAGGAATACTTTTTTGACTAGAGATGGTTTTTGAAACAGAAATTTTCCAAAATATGGGATGTCTGGTTTATGCATTTAGTTTCCTTAGGAACCAGAGACAAGAGAAGATGACAAGAGAGGCGGGCGTATGCAGTGGTGATGAGAGGCGGGCGTATGCAGTGGTGATGAGAAGCGGACGTTGTCAGATAAAAGGTGGGGAGGTGAGAACCCTCCTCATTGTGGGAGGAAGCCGACTTTTCTCCACATCAGTTGCTCCTTAGATATTTCTTATATTTAACCTAGAACATTCACTGATATTCCCTATGATCAGTCTGACCTGTGGTTAACGCGAATGGGGGTGTTTGACCTGTGTTTTAAAGCATTGCATCAGGAACCAGTTAAAGCAGATATTGATTTAATTTTTTATCAGAAATATTTCTATAAACACAAAAAGTCTAATTTTTCTTCTCAAAGTACCTTAGTTGCTTGATCTTCTGAGGAATTGAGTTAAATAGGTAGATGCTCCAGACAACTGTTTAAATTTTATACATCAAAATCATGAAGTCAATTGTTCATTCATATAGTCAGTATTCACTGGCTGGCAGACATATGTCAATAACTTTGCCAGCCAATGGAGATATAATAATAGTATTGTATGGTTCCTACCATCTTGTAGGAAACTATAATTCTGTTTGACAGTGCACATCGCCTATACAGCATTTGTCTCAGAAATGACCACTCTGCTTGGGGAGTTGGAATTTTAGCTGTCCTCCTAGAAGGAATGAGACTTGAGATTTCTCTGCTGCCTTGAATTATTGACTCAGTTGGATGAAGCCACAGAGACCATGAATTGACATAGATGATGTAGAGAACAGCCCAGTTTGTCCATCCCCAGTCTTGGGTCATTCTTTACCTCAAATATGATGCTGTAGTGAGAAGTAAGAGACAGTCTGACATTGACCCAGGTCTCTTCCACACTCTGAAATCTCCATACATTTTTTTATCCACACTGATTTTTATTCTTGATGTCTTTCCTATTAGATTGTAAATAAACTCTTTTGTGGTCATGATAATGATAGTGATATTTATATTGGCGGTAGTGATGATTATACCTAACATCCTTTGAGCATTACTCAGCCTCAGACAGTGTATGTGCATTATCTCATCAGATGCTTACAGCCTTTGAGATGGAGGCTGTCATTCTTTCCTATCTTACCGAAGATGCCACTGAAACTTAGAGAGGTTAAGTGATTCTCCCATATCAGTATTAGTCATCAGCATGATAGAATAGGTGATCACTATTTTTTTTTGTTGATGTGCCTATATATTTTATACTCTTCCTCTCTGCCATATGTTCAGCTAATACAGGTTTTCATTTGTGGTAAGTACTTGATAAGTGACAGATTCTGCTCTGTAAAGTGATTATATCCCCTGGTTTCTTATTGTTCCGGTTAGTATGCCAAACATAACAGTGGTCTCCAGGTGCCCTTGGGTGCTGAGGCATTGAGATTCAGGTCACTGTTTGTCCTTCAGCCATGATGCTTTGCCTTTTATTTTGCCATCACTGGCTCTTCACGTTTGTCAGACTGTAGCTTAGCCCTCTCACTTGGCTTCTGCTTTTGCGTGTCACTGTTCGCATGCCTGTTCTGTTGCTGTGGCTAATCCTCAGCTGCTTTTTGCCACTGCTGACCCAGCTAAGCCCAGCATTGACCATTCTCTTTACTCTTCCTGTTCTCTTTCTTTTCCTATAGAGCCTCCAGTGTATCTCAGCATCAACTCCGAGAGATTGGCCAACTGGGCCCTTGTTTTGCTTATGAACTAGTCAGTCGCTTTGTGTCAGAATGTCCTTTTCTTGGCCTTTCTTTTGAGCTTTATTGCTGGGTGCACGTGTGGACCCAGGGCTATTACTCGGTCCTCACAGGTGGTTGCGTGTTTGGTTGTTGTGTACAGCCCTAGTTGGAGCTGTTTAAGAATCATGGTACCACACACAGTGCTTTACTGTATTAATAGCTGTTGACTAGGAAAAAACGATCAGTTTCTTAAAGCTTTCTGTTCATTTCGGTGTTATTTCTTTTTAAAAAGAATTATGACAGAGTTCTCTATGAAACCTACCTAACAGCTACCTCATGCGTTGTCATACTAAATTTTGCTTGAATACATGTATTTTGTATTTTAACTCCTGACTTTGAATTATTCTTCTCTCCAATGGTCCCTCTGAGCATACCTTTATTATACCTTTATTATATGAGTACTAACACCCATAAGGGGTTAAGATTCCTGTTTTTTACACAGTGGACTGAGGTTCAACTCCTGCCATGAGACACCTCAGTTTGGAGAGGAAACATGACCCAGTTGTCATTTGTGTGGACTCTGAAATGAGATGACCTAGACTCAAATACAAGCTGTACTATGTATAAGTTGTATGAATTTGGGCAACTTATACCCACTGTGCCTCAGTTTCCGCATCTGTGAGATGAGGTTATAGCATTGTTGTGGAGGAGTGAATGAGTTCACATTTCTATAGTGTTTAGAGAGTGCTGGACACACCCTGACAGCCTAAGGTACTCATTAAGTGTATCTTCAGTGTGATATCCATGTTTTTCAGGTAGACTTTGAGCAGGTTCAGTGGTGGATTCTATGCCCAGTAACAGGTATAGAACTTGACATGTAGTTTCTACTCAGAGGTTTGTTAACTAGATACATGAATGTATTAATAAATGGCAAACCCATTACTAAATCTCATTTGTCCTTTAATGTATTTTTTATTGATTAGATTGTTTTAAGTTCTGTACTCTTTGGGTGACTCTGCTTTAGTTACTGGATGTTCATTACTTTAATGATATTTATTTGTTGATGATCTTTCTCACTGTCATAGGACCAGTCATTAGCTATAAGATGCCTAACTTAAAATTATCACAAGAACTGGCTTTTGGTTCGGAATTGTCCACCAGATATAACTTACTTAGAATAATAAGGTATATGACTTCATTACAATTGGTATGTTGTCAAATATTCATAGTTTTTGAAATTATGAAAATGGTCATTTAGTATTGTGTCTCCTAATGCTGCATTTCCGATGAATTTATTCTTGGTTAACAGTTCACAGTTTTGGTGAGCCCTTAAAATTTCATTGCATTTTGCTTTTTAAGTTCTAGACATTTAAAGCCTAAAACCTAAGTTATATCATAAAGGACTTAAAACTAGTATGTGTGATGTGTTAGGCTTCTTTTTTAGTTCAGAGGAAAATGAAGATTATTGACCCTCTGAAACCCACTGATGCTAAGAAAGCAGTTCAAATTTTAATCTTCCACTTGACACTTGATACAGATGAACAGGCATTTTCTCCCCCTTTTGTGTGGGATGGACTTAAGCTGGGAATGCTCTTGAATGATGTAGTACTTCAGTCTGGTGTGGTGTCCGTTGGAGATGCAGGCCCTGCCTGCTCTCCTCCCTGTTCCCTTTGACTGTGACACTTGTTGGTGCTTCTGAGAGCCACTTCAGTGCAATGTCAGAGACTGAGATCAGGTATGCTTATTTAACACCATGTTCACCTGGTTAATTAAGCTTGTAATCTTGGACAATTCCTGTTGTTACTTTACTAGTCAGTTTTTGCTGGCCCATTAAGTAACTGTGGAGATCCAAGTCTGTTTCATTCCTGTGATTTCTCAGACAGTCCCTTCCTTGTTATGTTCGCCTTCACACATGGCTCTTAGCTCCTCCGCTATTCAAATATTGGGTCCCTCATTTTATAAAGTTTCCAGGTTGTAACCTTTTGTCTTTACCTTCTTGGCACTCCTTTACCCCCAGCCTCTCTATTTTAGGGTCTTTACAGTAGAACTAGAATCTTATAATTAATAGCTCTGCCCTGACACATCTAAACTTTGGTCTGATTTTGAATATTTGACTTGAAGATTTGATGCTTTTCAAAGTGACAGAGTAGCTTGAGGCACTCTAATGACTGTGATTGGTAGGGACTTGCCTCATACCAGCAGCTGAGGTGCTGCTAGCTTTGAAGACAAGACTACTATAATCCATGTTCCACCGAAAGTTCCACACAGATCCCCTGGGGCATGATGAATGTTTGAAGTGTCTTTGTGTGATCTCAGGAAAGGAGAGGAGATGAAGGGAATGAGAATCAGTATCTGAATTAACTTTTCATGTAGCAATATCTGTTTTGTAAATAAAGATACCTGTACATTGTTACAGCCCACTTCTTCTTTAATTAAAAATGAAGTGTAAATTCTGCGTACCTAAAGCTGATGCTCTATGGGCCCGTGGTTCTCAACATGATAGCGAATGTGTTCACCAGTGATGCTTTTCCAGAATATATATGTCTGGTTTCTTCCCCCACCCACCCATTCAGTCTCCCAGGGGTTGTGGTGGTGTTTCTGAGTCATCTGCAGGCTCTCGTCTGCTTTCCCTGTGATGTATTTGGGCAATACTCGTGGTTAGGTGTAGTCATCGGTCATGGTTCATAATAAAAATAAGAAATGTAACTAGTATATATGAGCATTATTCTGTGCCAGAAACTTTTTCTTAATGGGTATTTTTCACTTATGCTGAGGAAAGACACTTGCTTCACAATTATAACATGGTAATAGTAGAATTTGAAATAAAACTTGACTATATATACATATTCATATCTGTGTTATTCAGGTCATAAATCATCCATTTTCTTGGGCTGTGGTGGGCTAAGCGGGATTTATAAATTGTGAGAGTGTATTGTTTTTAGTTCTACTACAGAAATCAAAGTACTTCTTCATTTAAAATACAGGATAAGGCTAACACATATTTATTAGTACTTATGATGTGCCAGACCCCAAGCCAAGTGCTTTCATGGTATCATTTCATTTAATTTCGCAAAAGCTAAGTGCTACTGATTTTACCTCTCTAATCTACAGATAAGGACACGAAGGCATAGAAGATTTAAGGATATGATGGTAGTAAAAGCTAGCATCTAATGAGTGCTTATGACCTGCCAGCCAAGTGCTGACCGTTTTCTGTTGTTACCCTATTCGATCCTCACACACAATTCCATGAAGCATTTACTGTCATCATCGCTATTTTTTAGGTGTGGAAACTGAGGCCTAGAGGTGAAGTGCCTACTTCATGGTTCTCTGGTGGCAAAGTGGCAGAGCCAGGTTCCAAGCCCAGGCTGACTGCTCATGGCTGTACAGCGACTCTGAAGTAGAATGGAGATTTGAACCTTGGCCTTCTGCCTCAGCATCTCTTCTCCCAGAACTATGTTGCCTTCATTTCTTAAAGGAAATTAAGAACTCAAGATAGGCACCCATATAAGGGAAATTTTGATCTTCATTTAATGAGAGAGGTCATAATCTGTGAATGATGGTTAGCAGAGTGACAGTTTGTTGAGATCAGTCGTTCTCATTTGGGGGTGATTTTCCCCCAGGGACGTCATCCAACATCTGGAGACATTTTCGGTTTGACAACTAGTGAGAGGGTGCTATTGTCACCTACTGGGTGGAGGCCAGTGATGCTGCCAGCTGTCTTATAGCACAGAGGATAGCTCCCCACAACAGTTACCAGCCCCAAACCTCAGCAGTGCCGAGACTGGAAATGTTAGTTTATAGTGTTTTGAGTGGTGCCTTTTTTCTCAGAGGGATCAATGTCCTTAGTTTAAAATTCTGCAGAAGGTTCCTCTACCCCTGGAGAGTAAAATAAGGGGTGGGGTGGATACTAAACTTACAGTAGGGAGAGTCTTGGCTTGCTGAGCCCTTATCTATGGGCTGAATTCATTCTCATTTTAAAAACTGAGCATGAGCGGACTCATAGGATTACAAATTCCAGGTTAGAGGACTTTTCACCTCTGGAATATAGAAGGATGGGATCTTTTAAGTCCATCTATAAGGCTGGGTTTGAGATATTGTCTGGAATGTGTGTCACTGGGCATCTGTGTGGTGAACACTTCTTTGTACATTGTGTGTGTGTGTGTGTTGTGTGTGTGTGTGTGTGGTGTAAAAGTGACTTCATAAAAGATGGCTTCTGCCAGAATTCAGATCACAGCAGGTAATGTACTTACTGAAGAGGTAAGAGCATGAGTAATTCGTGTCTCATGAGAAAGATGTGAAAACTAGTTTATTATAATGACGTAATATTTGGGTGCTTAATTTATCATCCCCATTCCCAATGATACAAAACCTTAAGGACTAAGCAGGTTGTAAAAATTCAAAATGTGTCTTTGAAGTCTGACATTTTCCCCTAAGCAATTAAAGTGTCACGTTTGTTGTGATAGTTTGCTGTTCATGGATATTTCCACAGATCTTGGTTGAGAACTCAACAAATGCACCCATATAGGGGACGTTTTAGACGTTTATTTAATGAGAGAGGTCATGACCTGCAAAGATGGAATTCACTCAGATGAGTGTCATAGTAAAAAGCTGCAGACAGCATTGTTGCAGCACCGAGGAGATGCATGTTCCCCTAGTGCTGAAGAGCGGGCCCCGGGTAGGAAGGATTGTGAGGGAAGAAGAGGTGGCTTTCCATTGGTTCTTGTTTTAAGAGAAGCTTAGGAGTAAGTCCTAGTTGAATACCATCCCAGACAAAAGTGTTGCCTTTTTAGACGTGGAAATAAAAGGAAATCATCATCCTCATCATTACAACACCAAGACTCATGGCTACCATGTAATGAGCACTTACTCCATAGAGGCACTAGTCTAGAGGTTTCATTATGAACTCAGTTAGTTGTCAGAGCAATCTCGTGTGGCTGGTCTTATAAACTTCACACGCAGGAAAACCAGTGCCTACCCAGGCCTGGTCCTGTCTGTGATCACAGGACTCTCTGGTCAAAGGCAGCCCCTGGGCAGTAGCCTGGCATGGTTTTGTTTGGCAGTTTCCAGTGTGACCAGGGAGCCATGTTGGCAGAACTGTGCTGTAGCAAGATGAACATGAATCTTGAGGAAATGCCCTTGACACAGCTTTCTGTGCCATTAAAGAAGAGTAAGTTTGGACTTCATTTAAGGAAATTGGCCCTGTTATTCTTGGCTCAGAGGGATTTTTGGAAGTGTTGTGATCTGAAAAATTGGAGAAGTATGATTTTGAGTTGAACTGGTCAAAGTGATTAATTTGGGTAATTAAGTATGAAAGTGTAACTACAGACTAAACAAATGGAAATTATTACCACAAAGCTTTCCTCCAACAGAGAGTCAGGGTCAAGACGATCTGGAAATGTTGGCTCTTTCAATTAGCTGCGAGAATGTAACAACAGCTCATTCTTCTCTACGCATAGTAGGCCCCAGTGTGTGTGGGGGAGGGGAAAGAGATATATTTTCTTCCTTGACCCTAATAGCTAAGATTCCTGTACACTCATCTCTCTTAGATTTTTATGTTTTCTCCTCATTTCCACCCTCATGACAATGAATTGAAGGCTAGTGTTTGGTTATAAATGTAACAAGTTAGTACACTGTGTCCCAAATTCTTGATATTTACTTGTGTTTCTCTGATTGTCTCTTCTCTGATGTTACTTTGTTATAAGAGATGGATCTTATTTGACTTCCAGTCTCACAGGGAATTCCATTCCATTCCTTCCTTGTTCATTCATTCATCAAGGATTTATAGAAAGCCAGTCTTTGACCTGGAGAGGCTCAGAGTCTAGACTCTGGAGTAAAAACAGACGTGGGGACCAATAAGCTCAGTGCTGGGTGTGAAAAGTGAAGACAAAAGGTAGAACAAGAATTTTATAAGCCCCTAGAAGGAGGAGTTCCTGCTAGGGGAAGAGTAGGTGGGGGATGAGCTGCCCTTTATTCTGGGGAGTGTTTTCCCTATTTCATTTCATTCTCTGTCCTGGACTAACACCCTGCCCTTCAGACTGGTGTTTTTCCTTTCATCCAAAGTGAGTCTCCTGGGTAAAGATGGCTGTGTCTCTTTGCATTCTCCATGAGGGCTGCTCTCTGTTCTCCCATGACTCACACCCAGAGCTACACCCAGCGCTCCACTCCCTTCTTCTGATATTGATGAGCTGCTGCGGCTTTGCATCCTTCTTTCTTTCCCTCTCGTTCGACCCTAGCCAACCCTGTCATGTGTCGCAGAGATGGCCGGAAGCATGTGGGGTATTGAAAATACTGTATTGGAGAATACATGGGAAACTTATACAGATAACTACACTTGGGTGAGGGAACTTTTATCACACTGGGATCACCTCAGGTTTGAAGTGCAGGTTAATGTATACATTTCTACTTCCTGGGTGTTGTTTCGAAGTATCTATTTTCTTAAAAATATACTCTAAGTATTGTTCACACCTGACACTATTAATGTACAAAATCTAGTAGGATTGTGGCCCCTAGAGGAGTGAATGGGACTCCGTAAGACAGGCTGCGATCTTGTCAAACCCTGTAATAACAATTTGTGTGACACACAGAACAAATCCTTTCCATGGAAAGGAGTTAGGGGAATAGAAATAATAAATTTGGAAGCAAAAGCGTATTTTATTAAAGTATATTTTTACATTGTAGTACTCTTATGGAAAAGTAGGTGACATTTCTGTCAGAAGAATTTCAAATTTAGAGACTATTCTGCTTTAAAAAGCCTTATTTCCTAAGCTCTAAACAAGAGATCGCATATTATAGTTCTGAACCTCTCATTCTAATAACGTGCAAGCCAGTGGATGTATCCTAGTACACTTTGTCAAACCAGGGACCATTAAGGACTTTATACACAAGAAGTCTAACCTATTTTAAACCAATTAGTTTAATTAGGAGACAGGTTTGGAAGAACTGAAAATCGCCTCTGTTCTCTTGAGCGTTGTGGTTGTGGGATTGTATCCTCTGCCCTAATGCCTCCTCCTCTTACTGAGGTCATCTAATTTCCTAAAAGGGGTTTTAGATATTGAGTTGCATTTATAAGTAAATTATGTCCTATTATTATACTTTCTTTACTTTTTATTCCATAGTCACTAAAGCCTTGCTGTGCTCTTGTTATATGTTGATGAATGCTTTGTAATTACTGTACAATTGAAATGTTGAACTTGAATGATTATATAGATTTTTATTTTTTAAAAAAACCTTTCTCACCTAGAGAAAGGCAAAGTGGTGGTGCAAAATGAACTCTGGCAGAAAAGAGTAGAAAACAGGAACTAGGTATGAGGGGAGGCAGGCTTAGGAGGGTTCTAGGTCCAACAGCCCATGTCTTGAGTGTTTTTTGATCTGCCAGGTACTGTGTAAGGGCTTTATGTGGCTTCACCCACTCCATCACCACGAGAACTCTATGAGATTGGTACTGTTACTATTCCCATTTTAAGGGTGCGAAAACTAAGGCACAAAAAGTTGAGTTACCTTGCTGCCCGAGATCACCCAGAGGTCTTGATGGGAGAACGAACATGGAACTCCTTTCACCCCAGTTCCAAGTCTCCTTGCTACTTCCCAACTCTGTGATCCTGGATAAAGTCATGTAACCCACCTGAGTCTGTTCCCTCACTGGTCAGTGGGAGTAATAATACGGTGTAGAGTTGTTGAGAGTTTTAAATAGGTGATGCAGGTAAATGGTTTGGCACGGAGAAGTTGCTGAGTAAACGTTGCCTTATCTTCTTGGGGTTTTCTGTCCTGGGGGAGTGGTGGTGGTAGCTTGCAGCCCTGACTCACTCTGAATGTCCTAGAGGTATGAGGCAGCACCCAGCATTCTTAGAGCTCTGCATAAGTTGTGTAAACACATGACAGACACGTTTAGCTAGAAACTTTCTACCATTTCCTCCTGCTTTGCTCCTTGGAAATTCCAAAGGGAAGCATTGTTGATCCATTTTGCTCAGTGTAGGCCTGTCCTTGCTGTGGTCTGTCTGCTGGTATGTGAACACAGCTGGACAGGCACCTTTTCCTGGGGGAGTGAGGGAATTTTCCCTAGCACTTCTGACTCTTTTCTTACAGGAAGATAAATGTTTACTTCTTTTTATCACTGACTTTTTCCTTTGGATTACTTTTTCTTAACTATTAATAAAGAAACAATTGCAGAGAAGAAAAATTCTCCTCTACTACCCTCTTAAGGTCTTTGGCTGGGCCTAAGAATTAAAATTAAATAAGACATATTAACAGGAAAAAATATGTTTTTTATTAAATTTTTACATGTATATGGGAGGGCTCCCATGTACATGTAAAGAAACGGTAAATTTGTGAAGAACTGGTAAGACAAAGGGGTTTGGGCTAGAGGCAATAAATTGTGGAGAAGTGAGGAGGAAGATAACGGGTTAGTTTAATAAGGTTTGTTTGCACAGATTTCCCCTGGCCCTGCTCCCTCGTCTCCGGTGATAGAATGTCTTCCTTTCTCCTGGTATTATCTCCTTCTTTCAGAAGTAAAAACAAGAGTCAGAGTACCCTTCTTGTACCTGCTGTCTCTCAAGTGTCTTTAATTCAAAATAATATGTCTAAGTGGTATCTTTTGGAGTAACAGGCTCAGAACTCTTCACAAATTTGAGTGAATATAGTCTGTAGTACCTCTTTTGATTTTTTGCTTATTAATCTTGGATCCCCCGAGAGTCCTAAGAGTAAGAGGAAATACCTTACCTCAAGGTTTCCCTTCTGCAGGTTGGGTAGGATACGCAGATTATGGACTTCATAGCCTGAATCAGGCATGGATTATGGGGAAGCTATTCCCTACCCCCATCCCTGCCACTCTCTGCTCTCCTGATCCCTCTGCCAGCCATGCCCCTGCAGGTACTTCGTGTGGAAGGAAGGTTTTTACACAGCTGGAAAGAGATATGTAGCAGGAGTATCTCTGTATCCATGTAGATGCCATTCACTTTGTTAAAGGCAAGAAGAATATATACCTATGATGTGATTCCCAGTGTGTGGTCCAAGGACCACCTGCCTGAGAACCCCTTGGCTATTTATTGAATAAAGAGGTACCTGGCCCACACAGATTTACTGAATCAGAATCATAGTGCCATTATTTGTGGCTTTAAAATATTTTTTTTTCATGGGTTGATCCAATTTCTCTTTGATAAGAAGTGGCAGTGCAGATTTATCAAATCATTCAACGTTGCCAGACCTTGGCATAAACCTTTCAAGACTTAATTTCTCCTACCGTGACTGTTGTTACCAGTGAGGGCCTGCTTGTTAGAGTTTCCTGTGAGCTCATTGATGAGAGCTGCTGGGACTGGTTGGCGAGGGTACCAGGGAGACCAGAAGTTAGGGGAGGTGAGGCCTATGGAGTGAGGTGAGGCTGGGACCAGTTCATGGAATTAGACTCAAGCCAGAGGTGGTCTGTACTTGGGGGAGTTGAAGTTAACTATCTTATGAAACAGAGGAGGGAAATGAGATTCAAATAAGTAGAAGGCAGAAGCAGCAAGAGACTCCAGTGGGAACAGACAAGGCTGACCTTGGCTGAGGCACCTTTGGAACTAATTAGTCTCAGACCTTTTCCTCAAGGTGTTTATGAGATAACTTGCCAGTCTAGCTACTGGGAATTTGTTTGATAATTGAATATTTAGATATTGACTATAATGCGTCACATGGATTAAGTGTATATACTGCTTCTAAGTAAAAGGTAAGATCAAAGATAGCTGGTTAGGAGCACAGTGGAAAAACTAAGAACTAACCAAGTTAGTTTCCAAAAATGTATTATTCTTACCATAAATCTACTATCTTAGAAGATTCTAGAAAATACAGGAATATGTAAACACACATTCCGGCTTTCTAGCGCAGTTATTAGCAAACTTTGCTGTGCGTTGGAACTACCTGGGGAATGTTTTAAAAACACCGTTGTCTGGTTCCCCCTCTCAGATGTTCTGATGGAATTGGTCTGGGGGATGACCTGGACCCTGGGAATTCAAAAGCTCTCCAGGCCCCATTTTTATTTCATTTTTATTTTCTTTTTTTTGCCTTAAAATACCTATCTTTTCATTTTTTTATTCAAAAATTAAAATTCAATTACATTTGACATCCAATGTTATATTAGTTTCAGGTGTACAGACAGCATAGTGGTTTGACATTTATATAACTTACGAAGTGATCCCCCTGATAAGTCTAGTACTCACCTGGCACCTGGATATTATTGACTGTATTCTCTATGTTGTACGTTACATCCCCGTGACCATTTTGTAACTGCCAATTTATACTTCTTAAACCCTTTACCTTTTTTCCCCAGCCCCCCATCCTCCTCCCATCTGGCAACCATCAGTTCAGTCCCTCATTTTTAGATGAAGAAATTCAGGGTCCAGGAATATTGTTAATTTTTCCAAGGTCACATGGTTTTAAAAGCTGAGACAGGATTAAATAAACAGCAGTCTCCTGACTCTGAGCTCAGGGTTCAGAAATCACTCCTGGCCTTACAAACAAAGGGAATTTAAAACAGGGCACTGTCGACATAGATGATGCAAGATTTGAGGAGGCAAACTGGAGACGGTGAGGCAAGTCAGAGATCAGCAGCAGCAGGAAGCAGCTACATCACCCCGAGGGCTGGAGAGATGATGGGAGCAGATGGTGTTTCTGGATCCCAGATGCCTGAGCAATGTTGAAGGGAGCTAGAATCGTAGTGGGGGTGAGAGGCTGCCTGTAGGGAGCAGAGACTCATAGAGGGAGCTGGAGGTGCTACCTGAAGCAGAGAGGGAGGGAGAAAGAGAAGTATCCTCCCTCCTGTCTTCTCTTTGTCCATGCTCTCTTGCACTCACTGGCACAGCCTGTTGGCCAAACCCATTGGGAAGTGGTTCCCTCCAGAGCAAAAGAGGGCATGGACCTGAGAGAAAACCAGCAGGTGACCAGCACTGTGGTCTTCTGATGTGCTGAGGTCCTGTATTTGGAGCACATCTCTGTTTGGATGCTGTTTTCATAAAGGAGGATTTTATGGGAGTTTCTCAGTAATTTGTAGGTGGACAAGGGAATCACTTTTTTTTTTTTTGAGGAATACCATATTAAAGCAGATATTCTCTTATATTCATTTTCATAAATGGTATGATCAAAGGTTTACTACAAGTAGGCATGTTTTCATTAATATCTCTATTTCAATTCAGGTCCGTATTTCTTTCCCATTCAACATGTTTACATTTTTACAAGCTTTATATTTAAAATATGTATAGGTTTAACAGGACCCACTGGTAATCTTATCTGTGATAAATCTTAAGTGCTTGTTACTTTGAGGACTAGTTACGTCCTTTCTGGACATATCACTAAAGCCTGATGACTTCATGTGTGTAGATGAGATGACAGACTTTGCTTTACTATATCATTTAAAGGAATTTTAAAAGAAAAATGGAATTATAATACATTGCATTTTATTTGTTCTGCCTGATGGGCCAAGTACTTTACACCCAGCAGAGCTAAGCCCTGCTGTCCTGCTGTTCTAACTGTAGCTCCCCTGTAGAGCTCAGCATTCTTTAGACTTGGAAAATGAGTCTGATATAATAAAGGGCACTTTCTTAAAATGAATACAATGCCATACTTCCTTTCTAATGACATTTCTGATTCAGTCCATCATAAATGAATACCTGACACTCTTTCAATCAATAGCGGTAGCAAAGGGTCTGCAGTTGGTGATACCAAAGGTGTCAGCAGCTTATCCCTACCCTGATATCAATATCAATGTTTGGTATTTCTCTAGGTCATGATCTGAAGACCTGTGTCTATTTTAACCTATCTCACTGAACTGCTGTGAGAGTAATTAAAACTAAGGCATGCCCCTGTTTTGAGGATTAAGCTACTTAAACACTGAGATTAAATGGTTCCCCAAGGTTGCCAGCAGAGGCAGGGTTAGAATTGGTTCCTGATTTTTAGCCTTTTGCCTGAACTGCCATCTACAGATCCTAGTAATATGTTCTGACTTTATGTTTCTTTAGAATTAATCTGTGGTTAATGATAGCTTTCACAATGAAAAAGAACATGCAGGATGGAATTTATGACTTCCATTTAATCTACTTCTTTCCAACATATTCACAAGCAAGGTTTGCCAGGGAGGCAGCTCTTGGAGTGTCTATTATCCTTTAGTGAATTGAACTCTTTTTAGTGTTTGGGAAATTTTTATATTTTAACATAGCACATGAATTATTAATAGTAAATGTGAAATATAGTATCAACATTTAAACATTGCGTACCATTACCTAATTTTAAAAATACATGTGACTGAAACTAATGAATATATCATGTTCTTATAATTTTTTTTTTTTACTTCTGTTATCTATTTCTAACAGAGAAATTGGGGTCTAGAATATGTAACAATTTCTTCCTGAGATATACAGGGATGTTGGATAATGGGACAAAACCAAGTCCTCCAGACTGTATTATATAACTGCTATATAAAAATGGAATGGAAACATTTAATTTCAGGAAGCTACTGACTCTTCATGTCCTGTAAAATTATGTGTGTATGTGTAATTTTTTTAAACACTGGGAGGTATGCCAATAGTACAGTAGGGGATATGCCAGTAAGATAGAGAAGACATAACTTACATGGAAAAGCCAGAAAGCTTATTATTAGGAAGATGCTTATAGGATATATCTTATCTTTTACAGGACATAAGGAAGATACAAAGCTATTTTATGATAGTTAATTCTGCTCAGATTTTGCATTCTTTAAAACAGAGAATTTTTTTTTTAATTGAATTTTCTATTTTCCATCTACCTTAATTACTTATAAGGGGCTTTTATCCATTGTAGGCAATGGATCGTCCACAGATAAATGGACACTTTTACTTCAGCTCTTTTACAATTGAAATGTGAAGATATTTGAATTACTTTGTGAGGACATTTAAATACAAGAAGTAGCTTTTTTATGTTTTGGATTGAAAGCAAAAAAAGCCACTGATTCTAAATACATTTTTTAAAGCCCCAAATTACTAAAAAAGTAAGTTCAGCTCCCAACACAATCGTTTTCAGTTTTGCTCTGAGGGAGAAGAGCAGGCCCTGGGTCATCTCAAGTGATTTTTTATTTGGTCATACACCTTTCATAATACTCTGAGGGAAGGTGTACATTGGAATTATTGTGGTATTGATTGAAGTGGGAAAAAACACACACTGTAACAAGACATGGTATCTGACTTGAGAACCCAAACCTATTTTCTCACGTTGCTGTGTAGACTTTAGTGAATTGGATGTAGGTAGGCTCTATTGGTCATGTCAGATTTAGAATTCTTTCATGCAGAACAAGCTAAACAATATGTGGAGGTTAGAGGAACCCATTTATCATATACATGAGATAAAGCTGGCTTATAATAATGCAATGTTTTTTTTTGTTTGTTGTTTTTTTTGTTTGTTTGTTTTTTAACGTTGAGGATGCTGGAACTTCTGGGTAAGCAGGAAACCTGTGCATATAATTCAAGGACTAAATCATAAGAACTTGTCTTAGGGAAGGTCTTCACCATTATACAGTGCTGGATTTTTTAGTTTGGTTTCTGCAGAAACTTTCATCTCCCAGTTTTTTGAAATGCAAATATTTCCACTGGGGTTTTGGTTTCTTTTATGGTTTTCAAAGGTACTAAATCATTGTAATTTCATTTACTTTGTATAATAGGTCTTAATATTTATTTTCAAATTAAAACATTCTGGAATACTTTAGTGAAAGGTGCTTTTCTTTTTTACATTTGGAATACATCACTTAAAATGGATTCCCAAGTTTATTTTAAAAATAAATAAATTTAAAGAAAAAATTTGATCTCCCAGTTCCCTCAGATGAAAAGGTCCTTGGAGAAAGCTTTTTCATTTTTATTTTTACTAGAATCATAACATTTAAAATTGGAAATTATCTGTATCTGTTCCCTTTCAATGCAGAAATCTTTAAGCTTTGGTTTCCAGAGGCCTCAAAGAGGGCTGGAACATCTTTAGTCTAAAAATCCTCTGTTCCTTCAATATCACCCCTAAAATGTGGTTTCCAGATGATGACTCATGACCTTGGCTTTCTTTTTCTCCAAGTTCTTTTGGATGCCACATTGAAAAAAAAAATTTAGAAGATGTGATTAAAATGTAATATATGACCAAGTAAGTATTTATGAAGCCTCACTAGAGTGCTTAGGGAGGACCCAGGCAGGCGAGACCAGTGGAGACTTCAGACAAGACTTGCAGCTCTCGGGAGTTGCATATAGTTAGATGACAGCACATGTTCCTATGGTATAATTAGGGCAGAATGTAAGAGATTTGGTGCCAAAAATATGTTAAATTATAAGTGCTAGAATCGGAGTGATTGGGAAACGTTAGGAAAAGAGTGGGTAGATCTGAACCTGGAGATATAGATGGGGAGCAGAGGCATTGATGTGGGAATAGGTATTGGAGCAGACTTGTAAGGAGACTGATCCAATTGAACAGTATTCATGTTGGAGGGTAGTAGTAACAAGATGGGCTAAATAAAATAGGTCCAAGTACGAAGAGCCTGAAAGCCACTGCACTAACTGTGAACTTGATGTTGATGTTACTGGGAGGCAGTGTAGGCTTCCTAGCACAAGTATAACTAAATGAAGGCAGTACTTTTATTGATATTAACCTATTTCAGTTAATACCAATAATTCAATAGAATCTAGAAGACGATTTATATTTGATTTTACTTAATATTAGCTATTACTCAGTATTTTAGGCACTGAGTGCATATTTGAATCAGAGAAGGCCAGCTTAAGATGGATGGATGGATGGATCAGAAAGGCAGTTAAGGTGAATCAAAAGATTTTTGTAAATAATGACAAAGAGAATTTGAATCTCAGACGACCATGATTTTTAATGTAGGTGGCAAGGAAAATGTTGGCGCCATTGACAGAATGGAGCATTAGAAAGCAAATTATTTTCATATATCAGAGCTGAAATATGGAAATATACTAACTGTGTGCTCTTATCTTCTCTATATTGGATTCTTTTTGGAGAAAATAGGCATGTGGTCTACCTACATTTATGGTGATGGTGAGGGCCAAATGAAGTGAGAGAGATAAGAACATGATAGTCAAAACAAAAAGACAGAAATTTAAGTTTTTTACAAGTACAAGATGGCAATACTTTTAAAGGAAATGGAGTGGTAGAAAAGGGAAATGGGTCTGATATGAAATATGAGTTGAAGGTGTGAATAACCAACTGTCTGGCAGTTTGATGCAAGGACCTGGTGAGGCCTTCCACATCCTCTTTTTTTGGCCAAAGTCATCTTTCTAAAAACAAAGCTGGTCATTTCCTATTGAAAAATATTTTCTACTCTTGTTTCTCATTGTCCACAGCATGAAAATCTACCCCCCTGAACAAGGCCTAAAATTCCTTCACATTCTGGTCCCAAAATACTTTAACAATTTTTAAAAATGCTACTATTGGCAGCCATTGAGCTGAGTTCCGAAGACATGGGGGTCAGGAGGCATGGGCTCCACTGTCAAGGAGCACCCTGTCTGGGGGGAGGTGCAGGTTAGTAAGTTATGTGATACAGCTGGATACACAGGGGGCTGTAGAAAGAGAAGCAGAGGAACACCTAAATGCGGATAATCTCTGGGCGTAGAGAGATGGCTAATATCGAGGAGGGCTTCCTAGAGGAGGTGCCTGAGATGAGTTTTTGGGTGGGAGTAGGAGTTAGCCTGGGAAGAAATGAGGGGTGTGGGTCAGGTAGGGTATTTCAGAGAGCGCGTTTAATCCCCTTTGAATCCCGTCACTCAGTTACTGCTTCACATAGAACTGTAGCCATGCGTAGTTACCCTTGGCCAAAGGGGAGGTAGGGGAGGGGGAATGGTCCTGGACCATAAGAGCGGTGGGCGGGGAAGACCATAACCAGGGCTCCTCCAGACAGGTACAGAGCAACCATATAATTTATTATCCAGACTGAAGCACTTTGGGGAGCAAAAGGGGTGCTGTGCACACTTATGCCTGGGTCACAGGTATACACTGGGACTGTATCAGGTGTATCTGTGTTTGGTGGTTGTAGGCAGAGAAATTCCTTCTGCTGTGGTCACACCATCACTGCTCCTGGCTCTAAGTCGGCCCCTGAGCTGTCTCTGCACACTTTCCCCTGAGGGCTGCTTTTTGGGATGGGCCTAAGATCCAGCTCTGCAGGACAGCCTCCTTAGTGAGAAGAATGGGAGGTATGTGGACTGGGTGTGGGGCTAAGCACCCTCCTCCCGCCCCGCTCCAGGAGTGGCAGCAAGGTTCTGTTCTGGCGGGGTGGGTGGTGGTATGGGAGGCCTAATGTGCAACAAATGGACGTAGTCCCTAGTTTCAACAGGAACAGTTGGGTCTGATGGGCTGATTGAGGGTGGGAGGTAGGGACTTGCTTCTTGAGAATCTGAGCCCTGTTTTCTAGTCTGCCATTGATCAGCTGATATTCCGAGGGTCTCTTCCCTGTCTCACTTGCGACTATGTGAGGAACCCCTGAGGAAATGTTGGTAAGAATGCCTTTCAAATGGGCCCCTTCATTTACAGATGCTTTAGTTTATTCTTGTTGACATAGGAGCTGATGCCGCGATTAGTCTTAAGAGCCCTTGCTTTTCTCTCTCCTGGGTGTAGAAATGGTGAGGTTTCACACTTTTGTGCCTAGGGTAGAAGAAGGGAATGGGGAACATGCCATCAGGGACCTCTGTCTTGTGGCTATTCGAGTAGCAAGAGATAATACATTGCTTGTGGACAGAGGCTACCACGGATGTCCCCAGGGACAT